>CM057340.1:464167121-464784392 GCA_030015575.1 Agapanthus africanus
ACATATACCAGTATCTGACTCAAACCAGAGCCAGCCAGTAATATCCGTCCGGACTCCAAACGTGCACAAGTACGCGGATGAGAACGAACCCTGTCGCAAAACCATGCGACCTCTACCCTGTTTTGCCCAGAGGCGAATACCCTCTGTGTGGGACTCTAAAGATTCGGCATTACGCTGGCAGTGGGTTTAACCACAGACCGCAAGCGGCACTAGCTGTGCGTAACGGTCCCCAGGCAGATGCCGATAAGAAGACTGACGAGGTAAAACCCATCTGAACTCCTACTGAGTCTGAATGTGACATTCTCCGTACAGTCCGGTCTGTTCGTCTGATACATCGCATGGCGGGCCTAGGGGGCGGTAAACGTCAGTCCCCTAATAGCGGTACAAGTCGTGTCGGAGTGAAGCCCAAAACACCCTGAGATAACACTGGAAGCCTACCAGTATATCTCGCTTGCCCTGGCCAGGGACTACTCGTGTAATGGCTCTCCTAGACACAGCGCGATGTCAACCCCTAATACCGGGAGAGACGAATCCTGTCTAACCGTCACTGCCTCCAAGTGCTTCGGGACTGCACCCAACAACTACCTGTTTGCACGACTCCTTTGAGCCGTGGTAGGGTAGTGATCAAAGTGCAGTCGGAACACACTCGAGGCGAAGTGCCAGTGTCAAGTCAGCGGACTAAGCTGTACTCATATCACCTGGGAACTGATAACTGACGATAGGTATAATACCAACTGGTCAGTTCCCGACGAGTCCTGTCCGGTGTACTCGTAACCTAACGAGCACCCGTATACTATCTCCAGTACGACGTACTGATGGCTGTGGGACAGACCATCTCCCACACTGGGATGAGAAGCGCATAAGCTAGTCTACTCCGGAGTATCGATGCCCTGTCTCGATAGTCCTACGACTAGGGACCTGTATAAGGATGTGCTTATAGATTACCCAGCCCCCACTAGTGTGACTGCCATCACAACGCTGGTAATCAAGCAAAGATCCTAAGGGCTCCACTAATGTGTATAAGTGATATACAAAAATAAACACATGTACACATTGAAGTAGAAACAAACCAAGTAGCATACTACTATATTGAGCAAGATTGTTTATACAAGGTGAATATCCCAAGCTTCCATTAAGTAATATACAAACTAGTATGATACAGTAATGGCCTCTAGGGCATATACACTAACAGGTATTGGGGGTTGACATCGCGCTATGTCCAGGAGAGCCATTACACAAGTAGTCCCTGGCCAGGGCAAGCGAGATATACTGGTAGGTTTCCAGTGTTATCTCAGGGTGTTCTGGGCTACACTCCGACACGACTTGTACCGCTATTAGGGGACTGACGTTCACCGCCCCCTAGGCCCGCCATGCGATGTATCAGACGAACAGACCGGACTGTACGGAGACTGTCACATACAGGCTCAGTAGGAGTTCAGATGGGGTCACCTCGTCAGTCTTCTTATCGGCATCTACCTGGGGACCGTTATGTACAGCTAGTACCGCTTGCGGTCTGTGGTTAAACCCACTGCCAGCGTAGTGTCGAGTCTTTAGAGTCCCACACAGAGAGTTATTCTCCTTTAGGCAAAATGAGTAGAGGTCGCATGGTTTTGCGACAGGGTTCGTTCACATCCGCGCACTTGTGCACGTTTGCTGTCCGGACAGCTTATACTAGCGGGCTTTGGTTTAAGCCAAATCCTAGTATATGATTTGGGATTGGTTTTATCTCATTGTATTCGTGTTCTTCGGATCACGAATACGGGTGCGTATTCACAGTTGACTGAGACAGAGGTAGAGGACTTTGATTAGGGTTAATGACCATTGTCATTTTGTTAACCCTAATGCTTATGTGTGTATTATGATTAATTGATATTAGTTATATATAATTGTGCATGGTTAGGGTTGTTGACATTTTGACCATACTTGACTTGTTGACCTTGGTTGACATGTTGACCATCATCATTTCATATGAAAGATACTCTTTGATCCTTGCAATTTTCATTTAATGTGAAATGATAATGATCAAGTCTTGATTAAACCATGACAATTATCTTGCTAATTATCTTTTTACATAATTCACACATATATGTGAGAATGGTTCTATTATTCTCTCATTCTATCATATTGATTCTCTCTCCTCCTCTTCCTCTCTCTCAAGCTCTCCCCTCTCATGTGTTGAGAAACACTTGAGCTTGAGTTAAACCTCTCCAAAGTAATCTTTACTCTCATCTAAGGTTCTAGGATTAGCACTTCTAGCACCTTAGTTACTTCTAGCTTGAAGTTGAAGCCAAAGGTTGAGGCTCTCGGGTGGATCCTTCTTCGACTAGAGAAGGCGACAAGGTGATTTCTTTCTTCCACTCCAAGGAGCAAGGTGAGAAAGACATAAAGCCCTAGGTATAACCATTCTTCCATGTAGCTAATTTCTAGTTAGCTTTTAGTTAGTTTTTGTTTAGCAAAGATCCTCCTTTAGCTAGTCCATGTTGCCTAGTTCGATAAAAATCCGATTTTTATTCCGTTTTCCACCTCCCCGCAAGCACCGGGGTGGGCAACGTGGACTTACAGGGGGTTTCGGTAAAAGATTCGAAATTATTTGGATACGTGAAACTCCCAAAAGGATGTGTAGAAACAGGGTCTAGTGAAGGTGGGAAAGTTGGGTAGGACTGGTAGGAAGTGGATGGTTAGACAGGATTAGGGTCAACATGTGGATAAAAAGGTGAATGGACTTGTTGATCCCTAGAACTAGATGTATGGAGAGGGGTGAAAGATCGGTTACGAGATTGAGCAATATGCTCAGCAATGGACATCGGCTTAGGAGTTACAGCAGGACTTGGAAAAGTGGTGTCAACGTACAAAGGTGGTGAAGGTTGACATGGTTGACACAAAGTGGGTTGCAAAGTCAAATTGTTTCTCCTAGACGCTTCTATTTGATCTTTCAAAGAAATTTTGGGTATGGAAGGATCGTCTTTAAATCGACCGAAACAATTGACGTACGACGCAAAATTAGGTTCGGGATACCAAAGTTCGGCAAGAGATTTATGATGTGGGGTACCCATGATGAGAAGAAAGGGGAAAAGAAAGAAGATTGGGGTGCACGAATTTCTTCGCGACAAAAGTTGCAAGTATTTTTATAAAAATTTTCCTCTTATTTTTTTTTATTTGTTTTGCAAAAATTTTCGATAAAGGGCTTAGACACAAATGCAATCAACCAGAAATGCACAATCAGACCTAGATCTAGGGTCACCTAGGTCAGCTAGACAGCTCCTAACTGTTCCAAAGGGCTAGAAATAGGACCTCAAACCGTCTCTTTACCGCCAATTGCGGCCAGGTAAGTGTCAGGTAAGTGGGAGGCTCCCCGCTATAAGTAGCGGTCCTAATTAAGTAACCACTTGCCTTAGACACACTTGTCTAGACACCGCAAAGTCAGGTTAGGATAAACGGTCGATGTCTATAACTAGTCCTCTGTCCTATTGAGCTCGAAGTCCTTAGGGCCGAGTCTAGTATTTTTTAATTAAAGATTGGTCAATGCTAATGCTTTATGTGATTTCTGGGGTCCTGGAAAGGGTTGTGAAATCCCCACCCAATCTGAATTGGTCAAAAGCCCCTTAAAGTCCGATTAAAGTTATGCAAAACAGTAAATCAGTTGCAATCAAATCTTTTTATTTTATGCGCGGCACAAAGAATCCTGCACAAGATTTGTTATTTGGAAGGGAAGATTTTTAATGCGCAAAAAACCTGCAGGCAAATTTACAGAAGATATATCAAAATTTGCAGAGGAGAAGCAGAGGAGACTTAGAGTGTAATTTTCATGAGCCGAGGACACCAAAAAGCCGCGTTTCCGCGGTCAAATCACGCCCCCAACCGCGGTTCCACGGTCAACTACCCTGCACGGTTCCCGAGAAAAAATCTGAGATGACGATGTCACCTACTTGCCGCCTTTCCGCGGCCAGAATGCCTTAATGCGACGGATACGCGGTGATAGAAGATGCACTGTTCCCAAAAAAAATTGTCCTCCTCTGTTGTTGCAATCTACTGTTGTTAGGATCGTTTGTTTTCTGTTTTGATTTCTGTAGATTTCCATATCCGAATTTATTCGTAGATCCTGCAAAATTCACACAAAATACCTTTCCAAAAATAACAGATGATATATTTTTATATTTTTTTGTGATTTTTCAGATTTTTATGATTTTTTTTTTAATTTAGATTAACCCGAAATTGCAAAAAGGAAATACTACGCTATCCCCGGCAACGGCGCCATTTGATTAGGTCTCAAAAACTATCTATTACCGCAATCAAGAACGGCGTCGCATGTAGCTAGCCGGTGAGTACGGGTCGGTCCACAGGGATGTTGTGAATTTCCTAATCGCTCTTACGAGTTAATTCCGAAGGGTGTTCGGATTGATTATTAAATCTAAAAACCTAATTATTCTATACTACGATTATCTAGATCTAGTCTTGCTAGGGTTAGGTTTAGGGATGGTTTGGAAATGCAAGTAAATCTCAATGCTTTCTATACCCAATTTACGATCTAAGAGGAGTTATGGTAATTATCAATAAAGGGGATTAGATCCATTCGGGAAGGTATTTCTTCCTCTAGGTTCTTGTCCTTCCTTTAGAGATCCTTATCCTAACCTCTATGGAAAACGCGCGCAACCGGGCTTTTACACTACGGTATCATCGCTACCTCGAGGGATAGGGTGCCGTAGGGCGCGGTATGTGCATGTATGCATGAAGTCCTATGAAAATATATGACGGGCAAGAAAGGGGATGAGAGATCTTCGTCTCTCAAACCTTCCCCAGATCTAACCCTAACAAGCGAGGAGACTACTCACTCATTAGGAAATTTAAAAACATCTATCTAGGACAGAGAATAAAAGATTAACTAGGGCAAAGAATTAAATTTAACTAGGGAAAGAATAGAAAATTAACCTAGGGCAGAAAATAAAGAACTTACAACTTGATGCTCTCCAAAAGAATTCTGAAATTTATTAATGAAAGGAGGCATGAAAAGAATACAAGCTTTAGAGTTCCTATTTATAGAGAATAGGAAACTCTAGGTTACATTTGATTCGCACATCTGCATTTACCAAAAGAGCCCTCTAGGAAGACCGGTCAAAGATTTTACACAATATAGTAAAAATTTAAGCTCTTCACTGCGCATTACGGCCGCGGAACCGCGGCCTGGGTAGGGTTTGGGCCGCGGTTCCGCGGCTCGTTGGTAGGTTCATATGCTGATCTTTTGTGGGCTTCTTCTGGGTCTTTTTAGTCTTCTGATTCTTCGGTTCTTTTTTCATTTGGGTTCTAGATCTTCTCCAGATCTCCAGTGAACATTTGTAGTGGACTTTTAACCGTTCGCTTTGACATCTTGGACCTTGCGTTGCCTTGTTAATTGTGAATTTTTTTCGTCTAGGCTTGACTAAGATCCTTCTATTTGTTGGTCAAAAGTCCCTCTTTTGTATCGTCTTTTGTCTTTTTCACTGTTTTCGCTCTAAGAACCTGTAACCTGTAATATGTAGCAGACATGCGTCAAAAGTACCTGTTTATTTGTAAAACGAATAAGAATGGGGAATATAATAATACAATATTATGGTGTGAACACTGCCTTCCACGATTATGAAATATGGCAGATGGACGTAAAGACGGCTTTCCTAAATGGAAATTTGGTAGAGTGCGTCTATATGGATCAGCCGGAGGGATTCATTCAGAGTGGGAGCAGCGGTAAAGTGTGCAAGTTGCTCAAGTCCATCTATGGACTGAAGCAGGCATCACAGAGTTGGAACATCTGCTTTGATGATACTGTCAAGGAATTCGACTTTATCAAAAAACCAGATGAACCATGCATTTACAGTAAGATTGTAGGGAGAACTGTAGTATTCCTCGTCTTGTACGTGGATGACATTCTCCTAATAGGAAATGATATTCCTATGCTACAGTTAGTCAAAAGATTCTTGTCACAGAGGTTCTTCATAAAGGACCTGGGCGATGCCAACTACATTCTAGGGATCCAGATCTATCGTGATAGATCTAAGAGGATGTTGGGACTTTCACAGTTCAGGTACATTGACACCATACTGAAAAGATTCAGTATGGAAGATTCCAAGCGCGGTAATCTACCGGCTTGTCACGGGATCACTCTCTCCAAAGAGATGTCTCCCAAGACTGATTTGGAAAGGGATCGCATGTCTATTATATCCTACGCTTCTGCGGTAGGCTCTATAATGTATGCGATGTTATGTACCAGACCAGATGTAGCATACGCATTGAACGTTGTAAGCCGGTATCAGTCGAACCCAGGGAAGAAACACTGGATAGCGGTAAAGAACATTCTCAAGTACCTGAGAAGGACTAAGGAGATGTTCTTGGTGTATGGCGGAAAAGACCTCCAGATCGAGGCCTTTGTTGACTCCAGCTTCCAGAGTGACAAGGATGACTCCAAGTCCATGTCGGGTTATGTATTTACCCTCAATGGAGGGGCGGTTTGCTGGAAGAGTTCCAAGCAGGAGACCGTCGCTGACTCAACTATAGAAGCAGAGTACATAGCTGCTTGTGATGCCGCAAAGGAAGCTGTCTGGATGAAGAAGTTCCTCACGGAGTTTTAGGTGGTTCCTACCATTGTTGATCCAATACCGCTGTATTGCGACAACAACGGCGCTATAGCTTTAGCGAAGGAACCCAGGTCCCATCAGAAGTCCAGGCACATTTTGAGGCGGTACCACCTGATCAGGGAGATCGTAGATCGCCGGGAGATCGAGATGAAGAGAGTAAATTCGGAGAATAACACTGCAGATCCACTCACAAAGGCCCTACCTCAGACTCAGTTCGAGCGGCTGATCGAGATGATAGGTCTTCGATACGCCAGTACATGGCCTTAGTGCAAGTGGGAGATTGTTAGTGTATATGCCCTAGAGGCCATTACTGTATCATACTAGCTTGTATATTACTTAATGGAAGCTTGGGATATTCACGGTTGTATAGACAATCTTGCTCAAAATGGTAGTATGCTACTTGGTTTGTTTCTACTTCAATATGTGCATGTGTTTCTTTTAGCAGATCGCTTATACATATTAGTAGAACCCTTAGGATCTTTACTTGATTACCAGCGTTGTGATGGCAGTCACACTAGTGGGGGCTGGGTAATCTACAAGCACATCCTTATACAGGTCCCTAGTCATGGGATTATCGAGACGGGGCATCGATACTCCGGAGTAGACTAGCGTATATGCTTCTCATCCCAGCACGGGAGGTGGTCTGTCCCACAGCCATCAGTACGTCGTATTGGAGATAGTATGCGGGTGCTCGTTAGGTTACGAGTACACTGGACAGGACTCGTCGGGAACTGTTGGTTGGTATTATACCTATCGTCGGTTATCAGTTCCCAGGTGACATGAGTACAGCTTAGTCCGCTGACTTGACACTGTCACTTCGCCTCGAGTGTGTTCTTACTGTACTTAGATTACTACCCTACCACGGCTCAAAGGAGTCGTGCAAACATGTAGTAGTTGGGTGCAATCCCGGAGCACTTGGAGGCAGTGACGGTTAGACAGAATTCGTCTCTCCCGGTATTGGGGGTTGACATCGCGCTGTGTCTAGGAGAGCCATTACACGAGTAGTCCCTGGCCAGGGCGAGCGAGATATACTGGTAGGTTTCCAGTGTTATCTCAGGGTGTTCTGGGCTACACTCCGACACGACTTGTACCGCTATTAGGGGACTGACGTTCACCACCCCCTAGGCCCGCCATGCGATGTATCAGACGAACAGACCGGGCTGTACGGAGATTGTCACATACAGGCTCAGTAGGAGTTCGGATGGGTTTACCTCATCGGCCTTCTTATCGACATCTACCTGGGGACCGTTACGTACAGCTAGTGCCGCTTGCGGTCTGTGGTTAAACCCACTGCCAGCGTAGTGTCGAGTCTTTAGAGTCCCACACAGAGAGTTTCCCTGCACTGAGCGAAACGTGTAGAGGCCGTATGGTTTTAAGGCAGGGCTGCGATCACTTACGTGCACTTGTGTGCGTATGCTGTTTGGGCAGGCAATACTAGTGGGCTTTGGTTTAAGCCGGATCCTAGTATTGCACGGATGGATTTGTTTTGTGTTCTGTGCATTCGCATTCTACGGAATGCGGATGCGGGTGTGTATGCACAGTTTTGCGGAGCGGAGAAGGAGGAGGTGCCTTATTAGGGTTTTGGCAGTTGGTTCAGTCAAAACCTTTATGAGCCGGGGACATTATTTACTAATCTTTTTATTGATAATTATGTTATGGCTAATTGCTTTGACCATTTGACCATCTTGACTTTGTTGACCGTTTGACCAAAGTTGACTAGGATCTTCTTGAAAGGTCTAAAGTATTCTTTGATTTTCATTTTCTTTTTGTTATGAAAATGGTCAATTCAATGTAGCCATCAACTTTATCATGATAGGATTAGTAATGATGATTTTTAGTATTATTGCAACCATGGTTCATTTTTCTTTAGTAATCTTTTTCATTTCTCTTTTCTCATTCTCTCTCTTGAAAGTGAGAAGAAAAGAAAAGCTCCATGGTTGCTAGTGCTCCTCCTTCTTCCTCCTCTTGATTTCTTCTTTTGATCTCATGTGTTGAGAGAAAAAAAATCCACATAGACAAACACTTCCATCTATCTCTTCTAC
The DNA here is from genome assembly GCA_030015575.1 of Agapanthus africanus. Taxonomy (NCBI): domain Eukaryota; kingdom Viridiplantae; phylum Streptophyta; class Magnoliopsida; order Asparagales; family Amaryllidaceae; genus Agapanthus; species Agapanthus africanus. Next base: position 464,175,766 of record CM057340.1, read on the forward strand.
ACAACCTAGGACATCAAGACTAGCGATCTTGTTGCCCTAGTTGCCTCGGCTCGAGGTGGAGCTCGGTGTACATCTCTCGGGTGGATCGTCTTCGACTCAAGAAAGCCGCGGAGGTAACCACGGTCCGGATCGACCCTCGGAGCGTGGACGGACGAGTAGGACAGCGGAATGAAGACCCGAAGGACCGGTGTCGTGAGGTATAATTTCTACGGTATAGTAGTTAAAGCCTCTTGTAGTTTGCTAGTTTCTAGTTTAGCAAAGATCCGGCTTTTAGTCCATGTTGCCTTTGCGCTAAATAATCGTTTTTTGCCGTTTCCGTCTCCCCGTAAGAACCGGGGTGAGCAACGTGGACTTACAGGGATACCCTACATATTACACTTACGGTCGCAGAAAAGAAATTGTAAAACTACAATAATTAGAATCCTTATATCCTTAGACATCATAAACCCGGAATATCGCATATTCCGGATTTCATGCCTAAACTGTAAACCTTGTATTTTAGTTTCAAATTGAAAACACTTTTCAATTATCTTAGTCGGGTAATTCAACAAGATTCCCGACTACAATATCGAATACTCTTCGGAAACTTTAGTAGATGGCCACACCCCCGATGTCGGCGATGAAGTGCACCAAGGCGGAACACCGTAGCCGCGAGCACCCGAGTAGGTGCTTTTTGGCAACGGGGTTCTCTTACAGTCACTTGGTAGGGGCTATGGGGTGTGGCTGTCTACTAGAGTTACCCGGCGAGTGTTCGCGTACGATACGCGATTACGACGAAGTTTTGATCCGAATCAAAACTTCGTGGCAACCGATTAATCGAGACTAACATACTAGATTCATAATATACTATATACATTACCAGTTTTCACAAAACCAATAAACCGGATTCTAGCAATTGCATCACATATCATCAAGATCTATACGACGCCAAATATTTCGATCGGTTTAACAAAATCCAGAGAACTCAACAACTTGAGAATCACAGTTAAAAATACCCAGACAGTTCACAAATCACCTACGGACCTACACAAGAAACCATGCTCCTTGCCTCACCTACAGCGTGGCGGAACCGCCGCCAAAACCAGGTTTTGACTGCGGTTCCACGATCGTAAAGTCGAGTTAGGCTCTCATTTTTATTCTGGGTCCATAGAAAACCCTGCACGGTTTTTTGGATACTTTTAATGTCAAAAATTCCAACATTTGAAAAAATCGAAAGAAACATGCAAAAATACGGATTTTTAAAACCAATCGAACTCTTTAACTTCTTAACGACCTACCCCGATGTTCTAGTTCGGCTCTGATACCATGATGGACTACCCTAGCACCATGATGAGGTTATAGAAGTATCCACCATGCCAAATTCAAATTTTTCTTGGTGCTAAGCTAGACTAACAAAATCTTTAACTAGATTATTAGGGTTTTCATTAGATGATATGTTAACTAGAGAGAAGGAATGGTGTTTATACCTTGTTAGAACCAAGTCCTTCACTTCATATGCTCCTTGTAGTAGTCCCACGACTCCACTAAGCTTCTCTTGAGACATCGAACGAACTAGCTCCGGTGATCTTTACGCCAAAGATGATCCACCACGAAGCTCCTACAAGTTCAAGCTGCCACTACACTAAACTTCTTTAGTGTAAGAACACACTAGTGTAGAGTGCTAATCTACACTAGGATGATGAAGTAGGGGATGTTAGAAGCTCACAAATGGATTCAAGAATCCATGTTTCACATTACATGTGAGGGTGTGAATCTTGAAGATATGAAGAGGAAGAAGAAAATGAGCACGAAGAAGCATGAGAGCTAGAATAACTACGTCTTGAGAATGAGCAAAAATAATCAAAGCCAAGCCTTGACCCCTCACTCATTCAAGTATGGAATTATGCAATATAAAATTGCATCCATGCTTGAATAGTGAGTCAAGAAGAATAAACAATAGAAAATCCCATGCTTGCAACCATGCTTCCACTTTACACCTCATTTCTATTTTCACAAAATAGAAATATAAATGCCATGCTTCATTATATATATATATAAAGAAGAAGAATTAGTGAGCTAATGATATTAGTTAAGATATAATTATATATATCACATTATTAAATCAACACTTGATTTCATAATCCGGTTATATAACATATGACCGGCTAATATCATTTATCTGTACATCACATTATCGAATCAACACTTAATTTGACAATATGGTTATATCACATATAACCGCACCGATGACAGTTGACTGCCAGATTACAATATGGTATCACATACTTGTATTTAATCAAGCCCACACACATATCACATATGTGTCCTACTTCGTTTCGCTTGAACCAGGGAACTTCTGTGTGGGACTCGAAAGACTCGTCAATACGCCAGTAGTAGGTGATGATCATATCAGTCACCAACAAGCCGTCAGCGGTACTAGCTGGACGTAACGGCTACCCGGGTATTGAGCGATATGAAGATCAACAAGCAATCCTGTCCACAGTCTCCATGAAGCCTATCAGTAACACTCCCGTACAGTCCGGTCTCTTCGTCTGATGTGTCGCATATCATGTCTAGGAGTGGAAATCGTCAGACCCCAGTAACGTGATAAGTCATGTCGATGTCTAGCCTATAACGGTTCAAGAAACTACTGATAACACTTATCAGTATATCTCGGCAGCAGCCCTGGCCAGGGACTTCCAGTTATAGCCAATCGAACATAGTGCAACATCAACCCCCAATACCGGGAGAGACGAAACCCCTCGTATCGCTCATTGCCTCTATACGACTTGGGACTGTACCCAAAATCCACCTGTTTGCACGTTTTCTTTGAGCGTGATAGGGAGGAAATCAAAGCACAGTGGGAGCCGCAAAAGACTCTATGACGATTTCGGGTCTACAGACTAACCTGTACCAATGTCATCAGAGGACTGCTATCTGACGATAGGTATACTACAACATAGGAGTCCTTGCCGAGTCCTGTTCAGTATACCCAGTCTCCACTGAGCACCCGTATACCATCTCTGATGTCAAACACCAATGGTTGTGGGATCATCCATCGCCCATCATATGGGTCAAGAAGCGTATACGATAGTCTATTCTGGAATATCGATGCCCTGTCTCTATATTCCCTTGACTAGGAACAATTAAAGGATGTACTTGTGAACTACCCTGGCCCCACTAGTATGATCTCCATCATAGTCCTGATAGTCAAGTAAATATCCTAAGGGTTTTATCGACATGTGAGAGCAAGACAGTATCACAATATAAGTCTACATGTTAAGATAAAGGTAACCAGATAGCATACTATCATGTCGAGCAAGAAAGTCCTATATATATATATATCCAATTATCCACTATTATATACATCATATGTACAATAATGGCCTCTAGGGCATACATATAACTAACAAAGTTATCATACTCCAGAAGGTATGCGCATGTCTGACAAGTTTCCTGTATGTTTGAAACCCCCGATGTGATTTCTACCCCATGCTCTTATGACCTTGACGAAGGCCAACATATCATAAGTCACATGTCAAGTTTTACCCACCATTGTCCTGGTTAATTTGAACCCGTACATACCCTTGATGAAGGCCAAAATAGTAGTACGACTGTCCCAAACCAACGCATCTATCTATGCAAGAGAAAAATAACAAATAGTTACCATACACTATGCCATGACGAAGGCCAACAAATATAGAATGAATACTTAGTGCTACCCGTCTGAAATAACGGTGGGCTATGAATGGTCTATGGCGAAAAAACTTTAACGTAATGAACTTGATATCGTTGAAGGAACCAGATAGCTTTTTACAAATATATAGTGGCGAAAACATTTACTAAAGAGGTCACTCCCGGTTAAGGGATCTCGGCTCTTTCCTCGTCGAATGTGGTGCAGGATATTCCAACTGAATATCTCGATACAAAGCAAAAAAGTAATCGACTATAGTGAAGTTATTACCCTGACGCAAACTTCTGCCCAAAGGTCATTCCTGGTGAAGGGATCTCGGCTCTTGCCTCGTCGAATGAAGTGCTGGATATTCATAACCGAATACCGTTGTGCAAAATAAAAGAAAACGTCCTTGTAATAACAGCTTTTTAAAAATTATTCCAACAACATCGAATAGGTCTGTTTTCCTTGCATTGATCTGAATCAACTCAGTCCCATCAATTAATCACACCAGAATAGAACGAAAATATGATGTACGTATATGCCATCCGCATTCGCCACTGGGCCCTATCATCACCCGTTAGGTTACTTAACTAGATAAAGCGGGGGCTAGACTAGCGCGAGTGTAAAACATATACAACATCTACTAATATATATATATAACAATATATAATAATCGCTCCAGGCGTGATAAATGCAACATCACAGATAAGAAATAAGCATCACAGAATGATACAGATAATCTGGAAGCCGCGGGTTTCCATTTAGCCGCAAGTGAAACCCGACGTTCCCCTGATCGTGTGGATAGCCTGTGCAATGAAAACCTAGACCCCTACGAGCGCGGTAAGTTACCCACCAAAACCAGAAGCAAGGCAGCCCCCTTCAACAAAGTGAATAGGCCACCCAGCACTTCATGGAATCCGGTAACTTGAGCACCCCTCCTTGGGTCAAGCTGTACCCCCTACGAGTGCGGCGAATAGCCCGCCAATTCTAGAAGGAGGCCCCTTCCTTTTCAATGCCATGAGATGCGGGCCCGTTGCCCTCCAGAACCCGTCTATCCGTGCACTCTATCGCGTGTTAATTTTAGTACAGAAAAGAAAATATGTACAACGGTGATAACAAACTCAACCCGGTCTTGCCCTAAACAAATAATATACAAGAAGGCAGTGACGACAGTCCACATGTCGGATGCTCGCCCCGCGATATCAAATGTACAAATAAAACTAAATTGTACTATCATTGCAACCAAGCTATCCACCACGATGATTCCACAATAACACAGCACAACACAGAACATCAACGTGAATGTCATGTTCGCAAACCCGTCTAAAAGAACTATAGCAAATAGACAAGCTGTACCGCTCTAATGACATTCACGGTCGTAGATAGTAATGTATGTACTGTAAACTTTAAACAGTGTTAGAAATATCAACTTCGAAACACCCCAAATAGCCCCAAACAACTAGATAAAACCATATCCAAACTGGGCTGAACAAGCAATACCACTGAACTAATATTCCAGAGACTGGACCACACTACAAATTTCAAGTCCTAGTTTCCATCAAAAACAGGCCAGGCCGGAATATTTCTCAATGTGGCCGGTTCTGTAGTGGAGTTAGGGCTTGTATTTGGTGTGTGTTCTAGTAGTCATCTAAGTAATCTTCTGCAGTTGCTTAAATATTTTTAGAAGACCATATAAAATTCGACAGAGAATGGAATATGTGTTGGTATTGATTTGGAGTTGTTTTGGTTTCAATACTTTAATATCGTCTAAACAAACTAGTATATGGTTAATGGGTTGGCTTTGATACCATGTTGGGTTACGGCAGCGCCCCGGCCATCAATCCGTGGCCAAACGCGGAACAAAAACTTTAAAAAAACTGCGCTAACGGAACCATAATCGATGGATCGTGCCATTAACCCTATACTAGTCCTATGAAAAGAGTTTAGAGAGGTTATACCGATCGATTCGTGTCCTTTAGTCTTCAACCTCTGTCCCAAGCTCCTCTCGGGTTCCTCGATCAAGTTCGATCACCGGTCTCTCTCATCGAAGACGATCCACGTCGAGAATTAGTAATACGGGCTCCCGCCTCAAAACTGAATCAACTTGGGTATCTAGTTTGCTAACCTAAATAGCCAAGATGAAGTAGAGATTGTGTGTGAATACTTTTTCTCAAAACACCCAAAGATTCTCAACTCAAGAGAGGGATTGGGTGGAGGTTGAAGAAGATGCCATGAGGTGAAGAAGTGTGAGCACAAGAATAAATCAAGTGAAGAAAATGGGCTGCTCATTTCTTGTGTTGTTTTGCTAAGTCTTTTATGTGTGATATTGTTGTGAGAACTTGAAGAAAAAAATCCTCACTCAACATCAACAGCCATTTCACAAAGAATATCTCACACAAATATCTTTTTCAAAGCAAAACCAACCCATGACCCAATATCATGAGTCACCAAGTGCACATGCTACATCAATGCATCAAAGCCAAAACTTGCACTCACACTTTACACCCAATAAACATTTAAACCCTAAATGTTTAATAGAAAAGAAATGACAATCTTCCAAAGTAAACTTGTAACGAATTACAAGAATATCCCTCATCCGTATATACATACCCGCATCCATATTCCTACTGAATATGAATACAGCGAGATGAAACTAATCCAACAATATAATACTAGGATCCGGCTTAAACAAAAGCCCACTAGTATTATCCGTCCGATCATGATCCGTGTATAAGTGCACGTATATGATCGAACCCTGCAATAAAACCATACGTCCTCTACAACGTTTCGCCCGAAGTAGTGAAACCCTCTCTGTGGGACTCTAAAGACTCGTCAATACGCTGTCTGTGGGTTTAACCATAAGCACGTTAGTGGCACTAGCTGTACATAACGGCTACCAAGGTATCGAGCGAAAGGGAGGCCAATGAGCAAACTCATCCTGAAAACCCTACTGAACCTGATAGTGACAATATCGGTACAGTCTGGTCCATTCGTGTATGAGTATCGCATATCGAGTCTAGAGGGTGGATAAAGTCAGACCCCTGATAACTTGATATTCAGTGTCGGTATGAAACTCATCACCAGCTGAGAAACTACCGATCCTAGATCGGTAATTCTCATCTACCCCCGGGCGAGAATTTCTGATGATGGCCACCCGTGCACAATGCAACATCAACCCCCAATACCGGGAGGGACAATCCCCCTGACGATCCGCTCACTGCATCCATATGGCTCGGGACTGTACCCAACAAAAACCTGTTTGCACGACTCCTTTGAGCCATGGTATGGTAGTAATCAAAGTACAGTAGGAACTCACACGAGACAAATGACGATCTCAGGTCGATAGACTAACCTGTACATATGTCACCAGGGAACTGCTATCTGACAATAGGTATAATACCAACTAGCATGTTCCCGGCGAGTCCGTCCGGTATACTCATAACCCAATGAGCACCTGTATACATCTTAGGTGAACCAACTAACACCAATGGCTTGTGAGACCGGCCACCGCCCCTCGTCGGGGTCTCGATCCGTATACACTAGTCTACTCTTGGAGTATCGATACCCAGTCTCAAAACTCCTACAACTAGGGACACTTTAAGGATGTGCTTATAGACCAACAACCTCTCACGTATATGATCGCCATCATACTGCTGGTAGTTACGAAAGAATCCTATGGGCTCTATCAACATGTAATAGTGATCTGTAATGTCACCTGAAGCATGTACACGACAATAAAGACTAACCAGATAGCATACTATCATCTCGAGTGAGACTGTTCTACCGGTATAGGTCCTCCCTCATTCATTGTAATCACGTGCCTGCGATCCAATAATTGACTTGAGGACACTATAACCAACACTACCAATACTTTTGAAACTATCAAAACACTATTATGACTTGACGGTTGACATTGGTCAACATTACTGTTTATGTCACCATTTTGCCTTTCTCATAACATAGTTAATTAATCATAAGTTATATTTTAAATAACTTTAATAACTATTGAATATCAATTAAATAATTAATATATTTGAAGGGAGACGGAGGAGCCGGAGTCGGACCACAAGTGAAAGGTCGGCGCCTGCGCCGGATGAGGGGATCTGGCGAGGGGGATTTTGGGGGGAGGTGATAAGGAGGAGATGATGGTGGTTGAAGATGATGGTGATGGTGTTGGTCGTTGGTCGTTGGTGGATGGTGATGGTGTTGGTCGTTGGTCGTTGGTCGTTGGTGGATGGTGATGGTGTTGGTGTTGGTCGTTGGTGGATGGTGATGATAGGAGGTGATGATGGAAGTTGAGGAATGGTGGTGGTAGTTGGATATTGTTGATGATGGGTTTTTGGAGGAGCTGGGGAGGACGGAGTGGGGCAAGGGGGAGGAGGGGGAGGGGGCGGGGGCTGGGGGTGGTCGATGCAGAGGGAGAGCAAAGGGCTGGGGCTGGGGGTGGTCGAAGAGTGGAGGGGGAGGGGTTGGAGAAGAGGAGGTGTTGTTGGGGGAGGAAGGAGGAGGGTTGGAGAGAAAGCGGCACCGGTAGTTGTAACGAAGCCCTTTCTGCAGTACTTCTTTCGTAAGCGGTGTGGAGCAGGGATGAAGGTGTTATTTTATTATTATTTTATTTAATTTTAAAATTTTGGATTAGGGTTAAAATATGGGTATTTTGGGGTTTTAAATCATTTTTTGCTGACGCGGTAATTTAAGTGATGTGGCATTGATATGGTGTAGATGGTGCTGACATGTCGCCGTTAAGTTTGGTTGCTTTCTGATAGTTTTAATGGTATTGGTCGTTTTCTAATTGTGACGCAAACTTGTTGAAAATTTTTAGTGAATAAGCATTTTTTGGATAATTAGTCAAGTTTTTAAAGACCATTTAGTAAAACCCCTTTCTGAAATTGTTAAGTCTAGCTGGTTTGGTTCTTATCCAACCCAATTATTGTCGGTTGCCAACTAAAAATAATCAAATGTTGCCACCTCTGTTTGTGCGCGTGTTGAATTTGTCAACAATCATCCTCATATTACTTTTTAAGCATTTTCTATCAAAATTATTGGATATGACACATAGCTCCATATAATATTTGATTACAATCTTTAACACTGAATTAAACAAGTCATGCAATGATTCCTCACCATTTTTTTTTAAAAAGGAAAGGGAATAAAAAAGAAAACAAGTCATGTGATGTGAAATCAAGTTTGAAAAATCTATCTACCTATCTATATCATAATACAAAGTTGAGTACTAAAAGACAAAAGTGCCATCTTTAGTGTTATCCCTATTGTGCCCTTAAAAACCCTTTTTTAATCCCACAAAAAACTAGCTACGTGTCACTGTCAAGTTTGGGCATTTTTGACCTTTTTTATGGCTCATGTTATCAATACAACATCATGTTGTTAGGCAAATCTGATCCAGTTAGCATTTTTAGCTGTTGAGTTGTTGAAATTAAATATTATTATTTGTGAAATGGTTTGTTTCCAACAAACTATGCATGCATATATAATATATAATGAGATAACTGATGATAATAAAGATAACACATTAATGCCATTTAAACTTTATCCTGGTACGAGAGCTCGGATGTTTATTTGTCCACGTTGCACATATAAGATTTGAGCCTTCGGATGTGAAATTCTCGTTGCATGTGCACGTTTGCATCTAAAGAGATGTTGAGAATGTGGTTAATATTTAGTCACACATTGAAAAATTGTGAGATGCATATGTGGATAAAATATAAGATAGGATAAACCTCTTTAAGTCTTGAGTTTTATGGATAGCGAGTGACACTGTATTAAAAGCCCATTCATCTATGTATGGGCCAATGTGTTGTAGACTCAAACTGAGTTTTACATGGCATGAGTGCAAGATCTTATTTTATTTTTCCTTCTCAAATTTATTTAAACCTTGAGATGCAATCATTTGTCGCTGCTACAAGTTATGTGCAAGCTTCTTAATCATGGTCTTCTACAGTTTTAATCACTTCTCGGCTGAGCAATATTGGCACCTTTTAGGCTTGTTTAATGAGGTAAACTTGCAACTTAAAGCGAATTTGACAGGTGATAGTGCTCAATATTGGCGATCTCCAAGATCAGGACACGTGACAGGTGATGTGTCTCAGAACTCAGAAGAAAGGGCCCACAGGGGCCGACCAGGCCACCCTGTACCCGACCTGCAAACACAAGCTGGCCCTCCTCAGGGCCCCCTGCAACTTGGCTTCCTCAGCCCCGTAGCTCACGCCGAGCTGCCACAAGACCTGGACTCCTTGGCCTCCTCGCTCGTCCCGAGCTCCAGGCCGTGGGCGTCTTCCTCGGCCCTCCGACCAAAGTCACCGCTCATAGGCGTACCGCCGCTCCGCGAATCTCGCCATGCGCAGATTTTACGCCAGCAACATCCCACGTTCCACGCCATCAATCCCCATTAATGGGCGATCCGCTTTCTACGCGGTGTGACGTCGGGGGCGTAACTGCCAGCGAGATCCTCGCACTTGCCACTGCGTGCCACCACCGCTACATAAACCCCATCACAGAGGGGTCAAGTAAGCCATTCTTTACTCTTTTAAGCCGTTACTCTGCACGGATCTCATCACTAACTTGATTTTCGGAGGGTCCTTGGTGGTACCAAACCACCCCGGGATTTCTTTGCAGGTACTCGGCACCAAGCTCCTCATACCACCTCTTCCACCAAAACCCATTGAGACCCACACGCAATAGAAGGTGACCATCTAAGTCCACCGGGAGATCAATGGAAGACAACATCTGACGGAGACCCGAAAAAGACCTCCATCAGTTGGCGCCGTCTGTGGGAAACAACTCCCCAAAACACAAAGTTGGCCTTCCGATCTCCCCCCAAATGGCGAGCAGCCACCCTGAGGATCCCGGTACCAGCCGTCGCCTTACACTCACAGAAGGCGGGGATGAGCCTCCTCCGATGACCGTCATCAACGCCCTCGCAGGCCGGATAGATCGGCTGTAATCCCTCGTGGAGGCCCTTGTCCGCGTCCAAACTGCCTGACCCGGGCCCCAGATCGCCGCTCCGCCACCTCCAGAAGGCTCTGCCCCCTTCAGGGCGGCTGACCACCAGCAGGCAACGACCCCTGGCCATCGATCTCTCGAGCCGGTGTCCCCTGAGGCCCGCTGGGCGCCCCACGGCTCCACACCAAGATCCGCCGCCAGGGCACTCCTCCCCGAGCCTCCATGCGACCCTTATCCCCCTGAGGAGATGTCAGTCACCTCGCCTCTCCACAGACGCGGTCGACACCACCACACTCGGCGGGGCCGCATAGAAGGGGTTCACCTCGGCGGTTCCAGAGCCACCTCGCCCTGGGATCTGAGGCACCACATCGAGAGGAACTGAGGCCGCTCCTAGATGCAGGTCACCCGCAGCGGAGGCCAGGGATCCCAAGGCGCCGACTCCTCGGGATACCACGGTCGGCTCGACGCCCTCGAGAAGAAAATTGAGGGTATGCGCCGGGAGGCTCACCTCTCAAGCGACGAGGCTAAGTATGCCTCCGACTCGCTCACAAAGCCGTTCACCGAGGAATTGCTCTCCGTCAACGTCTCCTCGCGCAACAAGCCCCCAAAGGTCTCTCTCTTCGACGGAAAACAGACCCGAAGGACCATTTGGACGCTTTCACCGCGGGGATGAGCTTCCAGGATCACTCCGACGCTGCCCAGTGCAGAGCCTTCCCGGCCACCCTTATCCGCGCAGGTCGGGACTGGTTCCGGGGGCTCGAGCCTCGCTCAATTTCGACCTTCGACGAGCTAGCTACCCAGTTCCTCGGCCATTTCGTTGGGAACCGTCGACAGAAACGCACGGTCGACTACCTCTTCACGGTTAAGAGTGGGGATAAGAAAACGTTCAAGGCCTACATTACCCGTTTCTACAACGCCTTTCTCGAGGTGCCCGAGCACCGGGACGAAACCGTCATCACGACGCTTAGATCCGGTCTGAGGCACAAGGAATGGTTACTGTCATGACCCGAAAGTACGGAACATGACCGACACTTAGACTACGAACGTCTCGAGGCGTACGTACTCTAAGTAAGCCGAACCCAAAAATCAAAACCAAGAAAAGTAGTAGAGAATAGGAAGAACCATATCAAAACAACCAGTATGCAACATAATATACAACGACTGAAGGCGAGGATCACATCAGAAAAGGAAACTCCAACCAGCAAGAAATCCATAGAAATATAACACACGACTCTAAGGTCGAAAGAATAAATATCACTGGTCTCTATCTCAACTAAGTACATGTTTAGTTGATGGAACTTCTAGATACAACTGAAATATAATATACAATGTATAATGATGGGTGCGATGCAAATAACCCACTTACTAGTAAGTCACCTGAAAGAAGCTGTACCCGCAAGCCGTAATGAAACTCGTACGGCAACACCTGCAAGAAACTGGGGCACAACGGGGGTGAGTTGCGAACTCGTGAGTAGAAAAAGATCTACGAACAGAAATCGCATGTATGACGCAATCCTAGGTCATACGATCATAATATATAAACCTCAATATATATAACCAGCAATCTATAACAAGGCTAGGGTAAATATCTAACCCAAGTATAAACCCATGTGCCTGTGTCAGTGCATCAGGTGGCAATATATCATATGGATAATGTATGAATGCATGAAACAGAATGCATGTACTGAAGAAAACTGCTTTCGTAAATTTGTGAGATTTCTATATTTAAAAATGAGGCACCATAAATGAAATCAGCAAAAACAGTGCCTAGCATCGGCACAAAACATAAATCCCAATATCTCGATATTTCTGTATCACAATCTCTGTACCTCAATATCTCAAATCTCAATGTCTCAATCATAAAAATCCAGGGCGCCGTCAGTCCAGATCGGCCCCTACCATCCATCTCATGACTACGACGGTATCCTCCGGATATTCGACGTGTCGGGTAAAGTCACTGGTCGGTAGTGCTCCCCTACCAGGTTCAACGCCATCTCCTGCGATTTTCTTGCCCCGGGGTACCGCACCGGCCCCACCATGTACCCGCATTCGGTCTCATCCGCCTTCTCGAATCGGGTCTCACATGTCACTCTCAGCAGCGAGAAAACACATGGTGGACACACTAAAATATCATATCAAGGGTAACCGGGTTTTTTTAAAACAATTTCATAATCTCTTGAATATCCACGGTTCCCAAATCCAGAAATATCATAGAAACAGTATATCTCAATGCGTATAATCAAGAAGCATGATGTATGTGACATATAAATGAAATGCAAGTATAACAGTATATCATGCAACATGGAATAATAGTATGCACATACAAGGGTTATATCCTGATGCAATAATACTACTGTGAAGTGACATGGCAATTACCGATGAAGATGTGTGTGAGCTGGCAAGTAAGTGTATGTGGAACATACGCATCAACGGTAATGGTGCTGGTGTCCTAACAGCATGATATCAATAATGAAATATGAATCACAACAGTATGCGATGCAGAGCAACAACAGTAATATGCGGGAGCTGAATGCTAAACACAAAGATAGCTAAACTGCATCTAATGTCATAAGAGTCACATAGCTACACCACTATAAGGCTGAGCTAAAGCTAACAGTAGGTAAGGGAAACCGCCTAACCTCTGAGTCGATACACATATATATAGTCAGTGATCCCGCCTCGATAATATCACATCCGATAACATATCTCTATAATCAGTTATTCCCAAATCAAGAGTGTGGATCAAACATCAATTTATAGCTCGTACGTAAATCCGTCTTACGGCATCCCCAAATCTGGGTACGGGTCAATATCACATTCGTCATATCATTCATCTGGTATTCTCTTTATTAAATATCATTATCTGGGTACTGACCTATGTCTAGTACAATACTAATATCATTACTATGATCAAGATCTGACTACTGATCGACAGTCTAGTAAAAATCAATATTATCATCATAAATCATCAATATAATCATAATCCGGCTTCCGATTGACAGCCTCTAGCAAAAACGATATCATCAGCACATATCATCTCAAGGAGTAAACAACGCCCAAGGCGGCCTATCATAAATATCTTGTCATGTCATATCATATCATATCCTATCTCATATCATAATCATATGTCGATCATTTACATATATATGTCACTATTCCTATGGCATCATCATCCCAAAATCCGCTAAAGAATCAAGACGTATCCTAAATACGAATTTTACCATATCACCGATATCATAATCTCGGATCAAATTTCATCGACTCATCTCAATCCCATGCCTCATCCTCAAGTCTGTATGTGAACATGTAGTCCCATACCTATATGAACACATATCTTCACAGAATCCCATAAGTACATATGGACAAGGATGTATGCAAGTATGTATGTGTGTATATGTATGTGTAGTGCACCCACTACCTAGGGTTCGCGATACTAAATCATCCAACACAGTAATGTCCATCCTAAACATCACCATTAATCCTAAATAACATATAATAATTATAGGTGTGTATACGCATCCATATACATCACCACGGACTGCGGGGGTGCTATACGCCATCCACCCGACTTCTCCCCATAGATATAAATCTACTCATCTTGTTCATGTGTGCCGGTGCCGATGTCGCCATCTGCATCTCCAACGCTTCGACGTCATGTGAGTACCTACAAGAATATCACATGCTAAAACACATGAAAACCATGTCGGAAACCAAAATGGTGCACGTTACGCCAATAAGTAAAAACCTATCGTCTTGCGTGTAAACACAGTCAATGCTCACTGGTCGTTGGCATTCAAATGGCACCCGACGGAAACGAATCACCAAATACCCAAAATCCATATGAAATCAAATCATAAATCATACGCCAACTCATGAAAATCAACTCAGATTCTATCCTAACTGGAATCAGTCAAAACTAGACATACAAGGGGTCAAGTTTACATGAAATAGGGCTGTGCACGCAAAACGAGGGGGTTTTCCCCTGCTCTGGCCGCAAATTGCGGCCAGGGGGAATTTATTGGCGGCCAAGAAGTTGAGGTGGAGGCTAGGGCTTTGTGGGATGGTTCCAGGGTGCCTGCACAGCTTACTGCCAAGTCAATTTTATTTTAGGAGGTCCCGGGTGATAGCAGTTTCCAGAAAGGTCCAAAAGTCAACAAAATCGCTAAATTACGCCAAGTATAACAAATCTGGTATTTTGGTGAAATTTGGAACAAATCTTGGTTAACTGGTCTCACATACCCCTAATAAGGCTACTCTAACATTCAAAACCATCTCTTGGCCAAATCTCACTCAAAATCCCTAAACTAGCACTAGATTACAGATATAACAGTAAATTTCAGTTAAACAACTGTAACTTGCAAGATAGGAATTAGGTTGCAAGATTATACCTTAAGGAAATCCTAGAATGAAGGAGAAGGGAAGAAAGAGGAGGGGTTGCTGTTGCTGCGGAGCTGCTCCATTTGCTCCAGTTGCTGATGCTGAGTTGTTGCTGCATCAGGCTGCTGCTGCTGCTATTTTTGTGTGCTGATGCAGTGCTGGGCTGTTGTGGATGTAGTTGTGTTGGTGTGTTTATGGTGTTGGGTTGCTGTTGCTGTTGGTTTCAGCTGCTGCTGCTTGCAAATTTCCTTTGCTTTTCTTTTTGGCTGTGTGCAGCAGCTACTGCTGTTGTTGTTTCAGGTTGGGGTATTGGTTTGTGGTGTTAAGCTATGGTGTTGAAGGCTGGTATGTGTTGTGTGGGTTGGAGTACTGGTGTGGTTTTGAAAGGATGGTTGCTGCTGTGGCTGTTTTTCACAGCAGTAGCTGATGTAGCTGCTGAAGGTGGCTGATATAGCTGCTGATGTGAGGGATTTGGGGCTGATGTGTTGATATGGGGGCTGATGTGAGTGTATAGGTATTGGGCTAATGGGTTAGGATGGGTTTGGGCTGCTGAAGGTACTTGATGTGGCAGCTGATGTAGGAGGCTGTTTTGTGGCTGTGTAGGGTTGGCTGAAGCAATGTTTCAGCTGCTGAAATTTTCTGGGCTGGAGCTGTTTTAGTAGTGGTGGTGGCTTTAGTGAAGTGTGAGAGTGATGGGGAGAGATGTGAGGTGAGAAAGAATTGCAATGAGTGTTGGAGAGGCCACAAAGAGTTTTGAAGTGTACAGAGGTTAACTCTCATCTCCCTCACTCAATCTTAAAAGTCATGGCACATCCATCATGCTTCCTCTCTCTCTCTAGCCACAAGTCAACCTAACCCTAATCACCCTTAACCAAAACCAAAACACTAATTAACCCAATTAACCTAATCAAATGGTTCAAGTCACCATGGTCATCTAAGCATGGTTCAACCCTAGGCTACCATGAGTCCAAAACATGAAACAAGTGTAAAAAATGTTATGTGCAAAATTTTTGCACAAAAAGCCAGAAATCCAATTAGCGATTTTTAATTGCGATTAACACCAACATAGCATATAATTCATCATCAAAACGGTAAAATGGCATATTTCCACAAAATAACCTATTTTAGAATTTTCCAAAATTTTCTCCGGAATTTTCACCATTTATCGGTATTTAATTATACCGACTATTAAAATATTCATTAAAAATTAATATTAAATTATGAAAATTCCCAAAAATAATATTTTATTTTTTTGAAATGTTACAGTCTTCCCCCTTAAAGAAATTCGGTCCCCGAATTTAAATTTAAACCCCCAAATTCTAAAACATTTCAATAAAATGTCCAAGCAACGGGGCTCCGAAATCATCAAAAGGCA
Organism: Agapanthus africanus; assembly: GCA_030015575.1. NCBI lineage: Eukaryota > Viridiplantae > Streptophyta > Magnoliopsida > Asparagales > Amaryllidaceae > Agapanthus > Agapanthus africanus. The sequence continues at coordinate 464,192,133 of CM057340.1, forward strand.
TCATAGCGCAATACATGCGCATGAGTAACGAGCAGATAACTCGAAAACAAAACTCCGTCAAACATCTCGGAATCATCGGAGTCAAGGTGAAAACACGAACGCCAAATCCAAGGCAAAACCGATAGGCTAGAAATCGGAACTATACAGGTAAATACCAAATCTGTACATGTAAATATCTTGAAGGGAATGCATGCCAAATCCCTTAAATCGAGGTGCAATGCGCATAACACTGCACAGTGGCGGACGTCTCTATAATAAAATAGCCAAATACGTATATATCTTTTGTTTAGTATGTACGATCCGCCGTTTTGAAAATAATTTAGAAGGGTTCTCTCGTTTTAAACGTTTCGTGTCATATCGGACACGTATGTAAATAATGAGACTATAGCTCGCTTTTGGAAAATCCCTTGGAAATCTATCAGTGCATGCAAAATATATCCAGGCACTGTCATCTGACCAGTCCTGCTCAGTACGAAAACAAATCACATCAACACAAAAAATGTACTGCTCCATAAGAAATCAGTCCCAAAAATGCATATGAAAATCCTGTGCGTCCGGTGCGCACGGAAATAAAAATCCATAATTGTGCCAAGCAGGTGCACAGAAACAACATCAAGGTGCAACGGTTGTGCACACAACATCAGTCATAGGCAACGTGTGTGCCTGACAGCAAAATCAGGTGCATCTGACATGCACGAAAAATCCCGATTTAGTGCATCTGGTGCGCGCCAAATCGCATCTCATAATATGCGCCCAACATGCGCTACAAATCCAAATCCGGTGCATCCATTATGCACGAAATCATGAAAACCCAATATCAAGCGCCGAAACACGCGTAAAACCCAATCAGGTGCATAAAGTGCATAAAACAAATATCGAGCATCACCATCGAATCGAAATCCAGTGCATCCAAGTGCACAAAATACATGTCACTGCACTGCAAGCATATGTGAACTATACCGAGTGCAAAAACCAATCGTGTGCGTGCATACGCACAAAATCAACTCAATGATTCATAAAATCACAAACATGTGAAACCAAGGCACGAAAACAATATCAAATGCAACGCTGTGCAAAATCGTAAACACTCAATAGCACATGAAAACAAACGTCATGAAACCCAATCATCAAAATCAGTCATGCGAATAAATCGTCAAAATACCGAAATCATGTATGGCGGAATAGTTCCGCTCAAGCGCATCCTCTAAGAATCTCTGGCCAACTGTCGTGATTACTCATAGCATATCTCGTCGACGATCCTGAACTCTGGCCTACTGGTGTGCGTAACAATGACCACTCCTGGGTCCAGTCTTCTCTGTGGATTACCAATCTCACGATCCATCGGCTCATCGGCCTTGTCAGACGTGCTAACGGGGACGATTCCGTTTTGGCACTTCTTTGGTCATCTCTCGGTCAATCATCGCGACCACTCGTAAAGCAGAATGTCACTGGCGTCGGCCTCTGGCTCTCCGAATGCACGTTACACACCCGATCCTGGGTGCAAAATCATTGCAATGATGTCCTGGAAGGAATCCTGCTCATGGTTTCTTCCAAGCCTCGTCTCTGCCTAGCTGTCCGGAAGTCATCGTCCTTACTATATCTGCTTCTTGTTCCGGAACGGCTGCATACTCACCGCGACTCCTTCTGGAAGGTATATCCAAGTACTATGCCTCTGCATGCGCATCGCATCTCTGATGTAGGCGGAGTGGAACGTCATCATATCCAGATTTCGTACGAACCTCGTGTTCTACTTTTCTCTAATGTCGACTGCTTCGGACTCGTTTTGCGGTGGCTGCATGGACTAAGCTCCAACGGCTATCCTCGTATCTGGAGTCTCCCAAGAAATGTATCTCACCACCTAGTATCCGAATTAAGTCGAGCCATCCGATCGATTCGTCAAAACCTCATAATCCCCCAAGAGCTCAACATCTTGGGAACATTATAATAGTATCGAGTACATACCACAGCATCGATGGTCCAGCCGTAGAAGGGCAAACCCAAGCCTCACTAATGGCGCCGCAGAACTGCCGCAAACCTTAAGGTTCAAAGGCTTTCACACGGTCATTAAGTCGAGTTAGGGTTTCATTCTTCTAGAGGGACCATAGAATTGCCTGCATGTCTTTCCGAATACTTTAAACTTTGAATAATAGGTTCCAGACATTCGATCGTCTCTGTCGACTCTCATCGTCTCCGCGTGAAGTCGTCTCTAGCTGGAATCAATCTATCTGATGACCTCGCATCGGGGTAGCGAACAAACCACATGTCCTAGTCATTCATCCTCGGTGACTAGCGACCTTCTATCATCTCTTAGTACGATCTCGTACTGCCATAGCTCCAATCATCTGGGGCGATATCTCGTCATTCGCAGCAATAACGGGCTCACTCGTCTGCACGCTGAACCGTGCCTTAACCATCATGGATAAGCAATACACCAACGGTCATCAAATCTGGCTGGCCTCTGTCAGTGGCTCAATCCTCTGGTGCTAATCCGCACGTCCGAGTAATCTCATACAGCGATCCATCCAATGCTCGTGGCGCAAAACACAATCAAAAGACACATCTCTACAATCGTGAGTCGCCAGAATCACGCCCTGGTCAGTCCTCGTTCGTAACGAGCTCGCTCTGACCACAACTTTTAGCCGTAGCTCTCCCTGCCCATAATCGTGGCAGCAAAACCATAACTGGTACCGATGAGGCTAGATCAGGAATAAATATGATACTGAGCAAAGAAATGTACATCCTAAGGCTTCTTAAGTGGAGTGGCGTATCGTAAATATGCCGCGGACATACCCACGGTACGTCACTCTACTTTAGTCACCTGTTCTATCAACCAAGGGTTATCCTATGCTCCGAAGGTAAAACCTAACGCTCTGATACCAACTTTGTCATGACCCGAAAGTACAGAACATGACCGGCACTTAGACTACGAACGTCTCGAGGCGTACGTACTCTAAGTAAGCCGAACCCAGAAATCAAAACCAAGAAAAGTATTAGAGAATAGGAAGAACCATATCAAAACAACCAATATGCAACATAATATACAACGCCTGAAGGCGAGGATCACATCAGAAAAGGAAACTCCAACCAGCAAGAAATCCATAGAAATATAACGCACGACTCTAAGGTCGAAAGAATAAATATCACTGGTCTCTATCTCAACTAAGTACATGTTTGGTTGATGGAACTTCTAGATACAACTGAAATATAATATACAATGTATAATGATGGGTACGATGCAAATAACCCATCTACTAGCAAGTCACCTGAAAGAAGCTGTGCCCGCAAGCCGTAATGAAACCCGTACGGCAACACCTGCAAGAAACTGGGGCATAACGGGGGTGAGTTGCCAACTCGTGAGTAGAAAAAGATCTACGAACAGAAATCGCATGTATGACGCAATCCTAAGTCATACGATCATAATATATAAACCTCAATATATATAACCAGCAATCTATAACAAGGCTAGGGTAAATATCTAACCCAAGTGTAAACCCATGTGCCTGTGTCAGTGCATCAGGTGGCAATATATCATATGGATAATGTATGAATGTATGAAACAGAATGCATGTACTGAAGAAAACTGCTTTCGTAAATTTATGAGATTTCTGTATTTAAAAATGAGGTACCATAAATGAAATCAGCATAAACAGTGCCTAGCATCGGCACAAAACATAAATCCCAATATCTCGATATCTCTGTATCACAATCTCTGTACCTCAATATCTCAAATCTCAATGTCTCAATCATAAAAATCCAGGACGCCGTCAGTCCAGATCGGCCCCTACCATCCATCTCATGACTACGACGGTATCCTCCAGATATCCGACGTGTCGGGTAAAGTCACCGGTCGGTAGTGCTCCCCTGCCAGGCTCAACGCCATCTCCTGCGATCTTCTTGCCCCGGGGTACCGCACCGGGCCCACCATGTACCCGCATTCGGTCTCATCCGCCTCCTCGAATCGGGTCTCACATGTCACTCTCAGCACCGAGAAAACACATGGTGGACGCACTGAAATATCATACCAAGGGTAACCGGGTTTTTTTAAAACAATTTCATAATCTCTTGAATATCCACGATTCCCAAATCCAGAAATATCATAGAAACAGCATATCTCAATGCGTATAATCAGGAAGCATGATTTATGTGACATATAAATGAAATGCAAGTATAACAGTATATCATGCAACATGGAATAATAGTATGCACATACAAGGGTTATATCCTGATGCAATAATACTACTGTGTAGTGACATGGCAATTACCGATGAAGATGTGTGTGAGCTGGCAAGTAAGTGTATGTGGAACATACGCATCATCGGTAATGGTGCTGGTGTCCTAACAGCATGATATCAATAATGAAATATGAATCACAACAGTATGCGATGCAGAGCAGCAACAACAGTAATATGCGGGAGCTGAATGCTAAACACAAAGATAGCTAAACTGCATCTAATGTCATAAGAGTCCCATAGCTACACCACTATAAGGCTGAGCTAAAGCTAACAGTAGGTAAGGGAAACCGCTTAACCTCTGAGTCGATACACATATATATAGTCGGTGATCCCGCCTCGATAATATCACATCCGATAACATATCTCTATAATCAGTTATTCCCAAATCAAGAGTGCGGATCAAACATCAATTTATAGCTCGTACGTAAATCCGTCGTACGGCATCCCCAAATCTGGGTACGGGTCAATATCACATTCATCATATCATTCATCCGGTATTCTCTTTATCAAATATCATTATCTGGGTACTGACCTATGTCTAGTACAATGCTAATATCATTACTATGATCAAGATCTGACTACTGATCGACAGTCTAGTAAAAATCGATATTATCATCATAAATCATCAATATAATCATAATCCGGCTTCCGATTGACAGCCTCTAGCAAAAACGATATCATCAGCACATATCATCTCAAGGAGTAAACAACGCCCAAGGCGGCCTATCATAAATATCTTGTTATGTCATATCATATCATATCCTATCTCATATCATAATCACATGTCGATCATTTACATATATATGTCACTATTCCTATGGCATCATCATCCCAATATCCGCTAAAGCATCAAGACGTATCCCAAATACGAATTTTACCATATCACCGATATCATAATTTCGGATCAAATATCATCGACTCATCTCAATCCCATGCCTCATCCTCAAGTCTGTATGTGAACACGTAGTCCCATACCTATGTGAATACATATCTACATAGAATCCCATAAGCACATATGGACAAGGATGTATGCAAGTATGTATGTGTGTATATGTATGTGTAGTGCACCCACTACCTAGGGTTCGCGACACTAAATCATCCAACACACTAATGTCCATCCTAAACATCACCATTAATCCCAAATAACATATAATAATTATAGGTGTGTATACGCATCCATATACATCACCACGGACTGCGGGGGTGCTATACGCCATCCACCCGACTTCTCCCCGTAGATATAAATCTACTCACCTTGTTCATGTGTGCCGGTGCCGATGTCGCCATCTGCATCTCCAACGCTTCGACGTCACTTGAGTACCTACAAGAATATCACATGCTAAAACACATGAAAACCATGTCGGAAACCAAAATGGTGCACATTACGCCAATAAGTAAAAACCTATCGTCTTGCGTGCAAACACAGTCAATGCTCACTGGTCGTTGGCGTTCAAACGCCACCCGAAGGAAACGAATCACCAAATACCCAAAATCCATACGAAATCAAATCGTAAATCATACGCCAACTCATGAAAATCATCTCAGATTCTATCCTAACTGGAATCAGTCAAAACTAGACATACAAGGGGTCAAGTTTACATGAAATAGGGCTGTGCACGCAAAACGAGGGGGTTTTCCCCTGCTCTGGCTGGAAATTGCGGCCAGGGGGAATTTATTGGTGGCCAAGAAGTTGAGGTGGGGGCTAGGGCTTTGTGGGATGGTTCAAGGGTGCCTGTACAGCTTACTGCCAAGTCAATTTTATTTTAGGAGGTCCCGGGTGATAGCAGTTTCCAGAAAGGTCCAAAAGTCGACAAAATCGCTAAATTACGCCAAGTATAACAAATCTGGTATTTTGGTGAAATTTGGAACAAATCTTGGTTAACTGGTCTCACATACCCCTAATAAGGCTACTCTGACATTCAAAACCATCTCTTGGCCAAATCTCACTCAAAATCCCTAAACTAGCACTAGATTACAGATATAACAGTAAATTTCAGTTAAACAACTGTAACTTGCAAGATAGGAATTGGGTTGCAAGATTATACCTTAAGGAAATCCTAGAATGAAGGAGAAGGGAAGAAAGAGGAGGGGTTGCTGCTGCTGTGGAGCTGCTCCATTTGCTCCAGTTGCTGATGCTGAGTTGTTGCTGCATCAGGCTGCTGCTGCTGCTGTTTCTGTGTGCTGATGCAGTGCTGGGATGTTGTGGATGTAGTTGTGTTGGTGTGTTTATGGTGTTGGTGTTAGTGTATATGCCCTAGGGGCCATTATTGTATCATACTAGCATGTATATTACTTAATGGAAGCTTGGGATATTCACAGTTGTATATAACAGTCTTACTAAACATGGTAGTATGCTACTTGGTTTGAGTCTACTTTAATATGTGCATATGTTTCTTGTAACGTATCACTTATACATATTAGTAGAGCCCATAGGATCTTTGCTTGATTACCAGCGTCGTGATGGCAGTCACACTAGTGGGGGCTGGGTAGTCTGTAAGCAACATCCTATACAGGTCCCTGGTCGTTGGATTATCGAGATAGGGCATCGATATTCCAGAGTAGACTAAGTGTATACGCTTCTTATCCCAGTTGGGGAAATGGTCTGTCCCACAACCATCAGTACGCCGTACTGGAGATAGTATACAGGTGCTCGTTAGGTTACGGGTACACCGGACAGGACTCGCCGAGGAACTGATTGGTTGGTATTATACCCATCGTCAGTTGTCAGTTCCCAGGTGACATGAGTACAGCATAGTCCACAGACTTGACACTGCTGCTTCGCCTCGAGTGTGTCCCACTGTTCTTAGATTGCTACCCTACCACGTCTCAAAGGAGTCGTGCAAACAGGTAGCAGTTGGGTGCAGTCCCGAGCACTTGGAGGCAGTGGCGGTTAGATAGGATTCGTCTCTCCCGGTATTGGGAGATGATATCGCGATGAGTCAGAGAGCCATTACACAAAGTCCCTGGCCAGGGCAAACGAGATATACTGGTAGGTTCCAGTAGCTTCTCAGGGTGTAATGGGCTTCGCTCCAACACGACTTATACAGCTATTAGGGGACTGACGCTTGCCGCCCCCTAGGCTTGATATGCGATAGTCTTGGACGAACAGACCGGACTGTACGAAGATTGTCACATCAGGCTCAGTGGGAGTTCGAATGATTTTCCTCATCGGCCTTCTTATCGACATCTACCTGGGGACCGTTATGTACAGCTAGTGCCGCTTGCGGTCTGTAGTTAAACCCACTGCCAGCGTAGTGTCGAGTCTTTAGAGTCCCACACAGAGAGTTTCCCTGCTCCAGGCGAAACGATATAGAGGTCGTATGGTTTTACGACGAGCGTTCGGATGTATACGTGTGTTTTCGCACGTATGACTTTTCGGACAGTTTATACTAGCCGGCTTTGGTTTAAGCCAGATTCTAGTATAAGGTTATTGGATTTATACAGTCTAAAGTTTTTCCGTGTTTTCACGGATTGGAGGGGCGTTCTCGTAATTTGTCGAGAAGGTTCTAGAAGAGTGGTGACATGAGGGGGTGAGGTGGCTTTTTCATGATTACTTTGTGTGACTCATTTATATGATTCATCATATCATTAATGCTTCATTAATGATCTAATGACTCATATGATGAATCACTCTCCTTGATTAAATGAAACATGGTGAATAATCAATTAATTGATATTATTTGATAATTCATTATGTATCATATATTCAAGTGAGAAGGATTTTTGTTCTCATTCTCATCTTCTCCTTCTCTCTCCTCAAGCTCACTCTCTCTTGAAACCCTAATCCTAACCTCTCATGTGTTGAGATCAAGGGTTAGCTAGACTAAAACATTCATAACCTCACTCTATATCCTCTAGGTAGCTTAGATTAGCACTTTAAGCAACCTAGTTATCTCAAGTTTGAGATTAAGCTTGGCGTAGAAGCTTTCGGGTGGATCGTCTTTGATTCGAGGAGGCCGTGAAGTTGCCGATGTTCCAAGGAGCCTACGAGGAGTGGAGGACAGCGATGAAGACCCGAAGGACATGTAACGTGAGGTATAACTCCGGTACCGAGTAGTTAAACCTCTAGTATAACGTTAGCAATGGTTTAGATTACGATTCATGCGCTCAAGTCCGTGTTACGAAGCTTTGATAATCGTTTTTCATATATTCCGCCTCCCCCCGAGTTTGTGGGGTGCGTGACATGGACTTACAGTGGTATCAGAGCCAACTAAACCATTACTAGCTTGTTAGCAACTGATTAGAAGTTCGATCGACGGAAATACACGAAAAACAAAACCCTAATTCTTGACAGTTTCTGTTAATTTTAAAAGTGTCGCAAAATTTTTTTGACATACCTTAAAATTCACAGCAGGGAATTATAAGAAATCTGCGAAAATTCGAGGAGGCAACTCGACAAAACGGCCGCGGATCCGCGGCAATAGAGAGCTTCTGCCGCGGATCCGCCGCCGAGTCAACGCCGAGTTGACTCGGAGTTTCACAGTAATTCATATTTTTGTTTTTTTTGTTTTCCTGTATATACTGTTTCTGCCCAGGTTGTCTCTGTGATGATTTGCTTTTGGGGTAGACACGGATATAGGTAATCGATCGATGTTCTAATCAATTTGCTAATTGGATCTTTATCTGTAATGTTTAATGTGTTCGTAAACCTCCCCTAACTGCTAGTATGTCGGTTGGCAGGGGGTTGCACATTTCTTTAATGGATTTTATCTGTTTGTGTATATAAACTGTTTTGGACTGTTGTGGTGAATAGCCGGGTTTTGTGATGGGTTATTGTATTAATTCATTCGATGTAATTGTAATAAGTTGTAATATTATTTTGCGGGGCACATCCAGGTTGCGGTTGTACCCACCGTTGTATTATTTCTTTTTACTGTTTTTGCTCCTAGGATAGACCCAAGATGGGGTGCACAAACTACCGGGTATTTTGAAGTGTTGAGGCAGACCGCTTCACTTCTGATACTTGGCGGGTAGTTTGCCGTACCCGTAGGGGTCTGGGGTGGGGTAATGGCTATTCATCACAACTGTGTAATCCGTCTTTCCTTGCAGGCTCAAAAGAAACGCGGATTACTTGCATATCCAATAAAGTTTATCTGTGATATGGAATGCTTATTATTGCGTCTGACGAATGTACAATATCTATATATAAATAGCTATTAGACGTCACTTATGTTTTACACCCGCGCTAGCCCAGCCCCCGCTCTGTCGTCAGTTAAGTAACCTAACGGGTGATGACGGGACCCCGTGGCAAATGCGGATGGCATAAGAGGACGTGGTATTTTTCATTGTTTTCTGCAATGATAAGATTAATTGATGGGATGCATTATTATAAATGCAAAGAAAATAAACCAAAGTTTAATCGTTGGAACAAATTTAAAAGAAACCACTCGGTTATTTTAAAAAGAGCAGAATTTTTTAAATTGCGGAGCTTTAACCACTCCTTTTAAAAAGTATCAGGTTCCTTCGATTATATCAAGTTCACTACGTTCACGGTTTTGCCAAAACCATTCGTAGCCCTCTGTCATTTCATATGGATATTCAATAGTATTCAAGCTATGTTTGTTGACCTTCGTCAAGGCATAGTGATTGGTAGCTGTTGGGTGTTCATATGTAGCATAGATAGATGCGTTGGTTTGGGACAGTCGTATTACCTTGTTGACCTTCGTCAAGGGTATGTACGGATGGGTTCAAATTAACCTGGACAATGACGGGTAGAACTTGACATGTGACTTATGATTTGTTGACCTTCGTCAAGGTCATAAGAGCATGGGGCAAAAATCCATATCGGGAGTTTCAAAAGAAACTGAAATTTGCAGAGAGATGCATACCATTTTGGAGTTTGATGAATGTTGGTAGGATTCCTTCAACATTATCTTACGATGATATTTTGGATCCCGATCCTACTGTGAGTACATGCTACTTATCAGGGGATTCGTCACTTAACGATCAATGCTATAAACCAAGTAGGTGCCAAGAAAGGTGTCAGCGGGGTTACGCCCCCAGAGAAAAGAGGTTGTTTAATAAAGGAACTTCGCGAAAGCGTTGGAAAACCTCCCTCGAAGTATCGACACTGGCCTGGCTGAACGGTTAAGCAAGTATTGTACGGTGAGAATTGTCCTGGCTAATTCTTCTTTTATGGTTTGAGGAGGGATTCGAGAAACAGTGGGAGCCATCCTGTTTAGATAAATTAAACCACTCTAAACTTGCAAGAGCATCATGCTAATAGTATCTTCTTCTCTCTCTTAAATTGCAGCGACCCTGTGACCACACATAGGTTACATCTAGATAAAAATTTGACTGAATCTGACTTATATGAATGGCAAAAGTCTGTCCAGATGTCCATTGCCTATGACAAGCTGGACCACCCTATTGAGGGACATTCCTATTGCTATGGGATTGGGCATTGGCAGAGTGATTGCAGGGCTTTAGAAGCCAGTAGCCAGGATACGAAGCATGTTGTGGCTTCGACTTCGGGTGTGTTTATGATAGAGAACTGTATGTCAGTTAACCCTACTTCCTAGGTATTGGATACCGGATCAGGAACTCACATTTGTAATTCATTACAGGCTCTGAGAAATCGTAGGGTTATCAGGATAGGTGACATGACCCTCACAGTTGCTAACGGAATGAGCATGGACGCTGAATCCGTCGGGGAATATCATCTTGGGATGACAACTGGGCAGATATTGATTCTGCGTAACTGTTTTTATGTACCAGGTACGACTTGTAATATCATATCTGTATCCTTACTTTCTAAGGAAGGATATGATTTTGCTTTTACAAGAGATGTGGTTCACATCCACCTAAATCAAGATTTGATTGGGTCAGGTACATTAGAAAACGGAATATACGTATTAAATCAAGCTTAGATTTTCAGTGTCCAGAACACACTTAAAAGAAAGTCTCCGGAAACAAATCAGGCTTTCTTATGGCATTGTAGACTAGGTCACATCAATGAGAGAAGGTTGACTAAGTTACATAGAGAAGGATATTTAAATCCGTTCGAATATCAATCTTATGCTACTTGTGAATCTTGTCTCATAGGAAAGATGACAAAGACTCCGTTTACTGGACACGGAGTAAGAGCAAGCGAGCTCTTAGGGCTCATACACAGTGATGTGTGCGGTCCAATGTCTATACATGCGTGAGGTGGTTATTCATACTTCATTACTTTTACAGATGATTTCTCTAGGTATGGATATATCTTCTTAATGAAGCATAAATCCGAGGCCTTTGAGAAATTTCGAGAATACAAGAATGAAGTGGGAAAACAAACCGGCAAAAGTATCAAGACACTAAGATCTGATCGAGGTGGTGAATACTTAAGTGCCGAGTTCCTAGGTTACTTAAAAGAGAATGGAATTCTCTCTCAGCTTACTCCTCCCTACACACCACAACACAACGGTGTATCGGAAAGGAGGAATCGAACCCTATTAGATATGGTTCGTTCCATGATGAGTAAGGCTGAGTTGCCGCGATCTTTCTGGGGTTATGCACTTGAAACAGCTGCATATCTCTTAAACAAAGCTCCAACCAAAACTGTGCCTACCACCCCATATCAGATGTGGAGTGGGAAGAAACCCTGTCTTAAGTATCTTAAGACTTGGGGATGTCCAGCTTTTGTAAAAAAGAAGCATATGGACAAGCTCGAGGCACGCTCAGTACTGTGTAAGTTTGTGGGATACCCAAAGAACTCCAGGGGGTATCTTTTCTATTCCGCAGAGGAACAAAAGGTTTTTGTTTCTCAGCATCCCCACTTCTTAGAAACTGAATTTTTAGAAAATCAGAAGAGTGGGAGCACAGTAGAACTGGAAGAAATTCCAGAACCACAAAGTGTTACTGAAAGTTTGGTAGAACCAGAAGTTCAAGAAGAACAGGACATCCCAACGCCACTCCGCAGGAGTAGTAGGCAATCCCATCCGCCCGAGAGATACTACGGTTTTCTCATAGACGGGGATAGAGAGGATTGCACTATTGATTACGATGAGCCTACTAGCTTCCAGCAAGCCATTCAGAGCGGTGACTCAGTAAAATGGCTGGATGCAATGCTGACCGAAATGGAGTCCATGTACACCAACAAAGTATGGACTTTGGACATTGCTCTAGATGGGGTAAAACCCGTAGGATGCAAATGGATCTTCAAAAAGAAAATTGGTGTAGATAGACAGGTTGAAACCTATAAGGCTAGACTTGTTGCAAAGGGTTTCCGTCAAAGACCTGGTTTGGACTACGACGAAACCTTTTCTCCAGTGGCTATGCTTAAATCTATTCGGGTCCTTCTTGCTATTGCTGCTTTCCACGATTATGAAATCTGGCACATGGACGTAAAGACGGCCTTTCTAAATGGTAATTTGGAAGAAAGCGTCTATATGGATCAGCCAGAAGGATTCATTCAGAGTGGGAGCAGCGGTAAAGTATGCAAGCTGCTTAAGTCCATTTATGGACTAAAGCAGGCATCGCGGAGTTGGAACATCTGTTTTGATGATGCTGTCAAAGAATTTGACTTTATCAAAAATCCAGATGAACCATGCATATACAGTAAGATTGTAGGGAGAGCTGTAGTATTCCTCGTCTTGTACGTGGATGACATTCTCCTAATAGGAAATGATATTCCTATATTACAGTCAGTCAAAAGATTCTTGTCACATAAATTCTCCATGAAAGACTTGGGTGATGCCACCTACATTCTGGGGATCCGGATCTGTCGTGATAGATCAAAGAGGATATTGGGACTTTCACAGTCCAGGTACATAGACACCATAGTGAAGAGATTCAGTATGGAAGATTCTAAGCGCGGTAACCTACCGGCTTGTCACAGAATCACCCTCTCAAAAGATATGTCTCCCAAGACTGATTTGGAAAGGGATCGCATGTCGATTATACCCTACGCTTCTGCGGTAGGCTCTATAATGTATGCAATGTTATGTACCAGACCAGATGTAGCATACGCATTGAGCGTAGTAAGCCGGTATCAAGCAAACCCAGGGGAGAATCACTGGATAGCAGTAAAGAACATTCTCAAGTACCTGAGGAGGACTAAGGAGATGTTCTTGGTGTATGGCGGAAAAGACCTTCAGATGGAGGCCTTTGCCGACTCCGGCTTCCAGAGTGACAAAGATGACTCCAAGTCCATGTCGGGTTATGTCTTTACCATCAATGGAGGGGCGGTCTGTTGGAAGAGTTCCAAGCAGGAGACCGTTGCAGACTCAACGATGGAAGCAAAGTACATAGCTGCTTACGATGCCGCAAAAGAAGCAGTCTGGATGAAGAAGTTCCTCACAGAACTTCAGGTGGTTCCTACCAGTGTTGATCCAATACCTCTGTATTGTGACAACAACGGCGCTATTGCTTTAGCGAAGGAACCCAGGTCCCATCAGAAGTCCAGACACATCTTAAGGCGGTATCACCTGATCAGGGAGATCAAAGATCGCCGGGAGATCGAGGTGAAGAGAGTAAAGACGGAGGATAACATTGCTGACCCATTCACAAAGGCCATTCCTCAGACGCAGTTCGAGAGGCTATTCGAGATGATAGGTCTACGATATGCCAGCTCATGGCCCTAGTGCAAGTGGGAGATTGTTAGTGTATATGCCCTAGGGGCCATTATTGTATCATACTAGCATGTATATTACTTAATGGAAGCTTGGGATATTCATAGTTGTATATAACAGTCTTGCTAAACATGGTAGTATGCTGAGTCTACTTTAATATGTGCATATGTTTCTTGTAACGTATCACTTATACATATTAGTAGAGCCCATAGGATCTTTGCTTGATTACCAGCGTCGTGATGGCAGTCACACTAGTGGAGGCTGGGTAGTCTGTAAGCAACATCCTATACAGGTCCCTGGTCGTTGGATTATCGAGATAGGGCATCGATATTCCAGAGTAGACTAAGTGTATACGCTTCTCATCCCAGTTGGGTAAATGGTCTGTCCCACAACCATCAGTACGCCGTACTGGAGATAGTATACAGGTGCTCGTTAGGTTACGGGTACACCGGACAGGACTCGCCGAGGAACTGATTGGTTGGTATTATACCCATCGTCAGTTGTCAGTTCCCAGGTGACATGAGTACAGCATAGTCCGCAGACTTGACACTGCTGCTTCGCCTCGAGTGTGTCCCACTGTTCTTAGATTGCTACCCTACCACGTCTCAAAGGAGTCGTGCAAACAGGTAGCAGTTGGGTGCAGTCCCGAGCATTTGGAGGCAGTGGTGGTTGGATAGGATTCGTCTCTCCCGGTATTGGGAGATGATATCGCGATGTGTCAGAGAGCCATTACACAAAGTCCCTGGCCAGGGCAAACGAGATATACTGGTAGGTTCCAGTAGCTTCTCAGGGTGTAATGGGCTTCGCTCCAACACGACTTATACAGCTATTAGGGGACTGACGCTTGCTGTCCCCTAGGCTTGATATGCGATAGTCTTAGACGAATAGACCGGACTGTACGAAAATTGTTACATCAGGCTCAGTGGGAGTTCGAATGATTTTCCTCATCGGCCTTCTTATCGACATCTACCTGGGGACCGTTACGTACAGCTAGTGCCGCTTGCGGTCTGTGGTTAAACCCACTGCCAGCGTAGTGTCGAGTCTTTAGAGTCCCACATAGAGAGTTTCCCTGCTCCAGGCGAAACGATATAGAGGTCGTATGGTTTTACGACGAGCGTTCGGATGTATACGTGTGTTTTCGCACGTACGACTTTTCGGACAGTTTATACTAGCCGGCTTTGGTTTAAGCCAGATTCTAGTATAAGGTTATTGGATTTATACAGTCTAAAGTTTTTCCGTGTTTTCACGGATTGGAGGGGCGTTCTCGTAATTTGTCGAGAAGGTTCTAGAAGAGTGGTGACATGAGGGGGTGAGGTGGCTTTTTCATGATTACTTTGTGTGACTCATTTATATGATTCATCATATCATTAATGCTTCATTAATGATCTAATGACTCATATGATGAATCACTCTCCTTGATTAAATGAAACATGGTGAATAATCAAATAATTGATATTATTTGATAATTCATTATGTATCATATATTCAAGTGAGAAGGATTTTTGTACTCATTCTCATCTTCTCCTTCTCTCTCCTCAAGCTCACTCTCTCTTGAAACCCTAACCCTAACCTCTCATGTGTTGAGATCAAGGGTTAGCTAGACTAAAACATTCATAACCTCACTCTATATCCTCTAGGTAGCTTAGATTAGCACTTTAAGCAACCTAGTTATCTCAAGTTTGAGATTAAGCTTGGCGTAGAAGCTTTCGGGTGGATCGTCTTTGATTCGAGGAGGCCGTGAAGTTGCCGATGTTCCAAGGAGCCTACGAGGAGTGGAGGACAGCGATGAAGACCCGAAGGACATGTAACGTGAGGTATAACTCCGGTACCGAGTAGTTAAACCTCTAGTATAACGTTAGCAATGGTTTAGATTACGATTCATGCGCTCAAGTCCGTGTTACGAAACTTTGATAATCGTTTTTCATATATTCCGCCTCCCCGCGAGTTAGTGGGGTGCGTGACATGGACTTACAGTTGGGTTGCTGTTGCTGTTGGTTTCAGCTGCTGCTGCTTGCAAATTTCCTTTGCTTTTCTTTTTGGCTGTGTGCAGCAGCTACTGCTGTTGTTGTTTCAGGTTGGGGTATTGGTTTGTGGTGTTAAGCCATGGTGTTGAAGGCTGGAATGTGTTGTGTGGGTTGGAGTATTGGTGTGGTTTTGAAAGGATGGTTGCTGCTGTGGCTGTTTTTCACAGCAGTAGCTGATGTAGCTGCTGAAGGTGGCTGATATAGCTGCTGATGTGAGGGATTTGGGGCTGATGTGTTGATATGGGGGCTGATGTGAGTGTATAGGTATTGGGCTAAGGGGTTAGGATGGGTTTGGGCTGCTGAAGGTACTTGATTTGGCAGCTGATGTAGGAGGCTGTTTTGTGGCTGTGTAGGGTTGGCTGAAGCAATGTTTCAGCTGCTGAAATTTTTTGGGCTGGAGCTGTTTTAGTAGTAGTGGTGGCTTTAGTGAAGTGTGAGAGTGATGGGGAGAGATGTGAGGTGAGAAAGAATTGCAATGAGTGTTGGAGAGGCCACAAAGAGTTTTGAAGTGTACAGAGGTTAACTCTCATCTCCCTCACTCAACCTTAAAAGTCATGGCACATCCATCATGCCTCCTCTCTCTCTCTCTAGCCACAAGTCAACGTAACCCTAATCACCCTTAACCAAAACCAAAACACTAATTAACCCAATTAACCTAATCAAATGGTTCATGTCACCATGGTCATCTAAGCATGGTTCAACCCTAGGCTACCATGAGTCCAAAATATGAAACAAGTGTAGAAAATGTTATGTACAACATTTTTGCACAAAAAGCCATAAATCCAATTAGAGATTTTTAATCGCGATTAACACCAACATAGCATATAATTCATCATCAAAACGGTAAAATGGCATATTTCCACAAAATAACCTATTTTAGAATTTTCCAAAATTTTCTCCGGAATTTTCACCATTTATCGGTATTTAATTATACCGACTATTAAAATATTCATTAAAAATTAATATTAAATTATGAAAATTCCCAAAAACAATATTTTATTTTTTTAAAATGTTACAGTTACGCTCCTTCGCGTTTGCGCAACCTATGACCATGGCCGAGGTCAAGGAGTGGACCGAGCGCGAGATTCAGCTGGAATCCGAGGTGAATGCTAACCTCCCTCGGGTAGAACGGACCGACTAGAAGAAGAGGGCTCGGGAAGAGAGGCCGGAGCGTCCGCAGCCCTACCACCCGAAGTTCCAGGAGTATACCCCCCTCAATGTCTCCCTTGCAGTGTTGCTGGAGGAAGCCCAGAACGAGGGGTTCTTCAAGTTCCCTCCGATCCCGCGTCAGGCCGCAAAGCGAACCCGGGGCCCCTACTGCGCTTTCCACCGGGTACTGGGCTACACTACGGAGGACTGCAAACAACTGAAGGACTATATCGAAGAGCTCATCCGGTCTTGGCACCTCACCGCCTACCTGAGGGACAAACGGCAGGCCGACCGCGAGCAGGAGCAGCATCTCCCTCCCGCCGACCTGACCGTCGGTCAGATCATGTTTGTTTCAGCGGACGTCCAGCCGGGAGCTCAGGGAGCCCCATGCCCTATGCCAAGCATGGGGGCCAACAGCCCTTCAGGGAGCTCGGCCTATGCCAATAAAGTCATCTACTAGCCTGTACCTTTCTTTTAAAGCAATGTAAATTCTTCCTAGGATCTATTGTTAATTTAATAAAGATCAATAGAGCATTGCGAAAAGGAAAGAAAAGCTTTGTTTATTCAAAGGGTATTATAGGCTCCTCAGCCATACATGCAAAAAGAAAAGAAAATTACAATAGTGGGGGAAAGGGGTGCAGCGAGCACTGCTCGTGGTACTCGGTAAAAATCTCCGCCAACTGGGGCCTCGCAAAGTCCAGCCTCTGTCCCCGGTTCCCCCGCGTGCGCGTCGATCCCGAGCCTTAGCTCGTAGCATTCGCGGACGAGCGCCTCTGAGCGTGCCAGCCGGTTCGCAGAGATTAGGTCGAAGCGCCTCAAGGACCGTAGCTTGCCTACGGCCTCGTCATAGAGCAGCTCAGACAGGGGGTTGTAAAGCCCCGGCGACGCCCTCCAGATGGAGTACATCAGCAGCTGCAGCAGGGAGGAGCGTTGATCAGTCGAAAATATTGCATTTTTAACATGTCAATTTCCCTACCATTTGCACTAATCTAGAGGTGTTCGGTATTAATATAGCACATATTAGCAAATTGACTGTAAAATACCAAATAACTTGTGTTATATATTAAAACCGACATTCTGAGGGAAATTGAGTGTTTATCGTTGCATCGCATTATCTTTGTGTAGAGTAACACTTGTCTTGAGAATCTGTGTAGGAAATTCCAGGAGAAGAGCCGAAACAGTTAAAAGTGCTGAGAAAAAATACGCCAAGTCTAAGATTTGAGATCTGGCAGTGATCAAGGAAGAATTATGAGATTCAACATATCAGAAAATGTACCTAAAGCCAGAACAAAGCAACCCCAGAATTTCCATGCACCAAGACCACTATTGGGCCGCGGATCCGCGGCCAAAAGGCCCTTGGAGCCGCTGATCCGCAGCACAATGATGACATCATCACTCCATATTTCTTTCATGTGGCTCCTGTAACGGCCTCAGCTTCCAGAAGATTCCAGAATGACCACGTGGCTTCATCCAGAAGGCTTGGCCTAACAACCTTACCCAAGAATATTCCTCATTCTAGAATATTCCTTCCAACAAACTTCTTCTAGAAGCCTCCTTATAACAAACTTCTTCTAGAAGCCTTCTTACAACAACCTTTTTTCTAGAATGTTCCTTCCAACAAACTTTTTCTAGAAGATTCTTTCTAACAACCTCATTTTGGAGAGAAAATTCAAATGAGGTAGTTCATTTTGGAGGGAAAATTCAAATGAGGTAGTTCATTTTGGAGGGAAAAGTTGTTCATTTTGGAGGGAAAAGTGGTTCATTTTGGAGGGAAATTTGAAATTTGAATTTTAGATCTAGGGTTATGATGGCTATAAAAGGAAACCTAGATCCAGGGTTTTGGGCTGTTCATTACTCATTAATCTTAATCTCTCCCACAAGTTGAGTGACACAACTTGTATCTCCAAACCCTAACCCTAATCCAATCACCAAGCCAAAAATCAAGAACACCGAGTACAATTCAAGAAAGAAGCCTTCAACCTTTTAGGAGCGAAGCTGATCTTAATCCGAGCAAGTGATCCAACACGATCTGTGACTCACGAAGACGAGCGAAGCCAAATCGACGATCGAGTTCTTTCCTCATTGTAGTTCTTGAGAGAATTGTAATGAAACTGTTGATAAATAAAAGGTGAAATTTCTATATCTTGCTTTCTTTACATTCTTGCATCATGATTCGATCTCAATTCTTAATTGTGTGTCTTGTTATGATGTTTGAGTAAAACTCCGCTCGTGGAGGAATCGAGAGGATCAATAGATGATGATGTTACGAATCTTGAAACGATTCTTAAGTCCTATGAGTTTTGTAAACTTTAGCAAATTGAAGAATCGACGACCTAGTTTTGAGCGATGCTTTCTTGATTGTGTTCGCTCGTAATTAGGGATCCGCGATCGATTCTTGAATTTACTAGAGGCTAGAATGTGAATGAAATCAACGAAAGGACAAGGGATAGATGATGAAACCCTAGTTTCCGCAAGAAATCCCTAATTCTCGTCGATCATCATGGATATAGTATCAAATCATCGATGGATAAGAAAACGTAATCAATAGTTTTCATCACGTCTATAGATTCGATCGATTCCTACGAGCCTCATTTCAATTCTTTATTATTGGATTGGATATCATCAATTCTTGCTTCTTGATTTTAATGTTTTCTTGTTATTAGATCTAGATTTTAATAATTCTTGAACTTCAATTTTATAAATCATGAATCAAATTGTCTTTTCTCTTTTCTTTAATTTTCAATTCATCTAATTCGAATTCGAACGAATCTCACTTTCCCTGTGGACGATCCGCACTCGCTAACGCGCTACAATCGACACCGTTATTGATTGCGGTCAAAATATTTTTGGTTGTGATTTCTATACATTTTCTACAAACACACCGAAAATTCGTATCAATCAAGCGTCGGTGGAGCAGCCGGCCGAAATGGTCCTCGATGCTCCTGTAGACTAGCTGCACCGTGTCTTCGGTGCAGTACGGGTCGTAAAGGTACACGTCTTCAAAGTAGACGATGTCGGGGATGGTAAACGGGAAGTCCTGCATTCTCGGCGACCTGTTTATGAAGGATGAAAGGACCAGTACTCCTTCAGCCTTATATAGCCTACTGTGCAGCCCAACAGTCGCCCGCTTCCACCCAAGGAGTCGATGCCATGCGGCAGCCATCAAGCCTTTTCCTGTGGAATCGAAGCGACGCGCCCCTAGCGCTTCTCCTTCCCCCGCATTCAATGCGCTGGCTACGCGCGCCATTGCCCCGACCGTTCCCATTCCCCGCACCTACAGCTGAACGGTTGGGTTACACCACGACAAGATTTAGCCCAGCAGCTGCCCTGCTCGGTCACCCCTGGCGGGTAACTTCCCTACCGCAACGCCAGGGATCAAAAAGCCCTCCCAGAGACAGTCGAGCCCGAGGATCCCTCGCTTGGCTATCCCCAGCAGGCAGCTTCCCTGCCACAACGTCGAGGATCAAAAAGCCCTCCCAGAGGCAGTCGAGCCCGAGGATCCCTCGCTCGGCTATCTTTCAGGACAAAAGCCGTCGCCAAGAGGCACCGGGAAGTAACCCTGCCCGGCCAAGGGTCCTTGGTAGGCTTCTACAGCCCCTCCCGCGCTCGGGACCAAAGTCCTCCCAGAGGCAGTCGAGTCCTTGCTCGGCTATCCCCGGCTGGTAGCTTCCTACCATAACCGACAGCGATCAAAGCCCTCGCCAAGAGGCACTGGGCAGTAACCCTGCTCGGTCTCCGTCCTGAAGGATCAAAAGCCCTCGCAAGAGGCAACCGAGCAGCTACCCTGCTCGGTCAACTCCGGCTGGTAGCTCCCTACCCTCAACGCCCGGGATCAAAAGACCTCACAATAGGCACCAGGGCGGCTACCCCGCTCGTTCATCCCAGGCTGGTAGTTACTTACCCACGACGCCAGAGATCAAAGCCCTCGTCAAGGGGAAACAGCGCAGCTTCACTGCCCGGTCTTCCTTAGTGGGCTTCTTACAGCCCCTCCGGCGCTAAGGACCTAAGTCCTCCCAGAGGCAGTTGAACCCTTGCTCGGCCATCCCTGGAGGGTAGCTCCCCTACCAAAACGCCAGGAACCACAAAGCCCTCGCAAGAGGGGACTGAGCAGCTACCCTGCCCAGTCACCCCCGGATGGTTGTCAATACTCGAAATCAGAGATGCCCTGTGGCCCGCGGAGGATCCGAGACCCCAGTGAGGGGCGTCAGGTCTGTCCAAGTCTAAACGTTCTTTCCTCGACTCCGGGGCCCATGGGGGATACCTCCTTGGCAGCGCTTGGCACACTCATCGGTCAGTGATTGAAGTCAACTCGACGGACGATCGCCAGGCAGATGGCCAACCTGACATGAAAGCACAACGGTACAGACAAAAATATCTTGCAAACAGATGGTAGAGTGCAATTCTATGGAGCCGAAGAAAAACTTTATTACTGCCAAATATAAAGTTTTACAAAGGGTATTTTTTGGGCTCCCCGGCCTTACAAAATTCAAGAAAACAAAATAAAAGGAGGAGTGCGAGGGCTCTACGCCTCGGGGCCAGGTACGACCTCGAGGTCCTCGACCTCCACCACGTGGCTCGCTGGGTCCTCGGCAACCTCCTCACCAGGAACCTCTACACCCTGCTCGTCGGCACCTACGAGGGGGAACTCGGCCCGGAGATCTGCGTCGGCGAACTCCGGCATCCGGGACTTAACGGCTTCGAGGGCGTCGTGCCAAATGCGGGTCGTGGCCACGGCCAAGTCGTCATAGAAGTCCTTCGACTTCTTATATCCCTCCACATCCCTTGATTCGGCTGACCTGGCCGCCTTGGCCGCCACCCTCAGCTCCTTCTGGAGGGCCTTCACCGTCCTCTTCAGGTTATCGGCGAGCACCTGGGCTTCCTCGAGCTTGCCCTCTGCGATCACCACAGCCTCGCGGTGCCGGGCCACCTCCCGTTTCCCGGCCTCTACCTCGCCTTCCAAGGCGGCGACCCTCGCCGACATCGCCTCCAGCTCCCGCTTGGAGCTCTCTTGCAACGAGACGAACTGACCCGCAGCCTCCAGCGCCGGGGCTACCACCTCGGCCTCCATGCGCAGGGTGAGGGCTACGTGCTGGAGAACCTGGAAAACACAGGAAAGATTAGAAAGATGAGGGGAGCACTGAATCTCACCATGGAAAAAAAACTTACCTGCACGGACTCCTGGGCGATGGACGCCAGCTGATACCTGAAGGTCCCCCCGGGGACTCTACCCCCTGCCGAGGTCTCTATCTCGTGCAGAAGGGTGTCCGCCACGGACAGTCCTAATGGCACCGCAAACCGGAAGCCCCCTTCCTCCACCACGGTCGGCGAGGACCCCCGGGAGGGTCTCTTGGAGCTTCTCTTGAGCGGCTCGGATGGAGAGCCAATCTCCTCTTCCGAGGCCGAGTCCTCCTGAATCAGGGCCCGCTTTCGGCCCGATGCTCTGCTGGGACCCGGGGCGGGATCCGCCGTCGAGCGCTCGCGAGGCGCCGCTACTGGAGCGATAGGAGCCGGGGCGGGCTTCGCACGGGAAGAACTGGCGGCCCCAGTCCTTGTAGGCTACCTCGGCTGGCGTATGGAAGCTCGGAGCGAGACGAAGTCTATGGATCCTGCACAAAACAAATACCCAACGAGTCGGCAACACGAGCAAGACACAAGCCAAAAAGCTAACCTAACTTACTGACGAACTCAACAGGGCTGAGTCCGGCCCAGCTCAGAACCCTCTCGGACAGCAGCACGTCAGGTCGGGGGATGAGCTCCCACGATGCCGCCCGTACCGCGGCGGGGTCATTGGACTGGTTCCCCGGCAAACATTTCTCTCTCGACCACTTGGTAGGCACGGGCCAGTCCTCGCCCCTGGGAGGGGAAACGAAGAAAAATTTCTTTTTCCAGTCATGAATGGAAGAGGTCAAGGTCATGACCCCGATCCCGGCAGCGCCCCCTGGCCGCTTCTTGAAAGTGAGATAAACCCATCTCGGGTCGCCCGCTCGACCACCAGGGTGACTCTTGAAGACAAAAGAGGAATCGAGAAGGGGAAGACTGAAGGGAACCGCCTGTAACTTCAGGCGGATCAAGAACCCAAGGAGGATCCTCCACGAGTTCGGCACTAACTAGCTGGGGGGCCAAACCGAAGAAATTCAGCACGGCGACGACCTCAGGAGAGAAGGGCAGACGCATTCTGCCCCAAAAGGCTTCCAAATACAGGGCGATCTCCTTGCCCCGTACTTGATCTGCCTTCTCTCTTTCCATGGCCAGTCGAATCGTATAGCGCGAGGGGATGTGGAAGCGAGCCCGAGCATTGGCGAGCTCGTCCTCATGCCTCACCCAGCACGAGGTGCTGGGGGCCACATCTGCCGCCTCCTCCCTGGAGGCGGCCCTCGCCTCACAATCCCGGGGAGAGGATCCAACCATTGCTCCCCGAGGAGACTCAGACACAGCTAAAGGAACCCTAGCATCTACTCCTACAACGTCTACTGATTTTACAGAGGAAGACATCTAACCTTGGGAAAGAAAATCTTCAAGGGCTGAAAACGGGAGAAGGGGGACGAGCGCCGAGCATCCAAGACTTGAGAGAGGAAAATATGAAGGAGTAAAGGCCCTAGAGCGGGCCCCGCCCATGTTTATTGCTGCGTACGACCTCATCCAACAGCGCCCGTCATCTTCCGCCGAAACGGTTCCTCACGTCCAGCGGCCCCGATCGCTCCAAGTGTCAATTCTGCGCTGGGCCGTGTCCCATCAGACGCCGTAGGCCTGCTTACGTCGCATCAGCCAACCGACGCTCGACATGTGGACCGTCGCTTCAGTTGCAGAGTGCACGAACCGGCGCACCTTCTTTAAATGTAGAGATCTCACCTTGATTCGCTAGCGGAAAAGACAACCGATGGCCCGAGGACTCATCCCGACAAAACCCTGGAAAGGAGCTCATCTCGGGAGGCCCGGCAGTCCACTCCTGACCCGACCCATTAGCTGGTCGGGACAAGAGTGGGGGGCTAATGATGATGCTCAATATTGGCGATCTTCAAGATCAGGACACGTGGCAGGTGACATGTCCCAGAACTCAGAAGAAAGGGCCCACAGGGGCCGACCAGGCCACCCTGTACCCGACCTGCAAACATAAGCTGGCCCTTCTCAGGCCCCCCTGCAACTTGGCTTCCTCGGCCCCGTAGCTCGCGCCGAGCTGCCACAAGACCTGGACTCCTCGGCCTCCTCGTTCGTCCCGAGCTCCAGGCCGTAGCCGTCTTCCTCGGCCCTTCGACCAAAGTCACCGCTCATAGGCGTAACCGCCGCTTCGCGAATCTCGCCATGCGTATATTCTATGCTAGCAACATCCCATGTTCCACGCCATCAATCCCTATTAATGGGCGATCCGCTTTCTACGCGGGCGTGACGTCGGGGGCGTAACTGCCGGCGAGATCCTCGCACCTGCCGCTGCGTGCCACCACCGCTAGATAAACCCCCATCACAGAGGGGTCAAGTAAGCCATTCTTTACTCTTTTAAGTCGTTACTCTGCTCGGATCTCATCACTAACTTGATCGTCGGAGGGTCCTTGGTGGTACCAAACCACTCCAGGACTTCTTTGCAGGTACTCGGCACCAAGCTCCTCATACCACCTCTTCCACTAAAACCCATTGAGACCCACAAGCAACAGAAGGTGACCACCTAAGTCCACCGGGAGATCAGCGGAAGACAACATCTGACGGAGACCCGAAAAGGACCTCCATCAACAGGTATATCTCCAAGCTTACTTTATGATGCTCATTCTCCTTCTATTTGGATCATAGACACAGATGCAACCGATCATATCACCCATACCTCCAACATTTTGAGCCATTCGCACCCTTCCTCAAAACTCAATATTTCTATTCTCGATGGCAGTCTTGTACCTATCACATGTATAGTAAATGCTACTCTCACGTCTCATCTTACACTCCATAATGTAGTATATGCACCCAAGTTTACACATATTCTTCTTTCAGTCCATAAACTAACATTTTTCCCTTCTCACTGCATTTTTCAGGATCTGTTTGAAAGTTTGTTTTAGCTCACTAGTTTTCATAATACGCAAACCGGAAGCTATTTTTTAAAATTTCAAGAGAGCTAAAACAAGAAAAACCATAAATACAAGCCTAAAGATCAAAACTTGGAACTAAAGAGAATCTTAACTTGAAGTTTCAAACTGCAACCTTTGTAGCACCTTCAAACCTTCTTGGATGAACTTTTCTTAAGCTCCTAGTTGAAGATAAAAGCTTGAAAGTTAATCTTGGAACTCCTAAAAGATCCACCCTGAGATTTCTTCAACACACTTCACAAACTGAATATGTATGTGAAGAACTATTAATACTAATTTGCTAGGTTGGTGAAGATACAATTGATGTAGAATAGTTTGCTCACTTATTTTTTTTCTCTTTTTCTTTCCTCTTTTATGGAAACTCAAGCTTTCTAAGCGTGTTAAGTAGGGAAAACACATTTGGTAGAGAGAAAGACATGGTAATAATGAGGATGAGAAAAAAAAACTAGTCATACTTATCTAAAATATAAGATCAAGAGAAGTCGACAAAATGCTACACACTTCTCTTTTTCATGACTCATTTTCTTTATTAAATAAATAAAAAAATTGTTTTGTTCTCATTTCATTTTACATATGCATCTTATACACACTACAACCATATATCAACATACATGAAAAATGATATTTGTATCATATACAAATATATATAAAGAGAAGAAAATATAAAATAAGCATGAAATATATATACCGGTTATATATATATATATATATATATATTAACACTTGATTTAATAATCCGGTTATATCAATATATATACCGGCTAATATCATAAAACGTCCAATAAAATAACATGTATCAAATATACGTGTTTAATCGAACTCCTGCATATATCATGTACGCACTCTATATCGTTTCGCCTGAGTTGGAAAAATACTGTGTAGGGCTCTAAAGACTCGACAATACGCTGGCAGTAGGTAAGGATCATATCTATAATCCACATGCACATCAGCGATACTAGCTGCACGTAACGGCTGCCAGGTATTAATCGAAAGGAAAATCGACAAGTAAGCGCGCCCAATCTTTACAGAGCCTATCGGTGAAAATCACTGTATAGTCCGACCTCTTCATCTAAGAGTGTTGCATACCGAGTCTGGAGGGTGGAATCCGTCAGACCCACAATAACCCAATAAGTCATGCCGATCAGTGACCTATAACCACCATAGATACAACTAATAATATTTATCAGTTTATCTCATCCGCCGTGGCTAGGGAATTATGGTTACAGTCGATCAGGAACAGCACGACATCAACTCCTAATACCGGGAGAGACGAATCCTTTCCGATCACTCACTGCCTCCAAGTGGTTTGGAACAATACCCAACTAAATGTCACGACCCGGAATTAGCACGTGATCGGCACTTGAATTACATGAAGTCTATAGGACCCCACCGTAACCCAAGTAAGGCAGATGCCCAGAAATCTAATTTTTTTTAGGAAAATAATGAAGGTGACGTTTTGAAATAAAGGTATAATGAAATCAAGTTCTTTCTTTTTAATATATATATAAAGTTCACTTGAAATGCAAGTGACTTATATGCTATAATTTTAAAACGTTTTCGTCATTTGATATTTGGGCAACACCCCCTTTATAAATTTTGATAAAAATAAGTACATAATCTATAATAATATGGCATCTCCAAGCGAGAGCTAGCTCTTCGCCAATTGGCGGAAAAACAACCACGCAATATGAAATATACGATACCCAAGGCGAAGATCAAACACAGAAAAGAAAGTAAAGAAAACCAAAATATCATCGAACCCCAAATAAAGAATAATATACACATCTCGCTCTAAGTCTGAAAGAATATACAAGTCTCTATTTCCTAAGTCTACCAAATATATATAGTCTGGTTGATAGAGTTTTTAACTATATACAAATGAATAATGAATTACAATGGTGGTTATGCTCTGCATTGTAACCCACCTACCAATGCAATCACCTAGAAAGGAGCAATATGCCAGCAAACCGCTACTAAAGCCGAGCGGTCGATCCTGCAAGAAAACTGTGGCACAACGGGGGTGGGTTTCCAACTCGTGAGTAGAAGACATCATCAGGTAGAAATCAAATATATGACGGTCTCCTAGGTCATACAATAATACTGTAAGACTACGGTAGCGCCCCGGCCTTCTTTCCGAGGCCAAAAAATGGAAATGAAAATTTTTCTTAACTTGAAAACCGGCGCTATCGTATGCTTAAAACCCGGATCGAACCATTAACCTATAACTAGCTATCAAGAGAAGAGATAGAGGGCTATACCGATCGATCCGTGTCTTTCGGTCTTCGGCCACCATCCCAAGCTCCTCGCGGCATCTCCGGTCTTCATCTCCTCGTCGGAAAGGGCACCACATCGAAAAGTCTTTTTACGGGCTCCCTCTTCATTCGAAGCAACTCGGGCGCGAAGTGTGCTAGCCGACGTGCCCAAGGTGAAGTAGAGAATGTTGTGATCACTTTGTCTCTTGCATCCATGGCTTTGGATGGAGGTTAAAGTGTTGCCATTGATGAAAGCAATGAGCTAGAGGAAGAAGAAGGAAAACAAGAGCTTTTCTTTTTCTTTTTTTTTCTTTTGTTAGAATGAGAGTGAGAGTGTGAGATTATGAAAATACAAGACCAATAATATCAACCATGGAAGCCCCCCTCTCTCTCCATCTCATTTCAACACATTAAACAATTCATTAATGTGACATTTTTGCAAGAAAAGAGACCATGACTCATGATACATGTCCATGTCACATTAATGCATTGTCATGATAAAAACCTAGCTCATTATTTCCTTAAGCAAACATTAATCCAAATGTTTGCCATAACAAAAAGATCCGGCAACATCTAAAGTAAATTCGCGACGGATTACAAGGATACCCCTCACCTGTATATACATACCTGCATCCGCATTCCGACTGAATGCGAATGCGATGAGACTAAAGTAATCCAACAAATCTAATACTAGTATCCGGCATAAACCAAAGCCCACTAGTATGATCCGTCCGATCATGATCCGTGCAATACCGCACGTATATGATCGAACCCTGCCATATATCATACGGCCTCTACAACGTTTCGCCCGAAACTTGAGAAACTGTCTGTGGGGGACTCTAAAGACTCGTCAATAATTTGGCTGTGGATTTAACCACTAGCACGTCAGAGGTATTAGCCGTACGTAACGGGCTACCAAGTATTGACTAAAAGGGAGGTCGATGAGCGAACTCATCCTGACACCCTACTGAGCCTGTCAGTGACAATATCCGTACAGTCCGGTCCGTTCGTCTATGAGCATCACATGGCGGGCCTAGGAGGTTGGTAAAAGTCAGACCCCCAAAAGCGGTACAAGTCGTGTTGGAGTGTAGCCCAGAACACCCTGAGATACTACTGGAATACCTACCAGTAAATCTCCTGCCTAGGCCGAGGGCTTTATGTAATGGCTCTCCTAGACACAGCGCGACCTCACCCCCAATACCGGGAGAGACGAACCCCTGCAGATCCGCTCACTTCCTCCATGTGGCTCGGGACTGTACCCAACTAAAACCTGTTTGCACGACTCCTTTGAGCCGTGGTAGGGTAGTAATCAAAGTACAGTGGGAACTCACACGAGACAAATAACGATCTCAGGTCGATGAACTAACCTGTACACATGTCACCAGGGAACTGCTATCTGACGTCTGGTATAAGACCAACTAGTATGTTCCCGGCGAGTCCTGTCCGGTGTACTCATAACCCAATGAGCACCTGTATACATCTTAGGTGAACCAACTGACACCAGTGGCCTATGAGACCGGCCACCGCCCCTCGTCGGGGTCTCGACTGTATACACTAGTCTACTCTGGAGTATCGATGCCCTGTCTCGAAAACTCTCACGACTAGGGACCTTTTAAGGATGTGCTTATAGACCCCAGCTCCCACGTATATGATCGCCATCATACTGTTGGCCGTAAGGCTAGAATCCTAAGGGCTCTTATCAACGTGCAATAGTGACCTGTAAGGTCACCTGAAACAGTACACGATGATAAAGATAAACCAGATAGCATACTATCATCTTGAGTAAGACTATTCTAATGGTATAGGTCCTCTCTCAATCATTGCAATCATGTGCCTGTGGTCCAATAATTGACTCTGAGGGCACTATCTCCAACAATCTCCCACTTGCACTCAAGGCTAATTATTGCGATGTCGCATACTCACAGCCCGTGTGATACCGAACACCCAACTCCTCTACTAATTAGTCTCACAAAACCCGCTTGCGAAACTAATGCGTTCGAGGAATAGCCTCAGTGAGTGGATTCGCTCTAATGTTTCTTTCTATGTCTCTCTTTATCTCAAGTTCGCGGAGAAAGCTATCTCCCGAAATGAGCAATACCTGTCTTAGAATGTGTCTGGATATTTGATGGGACCTAGTTCATAAATGAACTCCAAATCCAAACTTCTTAGACTGTATCGTCAACTGAACTTAATCAGTATCCTGCGCCATGCCTCCCTCAGTATCCGCCTGGACCACCTGTCCATAATACTGCCCCTCGTCAGAGGGAAAACTATAACTCTGACAGTCACTCTGTCATCCAGGTCACCTTAGAAGCCTGGAATGATAACCGTCTCCTGAATGAGGCTGATGTTATCATATCCCTAGAACATCCACTTATGTTCTAAAACTGCTTCCGAATGTTTCTCCAGGATAGGATAAATATCAACTTATTGCATCTACTGCAAAAACAACATCTGGTGTGGTACTTGACATCTCATGATTGACTCAATTGCTTAAGCAAGTGATCTACCAATCATGCACATCCCTCTCCCCTTTAGTCTGTAAGACACCTTTAGAGAGGGCGACTCCATCACTTGCAGGTATACTACCGTGCCAGGAGTTGTCCATTCTAAAACACCTTTAGAATGCTGTCTAAGTACCCAGATTGGGAAACTACCCAAATCTAGATTTAAAAACATAAATCTAGTAACCGGAATGTCTGATATAATGTCCAACTCCTATGTGGACAAACCACTGTGTGACAACCAAAGTATAACCGACCATAGTATAGGAATTTCACTTCCTACTCTGTGTATATCATCCAAATACCAGGACATCACACCCTACTATCTTCTTAACAGATCCATCCCCTATTCTGATGAAGTGAAACCTATGATTGTCACATCAGAAACAGATGATCTATCTCCGCTATATTTGATTTAGTCTATAAATAGACATAAGCAACTTGTCCACTATACTTCCGCTACTCCCACTGACTACGACAACTCTCTGGCAGAGTCATATAGACGTGCACTTCTAAAGCTAGTTCAGAACGATGCTATACTCATCCTCCTGCCGGGTCTCATAGTCTGGAACAACAGCAATGGCAAGTCTGGGTAAACAAGAACCTCCCTATGACCGTCTTTGAGCATACCGAAGTACCTCTCGAGTGCCTGAGGTTACCCACCATATCTGCGGAGTGGCTAATGGAATGTCAAATCAGATTGAATCTTTAGGTTCTTATCAAATTTTCAGTAATCGTTTGCGGTTCTGGAATCACTTCCAGTTCTACCATACTCCCACTACTGTTTTCTGAAAAATACATTTTTATTAAAACTGTGGCGAGTCAAGAACAATATCACTATTGATCTTCCAGATGGTAGAAAGTCAACCCTCGTCATTGTAAGTCCACGTTGCGACCCCCGGTTCTTACGGGGAGGCGGAAACGGTATAAAAATCAAATTTTTAGCGCAAGGGGCAACATGGACTAAGCAAAGTCGGGATCTTTAACTAAACTAAAACTAGCAAACTTTGCTAAAGAGAGTTAGCTACTCGGATAGAGATGGTTATACCTAAACTTGTCTTGAACTCCTTCGTCTTCAAAGCTCCGATGGTGGTCCGATGGCTTCTTCTCGTCGTCTCCGTACGCCGAAGATAGATCCACCTGAAAGCTCCAACCTTTAGCTCCTTCTTCGTTCTTTGAAGAAACTAGTTCACTTGGTTTGCTAAACCTAGTGAACTAGAATGAGTAGAGAAGAAATAGAATGGGATTTTATCTATGGTTCTTGATTCTCAACTCATGAGACAAGAGAACCATGGATCAAGAGAGGGAGCAAGAGGTTGAGGGTGAGAGCAAGAGGAGAGCTCAAGAACAAGAGAGAGAATGAGCAAGAAAGAATGAGCAAGTATTTTTGTCTCTCCCCTTCTCATAATCCAAAGCAATGATAACTCATCATATTAACAAAAGTCTTATGTGATGGTTGAAGCAACCATAACCTTATCATGTCATGCACTCATTTTACTCAAATGAACAAGCAAGTAAAAGTCTTTGGCATGAAATGATAACCATGGTTATCATGATGGTCAACTAGTCAAGCCTAGTCAACCGGTCAACAAAGTCAACAAGTCAACAAAAGTCAACAAGTCAACAAGGTCAACAAAAGTCAACAACCAAGTCACCATAATACTTAATTAATATAATAGTTAATCGCATATCATATTCTCATTAGGGTTGAGCAAAAAGTCAAAAAGTCAACGGTCAACTGTCAACAACCCTAATGAGAATCCGCTGCCTCTGCCTCCCTGTCAACTGTGCATACACACCCGTATCCGCGTTCCGAGGAACACGAATGCAAACTGGATAAATCCAATCCCATAAGGTACACTAGGATCTGGCTTAAACCAAAGCCCGCTAGTGTAAACTGTCCGGACACTGTACGTGCACAAGTGCACGGATGTGACCGAACCCTGTCGCAAAACCATGCGACCTGTCGCAATACCATGCGACCTCTACTCTTTTGCCTAAAGGCGAAAAGCTTTCTGTGTGGGACTCTAAAGACTCGACACTACGCTGGCAGTGGGTTTAACCACAGACCGCAAGCGGCACTAGCTGTGCATAACGGTCCCCAGGTAATGCCGACAAGAAGACCGACGAGGCGAAACCCATCTGAACTCCTACTGAGCCTGAGTATGACATTCTCCGTACAGTCCGGTCTGTTCGTCTGATACATCGCATGGCGGGCCTAGGGGGCGGTAAACGTCAGTCCCCCAATAGCGGTACAAGTCGTGCCGGAGCGAAGCCCAAAACACCCTGAGATAACACTGGAAACCTACCAGTATATCTCGTTTGCCCTGGCCAGGGACTACTCGTGTAATGGCTCTCCTAGACACAGCGCGATGTCAACCCCCAATACCGGGAGAGACGAATCCTGTCTAACCGTCACTGCCTCCAAGTGCTTCGGGACTGCACCCAACCACTACCTGTTTGCACGACTCCTTTGAGCCGTGGTAGGGTAGTGGTCAAAGTACAGTGGGAACACACTCGAGGCGGAGTGACAGTGTCAAGTCAGCAGACTAAGCTGTACTCATGTCACCTGGGAACTGATAACTGACGATAGGTATAATACCAACTAGTCAGTTCCCGATGAGTCCTGTCCAGTGTACCCGTAACCTAACGAGCATCCGCATACTATCTCAAGTACGACGTACTGACGGCTGTGGGACAGACCGTCTCCCACACTGGGATGAGAAGCGCATGCGCTGGTCTACTCCGGAGTATCGATGCCCTGTCTCGATAGTCCTGCGACCAGGGACCTGCATAAGGATGTGCTTATAGATTACCCAGCCCCACTAGTGTGACGGCCATCACATCGCTGGTAATCAAGCAAAGATCCTAAGGGCTCTACTAATGTGTATAGGCGATATACAAAAATAAACACATGTACACATTGAAGTAGAAACAAACCAAGTAGCATACTACTATTTTGAGCAAGATTGTATATACAAGGTGAATATCCCAAGCATCCATTAAGTAATATACAAACTAGTATGATACAGTAATGGCCTCTAGGGCATATACACTAACAATCTCCCACTTGCACTAAGGCCATGTACTGGCGTATCGAAGACCTATCATCTCGATTAGCCGCTTGAACTGAGTCTGGGGCAGGGCCTTGGTGAATGGATCAGCAGTGTTATCTTCTGAAGCGACTCTCCGAATCTCGATCTCCTGGCGATCTACGATCTCCCTGATCAGGTGATACCGCCTCAAGATGTGCCTGGATCTCTGATGGGACCTGGGTTCCTTCGCTAAAGCTATAGCCCCGTTGTTGTCGCAATACAGAGGTATTGGATCAACAATGGACGGAACCACCTGAAGTTCTTTCAAGAACTTCTTCATCCAGACAGCTTCTTTTGCGGCATCAGATGCAGCGATGTATTCCGCTTCCATTGTCGAGTCTGCAACGGTTTCTTGTTTGGAACTCTTCCAACACACCGCCCCTCCATTGAGGGTAAAGACAAAGCCCGACATGGACTTGGAATCATCCTTGTCACTTTGGAAGCTGGAGTCAGCAAAGGCCTCGATCTGGAGGTCTTTTCCGCCATACACCAAGAACATCTCCTTAGTCCTTCTCAGGTACTTGAGAATGTTCTTTACCGCTATCCAGTGTTTCTCCCCAGGGTTTGACTGATACCGGCTTACCACACTCAGTGCATAAGCTACATCCGGTCTGGTACACAACATCGCATACATTATAGAGCCTACCGCAGAAGCGTAGGGTATAATAGACATGCGATCCCTCTCCAAATCAGTCTTGGGAGACATCTCTTTAGAGAGGGTGATCCCGTGACAAGCCGGTAGGTTACCGCGCTTGGAATCTTCCATACTGAATCTCTTCAGTATGGTGTCGATGTACCTGGACTGTGATAGTCCTAATATCCTCTTGGATCTGTCACGGTAGATCCGGATACCCAGAATGTACGAGGCATCACCCAGGTCTTTCATGGAGAACCTGTGTGACAAGAACCCCTTGACAGATTGTAGCATAGGAATGTCATTTCCTATTAAGAGAATGTCATCCACGTATAAAACGAGGAATACTACAGTTCTCGCTACAAATCTACTATAGATGCATGGTTCATCTGGATTTTTGATAAAGCCAAATTCTTTGACCGTTTCATCAAAGCAGATGTTCCAACTCCGCGACGCCTGCTTTAGTCCATAGATGGACTTAAGCAACTTGCACACCTTTCCGCTGCTCCCACTCTGAATGAAACCCTCTGGTTGGTCCATATAGACACACTCCTCTAAATTTCCATTTAGAAAAGCTGTCTTTACGTCCATTTGCCAGATCTCATAATCGTGGAAGGCAGCAATGGCAAGAAGGATCCGAATGGATTTCAGCATGGCTACTGGAGAAAAGGTTTCGTCGTAGTCCAAGCCAGGTCTTTGACGGAAACCCTTTGCTACGAGCCTAGCTTTATAGGTCTCAACCTGTCCATCTACACCAATCTTCCTTTTGAAGATCCACTTGCATCCTACGGGTTTTACCCCGTCTGGAGCAATGTCCAACGCCCATACCTTGTTGGTGTACATGGACTCCATTTCGGTCCGCATTGCATCCAGCCATTTCACTGAGTCAACGCTCTGAACGGCCTGCTGGAAGCTAGTAGGCTCATCATAATCTATGATGCAATCCTCTCTATCCCCGTCTATGAGAAAACCGTAGTATCTCTCGGGCGGATGAGACTGCCTACTACTCCTGCGGAGTGGCGCAGGAATGTCCTGTTCTGTTGAACCCTCTGGTTCCACTAAGCTTTCAGTAACAGTCTGTGGTTCTGGAACTTCTTCCAGTTCTATTGTGTTCCCACTTATCTGGGTTTCTAAAAACTCAGTTTCCAAGAAGCGGGCATGCTGAGAAACAAAGACCTTTTGCTCCTCAGCGGAATAGAAAAGATACCCCCTGGAGTTCCTTGGGTATCCCACAAACTTACACTGTACTGAACGTGCCTCAAGTTTGTCCGCATGCTGCTTTTTTACAAAAGCTGGACATCCCCATACCTTAAGATACTTAAGACAGGGTTTCTTCCCAGTCCACATCTCATATGGGGTGGTAGGCACAGTCTTGGTGGGAGCCTTGTTCAAGAGATACGCAGCTGCTTCTAGTGCATATCCCCAGAATGATCGCGGTAACTCAGCGTTACTCATCATGGACCGAACCATATCCAATAGGGTTCGGTTCCGTCTCTCCGATACACCGTTATGTTGCGGAGTGTATGGAGGAGTAAGCTGAGAGAGAATACCATTCTCTTTTAAGTAATTCAGGAATTCGGCACTTAAGTATTCTCCACCTCGATCCGATCTTAGAATCTTAATACTTTTGCCGGTCTGTTTCTCTACTTCATTCTTATACTCCTGGAATTTTCCAAAGGCCTCGGACTTATGTTTCATCAAGAATACATAACCGTACCTTGAGAAGTCATCCGTAAAAGTAATGAAGTAAGAATGTCCGCTTCGGGCATGTGTAGACATTGGACCGCACACGTCACTGTGTACGAGTCCCAAGAGCTCGCTCGCTCTTACTCCTTGTCCAGTAAACGGAGTCTTTGTCATCTTTCCTTTGAGACAAGATTGACAAGTGGCATACGATTGATATTCGAACGCATTCAAATATCCTTCTGTATGTAACTTAGTCAACCTTCTCTCATTGATGTGACCCAATCTACAATGCCATAAGAAAGTCTGATTCATTTCCGGAGACTTTCTTTTGTGTGTATTCTGGACGTTGAAAATCTGTGGTTGGTTTAACACGTATATACCATTACTCAATGTACCTGACCCAATCAAAACTTGATTAAGGTGAATGTTTACAACATTACTTACAAACGCAAATTCATAACCTTCTTTAGAAACTAAAGATACAGAAATGATATTACAAGTTGCGTTGGGTACAAAAAAGCAATTACGCAAAACCAAAACATGTCCATCTGACATTCCCAGGTGATAGTCCCCCACGGCTTTAGCATCCATGCTAGCTCCGTTCGCAACTTTGAGGGTCATGTCACCTGCCTTCAAAACCCTACGGTTTCTCAACGCCTGCAAAGAATTACAGATATGAGATCCTGATCCGGTATCCAATACCCAGGAAGTAGAGTTTATTGAAAGACAATTTTCAATAACATACACACCTGAAGCTGAAGCTGCAACCTGCTTCAATTCCTGTGTTCTGGCCTTCCAGGCCCTGCAATCATTCTTCCAGTGTCCTTTCTTATGACAATAGAAGCATTCTTCCTTATCCGCAAGCTTCCCCGCTATCTTTGTTGCTTTTGCTTTTCCCTTCGTATCCACTTTACTAACACCGCCCCTTGGTTTGGCGGGGGCTTTCTTCTTCTTTCCCTTGGCTTTCGCCTTGGACCTAGAAGAAGATGATCCTCCTACAAACAAAGTGGATGTATCCCTACCTTTCTGTA
The DNA here is from genome assembly GCA_030015575.1 of Agapanthus africanus. Classification (NCBI taxonomy): domain Eukaryota; kingdom Viridiplantae; phylum Streptophyta; class Magnoliopsida; order Asparagales; family Amaryllidaceae; genus Agapanthus; species Agapanthus africanus. The sequence goes on from CM057340.1 coordinate 464,228,357, forward strand.
GGGTGCCCTCTGCGCTCCTCAGCATGTTGAGGAGCTCTGAAAGTTCAACCTCTTTTTCTTGTAAGTTGAAGTTCAGTATAAACTGGGCGTAAGTGGAAGGAAGGGACTGGAGAACTATATCCGTATATAGCTCACTCTCCAATGTGATCCCTAGGTCAGCGAGCTCCTCAATGTAGCCGATCATCTTTAGCACGTGCTCGGCTACTGATGATCCGATGGCCATTCTTGTCGAAAATAACTTTTTCGACGCTTCGTATCTTGCGATACGTGATTGCTCTCCATACAGTTCTTTTGTATGGAGCAATATGGACTCCATGTCCATATTCTCATGCCTCCCCTGATGTTCGTTGTCCATCGAGGCAAGCAGGAGGCACTTGGCCTTCGCGCTATCAATCTCCCAAGTCTTGCGGATTTCCTTATCCGCGACACTGGAAGTTGGACCAGGGACAGGGGGAGCTTTGGTGGTAAGAAGATACCCCAGCTTGTCATAAGTGATTGCTATCTTGACATTCCTGAGCCAATCTTTGTAGTTTGGCCCTGTCAGTTTGTTTTTATCTAGGAGTAACTTAAGTCCAGTCATGTTGATTGGTCGCTGCAATTAGGAGAGAGAAGAAGAAACACTCAGCATGATGCTCTTGCAAGTTTAGAGTGGTTTTTAGTTTGTCTAAACAGGATGGCTCCCACTGTTTCTCGAATCCCTCCTCAAACCATAAAGGAAGAATTAGCCGGGATCAATCCCACCGCACAATACTTGCTTAACCGTTCAGCCATGCCGGTGTCGGTACTTCGAGGGAGGTTTTCCAACGCTTTCGCGAAGTTTCTTAATTAGAGAACCTCTTTTCCCTGGGGGCGTAGCCCCGCTAACACCTTTCTAGGCACCTACTAGGTTTATAGCATTGATCGATTAGTGAGAAATTTTCCGAGGAGTAGCATATACTCACAGTAGGATCGGGATCCAAATATCATTGCGTGACGAAACTGAAGGAATCCTACCAGAATCATCACACTCCAAATGGTATGCAAATCTAGCAAGTTTCAGTACTTATGAAACTCCCGATGTGGATTTTTGCCCCATGCTCTTATGACCTTGACGAAGGTCAACAAATCATAAGTCACATGTCAAGTTCTGCTCGTCATTATCCAGGTTAATTTGAATCCACCCGTATATACCCTTGAGGAAGGTCAACAAGGTAATGCGAATGTCCCAAACCAACGCATCTATCTATGCTACATATGAATACCCAATAGCTACCAATCACTATGCCTTGACGAAGGTCAACAAACACAGCTTGAATACTATTGAATATTCATACGAAACGACGGAGGGCTACGAATGGTTTTGGCAAAACCGTGAACGTAGTGAACTTGATTTGGTCGATGGAACGAGATAGCTTTTAAAAAGGAGTGGCTCAAGCTCCGCATTTAAAAGTTGGTTTTGAAAAGAACCGAGTGGTTTTTCGAAAGTGTTCCAACGACTTTAACTTGGTTTATTATCTTGCATTAGTTCTTTTAATGCGTGATATTCTTGCATTAGTTCTTTTAATGCGTCCCATCATTTAATCCTACCATTGCAGAAAACAACCAAAATATGACGTACGCTTATGCCATTCGCATTCGCCACGGGGCCCCGTCATTACCCGTTAGGTTACTTAACTAACGACAGAGCGGGGGCTGGGCTAGCGCGTCTGTAAAACATAAGCAACGCCTAAATAATATCATATATAGATATACTGCAATGATAAACATTTCAGATCACAGATAAATACATTGGATATACTAGGAATCTGTAATTTGTACGAGCCTGTAACAAAAACAGATTACACGGTCGCGGTGAATAGCCAAAACCCCATCCAAGACCCCTACGGGTGCGGCAAACTACCTGCCAAGTACCCGAAGCGTAGCAACCTCCCTCATCTCTATGAGTAGGCCACTCGACACTTCGGCATACCCGGTAGTTTGTGCACCCCTCCATGGGTCTATCCTAGGAGCAAAAACAGTAAAAAGAAATTATACAATGACGGCTACAACCCCGACCCGGTTGTGCGGCCATACAAATAATTATTACATCAATTTACAAATTTACATGAATTGCAAGAAAAGAAAACTCTCGTCTCACAACCCCCGGCTATTCACCCGCGACAATCCAACATATTTATATACACATTTCAGCACATTACAGATCATGTATAACCCCGACCAATCGACTTATAGCGATTAGCCGACGTTCAATACATGCAAACATCACAGATATAACCATCATAGTCAAACTGCAGTGAAGTTCGGAAAAAATACGGAATTATAGGACCCCAAAAGGAAATTTCTTTTCTGGAAAATCTGGGCACATATAATATATTCCAAAAATCCCAAAACCAACACAGACACACACTGCACGAAAAACGATGCAGAGAAGACGACAAACCGCGGCGCTTCCGCGGCACATGCCTACCTCGTGCGGCGGAAGCGCGGCGGTTTGAACGAAACAGTGGACCGTTTTTCATGGGTGTTCACACAAAACCCTGAGCCGAATTTAGGAGTATAAAGTTTTTCATTTTGACCAGAAAAAATTTCAACAGAAACTCAGGTTTTGTAAAAGTTAGGTTTTTGGATTTTTCCGGTTCCGAACTTCGTTACACTTTACTACCAAGCTAGTTTAAGTTTAGTTAGTCTCTGATACCACTGTAAGTCCACGTTGCGACCCCCGGTTCTTACGGGGAGGCGGAAACGGTATAAAAATCAAATTTTTAGCGCAAGGGGCAACATGGACTAAGCAAAGTCGGGATCTTTAACTAAACTAAAACTAGCAAACTTTGCTAAAGAGAGTTAGCTACTCGGATAGAGATGGTTATACCTAAACTTGTCTTGAACTCCTTCGTCTTCAAAGCTCCGATGGTGGTCCGATGGCTTCTTCTCGTCGTCTCCGTACGCCGAAGATAGATCCACCTGAAAGCTCCAACCTTTAGCTCCTTCTTCGTTCTTTGAAGAAACTAGTTCACTTGGTTTGCTAAACCTAGTGAACTAGAATGAGTAGAGAAGAAATAGAATGGGATTTTATCTATGGTTCTTGATTCTCAACTCATGAGACAAGAGAACCATGGATCAAGAGAGGGAGCAAGAGGTTGAGGGTGAGAGCAAGAGGAGAGCTCAAGAACAAGAGAGAGAATGAGCAAGAAAGAATGAGCAAGTATTTTTGTCTCTCCCCTTCTCATAATCCAAAGCAATGATAACTCATCATATTAACAAAAGTCTTATGTGATGGTTGAAGCAACCATAACCTTATCATGTCATGCACTCATTTTACTCAAATGAACAAGCAAGTAAAAGTCTTTGGCATGAAATGATAACCATGGTTATCATGATGGTCAACTAGTCAAGCCTAGTCAACCGGTCAACAAAGTCAACAAGTCAACAAAAGTCAACAAGTCAACAAGGTCAACAAAAGTCAACAACCAAGTCACCATAATACTTAATTAATATAATAGTTAATCGCATATCATATTCTCATTAGGGTTGAGCAAAAAGTCAAAAAGTCAACGGTCAACTGTCAACAACCCTAATGAGAATCCGCTGCCTCTGCCTCCCTGTCAACTGTGCATACACACCCGCATCCGCGTTCCGAGGAACACGAATGCAAACTGGATAAATCCAATCCCATAAGGTACACTAGGATCTGGCTTAAACCAAAGCCCGCTAGTGTAAACTGTCCGGACACTGTACGTGCACAAGTGCACGGATGTGACCGAACCCTGTCGCAAAACCATGCGACCTGTCGCAATACCATGCGACCTCTACTCTTTTGCCTAAAGGCGAAAAGCTTTCTGTGTGGGACTCTAAAGACTCGACACTACGCTGGCAGTGGGTTTAACCACAGACCGCAAGCGGCACTAGCTGTGCGTAACGGTCCCCAGGTAATGCCGACAAGAAGACCGACGAGGCGAAACCCATCTGAACTCCTACTGAGCCTGAGTGTGACATTCTCCGTACAGTCCGGTCTGTTCGTCTGATACATCGCATGGCGGGCCTACGGGGTGGTAAACGTCAGTCCCCCAATAGCGGTACAAGTCGTGCCGGAGCGAAGCCCAAAACACCCTGAGATAACACTGGAAACCTACCAGTATATCTCGTTTGCCCTGGCCAGGGACTACTCGTGTAATGGCTCTCCTAGACACAGCGCGATGTCAACCCCCAATACCGGGAGAGACGAATCCTGTCTAACCGTCACTGCCTCCAAGTGCTTCGGGACTGCACCCAACCACTACCTGTTTGCACGACTCCTTTGAGCCGTGGTAGGGTAGTGGTCAAAGTACAGTGGGAACACACTCGAGGCGGAGTGACAGTGTCAAGTCAGCAGACTAAGCTGTACTCATGTCACCTGGGAACTGATAACTGACGATAGGTATAATACCAACTAGTCAGTTCCCGACGAGTCCTGTCCAGTGTACCCGTAACCTAACGAGCACCCGCATACTATCTCAAGTACGACGTACTGACGGCTGTGGGACAGACCGTCTCCCACACTGGGATGAGAAGCGCATGCGCTGGTCTACTCCGGAGTATCGATGCCCTGTCTCGATAGTCCTGCGACCAGGGACCTGCATAAGGATGTGCTTATAGATTACCCAGCCCCACTAGTGTGACGGCCATCACATCGCTGGTAATCAAGCAAAGATCCTAAGGGCTCTACTAATGTGTATAGGCGATATACAAAAATAAACACATGTACACATTGAAGTAGAAACAAACCAAGTAGCATACTACTATTTTGAGCAAGATTGTATATACAAGGTGAATATCCCAAGCATCCATTAAGTAATATACAAACTAGTATGATACAGTAATGGCCTCTAGGGCATATACACTAACAGTCATAGCCCGGGTCAACCCACAAACAACCATTACAGAAACGTGCCTTGAGTTGTCCAGTGTCTGGTTTTAAGCATAAACTGGACAACTCCCCATACCTTAACAATGTCAAGATATGAACTGTTCTATATCCAATACAGAAACAGAGGCACTGATTTAATTGAACCAGATTCAAATCATGCAGCTGTCTCCAGTGCTTTTCAACTAAATGGAAAGAGGCCGATCAGCATTACTCAACTTAAGAGTGCTTCTAATTATGAGTAACCTGAAAGAGAAGCAAGTTCTCTCAATCATTACTATCAACTGAACACCATACATAAGTATCTACATCTTCGATCATCTTGAAGAATCCCGATACTTGCAACACCTGGTTCTCTACTCTATTCTTATACCTATAACTTCTCAAAACTTGGACTTTGTGCTTCTACGAAACAAATGTCTAAGACCCAGAGAAGTCACAAGTAAACAGAATCTAGTACGAGTACCAACCCCTCTGTCCTAATGGACACTGGACAATATACAATACTCTGTATAAGTCCCTTGAGTCTAATGACTCATTCCCTGTGTATCGTAGGTTGAAAACGGTACTTATGGTTAAGAAGAATTACACCGCCGTTTAATACTCCTTACCTAACCATCCACTGATATAGGTAAATGTCATGGACATAATTTCAAAAAGGTATATCTCACTCTATAAAAATAGACGTACAGATATATCAATTTGAAATTGGTACATAACAACGGATATTCAAAACCAAATATTTGTCGTCCAGCAAACTACCCAGGTGATTTCCTCAAATATCATCAATTACAACGAATTCCGATATAATGAGGATGAATACCTAATTCCCAATAACTTACTCACACTCATCATCTGTAAAAACCATACAGATGTGAGAATCATATCTGGTAAATACATACCCTGGAGCAAGTGTCTAATTGGGAAATCAGTTTTCTTTTAACAATACATAGTGAAACTGAAACATTGAAATGTTTCGAAGGGGTATCCGGGTATTCCTAGTAATGCCTCTTCCATTATCCGATTCATAACTATAACCGTATATTTCTTCGCCATCTCTCCAAATCTCTTTATATGTCTTTAGACATTACCTTCTGCACACCATCGTTAGGCTAAATGGTTTTCTTCCTTCCCTACTGTTCGGCACCAGCCTATGGTTTGGAAGAAGACTATCCAATAAGCGTAACAGGTGTACTGTCCTAATCCTAGGAGCACTCGCAATGCGAGAGAAGGTGAAGATAAAAGACAACTGAATATACCTTATTCCTATTTCTCTTGAACCAGAATCTATCCCCGAACTGGAACAAGTTCCTTTCGAGTTCGTATATAACCATACGATGGAATATCCAATAAACTGTGGATCTTCGTAGTGATACGGAGTGTTCTGGAGTAATACAAAGGTGAAATGGGAGTGGTAATGAAATACTTGGTTTGGTTGTGAATAGCAGTCGCAATTTACTTTGCCCTCTTACTGTAGGGTTACTAGGCACTCTAACAAGGTTCTACAAGGCATCAACCATGCCCGATTAAAGTTTTAGCCGTGCCGAATAACCCTAAACTAGATCTTTGCTAGATAATTAGGGTTTCACATGCAACAAAATAACATTTACGACTAAGTGAATACGAAATACAATCTTTGTAGATCGGTCCTTCACTTCTAAAGCTCCTTGTTGTAGTCCCTTCGCTGCGATCATCGAACTCCCGGACTCTCGGACGGCTCCATGAGAAGAGGGCAACGGTTTTGCTTGAAGTCTTCGAGGCCGAAGATGATCTACGTCGAGGGAATACGAACTCAAGCTTCTACTTCACTAACTAGAGAATTAGTGAAGCAAACACCCTAAACTAAAGTGCTAGTCTAGTAGAGGATGGTGAAATAGGAAATGGGTACACTTTAGAATTTCTTTTCTCACAACATATCTCTCTCTTTATCAAACCCTAGAAAGAATTTGAAGGAGGAAGAAGATGAGCTCAAAATGAGAATGAAAAAATAATCAAGAGAGAGAGCTAACCATGGGTGAGTGAGTATCATAAACTAACTTATGTAGAGACATAACCATGGCTAATTCTAATAGTTGGGATAACTTTATATCATAAGTAAAACAAATTGTGTTGAATTTGTCAAAGCACTAAAAGCTTCTACAAGCTTCATGCACTTAACAAATATCAATCAATTTAGATTTACTTTAAATATAAAAACCCCTCCACTAAAATTAGAATGGTGTATGTCTTATACACCCATGTCAAGTGTATCAACAACCATAATACAATATGAACACAAATAAATATATATCACATATATATTAAGTTGTGCACAAGTGAGAAAAACAAATGCTTAAGTGAACCAATGTTAGTTAATGTAAATTAGTATATCACATATACAATTATACACTAAATTATTAAATCAACACTTGATTTAATAATCCGGTTATATCTCATATAACCGACTAACATCCAATGTATCGACTTATCGAATCAACCCTTGATTCGATAACCTGGTTATATCGCATATAACCGATCGATACAAATATCGCGAGAATAGAATACGGTATCACATACTCGCATTATTCTCGGTCCCGCACATATCACATATGCGCTCCTATTTCGTTTTGCCTGAGCCAGTAAAACCTCTATGTAGGACTCTAAAGACTCGTCAATACGCCGGCAGTAGGTGATGATCATATCAAGCACCCACAAGCCGTCAGCGGTACTAGCTGGACGTAACGGCTACCCGGGTATTGAACGATCAGAAGATCAGCAAGCAAGCCCGCTCCAACTCCTGCATAAAGCCTGACAGTGACACTACCGTACAGTCCGGTCTCCTCGTCTGATATGTCGCATATCATGTCGAGGGATGGTAAACGTCAGACCCCAATAACATATAAGTCATGCCGATGCGAGGCTCATAACGGGTCGAGAAACTACTGGTAACACTTACCAGTAAATCTCTAAACCAGCCCTGGCCAGGGACTTCCCTGTTATGGCCAATCGAGCATAGCGCAACATCAACCCCCAATGCCGGGAGAGACGAAACCCCTCCTATCGCTCATTGCCTCCATGTGACTCGGGACTGTACCCAAAAACCACCGTTTTGCACGCCCTCTTGGACGTGGTAAGGTGGAAATCAAAGCACAGTGGGAATCACACAAGGCTCTATGACGATCTCGGGTTTACAGACTAACCTGTACCAGTGTCACTAGAGAACTGCCATCTGACGTAAGGTATAATAACATCTGGGAGTTCTCTGCGAGTTCGTCCAGTGTACCCAGTCTCCACTGAGCACCCGTATATCATCTCTGATGTCAAACACCAATGGATATGGGATCATCCATCGCCCATCTACATGGGTCGAGAAGGTATACGCTAGTCTACTTTGGTATATCGATGCCCCGTCTCAATACACCCACGACTAGGGACCTTGAAGGATGTACTTATGGACTACCATGTCCCCACTAGTATGATCCGCATCATAGTCCAGGTAGTCAAGTACACATCCTAAGGGCTTTACCAACATGCAACAGAGAGACAATCAGTGTACACGTTATAGTAAAGAGTAACCAGATAGCATACTATCATGTCGAGCAAGAAAGTCCTCCCTATATATGTCCAAGCATCCACTACAATATACATCACATGTATAGTAATGGCCTCTATGGCATACATATAACTAACAATCTCCCACTTGCACTAGGGCCATCTGATAACAGTGGTTGAAGTATCTCATGCTCAACCATCCCACAATAGTCTCTCTCTGGAAAAAGGCCTTTGTGAGTGGATCCGCCGTGTTGTCCTCTGAGTCTACTCTCCTGACCTCGATCCCCTGGAGATCAACCATCTCCATGATCAGGTGACACTGCCTTAGAATATGTCTGGATCACTGATAGGACGGGCGTTCCTAGGCATAAGCCACAACTCCATTGTCACACAATGGTAGGAACGAAGTTCATCTCATGAACTAATATACACCCAGACTGCCTCTTTGGTAGTATCTTTGATAGCGATGTATCCAGCCTTTATAGTCTAGTATGCCACGGTATCTGTCTTGGAACTCTTCCAACATACCGTCCCTCTACTGAGAGTAAAGACAATGCCTGTGACTGACTTTCAGTCGTCCTTATCATCCTGGAACCTTTCCAGTGATTCTCCCCAGCATCAATTGATACCATCTCACTACATCTAGTGAGTATCCTAACATCCAATTAGATCTATCTCATAGATCCAAACCCAGGATTTAGTAGGTATCACTTTGATCCTATATGGAGAATCCTTGTGATAAGTGGAGATTGACCGAGCGTAGCATAGGAAACTACTTCCCTATCAAGAGTATGTCATCCACGCACTCTACGAGGATCTCTACCATACTCTCTACTACCTTTTTGTATATACAAGGTTCATCTACCATTTTGATGAAGTCTGTTGGGGTAAAAATTTACACCCCGGTTGACCAAATCAAAATCAAAGTCAACCCCAAGCCAAGTGGGCCCAAGCCCAGATCTAGTGGGCCCACGCCCGGGTCGAGCCCGAACATGAAGCGGCCGGCTTCCCACCACGCCAAGATAAAAATTTTGTAATAAACAATTTTGTTGTATTTCTTTTATTTTTATTTTATGGACAAATGTAAGAAAAATAGGCATAAAGCCAATTTTTTGTAAAGCCCATGGCTTATGTGCAAAAAGAAATGGCACATGAGCCATGGGATGGGCAAAATGCCATTTTGTGAAGCCTAAGGGGCTATGTGTAAAGTGTATGGCCTATAAAGGCAAAGATAATGAAATATCAAAACAACTTTTTCTCTCTCTAAAATTTTTTTCCAAATCTGAGATCTTTCTTCCTTCTTCAAGGTTCCAAGACCTTCTTCTTTCTTTTGAATTAAATCAAGAGTTTTACTCTTCCTTTTCAAAAACGAAATAGTTTTTCACCACAAAACCCACAAAGGGGAACTTGGATCTGTCTTCAGATCCCCAAAAGGAGAGATTTTGAGATCTCACATCTATTGATCTTCAAGATCCAGCTAACAGAGGAGGAAGAAGAAGAACCCATTTCCTCAACCAAAATATATATATATATATATATATATATATTTTTTCAGGAGCTTAACTCCACTAATTTCTCTTCCGGGAGTTTCTGGGGCTAAAAGCCCTCTTTTCCTCGCTGGCGCGCTAGCGCTCGAGCGTAAAGCACCTACGTGCCGACACGTGGCGCGTTTGCGCTCCAGCGCACTGCGCGCGAGCGCAAAGCGCCCACATGACGACACGCAAGCGCGCTTGCGCTCCAGCGCACTGCGCCCGAGCGCAAAGGGCCCACGTGCCGACACGTGGCGCGCTTGCGCTCCAGCGCACTGCGCCCGAGCGCAAAGCGCCCACATGCCGACACGTGGCACGCGCGCTTGCGCTCCAGCGCACTGTGCCCGAGCGCAAAGCGCCCACGTGCCGACACGTGGCGCGCGCGCTTGCGCTCCAGCGCCTTGCGCCCGAGCGCAAAGCGCCCATGTGCCGACACGTGGCGCGCTTGCGCCCGAGCGCCCAGCGCTCATGCGCAAAGCGCCCACGTGCCGACACGTGGCGCGCTTGCGCCCGAGCGCACAACACCTAAGCGCATAGCGCTCAAGGCGCTGGCCCCACGCATCCTTTGGATGTCTTTCCCCCCTTTTGTTTATATATACATGTATATATATACATATGTATACATATGTACACATACACATACTCCGCAACATTCTCCCCCTCAAAAAAATTTTTGGATGACCAGTTTGACCCCCAGCCCGCTATCCGGGTAGCGGGACCTCCGTAAAAACTCTGCGTGGCTCCCGATATATCCAAAACCCCCTTTCAAAACAAAACACAAGTACACTGCACATTAAGTTCGCGTGACCAGTTTAACCCGTTAATCGGAGGTTCCCTCACCCCAAAGGCGAGGGGTAATTAACGGCAGCTTAGTCTGCGGCTGCCGGAGATTCGGATCCCCACAATCATTAAACCCCGGCCTACCCTAGGCAGGGGGAATCTGTAGTACGCCTGAGAAGCGTGCGCGTATTCCCATCTCAATGGGGTGACGAAAAACACCCTGCAGATTCTGGCACGCCCGGTGGGACCAATCTCTCCTCCCATATTTCGGGTTAAACATTCATACGAACTCAATCAATATACATATCGATTGCCTATACTGAAATGATGTTCTTTTTTTTCCATGCAGCAATCAACCTTCGACGACAATGTCTCCCCAGACGAATTCAGCTTCCAACTTGACCCCGATTCCGTACGTGGTCAAGATCAACACTCGTGTGGTTCTCCCCACGAGCCTCAGTCGACAGTGGGAGGAACCGCCCCGCCAGTTTGGCTCCGTCATCATCTACCCTGCCGGAAGCTCTCATCTGGCGGAGATCCCGGCGGAACAGGTGGCCAAGCTGGTCTCAAGGGGTAAGAGGCCGAATGTCGTGATCGCCAAGGCACCACAACCGAAACTTAAGATGGTGTCTGAACGACTCCCTAGCGCTCTAGCTGGGGGCAAGACTTCCGATGCGAAGGGCAACATTAAATGTTGCGGAAGAGCTCAGGCGATGACTCCAGAAATGCACAATCGGGCGTATCTCCAAGGCCCTCCATCAACCGGTCTGCGACGTCTTCCCAAAAAGCCGAAGTCTGCCAGGTGCTTAGAACGGAAAAGTTAAGGCAGAAGCGGCTCAGGTATCGAGCCAACAAGAGGGCAAAGGCTTCAGCCAAATGGAATCGTGTGAAGTTCCAAGTGCAGGGTTGCCCCGCGACGACGGCTGAGTCTGGCGTAAGAATCAGCACTTCCTTCAAGCCTCTGAAGTGGGTTCAGAAAAATTCCATGACCGCCAGAATCAAGAAGACAGTGGTCCGAACGATTCTACAAAGAGACGGGTCCCGGCCCCAACAGAAAAAGTATGACACTGTCTCTTCAAGAGTCTATCAAGCACTCCATGCCGTACGAAAGCAGCGGGGCAAACCCAGAAAAGAAGCGCCATCACCATTCAAGAAACTGGTTAGGCCAGCCGCCTTTAATCGACTACCAGCTACCGAAACAAGGGGGTCAAGACAGCAATCCGTGAAATCAACTGCCAATGATAGAAAGACGGCCGGATATAGCATCCATACAGTCTATATGGCGGGCGGGCGCCCCAGCGACAACCTTCGCAGCAAAAGCAAGGATGGGGCCACCACATCCCAAGCTCAATCTAGCCTGAATGTGGTTGCCGCTGCCCAAGAACAGCCGCCCCCGCTGGATGAAGAAAACCCTCTCGATGAGGATGATAGGCAGAAAGACCCCTCGGTCCATGCAGAGTCAAGCTCGGACAGCGAAGAAGAGCCGACTTTCCGCCCCAGGACTGCGGAGCAAGAGCTGCTTCAAGAGCTTCGAAAACAGCTCAGGAGCAAAGATAAAGAGATGGCCAAGCTCTATTCGAAGATTGACGACTTAACGAATGTGGTGATGCAGCTTACGGCTCAAATTGCTCGAGCGCCTCCCAATCAGGCACAAGCCGCTACTAATCAGCCGGGTGATGACAATCCGAGGCAGCCAATGCCTGTTCCTGTGGGACCAAGACTGGTCGAGCCGCATGAAAGCCGGCCACATTCCGCTTCTGGGGACGCCTTGGCCCCAGATAGCACTCTCCCGCTAACACAGGATCGGATAATGGATTTGGTCACCAGCAAGGTTAAAACATTAGTGGCCGAAGCTGAAGCTCAGAAAGAAATCGGCAGTAGTGGGCGGCCATATCCCGCGCAGTACGATCTGATTGAGTTCCCAAGCGGCTACGTCATTCCTAAGTTCGGAAGATATGATGGAACGGGGAATGCAAGTCAGCACGTCGCCCACTTCAAAGCATCGTGCGGAAATACAGGGGGCAATGGCGCGCTCCTTCTTCGTCAGTTTGTCAACAGCCTGACCGGCGTCGCCTTCGACTGGTATGCGAGTATACCGGATGGGTCCGTCATTACCTTTGCCCAAATGGAGTCCCTGTTTCGGCAAAGGTTCATGAGCGTCAGTGATAAAATCTCCATTGCCGACCTTGTGAGGACCAAGCCAGGAAAGAATGAAAGCAACACTGACTTTATCGCCCGATGGCGTAATCTCACGGTCAAGTGCGAACCGCCGCTGGAGCAGGACCAGTCCATCAGCCTTCTTATTGGGAACCTCAGCAATTGGATGGTCCCATTCTTGTATACAGCGGGCCTCAAGACATTTCAGGAGCTAACCAAGAAAGTCCAAATGCTGGAACGCTCGAAGCAAGAGTCCCCGCCGGACTCTCAGAGAGACAAAACTTGGAAAAGCAAGCGGGATGACAGCCGTAGAAGCGGGAGTTCCAGCAGTACCAATGTCTTCAATGCGTCCGACAATGAAGAAAAGCGAAGGGCGGGCGAATCCAAAACCAACCGGTCTCGAAAGCCATTGCTGGGAGGAGATGGGCCTTCCCTATAGGAGAAGAAGAACAAGGTTTACTCTTTCAGAAGGGACAAGGTCCGTAAGATATTTAAAGATGCCTTGAACAACGGCCTACAATTGCCGGAGTCAAAAAGACCTCAAGAAGCAAAAATGACCGACAATCCCCTGTATTTCCCGTACCACCGAGTAGTGAGCCATGCGATCGAGGATTGCTATATCTTCAAAGACTGGGTCGAGAAGCAGTACAAGGCTGGAGAGATCGAGCTATCCAAAAGTGTGTTGGTGAACAATCAAGTTGCAACCACCAACTTTATACAGACAGAAGTTGAAGCCTTCTGGGAGCAGACAGCCGAACCCGCTGCCCCGAGAAATAAGACGGACTCATCGCGGTCTTCGTGGAGTACGCACATATCTAACAAGATGAAGAAGATGATAAAGCTACCTCGGAAAGAGCCCAGGACAGAATGGGAAGGGCAGAAGAAGCCTACCAGTCCAGCTGCCAATGCGGCTCTATCACGCTCAAAATCCAAGAAACTTAAGAAGAAGAAAAGTGCGGCTCGGCGCGAAAAGCAGTCTGCAGGGAGATCGACCATTCAAAAATATATCGATTCCTTCGAAGAATATGAACAAAAGGAAAGAACATTGATTCAATTGAAGGAGTTCTTCCCTATACAAGCGGGTGAAATTCTGGAGGAGTTAGAAGAAGACTCCAATGAAGGGATCCCTGTGGTGACCTGCTACGCCATCCATCTTGGCAGCGACTCCGAGGATGAGCTTTGTTTTCCCGAAGAAGACGAGGATCTCACCACAAAGGCCAATCAAATCCAGCTCAGAAGCGGCAGGGCTCTACCGCAAAATCAGGGCAACGCCCCAAAAGGGAAGAAAAACAAGTCGCTAATGAAGAAGATGGCAGAGAACCGGCTGATGAAAACATAAGTCCTTCCTCGGTGGGCTATAATGTCTTGGCACATCTCCGGAAGCTTCCGTCTCTCCTGAGCATCTACGACGCCTTTGTCTTATCTAAGGAGCTTAGAGATGTTCTCATTCACGCTCTACAAAACCCCGAGCGGTATCAGGCTCACTTTGCGGAAATTAATATGAAAGAAGCCCAGCATGCTTTGCATGCCGCCGCAGTCACATTTAAGGATGAAGACTTGCTACTGGGAACGGCTGAGCATAATCGGCCGCTTTACGTGACCGGGTACAGCGACGGAGATCGAATTAATCGCATATTGATTGATCCGGGGTCCTCAGTGAACATCATGAACTTGCGAACTCTGAAGAGTTTATCAATGGACGTCCGACACCTGTCAAGGGAAATGATTGTCATTCAAGGCTTCAACCAAAATTGCCAGCAAGTTCTGGGGTCCATAGCTCTGCCAATCAAATTCGGGGATCTGCAAACTGAAGCTAAGATATACGTGATCGACACTGACACGTCTTATAAGATTCTCTTGGGGCGGCCGTGGCTCCACGATTATGGCATCATTCCGTCAACTTTCCATCAATGCATGATGTATACTAAAAACGGCGAAGAAAGACGCATTGACGGAGACATCCAGCCGTTCGGTGTGCATGAAGTCCGATATGAAGATTCTCGGTACTTTATGAACCACCAAAATGCTAAGCCACAACTGACTGAGGATAGACCGGCCCCAAGACTCAAAAGCAAATCTGCGCCGGCTGTCACTTTCAAAAGCAAAAATACCCAAGTGCGTCCGCATTTCGGCAGCGACACTGATGAGTCCGACGCTGGAAGCCCCTCCTTCTGTAAAACTCGCCCGCGTTTTGGCAGCAATACTGACGAATCTGTTACTGAAGGCCCATCTAGCAGCAAAGTCCACCCTCATCTTGGCAGTGACACTGAAGAGTCAGAAGAAGAGGACCTGCCGTGCAACAGCTGCGCAGATTGGCCCCCCATACGGCAAGCGAAACTGCGAGAGACCTTCGAAGTCACAGAAGGGTCCCTGGCCATCACAAGGGTGCCGGAACGGATGTGCAGAGAGCTCGACGCATTGTCAGTCTCTACCGTGGACCAGCTGAAAACTTTCTACGTGCCCGGTAGGAAAAATGGACAGAAGGGCATCCTGTTTTACAGGTCAAACCCCGTTGTGCACCCGGACGATCTTTCTGTCGCGTGCCTTCCCTATGAGAGAGGCATAAGAGCCGTCCTCAATCCCAGATACTATGCGCCCGAGATGCGGGAATACTTTAAGAAGTGCGGATGCCGGTTATATCAAACGGAGTCCGAAGCAAAGTTTTACGAAGGGCTATGGTATCCGCCCCAGGTCCGAGCACTCATCGATGGACGAATTCCAGATAGACGGGGCATAGGTTACATTCAACCTGATTCCAAAGCGTGCTACATGATCCATGTTGGTGAGGCCAGCGAAAGATCAAATGATGATGACGAGATAGCCGAGCCAGAAGAAGCTCCTCAAGAGCTCGAAGATGGAGGACAGGCAACCTTTGATGAGCTAACTGAGATTGACATAGGAACGCCCGATAATCCAAGGCCGACCTACATTAGCTCACTCTTGTCGGAGGAAATGAAAGAGCAGATAATTGCCCTGCTGCATGAGTTCGTCGACTGCTTCGCGTGGACGTACAAAGAAATGCCTGGCCTTTCCCCTGAAGTAGCCGTGCATAAGCTGGCTATATCTCCTGATGCTAAGCCAATCAAACAAGCTCCTCGAAGAATGAGAAGGGAGTTAGAAGAAAGGGTCATCGAGGAAACCAAGAAACTCATCGATGCCGGCTTCATCAGGGAAGAGAAATATGCGGACTGGATCGCATGCATAGTCCTAGTGAAGAAGAAAAATGGGCAGATCCAAGTTTGTGTCGATTTCAGGGATCTCAACAAGGCATGTCCTAAAGACGACTTTCCGCTACCGGTCATGGAAATGATGGTCGATGACACCTCAAATTACGAGTTGTTCACCTTTATGGACGGCTCGTCTGGATATAATCAGATCAAGATGTCGCCTGAGGATGAGAAACACACAGCATTTCGAACCCCGATCGGAATATATTGCTACAAGGTAATGCCGTTCGGACTGAAGAATGCAGGTGCTACATATCAAAGGGCAATGACTAATATCTTTGATGACCTAATCCATAAAGTCGTTGAATGCTATGTTGATGATCTGGTCGTCAAAACTAAAGCCAAGGCCGACCACATCCAAGATCTTAGGACCGTTCTCACCAGACTGAGAGAATACGATCTGAAGATGAATCCTCTGAAATGTGCTTTTGGCGTGTCATCGGGAAAATTCCTGGGTTTTATAGTCCGGCATCGAGGGATCGAAGTTGACCCATCAAAGATAAAGGCCATCATGGAGATGCCCCCTCCGAAAAGTCTGACGCAGCTAAGATCTTTTCAAGGCAAGCTTGCTTATATAAGGAGGTTTATCTCAAATTTATCGGGGAGATGTAGGCCCTTCTCAAAGCTCATGAAGAAAGGTGCTCCTTTTATCTGGGATGTCGAATGTCAAGCAGCGTTCGAAAGCATCAAACAATACTTGTTGCACCCTCCAGTGCTGGCCGCTCCCATTCCAAATAAACCGCTGATTCTCTACACTGCCGCGCTAGATGAGTCACTCGGTGCGCTCCTTGCCCAGAATAATGAGGAGGGAAAAGAAAATGCCCTCTACTACCTCAGTCAAACTCTAGTCGGGACGGAACACAACTATTCCCCAATCGAAAAGCAATGCCTGGCTCTGATATTTGCTGTGAAGAAGCTTAGTCACTATCTGCTCGCTCATCGGGTTATGCTGATCTCCAAGGTCGACCCGCTAAAACACTTTATGACCAAAGCAAGCCTAGCCGGCAGAATGGCAAGATGGGCTGTCATGCTACTTGAGTTTGACATAGTTTATGCCCCTCAGAAAGCAGTAAAAGGGCAAGCTCTTGCAGACTTTCTCGCTGCTCATCCCATACCAGAAAGGTCGCCGCTAAATTATGAGTTACCCGATGAACAAGTGCTGCACCTCGAGGAAGATGAGCAATGTTGGGAGCTCTACTTCGATGGGGCCTCATCAATAAGGAGCTCCGGCAGATCAAGCGTCCCGGAGGTAAAAGCGGGGATAGGATTGGTGTTCATCACGCCATCAATGGGAACCCTACGGCGTTCTTTTGCTCTCACCGAGCCTCGGACAAACAATGAAGCTGAGTATGAAGCTCTGATAGCTGGTTTGGAACTCGCCATAGAAATGGAAATCCTTCGGCTACGGGTTTACGGTGACTCCCATCTTGTCGTCAACCAAGTAAGCGGCGACTATAAGATATACAAACCCGAGTTAGCTCGGTACAGAGGCCGGGTGGTGGAACTCATGAAACAGTTCACTCATATTGAACTAATGAGAATCCCCAGAGCGTTGAACGAAAAAGCCGATATACTCGCTTGCTTAGCTAAGGAGCTGGCTGATCCTGACATGGACGAAATTCTGATCACAGTCAGGAGCCGGCAAATTCTACCCCCAGTCTCTCTACGAGAAGAGGAAAGCGCGGAACAAAAGAGCAGTCCTGCGGAAGAAGCTTCGATCATCCAAGACGAGCCCGATTGGAGAGAACCCTTCATAGAGTACCTCCGATACGACAAGCTGCTCGAAGAAAAATCTGCGAGGATTCAGTTGAAGAAAAGAGCTCTCCGATACGTGTTTGTAAATGACACGTTATACCGCTGGTCATATGACCAACTCTGGCTCAGGTGTCTGTCATTGGCCGAAGCCCAAAAGGTCATGAAAGATGTTCACTCGGGCGTTTGCGGTGCTCACCAATCTGGCCCTAAGATGCGATTTCAAATCAAACGGCTTGGGTATTACTGGCCCACCATGATACGGGATCTGCCGGCTTGTGAAAGAAATGTCAGATCTGCCAAATCCATGGTGATTTCATTCACAAGCAACCCAACCCATTGCATCCCACGGTGGCGTCGTGGCCCTTCGAAGTTTGGGGCACCGACATTGTTGGCCCAATTGATCCTCCGTCATCTAAAGGCCACCGGTTCATATTGGCCGCGACAGACTACTTCTCTAGATGGGCTGAAGCTGTCCCGCTAAAAGAAGTCAAGACAAAAGATATCCTGACATTCTTCCAGCATAATATTCTATACCGCTTCGGTACACCAAGAAGAATCATTTCTGACAACGGGCCTTCTTTCAAGAGCTTCAATGTCTCAAGGTTCGCTACTCAGCACAAGATAGACTGGAGATATTTCTCCATCTATAATCCAAGAGCCAATGGGCTAGCCTAAGCCTTCAATAAGACTCTATGCAAACTCCTGAGGAAAAATGCTTCAGCCAACAAGAGAGACTGGAATCTCAAGCTTCACGAGGCATTGTGGGCATATCGTACCACGCACCGTACTCCAACTCAGTCCACTCCATACTCATTGCTCTTCGGAGTGGAGGCGGTCCTCCCCCTCAAAGTCGAAGTTCCAAGCTTAAGAATGGCCGTTCAGCATGAGTTGACGGAGGAGGAAAACGTGCTCCTTCGACTTGAAGAACTCGATGCCCTCGAAGAAAAGAGGCTCGCGGTGCAGCAAAATCTGGAGCTATACCGAGCCCAAATGTCACGGGCCTATGACAAAATAACCCGTCTCCGCGCTTTCAAGAAAGGTGAATTGGTGTTGGTCCTCAAAAGACCGATCATCCCCAATCGACATGCTAAGGGAAAATTCGAGCCGAACTGGGAAAGACCATACGTCATCGAGAAAGTGTTCGACGGAGGATCCTACCAACTAATAAGTGCCGAGGGAGAAAGGCTCATGCCACCCATCAATGGCCGATATCTCAAGAAATACTACACATGAATGCTCCAAGTCGCAGGCGAATTGAGCACATCAGCCCTACGGTCTGGATCATACATCCTGGAAAACCGTATACAATCTACGGGCGTAAATGACCCCTATCTCTCCCAAATCCTGCCGGTGAGACTACTTTCAAAGTCCCACCAGCGGCAAGAAAAAAAAAGAAGAAAAAAAAGAGAAAGAAATAAAAAAAATAATAATAAACGGTATGTCTACAAGCAAAACGGGCACGGATGAAAACCCGAAAGGGCTCCGTGAGTAAAAACAGCAGGACTACCGGCGAGTCTGTGAAAACCCGAAAGGGCGCAAACTCGTGAAAAGAGATGAAATACACTCGCAAAGTCCTCTTGACCTTGTGAGGAGAAAACCCTGCGTGAGATCCTTACGACTCACAAAGGAGCAACACACTTAGGAATCCTCAAGATTCCTAAGGAGAAAATACACCTGCGGGATCCTTACGACTCGTAGGGAGAAAATGCTTTTATGGGACCCTCACGGCCCATAAAATTGAAAAGCCTTTGGTGATAGGGACCCAAACCTGTCTCCTAAGCCATCGTTCCCCAACGGGCAACGGCAAATGATGAGTCGCTCCTGGCATTTTGCTTCAGTGTTAGCGGTGCTGATGCCGACCAAAAACCCAAATCCCAAGTCCTCCCAAGGCAAATGATGAGTTGCTCCTGGCATTATTCCAGTGCAGCAATGCTGATGTCAAACAAGATCCAAATTCCAAGGCCCCCCAACGGCGAATGATGAGTCGCTCCTGGTACCACATTCCAGTACAGTGATGCAGACGCCAGCCAAAATCCAATTTCTCAAAATTCTCCCAGCCCTACGGTTAGTCCCCAAATTGACTACTGTATACAATCCACGGGCTCAAATAATTCTCGTCATACCCATGCCCCACCACAATTACCAGTTACGCGGCTGGTCTCCACCCTTGGAATTATGCTCCATTGAGAAGACCCACTCATGTGTCCTCACGATACATGAGGAGAACAAACCTTTGTGGGATTCTTATGACTCATAAAGGAAAAACACACTTAGGAGTCCTCACGACTCCTAAGGAGAAAATACACCTGCGGGATCCTTACGACTCGTAGGGAGAAAATGCTTTTATTGGACCCTTACGGCCCATAAAATTGAAAAGCCTTAGGCGATAGGGATCTAAACCTGTCTCCTAAGCCATCGCTCCCCAATCCCCAAATGGCGAATGATGAGTCGCTCCTGGTACCATATTCCAGTGCAGCGATGCAGACGCCAACCAAATTCCAAATCCTATACCCCAACGGCCAATGATGAGTCGCTCCTGGTACCATATTCCAGTGTGGCAATGCAGACACCGACAAAGTCCCGAAATTTTTCCGGCCCTACGGTCTGGATCATACATCCTGGAAAATACAATCCACGGGCGTAAAACAATCCCAACCTCTCCCAAGTCCTACCGGTGAGACCACATTCAAAGTCCCCAAAAAAAAAAATCCCAAATCCTCTCGGGGCAAATGATGAGTTGCTCCTGGCATTATACCAGTGCAGCAATGCAGATGCCAAACAAAAACCAAAATCCCAAAATCCTCTAAATGACAGATGATGATTCGCTCTTGGTACCATATTCCAGTATAGCGATGCTGATGTCAACCTAAATCAAAATCAACAAGTCAACTTTCACTCCGACACCGCAAAAAGCAGAGCAAGTCAGAATCCAATCTCGACACCGCAAGAAGCGGAGCAAGTCAAGTCTACCCCTGACACTGCAAGAAGCAGAGCAAGTCAAATCAAGCACCGACCGTCCATGTCGCTAAAAGGGCAGCATTGACCGTCCAAGTCGCAAAAAGGGCAGCATCGACCGTCCACGTCGCAAAAAGGGCTGAACCGACCGTCCACGTCGCTAAAAGGGCAGCACCGACCGTCCAAGTCGCTAAAAGGGCAGAATCGACCGTCCAAGTCGCAAAAAGGGCAGAACCGACCGTCCAAGTCGTAAAAAGGGCAGCACCGACTGTCCACGTCGCTAAAAGGGCAGCACCGACCGTCCAAGTCACAAAAAGGGCAGAACCGACCGTCCAAGTCGCAAAAAGGGCAGCATCGACCGTCCAAGTCGCAAAAAGGGCAGAACCGACCGTCCAAGTCGCAAAAAGGGCAGCACCGACCGTCCACGTCGCTAAAAGGGCAGCACCGACCGTCCAAGTCGCAAAAAGGGCAGAACCGACCGTCCAAGTTGCTAAAAGGGCAGCATTGACCGTCCAAGTCGCAAAAAGGGCAGCATCGACCGTCCACGTCGCTAAAAGGGCAACACCGACCGTCCAAGTCACAAAAAGGGCAGAACCTACCGTCCACGTCGCTAAAAGGGCAGCATCGACCGTCCAAGTCGCAAAAAGGGCAGCATCGACCGTCCACGTCGCAAAAAGGGCAGAACCGACCGTCCAAGTCGCAAAAAGGGCAGAACCGACCGTCCACGTCGCTAAAAGGGCAGTATCGACCGTCCAAGTCGCAAAAAGGGCAGCATCGACCGTCCAAGTCGCAAAAAGGGCCGCATCGACTGTCCATGTCGTAAAAAGGGCAGTGCCAGTTTCCCAAAAGGTGGGAACCGAATCAAGTCGCCTCCACGTGAAAGAAGATCCATCAATTTCATGCACACGACCCACATATGTGGTGTGCATTTATTGATGGGGGGGCAATTTGTTGGGGTAAAAATTTACACCCCGGTTGACCAAGTCAAAATCAAAGTCAACCCCAAGCCAAGTAGGCCCAAGCCCAAATCCAGTGGACCCACGCCCGGGTCGATCCCGAACATGAAGCGGCCGGCCTCCCACCACGCCAAGATAAAAATTTTGTAATAAACAATTTTGTTGTATTTCTTTTATTTTTATTTTATGGACAAATGTAAGAAAAATAGGCATAAAGCCAATTTTTTGTAAAGCCCATGGCTTATGTGCAAAAAGAAATGGCACATGAGCCATGGGATGGGCAAAATGCCATTTTGTGAAGCCCAAGGGGCTATGTGTAAAGTGTATGGCCTATAAAGGCAAAGATAATGAAATATCAAAACAACTTTTTCTCTCTCTAAAATTTTTTTCCAAATCTGAGATCTTTCTTCTTTCTTCAAGGTTCCAAGACCTTCTTCTTTCTTTTGAATTAAATCAAGAGTTTTACTCTTCCTTTTCAAAAACGAAATAGTTTTTCACCACAAAACCAACAAAGGGGAACTTGGATCGGTCTTCAGATCCCCAAAAGGAGAGATTTTGAGATCTCACATCTATTGATCTTCAAGATCCAGCTAACAGAGGAGGAAGAAGAAGAACCCATTTCCTCAACCAAAATATATATATATATATATATATATATATATATATATTTTCAGGAGTTTAACTCCACTAATTTCTCTTCAGGGAGTTTCTGGGGCTAAAAGCCCTCTTTTCCTCGCCGGCGCGCTAGCGCTCGAGCGCAAAGCACCTAAGTGCCGACACGTGGCGCGTTTGCGCTCAAGCGCACTGCGCGCGAGCGCAAAGCGCCCACGTGCCGACACGCAAGCGCGCTTGCGCTCCAGCGCACTGCGCCCGAGCGCAAAGCGCCCACGTGCCGACACGCAAGCGCGCTTGCGCTCCAGCGCACTGCGCCCGAGCGCAAAGCGCCCACGTGCCGACACGTGGCGCGCGCGCTTGCGCTCCGGCGCACTGCGCCCGAGCGCCCACGTGCCGACACGTGGCGCGCGCGCTTGCGCTCCGGCGCACTGCGCCCGAGCGCAAAGCGCCCACGTGCCGACACGTGGCGCGCGCGCTTGCGCTCCGGCGCCTTGCGCCCGAGCGCAAAGCGCCCATGTGCCGACACATGGTCGCTTGCGCTCGAGCGCCCAGCGCTCATGCGCAAAGCGCCCACGTGCCGACACGTGGCGCGCTTGCGCCCGAGCGCACAACACCTAAGCGCATAGCGCTCAAGGCGCTGGTCCCACGCATCCTTTGGATGTCTTTCCCTCCCTTTTTGGGCCGGGGCGCTGCCCCGAACCCCGCAAGGGGGCTGCTAGCCCCCTTGACCCCCAGCCCGCTATCCGGGTAGCGGGACCCCCGTAAAAACTCTGCGTGGCTCCCGATATATCCAAAACCCCCTTTCAAAACAAAACACACGTACACTGCACATTAAGTTCGCATGACCAGTTTGACCCGTTAATCGGAGGTTCTCTCGCCCCAAAGGCGATGGGTAATTAACGGCAGCTTAGTCCGCGGCTGCCGGAGATTCGGATCCCCACAATCATTAAACCCCCGCCTACTCTCGGCAGGGGGAATCTGTAGTACGCCTGAGAAGCGTGCGCGTATTCCCATCTCAATGGGGTGACGAAAAACACCCTACAAAGTCAAACTCTTTGACTACCATTTCAAAACAGATGTTCCAACTCCGCGATGCCTGCTTTATCATATAAAACATCTTGCACACGTTTCTGCTGCTCCCACTGTCTACGAAGCCCTCTGGCTGTGTACTTATAGACGCTCTCTTCTAAATCACTATTTAGAACAGCCGTCATGACACTCAACCGTCAGATATCGTAGTCATGGTATGTAGCAGTGGCAAGTAGGGTCTGGATGGACTTAAGCATAGGTACTTAGAAAAGGTTTCATCATTAGCCACAACTGGTCTATGATGCAAACCTTTAACAAGTCTAGCTTTGAAAGTCTCAACTTTTCCATGTACACCAAGTAATCTTCTCAAGATATACTTGCTCCTAATGGGAATTTAACCCTTTAGATACAGCAACCAAAGTCTATATTTTGTTGGTGTATATGCATCTCAAATCGCTTAGCATCCAGCCATTCTTATAGAGTCCCCACTCCTGATGGCCTGCTCGAAACTAATTGGGTCATCATCTCATGATGCATTCCTTGTTCCCAGTGTCATAGAGAAACCAAAGTATCTCTTAGGTGGGTGAGGAACCCTACCAGATCGGCGGAGAGGCTGAGGTTCGTTGGGAACTGTTGAAACCTCCGGTTCTACCAAATCATCAGCTGCAGTTTGTATAAATGGAACTCCTTCCAGTTCTACCTCATGATCACTAATTTGTTTCAAAAATAAATTCCTTTTCCTAAAAAGGTGGCATGACGAGAAACAAAACATCTTTTGTTCCTCGGTGCGGTAGAAGATATTCCATTGCGAATGCTTGGGATATCCAACAAACTTCCACAGAACTGACCTTGCTTCGAGTTTGTCCGAATTTTGCTTTTAGACATAGGCCGGACAACCCCAAATCTTAACTGACTTAAGAGATGGGCTCTTACCTTACTATATCACATATGGAGTGGTATGCACCTGATTTGGTTGGAACGCCATTCAATAGGTATGCAGCATCACAAGTGCATAACCCCCAAAAGGAAATAGGTAACTCAGTAGTACTCATCATAGAGCACACCTTATCACATAGGGTGTGATTGCTCCTCCCCGATACACCGACGTGCTGTGGTGTATACGGAGGAGTAATTGTGAGAGAGAATCTCATTCTCTTTTAGAATAGTCCAGGAATCCCATGCTCAAGTATTCTCCTCCCTGATCACATCTAAGGACATAATACTTATACCCGTTTTGGTTCTCTACTTCTAACTTATATTCTGTGAATATCTCAAAAGGTTCGGACTTGTGTTTCAACAAGAACATTTGTCTGAATCTTGAGAGATCATCAGAGAATGTAATGAAGTACAAAGAACCGGTCTTGGCATGTGTAGACAGGGGACCTTCATACATCAACATGTATCATCCCAAGAGTTCACTAACTCTTTCTCTGTTTCCAATAAACAGAGCTATGGTCATCTTATCTCTGTGACATGACCGGCAAGTTTCACAAGATATAAATTCAAATTAATTTAAATATGCATCTATATGTAACTTCAGCTAGTCGGGTCGCATTGATATGACCTAGTCTACAATACCTCAAGAAGGATTCATTCATTTCTGAACTCTTCCTCTTGTGTGTGTTCTGTATACTAAGAACTGTAGTTTGATTTAGAACGTCAATGCTTTTAGATAACGTGCCTGAAGCGATCAACTCTTGATATAGGAAATGTTCAAAACATTATCCAACAATACAAAATTATATCCTTCTTTACTAATAAAGAGATTGATATGATGTTGTATATCAGGTTCGGTATCTAATAACATTCGTTCAGAATCAATGTATTCTAGTAATACAGGGTGATAGTGACCAACAGACTTAGCTGCAACACTTGCACCGTTTCTATCTCATGAAACTTATCACCTGTTCTCAGTTCTCTACCTATCTGTAGCCCATGTAACAAATTACATATGTGGGATCCTGATCTAGTATCACATACCCAGGACGTAAAGGATACTGAGAAACAGTTCTCTATAATAGACATACCCAAAGAAGATGCATCATCATGCACTTTCTTCGTTTGGGCGGCACGGGAATTCTGGTAATCCCCTATATCCTGTTCAGTCTTATAACTTTTATAAGAAAGAACGGAACCAACGTTCCCCAGCACAGTATAACATGCGGGTTCGGTCAATATATCCATATTATTATCTTGATTAAGGCGTGACATGGTCGCTACCTGGAGAGAGAGAGAAGAAAATACTCTGCGTGCGCTCTTGCAAGATCAGATTGGTTATTATTTTATCTAATCAGGATGGCTCCCACTGTTTTTATCAAATCTTCCTTCAAACCCTAAAAGGAAAGACTAGCCGGGATTAATTACACCCTACAACTTCGCCAATCTTTCAGCCAGGCCAGTGTCGGTACTTTGAGGGAGGTTCCCCGTGCTTTCGCACGGACCTAATTAAAGTAAACCTCGTTTTCCCAGAGGCGTAACCCCGTTGACACCTTTGTAGACACCTACTTGATCGGCTAATTGTAATGTGTAAAACTCTCCCAGGAGTAACAATTACTCGCAGTGGGTATCGGGATCCAACTATCTCATAGAAGGTATGCAATCTCATTGCAAATTTCAACACTTGAAATTCCCGATAATATTTTGCCCCTAAAGTGCTATGACCTTGACGAAAGCCAACAAACCATAGCCCGCTAGTCAAGTTCAACCCATACATTTCTTGACTGAATTAAACCCACCCGCACGACCCTTGACGAAAGCCAACAAAGCCGTACGACTACCCTAATCTAATCGCATCATATGCAACAGAGAAGCAGCATATAGCTACCGCATACTACACCTTGACGAAAGCCAACAAATGAAGCACGAATACTATATACAACTTATCTGAAATGACAGAGGGCTACGACAGGTTTTTCTGAAAACCTATTGCGTAATGAACTTGATATTGTTGTAGAATCAAATGATTTTAAAATGGAGTGTTTTGAGGCTTTTACTAGTTTCGCTAAAGAGGTCACTCCCGGTGAAGGGATCTCGGCTCTTTCCTTATGGAATAAGGTGCAGGATATATCACATATATCACTATGCTGTTAGTTATATGTATGCCCAAGAGGCCATTACTGTACATGAGATGTATATAGTAGTGGATACTGGGACATATATAGGTAGGACTTTCTTGCTCGACATGATAGTACGCTATCTGGTTGCTCTTTATCTTAACATGTATGCTTATTGTCTCTCTGTTAGATGTTGATAAAGCCCTTAGGATGTGTACTCGACTTCCAGGACTATGATGTAGATCATACTAGTGGGGCCTGGGTAGTCAATGAGTACATCCTTCAATGTTCCTAGTCGTGGGAATATCGAGACGGGGCATCGATATTCCAGAGTAGACTAGCGTATATCTTCTCGACCCATGTGATGGGCGATGGATGATCCCATATCCATTGGTGTTTGACATCAGAGATGGTATGCGGGTGCTCAGTGGTGACTGGGTACACCGAACGGACTCGCCGAGAACTCCCAGATGGTATTATACCTCACGTCAGATGGCAGTTCTCTGGTGACACTGGTACAGCTTAGTCTGTTGACCCGAGATCGTCATAGAGTCTTATGTGTCTCCCACTGTGCTTTGATTTCCACCCTACTACGGCTCTACTGAGTCGTGCAAACAGGTGGTTTTTGGGTACAGTCCCGATTCACATGGAGGCAATGAGCGATAGGAGGGGATTCGTCTCTCCCGGTATTGGGGGTTGATGTTGCGCTATGCTCGACTGGCCATAACTGGAAATCCCTGGCCAGGGTTGCACTGATTTACTGGTAAGTGTTATCAGTAGTTTCATGCTTGTTATGGACCTTACATCGGCATGACTTATCAAGCTACCGGGATCTGACGTTTACCACCCCTAGGCGAGATATACGACATATCAGACGAACAGACCGGACTGTGCGGTAGTGTTACTGATTAGATTCGCAGGAGTACTAGTGGGCTTGCTTGTTGATCTTTTGATCGCTCAATACCCGGATGGCCGTTACGTTTAGAAGACTGCTTGCGGCTTGTGGGTGTTTGATATGATCATCACCTACTACCGGCGTATTGACGAGTCTTTAGAGTCCTACACAGGGGTTTCCTGGCTCAAGCGAAACGGAGTAGGAGCACATATGTGATATGTGCGGGACCGAGATTAATACGATATGAGATACCATATTCTGTTCTCGCGATTCGTGACATTGATCGGTTGTATGCGATATAGCCGGGTTATCGGATCAAGTGTTGATTCGATAAGTTGTTACTTTTGATATTAGTCGGTTATAGCCGAGTTATTAAATCAAGAGTTGATTTAATAATTTAATGTATAATTATATATTTGATATATTACATTACATTAACTAGTATTAGCTCACTTATGATTTATCTTCTCACTAGGATGTGCACATTGTTTATATGTGATATATGCAAGTGTACATGTTTGTATCATGCTTGATGATACATACAAGATGGGTGTATGAGACTTAAACCAAATCAAGGTTAAATTAGGGTTTACTAATTTCCTAACAAATAACAAAAGAGATGAGATTTTGGTCAAAGTTGTCAAGCTTCATGAAGCTTGATAAACATTGACAAAGTCAACTCTTTTGTCATTCCTTAGGATATTAGTTAACCCAACCCTTAACCTCATACTTTGGTTAATTCTCTACATGAGTTAAGCATGAGGGCTTAACTCAACCATGGTGCAATAATTAAAAGGATAAGTTTTCATTTGGATGAATTATCCTTTCATCTTCTTTTTCATCAAGCTCCATGAAAAGCTTGCTAGCTTTAATGGTGCCATGAGAAAAAGTGTGAGAAAATCAATTCTAAAGTGAGCCCACTTCCTACTTCTTCATCCTCTACCACTTGCCATGTAGTAGAGTGTGTTCTCTTCACAAAGTTCATGACCTAGTGAAGGAATAGCTTGAGTTAGTGTCTCCCCGACGTAGATCATCTTCGGCCTCGAAGTCATCGAAGCAAGCACGTTCGTTCTTCTTGTGAAGCTTCTCTAGAGTCCGGAGTTCACGATCGCAGCGATGGGGACATCTACACGGAGCTAATGAAGTGAAGTACCAGATCTACAAAGGTTGTAATCCATTTCACTCAGTAGTAAAGTAGTTTGCTTGTTTTAAGTTTCGCCTTATCACTAGTAAACGATCTTGCATAGGGTTGTTCGGCATATAAAAATTTTGATTTTGGCATGGTTGATGCCTTGTTGAACCTTGTTAATGTGCCTAGGAACTCTACAGTGGTATCAGAGCCAAGCTAGAGCTTTAGGCGAAGTGTAGACGAAGTTAGGAATCCGATCGAACCCCGAAACCCTAATCTTTACCCCTTTCTGGAAATTTTTTCAAAACTGTGATTTTTGTGAATTAAAAATACTCAGAAAAATCAGCAGGGTTTTCTAGGAGTTACTGTGCAACACGTGCCTCTAATACCTCTAAAGCGCTGCGGAACCGCGGCCGTACTATGGTATTGGCGTCGGTTCCGCGGCCAAACAGTAGCTTCATGGAATCGGTTTTGCACAGTAACCTCCGTATGTGATTTCTGATTCTTCTGGGAATTTTTAATTATACTCAAGAGTTGAGTTATCTGGAGTGTATTGGGGACTCGTTGATTTGATCGGATATTTTAACTTTGTTTTTGTGTTTTTCCGGGTAATTTTAGAACGTGTTAAAAAGTTCGACCGGATATCAATAACTCACTTTTTCCCGACCCGGAAAATTTCCAAGTGCTGGATTTTTCCGTTGTTTAAGAACGTCTAAATCATGCAAGTAACGTGATGGACCCTCTAGAAGACAACAAACCTTAACTCGATTATGTGACCGTCTTGAACTTCCTTTTGAACCTTAGGGTTTGGGGCAGTACGGCGTGCCACATGTGAGGCGTTAGCTTGACCCTTCTACGGCTGGACCGTTGGTACTGTGGCATGAAATGGATGTTTTTAAACTCCCCTCAAGTGTTGAGCTATTGGGAAAACTTGGGTGTTTGATTATTCGATCGGAAAGTTTAACATTGTTTATTTATCTGGAATGTGATACAATATTTGGAATCCACAAATAGTTATAAGATAACTGATTTGAATATTATAAACATAGCACTTTAGATTCAATTGATCGGTTGCCATGGAATTTTGATGCGATCAAAAGTCCGTCGCAATCACGTAGCGTACGCGGATACTCGCCGGGTAAACTTAATAGACCGCCACGCCCCATAGCCCCGACCAAGTGATTGTAGGAGAACCCCGTAGCCAAAAGCATCCGTTCGGGTGCTCGCGGCAGCGGTGTTCCGCCTTAGTGCACTTTGTCGACGGCATCCGGGGGTGCGGCCGTCTACTAAAGTTTGCGAAGAGCATTTGATCAGGATGTCGGGAATCTTGTTGAATTGCCCGACTTGATATTGAAAAGAGTTTTCGATAATGAGACTAAAATGCGGGGTTTATAATTGTTAGGCATGCGATGTCTAAGGAATTCATTTGGTTAGGCATGCGATGTCTAAAGGGGTTGCGGATTCCAACTGTTGTAGTTTTACACTTTCTTTTCTGCGACCGTAAGTGTAATATGTGATATCGCCGGTTTCGTTGCAATATGTCAACGACAATTGGGATGGGCATATTTACTTACGTTGATGACATGTGCTGTTATGTGTTGCTGGATATGTTATATTGGATCGTCGTGTTTGAATAGCCGGGTTTTTTTTATGTGAGATGAGTGTTTTTCCTTTTTATTCATGTAAAAATTTATATGTAATATTCTTTTATTAGGGCACTTCCGGGCTGAGGATGATGTCACCATTGTATATTATTTACTTTTCCGCATTAGGATAGACCCAAGGAGGGGAGCATAAGTAACCGGGTTCTAGAGTCCAGTGGGAGACCATCTCGAGAAGTCGAGTCCGGGTCTCCTAACTCTAGAATTGGTAGGGTTGCTTGCCGCTCTCGTAGGGGTCTAGGGGTGTGGGATTGGCTATTCATCACGATCGTGGAATCCGTGTTTTATACAGGCTCAAAATAAAACACGGATGTCCTAGTATATTCAATATTTCATATGATGTTTTCTGCTGCGTTATCTGTGATGTGATTATGTGATATGTTCAGATAGATTTTGTATATAGTATATATGATATATTATATAAACGTTGCTTATGCTTTACACCCGCGCTAGCCCTGCCCCGCTCTGCCGTTAGTTACCTAACCTAACGGTGCAGACGGGACATCGAGGCGAATGCGGATGGCATAAGCGTACGTTGTATTTATCTGTGATGTTTAGGTGGACTTAAATGATGGGACATTCATTAATGAGATTAATGAAAAAAAATAAACCTAAATGATGTTGTGGAATCGAATTTCAGAAATTAGGTAGCTCTAGTTGTTGCTTTGCATAGCGGTGTTCCTTGTAAAACATCCAGCACCTTATTCGATAAGGAAAGAGCCGACGATCCCTTCACCGGGAGTGACCTCTTTAGCAATAACTAGCAGATGTTACAACCTTCGGTTTGTCTTTTGATTGCTTTTCTAGTTCTTGCTTTGCATAGTGGTATTGTGAATATCCTGCACCTCATTCGACGAGGAAAGAGCCGAGATCCCTTCACCGGGAGTGACCTCTTTAGCGAAACTAGCAAAAGCCTAAAAAACACTCCATTTTAAACCATTCGATTCCGCAACGAGATCAAGTTCAAAGCGTTAAAGGTTTTCTTAAAAACCATCCGCAACCCTCCGTCATTTTAGGAAGTAGAGTACTTAGTATTCGTACTGTGTTTGTTGACCATAGTCAAGGCACTGTTAGTTGTATGTATGCCCTAGAGGCCAGTATTGTACAGATGATGTATATTATATTAGATGCTGGGACATATATAGAGATGACTTTCTTGCTCGATATGATAGTATGCTATCTGGTTGCTCTTTATCTTAACATGTATACTAGTCTCTTTATACTGTCTTATAGTTACATGTTGGTAAAGCCCTTAGGATGTGAACTTGACTACCTGGACTATGATGCAGATCATACTAGTGGGGACATGGTAGTCCATAAGTACATCCTTCAAGGTCCCTAGTCGTAGGTGTATCGAGACAGGGCATCGATATACCAATGTAGACTAGCATATACGCTTCTCGACCCATGAGATGGGCGATGGATGATCCCATATCCATTGGTGTTTGACATCAGAGATGGTATACGGGTGCTCAGTGGAGACTGGGTACACTGGACGGACTCGCCGAGAACTCCCGGATGGTATTATACCTCACATCAGATGGCAGTTCTCAGGTGACACTTGTGCAGGTTAGTCTGTAGACCCGAGATCGTCATAGATTCTTATGTGATTCCCACTGTGCTTTGATTTCCACCTTACCGCGTCCATGAGGGCATGAAAAATGATGGTTTTCGGGTACAGTCCCGAGTCACATGGAGGCAATGAGCGATAGGAGGGGTTTCGTCTCTCTCGGTATTAGGGTTTGATGTTGCGCTGTGCTCGATTGGCCGTAACAGGGAAGTCCCTGGCCAGGGCTGATTGGAGATTTACTGGTAAGTGTTACCAGTAGTTTCTCGACCCGTTATGAGCCTCACATCGGCACGACTTATCGGTTATTGGGGTCTGACGTTTACTACCCCTAGACTTGATATGCGACATATCAGACGAGGAGACCGGACTGCACGGTAGTGTTGCCGGTTGGCTCGATGGGAGTTGTAGCAGGTTCGCTTGTTCTCTTCTGATCGCTCAAAACCCGGGTGGCCGTTACGTTTAGCTGACCGCTTGCGGCTTGGGGGTGCTTGATATGATCAACACCCACTGCCGGCGTATTGACGAGTCATAGAGTCCCACAATGGAGTTTCCTAGTCCAGGCGAAACGTTGTGGTGCGCGTATGTGATATGCGCATGGACCCGATTAAAATGCGCGTATGGGATACTGTATATTGATCCGGCGGCTTGCTTTTGGTGGGGTCATATGTGATATGACCGGATTGATGAATCAAGTGTTGATTTATTAATTAACCATTAGTTTCTCACTTGAAATCTTTTCTTGAGTTTGATGGATGTATGCATGCATGTATGCCTTCTTTTTTATTCATGCACATGTGGATGTACATACATACATACATCCTTCATGGTTGCTTATACAAAGAAAATGGTGGCAATATAAGACTCACACCATGGTTTTATTTATATAAATTATTATTGAATTTGATTTAAAACAAAAGAAAAGGAAAGGATAATTCATGAAAGCTTTCTACACTCTTTTTTTGACCTAACCATCCTCACCCACCTTTTAATCTTGGGTAAACTTTCCTTTTGTGCTTTAACTCAAGTTCAATAAGATATTCATTGTTTAAACCATGGTTTGAGATGAGAACAAAAAAAAAATATATTCATATATTTTCATTTTTCTAGAATAAGAGTTATTCTTTTCACTCTTGAAAATGATATAGCCATCATCTTCTTCTTCCTCTCTCATTTTGCTCTCTAGATTTTTGTAGTGAGCAATATACTCATCAAGTTAGGATTTTGAAGTGAGAAAGAGAACCACAACATCATTCTACACAAGTCTAGCCCACTTGTTTGGAGTGTTAGCTTCATTTCGTTCTCTTGATCGGGTGAAGTTGCAAGCTTGGACAAAGCGGACTCCGGGTGGATCATCGGTGACCTAGAGGAGTTCAAGCGGAGCTTTTTCAAACCCCAAGTAGACGAGGAGTCTAGCGTAGCGAGCTACAAAGGTTGTACTCTCTAAACCCTAGCTTTTCTTTCACATGATGATGTGATAAATTTAGAAACCCTAATTTTCTGGGAACGATCCGATGTTTGTTAACTTAGCACCCTAAAGACTCCACCTTTGTTTCATGTGATGCTTCCAAACCCTTCATGAGGTGCTAGGTAAACTTTTCATTGGTATTAGAGCCGACCTAGAACATTAGGCGATGCTTTAGCGAAGTGAAAACTCCGATCGAACCGAAATACGATTTTACGGGTCACTCTCTGGAAATTTTTTAAAATCTGACATTTATCAGAATTAAAAATACTCAAAAAATAGAGGAGGAAAATATAAGAAAAACTGTGAAAAACGAGCCAATGATCTCAACAAATCGCCGCGGAACCGCGGCAATTACTTGCTTAGGCCGCGGCTCCGCGGCCATAAAGAGGCATCATTGCTTCGTTTTTACACCGTAATTCATAACACCTCTTGTATATTATTTTGGGTATTTTTAATCTGAATTAAGTTCTGTAAATTCTGGTGATGGTTTTGGACTCGACGATTCGATCAGAATTTTGATTTCGTGACTTTTCCGGATAAATTAGAATGTATTGAAGTGTTTGAACGAGTATCATTTGCTCACTTTTCACGGGGTTTAAAATCTTTCGGAAATACGTACAAGTTTGTTTGTGGTGGACCCTCTAGAAGACAACAAACCTTAACTCGATTATGTGACCGTCTTGAACTGCCCTTTGAACATTAGGGTTTGGGGCAGTACGGCGTGCCACATGTGAGGCGTTGGCTTGACCCTTCTACGGCTGGACCGCTACTACTGTGTCACATTCCGGTTTTTGAACTCCGCTCAAGTGTTGAGCTTTAGTGAATCTTGGGTATTTGATCGTTCATTCGAAAACTTGAATACTGTCTAATTATCTGGAATGTGTGGAATTCATATTATAAGACATGAAATACGAGGTATGTGATATTTCGCATTTATGATGTCTAAGGAGAATGTGGATTCCAGATATTGCAGTTTTACACTTTCTTTTCTGTGACCGTAAGTGTAGTATGTCGATATCGCCGGTTTCATTGCTATACATCAACGACAATCGGGGTACGCATACTTACTTACGTTGATAATATGAGATATTATGTGTTGCTGAGATATGATATGCTGGATTGTCGCGATCGCATAGCCGGGTTTTTTTATGTGAGATGAGAGTTTTATATTTTCATTCATGTAAATTCAAATGTAATGTAATATTCATTTATTTGGGGCACTTCCGGGTTGAGGTCGATGCCACCAGTGTTGTATATTATTTACTTTTCCGCATTAGGATGGACCCAAGGAGGGGAGCACAGGTGACCGGGTTCTGGGGTTCAGTGGGAGGCCATCTCGAGGAGTCGAGACCGGGTCTTCTAAACTCCAGAATTGGTAGGGTTGCTTGCCGCTCTCGTAGGGGTCCAGGGTTTGGGCTTGGCTATTCATCGCGACTGTGGAATCTGTATTTTCTATTGTTGGCTAAATACTAAATACGGACGTCCTAGTATATCCCACATTATATCTATGTTTCTGCTGCGATATCTGTGATGTGATCATTAGATATGTTCTGTGATGGATACAATATATAGTATATATGATATATTATATAGGCGTTACTTATGTTTTATACCCGCGCTAGCCCTGCCCTGCTCTGCCGTTAGTTACCTAACCTAACGGTGCACGAGGGGACATCGAGGAGAATGCGGATGGCATAAGTGTACGTCGTATTTATCTGTGATGTTTAGGTGACTTAAATGATGGGACTTCATTAATGTGATTAATGAAAGAAAAGAAACCTAAAAGATGTTGTAGAATCAAATTTTCAAATAAAAGGGTAGCTACAGTTTTGCTTTGCATAGAGGTATATATGATATACTCTGCACCTTATTCGATGAGGAAAGAGCCGAGATCCCTTCACCGGGAGTGACCTCTTTAGCGAAACTGGCAGATGCTGCAACACTCGGTTTGACTTTTGACTGCTTTTGGAGTTTTGCTTTGCACAGTGATATATATGATATATCCCGCACCTTATTCGATGAGGAAAGAGCCGAGATCCCTTCACCGGGAGTGACCTCTTTAGCAAAACTAATAAAAGCCTCAAAATCACTCCATTTCAAAATTTCACTTGATTCTACAACGATATCAAGTTCATTACGCTCATGGTTTTTCTGAAAAAACCTGCGTAGCCCTCCGTCATTTCAGATAAGCACTGCTTAGTATTCATGCTGCGGTAGTTTGGCCTCCGTCAAGGCATAGTTTATGGTAGCAAACTAGTACTTATCTGCTAGCATGTGATGCGATTGGATTAGGATATTCGTACGGCGTAGTTTGGCCTCCGTCAAGGGTCGTACGGATGGGTTTAATTCAATCAAGAAATGACGGGTTGAACTTGACTAGCGCCCTGTGGGTAGTTTGGCCTCCGTCAAGGTCATGGGACGCTAGGGGCAAAAGCATTATCGGGAAATTCAAGTGTTGAAATTTAGAATGAGATTGCATACCTTCTATGAGATAGTTGGATCCCGATACCCACTGCGAGTAATTATTACTCCCGGAAGAGTTTTACACAGGACAATTAGCCGATCAAGTAGGTGTCTAGAAAGGTGTCAACGGGGTTACGCCTCTGGGAAAACGAGGTTTATTTTAATTAGGTCCGTGCGAAAGCACGGGGAACCTCCCTTAAAGTACCGACACTGGCCTGGCTGAAAGATCGGCGAAGTTGTAGGGTGTAATTAATCCCGGCTAATATTTCCTTTTAGGGTTTGAAGGAAGATTTGATAAAAACCAGTGGGAGCCATCCTGATTAGATAAGATAATAACCAATCTAATCTTGCAAGAGCATACGCTAAAGTGTTTTCTTCTCTCTCTCTCCAGGTAGCAACCATGTCATGCCCTAATCAAGATAATAATATGGATGTACTGACCGAACCCGCATGTTATACTGTGCAGGGGAACGTTGGACCCGTTCTATCTTATAAGAGTTATAAGACTAAACAGGGAATAGGAGAATATCTGGATTCTCACACCGCCCAAAAGTACATGCATGTTGATGCATCTTCTTCAGCTGTGTTAATTATTGAGAACTGTTTTTCAGTTCACCCTATGTCCTGGATATTAGATACCAGATCAGGATCCCACATATGTAAAATGTTACATGGGCTATGTAAAGGTAGAGAACTGGGAAAGGGTGATCATTCCGTTCAAGTAGGGAATGGTGCAAGTATTGCAGCCAAAGCAGTTGGCGAATATCACCTAGTATTACCAAGTGGTGATACAATGATTCTAAATGAGTGCTATTATATACCGAACATGATGTGCAACATTATATCAGTTTCTTTATTAAGTAAAGAAGGATATAATTTTGTAGTAAAGGATAATGTTATGAACATATTCCTAGATCAAAAGTTGATTGCATCAGGATCGTTACATAATGGTATATTCATTCTCAATCAAAATACAGTCCTCAATATACAAAACACAAACAAGAGGAAAAGTTCAGAAAAGAACGAATCCTTCTTATGGCAATGTAGACTTGGTCATATCAATGCGACACGACTGGCTAAGTTACAAAAAGATGGATATTTGAATTCGTTCAAATTATCATCTTATGATACTTGCCATTCATGTCTCAAAGGCAAGATGACCAAAACTCCGTTTACGGGACACGGAGAAAGAGTTACCGAACTCTTGGGACTGATACATAGTGATGTATGCGGTCCCATGTCTACACATGCCAGGGATGGTTCTTCGTACTTCATTACATTCACTGACGATCTCTCAAGATTCGGATATGTGTTCCTAATGAAACACAAATCAGAAGCTTTTGAGAAATTTAGAGAATATAAACAAGAAGTCGAGAACCAAACCGGAAAAAGCATTAAGATCCTTCGATCTGATCGAGGAGGAGAATACTTAAGTAATGAATTCAGAGATTATCTAAAAGAGAATGGGATTCTCTCTCAGCTTACTCCTCCTTATACACCACAGCACAACGGTGTATCGGAGCGGAGAAATCGCACCCTATTAGATATGGTGCGCTCTATGATGAGTGTAGCTGAGTTACCTATTTCCTTCTGGGGATATGCACTGGAGACAGCTGCATACCAATTGAATAGAGTTCCAACCAAATCAGTGCCTACCACTCCATATGAGATATGGAATGGTAAGAGACCATGTTTTAATTTTATTCAGATATGGGGTTGTCCGGCCTATGTTAAAACACAAAATCCGGACAAGCTCGAGGCAAGGTCTGTTCTATGTAAGTTTGTTGGATATCCCAAACATTCGCGAGGGTATATCTTCTACCACTCCGAGGAACAAAAAGTGTTTGTTTCTCGACATGCCACTTTCTTAGAAAAAGGTTTTCTTATGAAATAGACAAGTGGCATTGAGGTAGAACTGGAAGAGGTTCCAGCGACACAAACTATAACAGAAGACTTGGTAGAACCAGAGGATTCGGTAGTACCCGACGAACCCCAGCCTCTCCGCCGATCTAGTAGGGTTTCTCGTCCACCTGAGAAATACTATGGTTTTCTCATTGATGGTGGGAGCGAGGATTGCATCATGGAGGATGATGACCCAACTAGTTTCGAGCAGGCCATCACGAGTAGAGACTCAGTGAAATGGCTGGATGCAATGCGGTCCGAGATGGAATCCATGTACACCAACAAAGTATGGACTTTGGAAGATGCTCCTGAAGGGGTAAAACCTATTGGGAGAAAGTGGATCTTCAAGAAAAAACTTGGTGTAGATGGGAAAGTGGAGACTTTCAAAGCTAGACATGTTGCAAAGGGTTTTCGTCAAAGACCAGGTGTGGACTATGACGAAACCTTTTCTTCAGTAGCTATGCTTAAATCCATCCGGATCATGCTTGCCATCGCTGCATATCATGATTACGAAATCTGGCAAATGGATGTTAAGACTGCCTTTCTAAACGGTGATTTAGAAGAGTGCGTGTACCTGACTCAGCCAGAGGGCTTCGTAGATAGTGGGAGCAGCGGGAAGGTGTGCAAGCTGCTTAAATCCATTTATGGATTAAAGCAAGCATCGCGGAGTTGGAACATCTGCTTTGACGTCGTTATCAAAGAGTTTGATTTCGTCAAAAACGTAGATGAACCTTGTATCTACAAGAAGGTGGCAGAGAGTAAGGTTGTCTTCCTCGTATTGTACGTGGACGACATACTCTTGATAGGAAATGACATTCCTATGCTGCAATCGGTCAAGCTCTTCTTATCAAAAAGATTCTTAATGAAAGATCTTGGTGATGCCTCCTGCATATTGGGAATCAGGATCTATAGAGATAGATCCAAACGGATATTGGGATTGTCCCAATCCAGGTATATTGACACCATACTAAAGAGGTTTAGTATGGAAGAATCCAAGCGTGGGAACTTGCCCACGATCTCTGGAGTCACTCTCTCCAAAGAGATGTCTTCCAAGA
Organism: Agapanthus africanus; assembly: GCA_030015575.1. Taxonomy (NCBI): domain Eukaryota; kingdom Viridiplantae; phylum Streptophyta; class Magnoliopsida; order Asparagales; family Amaryllidaceae; genus Agapanthus; species Agapanthus africanus. The sequence continues at coordinate 464,266,963 of CM057340.1, forward strand.
CTGATTTGGAGAGAGCTCGCATGCAAGGGATACCCAATGCTTCGGCTGTAGGCTCTATCATGTATGCGATGCTATGTACCAGACCCGATGTAGCATACTCACTATATGTAGTGAGCAGGTATCAAGCTGATCCTGAAGAGAGTCACTGGACAGCTGTGAAGAGCATTCTCAAGTACTTGCGAAGGACTAAAGAGATGCTCTTGGTGTATGGTAACGGAGAACTCCAATTGGAGTCCTTTACCGATTCGAGCTTCCAGAGTGATAAGGACGACTCTAAGTCGCAGTCGGGATTTGTCTTTACCCTTTACGGAGGGGCGGTTAGCTGGAAGAGTTCCAAGCAGGAAACCGTGGCAAACTCGACGATGGAGGCTGAATACATCGCTGCCAACGATGCTGCAAAAGAGGCTGTCTGGATCAAGAAGTTCATTACTGAATTTGGAGTGGTTCCATCCATTGAGCATCCAATACCTTTGTATTGCGATAACAATGGAGCGGTGGGTTTGGCCAAGGAACCCAGGTCCCATCAGCGATCTAGGCATATTCTGAGGCGGTATCACCTGATCCGAGAGATAGTTGATCGCCGGGAGATCGAGGTCAGGTGGGTTGACACGAAGAATAACACAGCGGATCCATTCACGAAGGCCATTCCCTAGATACAGTTTGAGAGACTCTTCAGGATGCTCGGTATGCAATACTACAGCAGCTGGCCCTAGTGCAAGTGGGAGATTGTTAGTTGTATGTATGCCCTAGTGGCCAGTATTGTACAGATGATGTATATTATATTGGATGCTTGGACATATATAAAGATGACTTTCTTGCACGATATGATAGTATGCTATCTGGTTGCTCTTTATCTTAACATGTATACTAGTCTCTTTATACTGTCTTATAGTTACATATTGGTAAAGCCCTTAGGATGTGAACTTGACTACCTGGACTATGATGCAGATCATACTAGTGGGGACATGGTAGTCCATAAGTACATCCTTCAAGGTCCCTAGTCGTAGGTGTATTGAGACGGGGCATCGATATACCAGTGTAGACTAGCGTATACGCTTCTCGACCCATAAGATGGGCGATGGATGATCCTATATCCATTGGTGTTTGACATCAGAGATGGTATACGGGTGCTCAGTGGAGACTGGGTACACTGGACGGACTCGCCGAGAACTCCCAGATGGTATTATACCTCACGTCAGATGGCAGTTCTCAGGTGACACTTGTGCAGGTTAGTCTGTAGACCCGAGATCGTCATAGAGTCTTGTGTGATTCCCACTGTGCTTTGATTTCCATCTTACCGCGTCCATGAGGGCATGAAAAACGGTGGTTTTTGGGTACAGTCCCAAGTCACATGGAGGCAATGAGCGATATGAGGGGTTTCGTCTCTCCCGGTATTGGGGGTTGATGTTGCGCTGTGCTCGATTGGCCGTAACAGGGAAGTCACTGGCCAGGGCTGATTGGAGATTTACTGGTAAGTGTTACCAGTAGTTTCTTGACCCGTTATGAGCCTCACATCGGCACGACTTATCGGTTATTGGGATCTGACGTTTACCATCCCTAGACTTGATATGCGACATATCAGACGAGGAGACCGGACTGCACGGTAGTGTTGTCGGTTGGCTTGATGGGAGTTGTAGCAGGTTCGCTTGTTCTCTTCTGATCACTCAATACCCGGGTGGCCGTTACGTTTAGCTGACCGCTTGCGGCTTGGGGGTGCTTGATATGATCAACACCCACTGCCGGTGTATTGACGAGTCATAGAGTCCCACAATGGAGTTTCCTAGTCCAGGCGAAACGTTGTGGTGCGCGTATGTGATATGCGCATGGACCCGATTAAAATGCGCGTATGGGATACCGTATATTGATCGGGCGGCTTGCTTTTGGTGGGGTCATATGTGATATGACCGGATTGATGAATTAAGTGTTGATTTATTAATTAACCATTAGTTTCTCACTTGAAATCCTTTCTTGAGTTTGATGGATGTATGCATGCATGTATGCCTTCTTTTTGATTCATGCACATGTGGATGTACATATACACATACATACATACATACATCCTTCATGGTTGCTTATACAAAGAAAATGGTGGCAATATAAGACTCACACCATGGTTTTATTTATATAAATTATTATTGAATTTGATTTAAAACAAAAGAAAAGGAAAGGATAATTCTTGAAAGCTTTCTACACTCTTCTTTTGACCTAACTATCCTCACCCACCTTTTAACCTTGGGTAAACTTTCCTTTTGTGCTTTAACTCAAGTTCAATAAGATATTCATTGTTTAAACCATGGTTTGAGATGAGAACAAAAAAAATATATATTCATATATTTTCATTTTTCTAGAATAAGAGTTATTCTTTTCACTCTTGAAAAAGATATAGCCATCATCTTCTTCTTCCTCTCTTATTTTGCTCTCTAGATTTTTGTAGTGAGCAATATACTCATCAAGTTAGGATTTTGAAGTGAGAAAGAGAACCAAAACACCATTCTACACAAGTCTAGCCCACTTATTTGGAGTGTTAGCTTCATTTCGTTCTCTTGATCGGGTGAAGTTGCAAGCTTGGACAAAGCGGACTCCGGGTGGATCATCGGTGACCTAGAGGAGTTCAAGCAGAGCTTTTTCAAACCCCAAGTAGCCGAGGAGTCTAGCGTAGGGAGCTACAAAGGTTGTACTCTCTAAACCCTAGCTTTTCTTTCACATGATGATGTGATAAATTTAGAAACCCTAATTTTCTAGGAACGATCCGATGTTTGTTAACTTAGCACCCTAAAGACTCTACCTTTGTTACATGTGATGCTTCCAAACCCTTCATGAGGTGCTAGGTAAACCTTTCAGGCACAGTATACGGTAGCTAAGTGATGTCTTCCTACACCGCATATGATGCGATTAGTTAGGACAGTCACGTGACTTTGTTGACCTTAGTTAAGGGTCATGTGGGTGGGTCTAATTAATGATGAAATGACGGGTAGAGCTTGACTAGTGCTTATGATTTGTTGACCATAGTTATGGTCATAAGCGCTAGGGGTAGAAACCATTATCGGGAGTTTCAAGTGTTAAAATTTGCAATGAGATTGCATACCTTCTATATGATAGTTGGATCCTGATACCCACTGCGAGTAATTGTTACTCCTGGGAGAGTTTTGCACTTTACAATTAGCCGATCAAGTAGGAGTCTAGAAAGGTGTCAATGGGGTTACGCCCCTGGGAAAACGAGGTTTATTTTAATTAGGTCCGTGCGAAAGAACCGGGAACCTCCCTTAAAGTACCGGCACTGGCCTGGCTGAAAGATTGGCGAACTTGTAGAGTGTAATTAATCCCGGCTAGTCTTTCCTTTTAGGGTTTGAAGGAGGATTTGATAAAAACAGTGGGAGCCATCCGGATTAGATAAAATATATAACCAATCTAATCTTGCAAGAGCGCACGCAGAGTGTTTTCTTCTCTCTCTCTCCAGGTAGCGACCATGTCACGCCTTAATCAAGATAATAAAATGGATGAATTGACCGAACCCGCTTGTTATACTGAGCTGGGGAACGTTGGTCCCGCTCCAACTTATAATTGTTATAAGACAGAGCAGGAAATTGGGGAATACCAGATTTCCCATGCCGCCCAAACGAAGAAAGTGCATGATGATGCATCTTCTTCGGGTGTGTTCATTACAAAGAACTGTTTCTCTGTATCCTCTACGTCCTGGGTATTAGATACCGGATCAGGATCCCGTATATGTAATCTGTTACATGGGCTATAGAAAGGTAGAGAACTTAGAGCGGGTGATAAGTTTCTTGAGACAGAAAACGGTGCAAGTGTTGCAGCCAAGTCTGTTGGTCATTATCACCCTGTATTACCAGAATACATTGATTCTGAACGAATGTTATTAGATACTGAACCTGATATACAACATCATATCAGTCTCTTTATTAGTAAAGAAAGGATATAATTTTGTTTTGTTGGATAATGTTTTGAACATTTCCTATATCAAGAGTTGATCGGTTCAGGCACGTTATCTAAAAGCATTGACGTTCTAAATCAAACTACAGTTCTTAGTATATAGAACACACACGAGAGGAAGTGTTCAGAAATGAACGAATTCTTCTTGAGGCATTGTAGACTAGGTCATATCAATGCGACCCGACTAGCTAAGTTACATTTAGATGCATATTTAAATCAGTTTAAATTTACATCTTAAGAAACTTGCCAGTCATGTCACAAAGATAAGATGACCATAGCTCCGTTTACTGGAAACAGAGAAAGAGTTAGTGAACTCTTGAGACTGATACATAGTGATGTGTGAAGGTCCCCAGTCTATATATACCAGGACTGATTCTTTGTACTTCATTATGTTCACTGATGATCTCTCTAGATTCAGACATATGTTCCTGTTGAAACACCAGTCCGAAACTTTTGAGATAATCACCGAATATAAGTCAGAAGTAGAGAACCAAAAACGGGTATAAGTATTATGTCCTTTGATGTGATCAGGGAGGAGAATACTTGAGCATGGGATTCCTGGACTATTCTAAAGGAGAATGAGATTCTCTCTCAGCATTACTCCTCCGTATACACCACAGGACGTCGGTGTATCGGGGCGGAGCAATCACACTCTATATGATATGGTGTGCTCTATGATGAGTACTGCTGAGTTACCTATTTCCTTTTGGGGGTTATGCACTTAAGAAGCTGCATACCTATTGAATTAGGTTCGAATCAGATCACTGCCTACCACTCCATATGAGATATGGTATGGGAAGAGCCCATCTCTTAAGCAAGTTAAGATTTGGGGTTGTCCGGCCTATGTCAAAAGCAAAATCCGGACAAGCTCGAGGTAAGGTCAGTTCTGTTGAACTGGAAGGATTTCCAGCTATACAAACTACAGCTGATGATCTAATAGAACCAAAGGATTCAATAGTCTCTGACGAACCTCAGCCTCTCCGCCGATCTAGTAGGGTTACTCATCCGCCTGAGAGATACTTCGGTTTCTCGATGACATTGGGAGCGAGGATTGCATCATGAGATGATGACCCAACCAGTTTCGAGCAGGCCATCAAGAGTAGGGACACTGTAAGAATGGCTAGATGCTTAGCGATCTGAGATGGAATCCATGTACACCAACAAAGTATAGACTTTGGTTGCTATATTTGAAGGGTTAAATAGCCATCAGGAGCAAGTATATCTTGAGAAGATTACTTGGTGTAGATGGAAAAGTTGAGACTTTCAAAGCTAGACTTGTTAAAGGTTTTCATCATCGACCAGGCGTGGATAATGATAAAACCTTTTCCAGTGGCTGTGCTTAAGTCCATCCGGATCTTACTTGCCATTGCTATATACCATGATTACGATATCTGGTGGTTGGGTGTCATGACTGCTTTTCTAAATATTGATTTAGAAGAGAGCGTCTATAAGTACACAGCCAGAAGGCTTCGTAGACAGTGGGAGCAGCGAAAATGTTTGCAAGTTGCTTTACAGAATAAAGCAGGCATTGCGGAGTTGGGATGTCTGTTTTGATGTGGTAGTCAAAGAGTTTGACTTCATCAAAATAGTAGATGAACCTTGTACATACAAAAAGGTAGTGGAGAGTAAGATGGTCATCCTCGTATTGTACGTGGACAATTTACTCTTGATAGGAAAAGAGTTTCCTATGCTATGAACGGTCAATCTCCTCTTATTACAAGGATTCTACATATAGGATCTATGTGATACCTCCTAAATCCTAGATTTTATATCTATGAGATAGATTTAAATGGATATTAGGATTCTCACTAGGTGTAGTGAGATGGTATCAATTGATCCTGGGGAGAATCACTGGAAAAGTTTCAGGGTGATAAGGACGACTGAATGTCAGTCGCAGGTATTGTCTTTACCCTCAGGGGAGGGACGGTATGTTGGAAGAGTTCCAAGCGAGATACCGTGGCAAACTAGACGATAAAGGCTAGTGACATCGCTATCAAAGATACTACCAAAGAGGAAGTTTGGGTGTATATTAGTTCATGAGATGAACTAGGTTCCGACCATTGTGTGACAATGGAAGTGTGGCTTTGGCCCAGGAACCTCGGTCCCATCAGTGACCCAGACATATTCTGAGGCAGCATCACCTGATCATGGAGATAGTTGATCTCCAGGGTGATCGAGGTTAGGAGATTAGACTCAGAGGAAAACACGGCGGATCCACTCACAAAGGCCTTTTCCCAGAGAGAGACTTTTATGGGATGGTTGAGTATGTGATACTACAACCACTGCTACAGATGGCCCTAGTGCAAGTGGGAGATTGTTAGTTATATGTATGCCCTGGAGGCCATTACTGTACATGAGATGTATATAGTAGTGGATGTAGGGCTCCTAGGCACACTCAAGAGGTTCCACAAGACATCAACCATGCCAAAATCAAAATTTTCTTGTGCCGAGAAACCCTAATGCTAGATCGTTAACTAGAGGTAAGGCGAAAATCATACAAGTAAACAAATTTACTAGAAAGTGAAAGGGACTACAACCTTTGTAGATCCGGTCCTCCACTTCTTTAGCTCCGTGATGATGTCCCTCCGCTGCGATCATCGGAATCCCGGACTCTAGCGATGGTTTCGTCGGAGAAATGATCGGGCTAGGTTGTTGACTTCGATGCCGAAGATGATCTACGTCGAGGTGACTCAAACTCAAGCTCCATCTTCACTTGGTCATGAACCTTGTGAAGAAAACACCCTATACAACATGGCAAGTGGTAGAGGATGAAGAAATAGGAAGTGGGTTCACTTTGGATTTGGATTTCTCACTTGATTTCATCACTTGAAATTTTCAAGAATGGTTTCTTCACTTGAAGAAGAAGATGAAGAAGAAGAAAGAATATGAATTATTCTTGAAAATAATAAATCAAGTGAATACTTATCATAATGCAACCATGGGTGAGTGTAACTAATGTAGAGAATAAACTAGGGTTTAGGTAAATGGTTAGGTTGAGGATAAAACAAAATGGTAGACTTTTTCAAAGATGCATGAAGCATCATGAAACTTCTTGCATAAAACAAAGAAAGCCACTACCATTTTATTTTTGCCAAAAATGAATAAAGAAAATAAATAAAACAAATAAAACCTAACCATTAACCTAAACAGGGTTTAAAGCATACACACACCCAAGTTTGCATGTATCATCAAACATTATACAAACTAGTGCACAAACATATATCATATATACAATGTGCACAATCAAGTGAGATAATCAATCTTAAGTGAACAATACTAGTCAATGTAAAGTAATATATCTAATATATAATTATACATTAAATCATTAAATCAATCACTTAATTTAATGATCCGGTCATATCGCATATAACCGACTAATATCAAGTGTATCAATGTATCGAATCAACACTTGATTCGGTAACCCGGCTATATCTCATATAACCGTCCAATGATACAAATCGCGAGAATAGAATACAGTATCACATACTGGTATTATTCTCGGTCCCGCACACATCTCATATGCGCTCCTATTTCGTTGCGCTTGAGCCAGGAAACCTCTGTGTAGGACTCTAAAGACTCGTCAATACGCCGGCAGTAGGCGATGATCATATCAAACACCCATAAGCCGTAAGTGGTGTGCTAAACGTAACGGCCATCCGGGTATTGAGCGATCAGAAGATCAACGAGCAAGCCCGCTCACACTCCTGTGAATCCAACCAGTAACACTTACCGTACAGTCCGGTCTCGTCGTCAGATATGTCGCATATCTTGCCTAGGGGTGGTAAACGTCAGACCCCATTAGCTCGATAAGTCGTGTCGATATGAGGTATACAACAGTTCGAGAAATTACTGGTAACACTTACCAGTAAATCTCAGCAACCCTGGCCAAGGATTTCCGGTTATAGCCAATCGAACACAGCGCAACATCAGCTCCCTATACCGGGAGAGACGAATCACCTCTAATCGCTCATTGCCTCCATGTGATTCGGGACTGTACCCAAAAACCACCATTTTGCACGCCCTCTTGGACGTGGTAAGGTGGAAATCAAAGCATAGTAGGAATTGTTAGTGTATATGCCCTAGGGGCCATTATTGTATCATACTAGTTTGTATATTACTTAATGGAAGCTTGGGATATTCACATGTATATAACAGTCTTGCTAAACATGGTAGTATGCTACTTGGTTTTTCTATCTTAATATGTGAGTATACGTATTAATAGAGCTCTTAGGATCTTGCTTGACTACCAGCATTGTGATGGCAGTCACACTAGTGGGGGCTGAGTAGTCTATAAGCACATCCTTATTCAGGTCCCTAGTCGTAGGATTATCGCGACAGGGCATCGATACTCCGGAGTAGACTAGTGTGTATGCTTCTCATCCCAGTTGGGGAGATGGTCTGTCCTACAGCCGTCAGTATGTCGTACTGGAGATAGTATGCAGGTGCTCGTTAGGTTACGGGTACACCGGACATGACTCGCCGGGGAACTGATTGGTTGGTATTATACCCATCGTCAGTTAACAGTTCCCAGGTGACATGAGTACAGTATAGTCCGCAGACTTGACACTGCTACATCGCCTCGAGTGTGTCCCACTGTTTTTAGATTGCTACCCTACCACGGCTCAAAGGAGTCATGCAAACAGGTAGCAGTTGGGTGCAGTCCCGAGCACTTGAGGCAGTGGCGGTTAGACAGGATTCGTCTCTCCCGGTATTGGGGGTTGATATCGCGCTGTGTCAGAGAGCCATTACGCAAAATCCCTGGCCAGGGCAAGCGAAATTTGCTGGTAGGTTCCAGTAGTTTCTCAGGGTGTAATGGGCTACGCTCCGACACGACTTATACCGCTATTAGGGGACTGACGCTTGCCGCCCCCTAGGCCCGATGTGCGATAGTCTTAGACGAACGGACCGGACTGTATGGAGATTGTCACATCAGACTCAGTAGGAGTTCGGATGGGTTTCCTCATCGGCCTTCTTATCGACATCTACCTGGGGACCGTTACGTACAGCTAGTGCCGCTTGCGGTCTGTGGTTAAACCCACTGCCAGAGTAGTAGTCGAGTCTCTAGAGTCCCACACAGAGAGTTTCCCTACTCCAGGCGAAACGATATAGAGGTCGTATGGTTTTACGACAAGGGTTCGGACGCATATGTGTGTTTACGCACGTACGACTTTCGGACAGTTTTTACTAGTCGGCTTTGGTTTAAGCCAGTTTGTAGTATCCGGTTATTGGATTTATACAGTCTAAAGTTTTTCCGTGTTTTCACGGATAGGAGGGACGTTCTCGTAATTGCGCAAGAAGCTTCTAGAAGTTGGCGACTTGGGGGTTAAGGTGGAATATGCATTAAATGGGATTAGTGAGTCATATGAGTGATTCATCCATGTCATTAATGCATCATAAATGCTTAATGATTCATGGAGATGAATCACCCTTTGATATTTATCAAGCATGGTTGTAAATCCTTTATTTTCCTTTATTGGATATATGATAATGCTTGATATATATTATGATACATCATTATCTCATCTCATTCTTTTTGCTCACTTTCTCTCTCCTCAAGCTCTCCCTCTTCAAACCCTAATCCTCCCCTCTCATGTGTTGAGTACAAGGATTAGATTAGAATACTTAATCCTTAACCATTCTCTATATCACCTAGGTTACTTGGATTAGCACTTCAAGAAACCTAGTCACCTCTAGTTTGAGGTGAAGCTTGTAGTAAAGCTCTTGGGTGGATCTTCTACTACATAGAGAAAGCCGGAGAGGACGTGGAGAACGAAAAGACGAAGGACTCGGTTCTTTAGGTATAATCACTTAACATAGTAGTTAACATTTCTATGGTTTCTTGTTAGTTATTGTTTATGCAAAGATTCTCGGTTAGTCGATGTTTACGCCTAAAACAAGATCGTTTTTCATTATTCCGCCTCCCCGCAAGTCGTGGGGTGTTGTACATCGACTTACAGTGGTATCAGAGCCTCGCTAAACAATAATTAACTTATTAGCAAAGTCGTAAGAATTTCGAACGCAAAAAGAACAGGAAACATCGTCGATTTATCACAGTTTCTGTCGAATTTAAAACAGGCCCTAAAAATTTTTCAGGGACCTTCAGAATAACAAGCAGGAAAAACTAGGGATACTAAAGAAATTTGGACCTGTAACTCCGCTAACTCACCGCGGAACCGCGGCGGATCCATGTGATCCGCTGCGGATCCGCGGTCGAGTTAGGCCCGAGTCAGCCCAAATTTCTCAGTAACTCCTAGGTGTTAACAGTGATGTTTCTGGGATGTTTTATTTTCTGCTAAGATCTCAGGTGCACAGAGAAGTTTTGCAGTAGAATCTAAAGTGTTTTGCTCGATCGAAATTTTATGATGTTTGCTAATTTGATTATATCTGTGATTGTATAATGTGTTCGTAAACCTCCCCTAACTGCTAGCATGTCGGTTGGCAGGGGGTTGCACATTTCTGTAATGGTTTTTACTGTTTGTGGATATGAACTGTATTGGACTGTTGTGATGATTAGCCGGGTTTTATGATGGGTTATTATTTTAATTCATTCAATGTAATTGTAATATGTTGTAATATTATTTTGCGGGACGCATCCAGGTTGCGGTTGTAGCCACCGATGTATTATTTCATTTTACTGTTTTTGCTCCTAGGATAGACCCAAGATGGGGTGCACAAACTATCGGGTACTTTGAAGTGTTTAGTGGCCTATTCACTTTGTTGAGGGAGACCGCTTCACTTCGGGTATTTGGCAGGTAATTTGCCGTACCCATAGGGGTCTAGGGTGGGGTAATGGCTATTCATCACAACTGTGTAATCCGTCTTTTGTTGCAGGCTCTAAACAAACACGGATTGCTTGCAAATCCAATAAAGTTCATATGAGATCTGGAATGCCTATTATTGCGTCTGACGAATGTACAATATCTATATATGATAGCTATTTAGACGTCACTTATGTTTTACACCCGCGTAGCCCAGTCCCCGCTCTGCCGTTAGTTAAGTAACCTAACGGGTGATGACGGGACCCCGTGGCGAATGCGGATGGCATAAGAGGACGTTGTATTTTCGTTGTTTTCTGCAATGATAGGTTAATGATGGGACGCATTATTTATAATGCAAAGAAAATAAACCAAAAAGTTGAATCGTTGGAACAATTTAAAAGAAACCACTCGGTTATTTTAAAAACAGATGATATTTTTAATTGTGGAGCTTTAACCACTCCTTTTAAAAGCTATCAGGTTCCTTCGGTTATATCAAGTTCACTACGTTCACGGTTTCGCCAAAACCATTCGTAGCCCTCCGTCATTTCATCTGGGTATTCAGTAGTATTCAAGCTATGTATTTTGACCTAACGCCAAGGCATAGTGTTTGGTAGCTACTGGGTATTCATTTGTTGCATAGATAGATGAGTTAGTTTGGGACAGTCGTATTATCATTTTGGCCGAACGTCAAGGATATATACGGATGGGTTCAAATTGATAAGATAATGATGGGAAGAACTTGACATGTGACTTATGACATTTTGACCTAACGCCAAGGTCATAAAAGCATGGGGCAAAAATTTATATCGGGAATTTATAAAGAAACTGAAATTTGCAAAGAGATGCATACCATTTGGAGTTTGATGAATGTTGGTAGGATTCTTTCAACATTATCATACGATGATATTTGGATCCCGATCCTACTGTGAGTATATGCTACTCATCAGGATATTCGTCACTTAACGATCAATGCTATAAACCAAGTAGGTGTCAAGAAAGGTGTCAGAGGGGTTACGCCCCCAGAGAAAAGAGGTTATTTAATTAAGGAACTTCGCGAAAGCGTTGGAAAACCTCCCTCGAAGTATCGACACTAGCCTGGCTGAACGGTTAAGCAAGTATTGTACGGTGAGAATAGTCCTGGCTAATTCTTCTTTTATGGTTTGGGGAAGGATTCGAGAAATAATGGGAGCCATCCAGTTTAGATAAACTAAAAACCACTCTAAACTTGCAAGAGCATCATGCTAAAGAGTTTTCTTCTCTCTCTCCTAATTGCAGCGACCCTGAAAATGACTGGCCTTAATTTACTTTTAGAGAAAAATATACTGACAGGGCCAAACTATAAAGATTGGCTGCGGAATGTCAAAATGGCTTTGACCTATGACAAATTGGGATACATCCTCACCGCTAAGGTACCTGCTGTCCCTGGTCCCAAATCCAGTAATGCGGATAAGGAAATCCGCAAAACCTGGGATTTCGATTGCGCGAAAGCCAAGTGCATCGTGCTTGCCTCGATGAACAATGAACATCAGAGGAGGCACGAGGATATGGAACTAGATGCCATATTTCTCCATACAAAGGAACTTTATGGAGAGCAATCTCGTATAGCAAGATACGAGACCTCTAAGAACTAGTTTCGAGCGAGGTTGGCTGTCGGGTCATCGGTAGGAGAACATGTCCTAAAGATGATCGGCTATATAGAAGAGCTCGCAGACCTTGGGACGACTTTGGATAATGAGCTCTATACAGACCTTATTCTCCAGTCCCTTCCTCCCACCTACGCCCAGTTTATCCTGAACTTCAACATTCAAAGAAAAGAAGTTGAACTTCCGGAACTCCTGAACATGTTAAGGAGTGCAGAGGGCACCTTGCAGAATGCAAGGGAAACACCCGCTATGTTTGTTAGCGGTGCTTCTTCTTCCAGGTCTAAGGCTAGGGCCAAAGGAAGGAAAAAGAAGGCCGCCCCCAAACCTAGAGGAGGTGTAAGTAAGGTGGGAAGGAAGGGAAAGAAAAATATTGCAGTGCCGGTAGTGGCCCAGGATGAGTGCTTCTATTGTCACAGAAAAGGGCACTGGAAGAAAGATTGCAAGGCGTGGAACGCCAAGAACCAAGAACCGAAGCAAGCTGTGGCTTCGACTTCAGGTGTGTTTGTAATTGAGAATTGTCTGTCAATCAACTCTACTTCCTGGGTATTGGATACCGGATCAGGATCTCACATATGCAATTCATTGCAGGCACTGAGAAACCGTAGAGTGCTGAAGGAAGGTGATATGACCCTAAAGGTTGCTAACGGAGCTAGCATGGGAGCTGTGTCCGTCGGGGATTATCACCTGGGATTGACGAGTGGACACATTTTGGTTTTACATAACTGTTTTTATGTACCTAGCTTAACGTGTAATATCATATCAGTTTCCTTGTTATCAAATAAAGGTTATGATTTCACGTTTGTAAGTGATGTTGTCAACATCCACCTAAATCATAGTTTCATTGGGTCCGGTACACTAAATAACGGTATATATGTCTTAAACCAACTCCAGATTTTCAATGTCCAGAACACACTAAAAAGAAAGTCTCCAGATTTAAATAAAGCTTTATTATGGCATTGTAGACTGGGTCACATCAATGAGAGAAGGTTGACTAAGTTACATAGAGAAGGATATTTGGACTCGTTCGAATATCAAACTTATGCCACTTGTCAATCTTGTCTCAAAGGAAAGATGACAAAGACTCCATTTACTGGACATGGAGTAAGAGCGAGCGAGCTCTTAGGACTCATACACAGCGATGTATGTGGTCCAATGTCTACACATGCAAGAGGTGGTTTTTCCTATTTCATTACTTTTACGGATGATTACTCAAGGTACGGATTCATTTATCTGATGAAACATAAATCCGAGGCTTTTGAAAAATTCCAAGAGTATAAGAATGAAGTAGAAAACCAAACCGGCAAAAGTATCAAGACACTAAGATCCGATCGAGGTGGTGAATACTTGAGTGCCGAGTTCCTAGGTTACCTAAAAGAGAAAGGAATTCTCTCTCAGCTTACTCCTCCATACACTCCACAGCATAACGGTGTATTGGAGAGACGGAATTGAACCCTATTAGATATGGTACGATCCATGATGAGTAATGCTGAGTTACCACGATTTTTCTGGGGTTATGTGCCAGAATCAGCGGCATATCTTTTGAACATGGTTCCTACCAAGACTGTGCCTACCACTCCATATCAGATGTGGAGTAGGAAGAAACGCCATCTTCAGTATATAAAGATTTGGGGATGTCCAGCTTTTGTTAAAAAGCAGCATGTGGACAAGCTCGAGGCACGATCTGTTAGTTATATGTATGCCCTAGAGGCCATTACTGTACATACGATGTATATTGTAGTGGATGCTAGGACATATATAGGGAGGACTTTCTTGCTCGACATGATAGTATGCTATCTGGTTGTACTTTATCTTAACATGTACTCTGATTGTCTCTATATTACACGTTGATCAAGCCCTTAGGATATGTACTCGACTACTGGGACTATGATGAGATCATACTAGTGGGGCCACGGTAGTCGACGAGTACATCCTATAACTGTTCCTAGTCGAGGGTGTATCGAGACAGGGCATCGATACACCAGAGTAGACTAGCGTATACGCATCTTGACCCATATGATGGGCGATGGATGATCCCATATCCATCGGTGTTTGACATCAAGGATGGTGTACGGGTGCTCAGTGGAGACTGGGTACACTGGATGGACTCGCCGAGAACTCCCAGATGGTATTATACCATACGTCAGATGGCAGTTCTCCGGTGACACTGGTACAGAGTAGTCTGTTGACCCGAGATCGTCATAGAGTCTTGTGTGATTCCCACTGTGCTTTGATTTCCATCATACCACGTCCAAGAGGGCGTGCAAAAAGGTGGCTTTTGGGTACAGTCCCGAATCACATGGAGGCAATGAGCGATAGGAGGGGATTCGTCTCTCCCGGTATAGGGAGTTGATGTTGTGCTGTGTTCGATTGGCTATAACCGGAAATCCCTGGCCAGGGTTGCTGAGATTTACTGGTAAGTGTTATCAGTAGTTTCTCGAACTGTTATAGACCTCAAATCGACACGACTTATCGTGCTACTGGGGTCTGACGTTTACCACCCCTAGGCGAGATATGCAACATATCAGACGACGAGACCGGACTGTACGAGAGTGTTACTGTTTGGATTCACAGGAGAATGTACAGGCTTGCTTGTTGATCTTCTGAGCGCTCAATACCTGGGTAGCTATTACGTTTAGCTGACCGCTTGCAGCTTGTGGGTGTTTGATATGATCATCACCTACTGCCGGCGTATTGACGATTCTTTAGAGTCCTACACAGAGGTTTCTTGACTCAGGCAAAACGGAGTAGGGGCACATATGTGATATGTGCGGGACCGAGGATAATGCGATATGTGATACCGTATTCTATTCTCGTGATATTTGATATCAGCCGGGTCATCGGATCAAGTGTTGATTCGATGAATCGGTACGGATAAATATTAGCCGGTTATATGCGATATAGCCGGATTGTCGGATCAAGTGTTGATTCGATAATTTAATGTATAATAATATATATGATATATTAAATTGCATTAACTAATATTTGCTCACTAAAAGATTCTTTTTCTCACTCGGGTAATACATTGATATATATGCGATATATGCTAATGTATTATTTTGTTACGATAAATATTATATATGTGATATATAATATTGTAACATGATATGATAACTAATACAACTTGTTTAGTGGAGTTTAAACATGATTAGGGTTTGGATTAGGGTTAAGCTTTCTAGATATTTCTAGAAGCTTTTCTTTTTGTCATGATAAAGATATTTTCAAGTGAGTCATGCTTTAACCCAACCCAAACCCTAACCCTAGTTAATTCTCTACAAAGGTTCACTTGACCATGGTTGCATAATTCTATCATATTATTCTTTTCCTATTCATCACAAAAGGTTTTTTTCTAATATTATTCATCTTCTTCCTCCTTCATTCTTTCATGAAAAGCTTGCTTGTTTTTCAAAAGTGATGAATAAATATGAGAAAAAGATAAATAAAGAGAGCAAAAATCTTACTTCATCATCCTCATCTTCCCTTGCTATTTAGATGAGGGTGTTCACATCATTTCATGAGTGTTAGCTTGTGTTAAAGAAACTTCAAGGTAGATCATCTTAGTATCGAAGATCGGAAGCAAAGGTTGCGTCTTTCTCTTTGTGGAACCTCTCGAGAGTCCGGATCCCGATGATCGCAGCGAAGGGACCACAACACGGAGCATATGAAGTGAAGGACCGGATCTACAAAGGTTGTAATCCCTCTCTCTTAGTGTTAAAGTGTTTAGCATGCTTGTTTTCGCCTAATCTCTAGTTTAAAGTTCCGTATTCGGGTTGTTCGGCACGGTTAAATTTTAAATCGGGCATGGTTGATGCCTCGTAGACCCTTGTGCGCGTGTCTAGCAACCCTACAGTGGTATCAGAGCCAAGCTAGAGCTTTAGGCGAAGTCTAGACGAAGTTTAAAGTCCGATCGAACCCGGAAAACCCGATAAAACCCACTCTCTGGAAATTTTCTGAAAATTTGGATTTTTGTGAATTAAAAATATCCAAAAATTACAGCAGGTAATTATAAGAATTACTGTGAAGCACGTGAGCACAATTCGACTAAAGAGCCGCGGAACCGCGGCCCCACCCCAGCATGTCCGGCGGTTCCGCGGCCACATAGTCGATTCTTGGCACGTGCTTTTCACAGTAACTCCTATTTTTTAATGTTGTATTTTCTGGGAATTTTTATTATTTATTCAACTGTTGAATTATCTGGGTTGTATTGGGGACTTAAAGATTCGATCGGATATTTTATCTTTGTTTAGTTTTGTCCGGATAATTTTTAGAAACTGTTAAAAAGTTCGAACGGATATCAATAACTCACTTTTTCCCTAGTCGGAAATTTTTTCAAAAGTTGGTTTTTTTTTTCTCGAGTTTAAGAACGTTCTAAGTCGTGCAAGTAACGCGGTGGACCCTCTAGAAGACAACAAACCTTAACTCGATTATGTGACCGTCTTGAACTGCCTTTTGAACCTTAGGGTTTGGGGCAGTACGGCGTGCCACATGTGAGGCGTTGGCTTGACCCTTCTACGGCTGGACCATTGGTACTGTGGCATGTGATGGATGTTTTTAAACTGATTTCAAGTGTTGAGATATATTGGGGAAATCTTGGGTGTTTGATGATTCGATCGGAAAGTTTAACTTTGTCTATTTATCTGGAATGTGATACAATATTTGGAATCCACAGGTAGTTATAAGATAACTAATTTGAATATTATAAACATAGCAGTTTAGTCTCAGATGATCGGTTGCCACGGAATTTTGATGTGATCAAAAGTCCGTCGCAATCACGTAGCGTACGCGGATACTCGCCGGGTAAACTTAATAGACAGCTACGCCCCATAGCCCCGACCAAGTGACTGTAGGAGAACCCCGTCACCGAAAGCATCCGTTCGGGTGCTCGCGGTAGCGGTGTTCCGCCTTGGTGCACTTCGTCGACGGTATCGGGGGTGCGGCCGTCTACTAAAGTTTGCGACAAGCATTCGATCAGTTTTTCGGGAATCTTGTTGAATTGCCCGACTTGATATTGAAAAGAGTTTTCGATAAATGAGACTAAAATGCGGGGTTTATAATTGTTAGGCATGTGATGTCTAAGGAATTCATTTGGTTAGGCATGCGATGTCTAAGGAGGTTGCGGATTCCAACTGTTGTAGTTTTACACTTTCTTTTCTGTGACCGTAAGCGTAGTATGTGGTGTATCGCCGGCTTCGTTGCTATACATCAACGACAATCGGGATACGCATACTTGCTTACGTTGATGATATGAGATATTATGTGTTGCTGTGATATGTTGTATTGGATCGTCGCGTTTGAATAGCCGGGGGTTTTATGTGAGATGAGAGTTTTTCTTTTTCATTCATGTAAAATTCATTTGTATATAATATTCTTTTATTGGGGCACTTCCAGGTAGCGGAAGATGTCACCGTTGTATATTAATTACTTTTCCGCATTAGGTAGACCCAAGGAGGGGAGCACAAGTAACCGGGTTCTAGGGTCTAGTGGGAGACCATCTCGAGGAGTCGAGACCGGGTCTCCTAACCCTAGAATTGGCAGTGTTACTTGCCGCTCTCGTAGGGGTCTAGGGATGTGGGTTTGGCTATTCATCGCGACCGTGGAATCCGTGTTTTATACAGGCTCGTATTGAAAACACGGACGTCCTAGTATATCCAATATTTCATATATGTTTCTTCTGCTGCAATGTTCTGTGATGAGATCATATTACTGCCTGAGACGAATGTTTATATTATATATATGAGATATATGTTATATTGCAGATTTCGTTTCAAAAGAGATGCTTGTGAAGCATAATAAAATGGGACTTCATTAATTAGATTAATGAAATAAAAGAAACCTAAGATGTTCTAGAAACTTGTTTACAAAAACTGGTAGCTCTAGTTCTTGCTTTGCATAGCGGTGTTCCTTGTAGAACATCCAGCACCTTATTCGATAAGGAAAGGACCGAGATCCCTTCACCGGGAGTGACTCCTTTAGCAATAACTGGCAGATGCTACAAACTCGGTTTGTCTTTTGATTGCTTCTATAGTTCTTGCTTTGCACAGCGGTATATATGATATATCCTGCACCTTATTCGATGAGGAAAGGGCCGACGATCCCTTCACCGGGAGTGACCCCTTTAGCAAAACTAGAAAAGCCTAAAAAACACTCCATTTTAAAATCACTCGATTCTACGACGATATCAAGTTCATTACGCTCAGGGTTTTCTGAAAAACCTGCGTAGCCCTCCGTCATTTTAGATAAGTACTAGTTAGTATTCGTGCTACGTTTGTTGACTATGTTAAGGCGTAGTGTGCGGTAGCTAATTAGTGCTTATCTGTATAAGCATATGATGCGATTGGATTAGGGTAGTCGTGCGACTTTGTTGACTATGTTAAGGGTCGTGCGGGTGGGTTTAATTCAATCGGGAAATGACGGGTTGAACTTGACTAGCACTTATGATTTGTTGACTATGTTAAGGTCATATAGTTGCTAGGGGTAAAATATTATTGGGAATTTCAAGTGTTGAAATTTGCAATGAGATTGCATACCTTCTATGAGATAGTTGGATCCCAATACCCGCTGCGAGTAAGAGTTACTCCTGGGAGAGTTTTACACATTACAATTAGCCGATCAAGTAGGTGTCTAGAAAGGTGTTAACGGGGTTACGCCTCTGGGAAAACGAGGTTTACTTTAATTAGGTTCGTGCGAAAGCACAAGGGACCTCCCTCAAAGTACCGACACTGGCCTGGCTGAAAGATTGGCGAACTTGTAGCGTGTAATTAATCCCGGCTAGTCTTTCCTTTTAGGGTTTGAAGGAAGATTTGATAAAAACAGTGGGAGACATCCTGATTAGATATATTAGATAACCAATCTAATCTTGCAAGAGCATACGCTGAGTGTTTTCTTCTCTCTCTCTCCAGGTAGCGACATTATCACGCCTTAATCAAGATAATAATACGGATATATTGACCGAACCCAGTTATTATACTGAGCTGGGGAACGTTGGCCCCGCTCCAACTTATAATTGTTATAGGACAGAGCAGGAAATTGGGGAATACCAGATTTCCCGTGCTGCCCAAACGAAGAAAGTACATGTTGATGCATCTTCTTCAGGTGTGTTCATTACAGAGAACTGTTTCTCAGTATCCTTCACGTCCTGGGTATGAGATACCAGATCAGGATCCCGCATATGTAATCTGTTACATGGGCTACAGAAAGGTAAAGAACTGAGAACGGGTGATAAGTTTCATGAGGCAGAAAATGGTGCAAGTGTTGCAGCCAAGTCTGTTGGTCACTGTCACCCTGTATTACCAGAATACATTGATTCTGAACAAATGTTATTAGATACCGAACCTGATATACAAAATCATATCTGTCTTTTTATTAGTAAAGAAAGGATATAATTTTGTATTGTTGGATAATGTTTTGAACATTTCCTATATCAAGAGTTGATCGGTTCAGGCACGTTATCTAAAATCATTGACGTTCTAAATCAAACTACAGTTCTTAGTATACAGAACACACACAAAAGGAAGAGTTCAGAAATGAACAAATCCTTCTTGAGGCATTATAGACTAGGTCATATCAATGCGACCCGACTGGCTAAAGTTACATTTAGATGCATATTTAAATTAGTTTGAATTTACATCTTATGAAACTTGCCAGTCATGTCACAAAGATAAGATGACCATAGCTCTGTTTATTGGAAACAGAGAAAGAGTTAGTGAACTCTTGGGATTGATACATGTTGATGTATGTAAGGTCCCCTGTCTACACATGCCAAGATCGGTTCTTTCTACTTCATTAGATTCTCTGATAATCTCTCAAGATTCAGACATATGTTCCTGCTGAAACACAAGTCCAAAGCTTTTGAGATATTCGCAGAATATAAGTTAGAAGTAGAGAACCAACAAATACGGGTAAAAGTATTATGTCCTTTGATGTGATCAAGGAGGAGAATACTTGAGCACGGAATTCCTGGACTATTCTAAAGGAGAATGAGATTCTTTCTCAGCATTACTCCTCCGTATACACCACAGCACGTCGGTGTATCGGGGCGGAGCAAGAGCACCCTATGTGATATGGTGTGCTCTATGATGAGTACTACTGAGTTTCCTATTTCCTTTTGGGAGTTATGCACTTGAGAAGCTGCATACCTATTGAATAGGGTTCAAATCAAATCAGTTGCCTACCACTTCATATGTGATATGGAAAGGGAAGAGCCCATATCTTAAGCTTGTTAAGATTTGGGGTTGTCCGGCCTATGTCTAAAAGCAAAATCCGGACAACCTCGAGGCAAGGTCTGTTATGTAGAACTGGAATGGTTCCAGCTATACAAACTGCAGCTGATGATTTGGTAGAACCAAAGGATTCAATAGTTTCCAACGAACCTCAGCCTCTCCGCCGATCTAGTAGGGTTCCTCACCCACCTGAGAGATACTCCAGTTTCTCTATGAGAGTGGGAGCGAGGATTGCGTCATGAGATGATGACCCAACTAGTTTCGAGCTGGCCATCAGGAGTGGGACTCTGTAAGAATGGCTGGATGCTTATCGATCTGAGATGGAATCCTTATACACCAACAAAGTATGGACTTTGGTTGCTTTATCTGAAGGGTTAAATCCCCATCAGGAGCAAGTATATCTTGAGAAGATTACTTGGTGTACATGGAAAAGTTGAGACTTTCAAAACTATGCTTAGGTCCATCCAGATCCTACTTGCCACGGCTACATACCATGACTACGATATCTGGTGGTTGGGTGTCATGACTGCTTTTCTAAATGATGTTTTAGAAAAGAGCGTCTATAAGTACACAGCCAGAGGGCTTCGCAGTCATTGGGAGTAGCGGAAACGTGAGCAAGATGTTTTATATGATAAAGCAGGCATCGTGGAGTTGGAACATCTGTTTTGATGTGGTAGTCAAAGAGTTTGACTTCATCAATATGGTAGATGAACCTTGTATATACAAAAAGGGTAGTAGAGAGTATGGCGGTGATCCTCGTAGAGTGCGTGGATGACATACTCTTGATAGGGAAGGAGTTTCCTATACTACGCTCGGTCAATCTCCGCTTATCACAAGGATTCTCCATATAGGATCAAAGGGATACCTCCTAAATCCTGGTTTTTGGATCTATGAGATAGATCTAATTGGATATTAGGATTCTTACTAGTTGTAGTGAGATGGTATCAATCGATCCTGAGGAGAATCACTGGAAAGGTTCCAGGCTGATAAGGACGACTGAATGTCAGTCGCAGGCATTGTCTACACCCTCAATGGAGGGACGGTATGTTGGAAGAGTTCCAAGCTAGATACCGTGACATACTAGACGATTAAAGGCAAGATACATCGTTACCAAGGATGCTACCAAAAGAGGCAGTCTGGATATTTATAAGTTCATAAGATGAACTTCGTTCCTACCATTGTGTGACAATGAAGTTGTGGCTTCAGCCAAGGAACTACCGTCCCATCAGAAACCCAGATATAATTCTTAGGCAGTATCACCTGGTCATGGAGATGGATGATCTCCAATGTGATCGAGGTTAGGAGAGCAGACACAGAGGACGACAGCGCGGATCCATTCACAAAGGCCTTTTTTCCCAGTAGAGACTTTTATGGGATGGTTGAGTATGAGATACTTCAACCGCAGCTAATTGTTGGGTATGCGATACCACAACAGATGGCCCTAGTGCAAGTGGGAGATTGTTAGTTATATGTATGCCCTAGAGGCCATTACTGTACATACGATGTATATTGTAGTGGATGCTAGGACATATATAGGGAGGACTTTCTTGCTCGACATGATAGTATGCTATCTGGTTGTACTTTATCTTAACATGTACTCTGATTGTCTCTATATTACATGTTGATAAAGCCCTTAGGATATGTACTCGACTACTGGGACTATGATGAGATCATACTAGTGGGGCCACGGTAGTCGACGAGTACATCCTATAACTGTTCCTAGTCGAGGGTGTATCGAGACAGGGCATCGATACACCAGAGTAGACTAGCGTATACGCATCTTGACCCATATGATGGGCGATGGATGATCCCATATCCATCGGTGTTTGACATCAAGGATGGTGTACGGGTGCTCAGTGGAGACTGGGTACACTGGACGGACTCGCCGAGAACTCCTAGATGGTATTATACCATACGTCAGATGGCAGTTCTCCGGTGACACTGGTACAGAGTAGTCTGTTGACCCGAGATCGTCATAGAGTCTTGTGTGATTCACACTGTGCTTTGATTTCCATCATACCACGTCCAAGAGGGCGTGCAAAAAGGTGGCTTTTGGGTATAGTCCCGAATCACATGGAGGCAATGAGCGATAGGATGGGATTCGTCTCTCCCGGTATAGGGAGTTGATGTTGTGCTTTGTTCGATTGGCTATAACCGGAAATCCCTGGCCAGGGTTGCTGAGATTTACTGGTAAGTGTTATCAGTAGTTTCTCGAACTGTTATAGACCTCAAATCGACACGACTTATCGAGCTACTGGGGTCTGACGTTTACCACCCCTAGGCGAGATATGCAACTTATCAGACGACGAGACCGGACTGTACGGGAGTGTTACTGTTTGGATTCACAGGAGAATGTACAGGCTTGCTTGTTGATCTTCTGAGCGCTCAATACCTGGGTAGCTGTTACGTTTAGCTGACCGCTTGCAGCTTGTGGTTGTTTGATATGATCATCACCTACTGCCGGCGTATTGACGATTCTTTAGAGTCCTACACAGAGGTTTCTTGACTCAGGCAAAACGGAGTAGGGGCACATATGTGATATGTGCGGGACCGAGGATAATGCGATATGTGATACCGTATTCTATTCTCGCGATATTTGATATCAGCCGGGTCATCGGATCAAGTGTTGATTCGATGAATCGGTACGGATAAATATTAGCCGGTTATATGCGATATAGCCGGATTGTCGGATCAAGTGTTGATTCGATAATTTAATGTATAATAATATATATGATATATTAAATTGCATTAACTAATATTTGCTCACTAAAAGATTCTTTTTCTCACTCGGGTAATACATTGATATATATGCGATATATGCTAAATGTATTATTTTGTTACGATAAATATTATATATGTGATATATAATATTGTAACATGATATGATAACTAATGCAACTTGTTTAGTGGAGTTTAAACATGATTAGGGTTTGGATTAGGGTTAAGCTTTCTAGATGTTTCTAGAAGCTTTTCTTTTTGTCATGATAAAGATATTTTCAAGTGAGTCATGCTTTAACCCAACCCAAACCCTAACCCTAGTTAATTCTCTACAAAGGTTCACTTGACCATGGTTGCATAATTCTATCATATTATTCTTTTCCTATTCATCACAAAAGGTTTTTTCTAATATTATTCATCTTCTTCCTCCTTCATTCTTTCATGAAAAGCTTGCTTGTTTTTCAAAAGTGATGAATAAATATGAGAAAAAGATAAATAAAGAGAGCAAAAATCTTACTTTATCATCCTCATCTTCCCTTTCCATTTAGATGAGGGTGTTCACATCGTTTCATGAGTGTTAGCTTGTGTTAAAGAAACTTCAAGGTAGATCATCTTAGTATCGAAGATCGGAAGCAAAGGTTGCGTCTTTCTCTTCATGGAACCTCTCGAGAGTCCGGATCCCGATGATCGCAGCGAAGGGACCACAACACGGAGCATATGAAGTGAAGGACCGGATCTACAAAGGTTGTAATCCCTCTCTCTTAGTGTTAAAGTGTTTAGCATGCTTGTTTTCGCCTAATCTCTAGTTTAAAGTTCCGTATTCGGGTTGTTCGGCACGGCTAAATTTTAAATCGGGCATGGTTGATGCCTCGTAGACCCTTGTGCGCATGCCTAGCAACCCTACACGATCAGTAAAGTGAAAGTTTGTGGGATATCCAAAGAACTCCAGGGGTTATCTATTCTATTACGCAGAGGAACAAAAGGTTTTTGTTTCTCTTAATGCACATTTTCTAGAACATCAGTTTTTAGAAAAGGAAATAAGTGGGAGCGAAATAGAACTGGAAGAAATTCCAGAACCACAAACTAATACTGAAAGTTTGGTAGAACAAGTAGTTCAAAAAGAACAGGACATTCCCGCACCCCTCCGCAGAAGTAGTAGACCGTCTCATTCGCCTGAGAGATACTACGGTTTTCTCATAGATGGGGATAGAGAGGATTGCATCATCGTTGATGATGAACCTGCTAGCTTCCAGCAGGCCATCCAGATCGGCGACTCGGTACGATGGCTAGATGCAATGCAGACCGAAATGGAGTCCATGTACACCAACAAATTATGGAATTTGGACTTTACTCCAGATGGGGTAAAACCCATAGGATGCAAATGGATCTTCAAGAAAAAGATTGGTGTAGATGGACAAGTGGAAACCTATAAGGCTAGACTTGTTGCAAAGGGTTTTCGTCAAAGACCTGGTTTGGACTATGACGAAACTTTTTCTCCAGTGGCTATGCTCAAATCCATTCGGGTACTTCTTGCTATTGTTGCCTTCCATGATTATGAAATCTGGCAGATGGACGTAAAGACGGCTTTTCTGAATGGAAATTTAGAAGAGTGCGTCTATATGGATCAGCCAGAGGGTTTCAATCAGAGTGGGAGCAGCGGGAAAGTATGCAAGCTGCTTAATTCCATTTATGGACTAAAGCAGGCATTGCGGAGTTAGAACATCTGTTTTGATGAGACAGTCAAAGAATATGACTTTATCAAAGATCCAGATGAACCATGTATATATAGTAAAGTTGTAGCCAGAAGTGTCGTATTCCTCGTCTTGTACGTGAATGACATTCTATTGATAGGAAATGACATTCCTATGCTATAATCTGTCAAAGGATTCTTGTCACACAGGTTCTCCATGAAAGACCTGGGTGATGCCTCTTACATTCTGGGGATCCGGATCTATCGTGATAGATCCAAGAGGATGTTGGGACTTTCGCAGTCCAGGTATATCGACACTGTACTGAAAAGATTCAGTATGGAAGATTCTAAGTGCGGTAATCTACCGGCTTGTCACGGAATCACCCTATCCAAAGAGATGTCTCCCAAGACTGATTTGGAAAGGGAACGCATGTCTATTATACCCTACGCTTCTGCGGTAGGCTCTATAATGTATGCGATGTTGTGCACCAGACCAGATGCAGCTTACGCACTGAGCGTGGTAAGCCGGTATCAGTCAGACCCAGGGGAGAAGCACTGGATAGCAGTAAAGAACATTCTCAAGTACCTAAGGAGGACTAAGGAGATGTTCTTGGTTTACGGCGGAAAAGACCTCAGGTTGGAGGCCTTTGCTGATTCCGGCTTCCAGAGTGATAAGGACGATTCCAAGTCCATGTCGGGTTATGTCTTTACCCTCAATGGAGGGTCGGTGTGCTGGAAGAGTTCCAAGCAGGACACCGTTGCTGACTCGACGATGGAAGTGGAGTATATTGCTGCTTGCGATGCCGCAAAAGAAGCGGTCTGGATGAAGAAGTTCCTAATAGAACTTCAGGTGGTTCCTACCATTGTTGATCCAATACCTCTGTATTGCGACAACAACGGAGCTATAGCTTTAATAAAGGAACCAAGGTCCCATCAGAAGTCCAGACACATCTTAAGGTGGTATCACCTGATCAGGGAGATCATTGATCGTCAGGAGATCGAGGTTCGGAGAGTTGCTACTGAAGAGAACATTGCCGATCCATTTACAAAGGCCCTACCTCAGATTCAGTTCGAGAGGCTACTCGAGATCATCGGTCTTCGATAAGCCAGTACATGGCCCTAGTGCAAGTAGGAGATTGTTATTGTATATGCCCTAGGGGCCATTATTGTATCATACTAGTTTGTATATTACTTAATGGAAACTTGGGATATTCACATGTATATAACAGTCTTGCTAAACATGGTAGTATGCTACTTGGTTTTTCTATCTTAATATGTGAGTATACGTATTGATAGAGCTCTTAGGATCTTGCTTGACTACTAGCGTTGTGATGGCAGTCACACTAGTGGGGGCTGGGTAGTATACAAGCACATCCTTATTCAGGTCCCTAGTCGTAGGATTATCGAGACAGGGCATCGATACTACGGAGTAGACTAGTGTGTACGCTTCTCATCCCAGTTGGGGAGATGGTCTGTCCCACAGCCGTCAGTACGTCGTACTGGAGATAGTATGCAGGTGCTCGTTAGGTTACGGGTACATCGGACAGGACTCACAGGGAACTGTTGGTTGGTTTTATACCAGTCGTCAGTTAACAGTTCCCAGGTGACATGAGTACAGCATTGTCTGCAGACTTGACACTGCTACTTCGCCTCGAGTGTGTCCCACTGTTCTTAGATTGCTACCCTACCATGGCTCAAAGGAGTCTTGCAAACAGGTAGCAGTTGGGTGCAGTCCCGAGCACTTGGAGGCAGTGGCGGTTAGACAGGATTCGTCTCTCCCGGTATTGGGGGTTGATATCGCGCTGTGTCAGAGAGCCATTATGCAAAGTCCCTGGCCAGGGAAAGCGAGATTTGCTGGTAGGTTCCAGTAGTTTCTCAGGGTGTAATGGGCTACGCTCCGACACGACTTATACCGCTATTAGGGGACTGACGCTTGCCGCCCCCTAGGCCCGATATGCGATAGTCTTAGACGAACGGACCGGACTGTATGGAGATTGTCACATCAGACTCAGTAGGAGTTCGGATGGGTTTCCTCATCGGCCTTCTTATCGACATCTACCTGGGGACCGTTACGTACAGCTAGTGCCACTTGCGGTCTGTGGTTAAACCCACTGCCAGCGTAGTAGTCGAGTCTCTAGAGTCCCACACAGTGAGTTTCCCTACACCAAGCGAAATGATATAGAGGTCGTATGGTTTTACGACAAGTGTTCGGACGCATACGTCTGTTTACGCACGTACGACTTTCGGAGAGTTTTTACTAGTCGGCTTTGGTTTAAGCCAGTTTCTAGTATCTGGTTATTGGATTTATACAGTCTAAAGTTTTTCCGTGTTTTCACGGATAGGAGGGGCGTTCTCGTAATTGCGCGAGAAGCTTCTAGAAGATGGTGACTTGGGGTTTAAGGTGGCATATGCATTAAATGGGATTAGTGAGTCATATGAGTGATTCATCCATGTCATTAATGCATCATAAATGCTTAATGACTCATGGAGACGAATCACCCTTTGATATTTATCAAGCATGGTTGTAAATCCTTTATTTTCTTTTATTGGATAAATGATAATGCTTGATATATATTATGATACATCATTATCTCATCTCATTCTTTTTGCTCACTTTCTCTCTCCTCAAGCTCTCCCTCTTCAAACCCTAATCCTCCCCTCTCATGTGTTGAGTACAAGGATTAGATTAGACTACTTAATCCTTAACCATTCTCTATATCACCTAGGTTACTTGGATTAGCACTTCAAGAAAGCTAGTCACCTCTAGTTTGAGGTGAAGCTTGTAGTAAAGCTCTCGAGTGGATCTTCTACTACATAGAGAAGGCCGGAGAGGACGTGGAGAACGACAAGACGAAGGACTCGGTTCTTTAGGTATAATCACTTAACATAGTAGTTAACACTTCTATGGTTTCTTGTTAGTTATTGTTTATGCAAAGATTCTCGGTTAGTCGATGTTTACGCCTAAAACAAGATCGTTTTTCATTATTCCGTCTCCCCACAAGTCGTGGGGTGTTGTACATCGACTTACCGGAATCACACAAGACTCTATGACGATCTCGGGTCAACAGACTACTCTGTACCAGTGTCACCAGAGAAATTCCATCTGACGTGAGGTATAATACCATCTGGAAGTTCTCAGCGAGTCCGTCCAGTGTACCCAGTCTCCACTGAGCACCCGTATATCATCTCTGATGTCAAACACCGATGGATATGGGATCATCCATCGCCCATCATATGGGTCAAGATGCGTATACGCTAGTCTACTCTGGTATATCGATGCCCCGTCTCGATACTGTTAGTGTATATGCCCTAAGGGCCATTATTGTATCATACTAGCATGTATATTACTTAATGGAAGCTTGGGTTATTCACAGTTGTATATAACAGTCTTGCTAAACATGGTAGTATGCTACTTGGTTTGAGTCTACTTTAATATGTGCATATGTTTCTTGTAACGTATCACTTATACATATTAGTAGAGCCCATAGGATCTTTGCTTGATTACCAGCGTCTTGATGGCAGTCACACTAGTGGGGGCTGGGTAGTCTATAAGCAACATCCTATACAGGTCCCTGGTCGTTGGATTATCGAGATAGGGCATCGATATTCCAGAGTAGACTAAGTGTATACGCTTCTCATCCCAGTTGGGGAGATGGTCTGTCCCACAGCCATCAGTACGTCGTACTAGAGATAGTATACAGGTGCTCGTTAGGTTACGGGTACACCGGACAGGACTCGCCGGGGAACTGATTGGTTGGTATTATACCCATCATCAGTTAACAGTTCCCAGGTGACATGAGTACAGCATAGTCCGCAGACTTGACACTGCTGCTTCGCCTCGAGTGTGTCCCACTGTTCTTAGATTGCTACCCTACCACGGCTCAAAGGAATCGTGCAAACAGGTGGCAGTTGGGTGCAGTCCCGAGCACTTGGAGGCAGTGGCGGTTAGATAGGATTCGTCTCTCCCGGTATTGGGAGATGATATCGCGCTGTGTCAGAGAGCCATTACGCAAAGTCCCTGGCCAGGGCAAGCGAAATATACTGGTAGGTTCCAGTAGCTTCTTAGGGCGTAATGGGCTTCGCTCCGACACGACTTATACAGCTATTAAGGGACTGACGCTTGCCGCCCCTAGGCTTGATATGCGATAGTCTTAGACGAACAGACCGGACTGTACGGAGATTGTCACATCAGGCTCAGTAGGGGTTCGAGATGGTTTTCCTCATCGGCCTTCTTATCGACATCTACCTGGGGACCGTTACGTACAACTAGTGCCGCTTGCGGTCTGTGGTTAAACCCACTGCCAGCGTAGTGTCGAGTCTTTAGAGTCCCACACAGAGAGTTTCCCTGCTCCAGGCGAAACGATATAGAGGTCGTATGGTTTTACGACAAGGGTTCGGATGCGTACGTGTGTTTACGCACGTACGACTTTTCGGACAGTTTATACTAGCCGGCTTTGGTTTAAGCCAGTTTCTAGTATCGGGTTATTGGATTTATACAGTCTAAAGTTTTTCCGTGTTTTCACGGATTATAGGGGCATTCTCGTAATTTGTCGGGAACCTTCTAGAAGAGTGGTGACTAAGGGGTTAAGATGGCATGAGCATTAATTGATTAATGACTCATTTGTATGATTCATCCTTTGCACTTAATGACTCATTAATGAGATAATGAGTCATATGATGAATCACACAAGGTGAAGGCATCAACCATAATGATTAAATCATTTATTTATTTATTTGATTAAATTGTTATGGTTGTTATATTCAAAATGAGTTCATTATTCTTTTCATTCTCATCTTCTCCTTCTCTCTCCTTAAGCTCACTCTCTCTTGAAACCCTAACCCTAACCTCTCATGTGTTGAGATCAAGGGTTAGCTAGACTAAAACATCCATAACCTCACTCTATATCCCCTAGGTAGCTTAGATTAGCATTTTAAGCAACCTAGTTATCTCAAGTTTGAGATTTAGCTTGGCATAGGAGCTTTCGGGTGGATCGTCTTTGATTCGAGGAGGCCGTGAAGTTGCCGATGTTCCAAGGAGCCTACGAGGAGTGGAGGACAGCGATGAAGACCCGAAGGACATGTAACGTGAGGTATAACTCCGGTACCGAGTAGTTAAACCTCTAGTATAACGTTAGCAATGGTTTAGATTACGATTCATGCGCTCAAGTCCGTGTTACGAAGCTTTGATAATCGTTTTTCATATATTCCGCCTCCCCGCAAGTTAGTGGGGTGCGTGACATGGACTTACAGTGGTATCAGAGCCAACTAAACCATTACTAGCTTGTTAGCAACTGATTAGAAGTTCGATCGACGAAAAATACGAAATACGAAAAACTAAAACCCATAGTTTCTGTTAATTTTAAAACTGTCTAAATTTTTTTTTGACATACCTTAAAATTCACAGCAGGGAAATTGATGAATACCGGGAAAATACGAGTCACTGAATCGGCAAAACGACCGCGGTTCCGCGGCAATAGAGAGCTATTGCCGCGGAACCGCCGCCGAGTCAACGCCGAGTTGACTCGGAGTTTCACAGTAATTCATAATTTTGGGTTTTTTGTTTTCCTGTATATACTGTTTCTGCCCAGGTTGCCTCTGTGATGATTTTCTTTTGGGGTAGACACGGAATTTGGTATTCGATCGATGTTCTAAGATATTTGCTAACTGGGTTTTTATCTGTAATGTTTAATGTGTTCGTAAACCTCCCCTAACTGCTAGTATGTCGGTTGGCAGGGGGTTGCACATTTCTGAAATGTTTACTGTTTGTGTATATGAACTGTATTGGACAGTTGTGATGATTAGCCGAGGGTTTGAGATGTATTTAATATTCATTCAATGTAAATGTAATTTGATGTAATATTCTTTTGCGGGGCACATCCAGGTTGCGGTTGTAGCCACCGTTGTATTATTTCTTTTTACTGTTTTTGCTCCTAGGATAGACCTAAGGTGGGGTACACAAACTACCGGGTATTTTGAAGTGTTGAGGCAGACCGCTTCACTTCTGGTACTTGGCGGGTAGTTTGCCGTACCCGTAGAGGTCTAGGGTGGGGTAATGGCAATTCATCACAACTGTGTAATCCGTCTTTTATTGCAGGCTCAAAGCAAATGCGGATTGCTAATAAATCCAATAAAGTTCATCTGTGATCTGGAATGCTTATTATTGCGTCTGACGAATGTACAATATCTATATATGATAGCTATTAGACGTCACTTATGTTTTACACCCGCGCTACCCCAGCCCCCGCTCTGTCGTTAGTTAAGTAACCTAACAGGTGATGACGGGACCCCGTGGCGAATGCGGATGGCATAAGAGGACGTGGTATTTTCGTTGTTTTCTGCAATGATAGGATAAATGATGGGACGCATTATTATAATGCAAAGAAAATAAACCAAAGTTTAATCGTTGGAACAAATTTAAAAGAAACCACTAGGTTATTTAAAAAAAAAAGGATCAGATTTTTAATCGCGGAGCTTTAACCACTCCTTTTAAAAAAGTATCAGGTTCCTTCGATTATATCAAGTTCACTACGTTCACGGTTTTGCCAAAACCATTCGTAGCCCTCCGTCATTTCATATAGATAGTCAATAGTATTCAAGCTGTGTTTGTTGACTAAAGTCAAGGCACAGTGTTTGGTAGCTGTTGGATATTTATATGCGTTGGTTTGGGACAGTCGTATTACCTTGTTGACTAAAGTCAAGGGTATGTACGGGTGGGTTCAAATTAACCTGGACAATAATGGGTAGAACTTGACATGTGACTTATGATTTGTTGACTAAAGTCAAGGTCATAAGAGCATGGGGCAAAAATCCACATCGGGAATTTCTAAAGAAACTGAAATTTGCAGAGAGAGCATACCATTTTGGAGTTTGATGAATGTTGGTAGGATTCCTTCAACATTATCATACGATGATATTTTGGATCCCGATCCTACTGTGAGTACATGCTACTTATCAGGAGATTCGTCACTTAACGATCAATGCTATAAACCAAGTAGGTGCCAAGAAAGGTGTCAGCGGGGTTACGCCCCCAGAGAAAAGAGGTTATTTAATTAAGGAACTTCGTGAAAGCGTTGGAAAATCTCCCTCGAAGTATCGACACTAGCCTGGCTGAACGGTTAAGCAAGTATTGTACGGTGAGAATTGTCCTGGCTAATTCTTCTTTTATAGTTTGAGGAAGGATTCGAGAAACAGTGGGAGCCATCCTGTTTAGATAAACTTAAAACCAATCTAAACTTGCAACAGCATCATGCTAAAATGTTTTCTTCTCTCTCTCTTAATTGCAGCGACCTTGTGACCACACATAGGTTACATCTAGATAACAAATTGACTGAATCTGACTTATATGACTGGCAAAGGTCTGTCCAGATGTCCATTGGTTATAACAAGCTGGACCACCCTATTACTACTCAAGATCCCGCCGTCCCAGGTCCAGTTTCCACTGTCGCGGATATGGATATCCGTCAGACAAGGGAAAAAGATAAAGCAAAAGCTAAGTGCCTCGTGTTAGCTTCAGTTGATGGTGTATACCAGAAGCAGCACGAGAAGATTTAGTTTCCATCTTTCTCCATAATAAAGATTTATATGGAGAGCAATCTCATATCACTAGATATGAAACCTCGAACGAATTAATTCAAGCGAGGTTAGCTGACGGGTCATCTGTAGGGGAAAACGTCCTTACAATGACTAGCTGTATTGATGAGCTCCAGGACCTGGAGACCGCGTTGGGAAACGAGTCAAAAACTGACTTGATTCTACAGTCTCTGCCTCCTACCCTGAAGGAAACCAGGGAAGGAGAAGGAAAGAGAAAGGCAATAGTTTCGGGACTGGATATAGTAAAAGAGGGACATTCCTATTGTTACAAGATTGAACATTGGCAGAATGATTGCAGGGCTTTAGAAGCCAGTAACCAGAATGAGAAGCATGTTGTGGCTTCAGCCTCAAGTGTGTTTGTTATTGAGAACTGTATGTCAGTTAACCCTACTTCCTGGGTATTGGATACCGGGTCAGGAACTCACATCTGTAATTCATTACAGACTCTGAGAAACCGTAGGGTTATCGGGATAGGTGATATGACCCTCACGGTTGCTAACGGAATGAGCATGAACGCTGAATCCGTAGGGGAATATCATCTTGGACTGACAACTGGGCAGATATTGATTCTGCGTAACTGTTTTTATGTACCAGGTATGACTTGTAATATCGTATCTGTACCCTTACTTTCTAAGGAAGGATATGATTTTGCTTTTACAAGAGATGTGGTTCACATCCACCTAAATCAAGATTTGATTGGGTCAGGTACATTAGAAAACGGAATATACGTATTAAATCAAGCTCAGGTTTTCAGTATCCAGAACACACTTAAAAGAAAGTCTCCGGAAACAAATCAGGCTTTCTTATGGCATTGTAGACTAGGTCACATCAATGAGAGAAGGTTGACTAAGTTACATGGAGAAGGATATTTGAATCCATTCGAATATCAATCTTATGCTACTTGTGAATCTTGTCTCATGGGAAAGATGACAAAGACTCCGTTTACTGGACACGGAGTAAGAGCAAGCGAGCTCTTGGGACTTGTACACAGTGACGTGTGCGGTCCAATATCTACACATGCGCGAGGTGGTTATTCCTACTTCATTACTTTTACGGATGATTTCTCTAGGTATGGATATATCTTCTTAATGAAGCATAAATCCGAGGCCTTTGAGAAATTCTAAGAATACAAGAATGAAGTAGAAAAACAAACCGGCAAAAGTATCAAGACACTGAGATCTGATCGAGGTGGTGAATACTTAAGTGCCGAGTTCCTAGGTTACTTAAAAGAGAATGGAATTCTCTCTCAGCTTACTCCTCCATACACACCACAACATAACGGTGTATCAGAGAGACGGAACCGAACCCTATTGGATATGGTACGTTCCATGATGAATAACGCTGAGTTTCCGCGATCATTCTGGGGATATGCACTAGAATCAGCTGCATATCTTTTAAACCGAGTTCCAACCAAGACTGTACCTACCACACCATATCAGATGTGGAGTGGGAAGAAACCCTGTCTTAAGTATCTTAAGACATGGGGATGTCCAGCTTTTGTAAAGAAGCAGCATGCGGATAAGCTCGAGGCACGCTCAGTACAGTGTAAGTTTGTGGGATATCCAAAGAACTCCATGGGATATTGTTTCTATTACGCAGAGGAACAAAAGGTCTTTGTTTCTCAACATGCCCGCTTCTTGGAAACTGAGTTTTTAGAAAATCAGAAGAGTGGGAGCGCAATAGAACTGGAAGAAATTCCAGAACCACAAGCTATTACTGAAACCTTGGTAGAACGAGAAGGTTCAGGAGAACAGGACATCCCGACGCCACTCCGCAGGAGTAGTAGGCAATCTCATCCGCCCGAGAGATACTACGGTTTTCTCATAGACGGGGATAGAGAGGATTGCACTATTGATTATGATGAGCCTACTAGCTTCCAGCAAGCCATTTAAAGCGGTGACTCAGTAAAATGGCTGGATGCAATGCGGACCGAAATGGAGTCCATGTATACCAACAAAGTATGGACTTTGGACATTGCTCCAGATGGGGTAAAACCCGTAGGATGCAAATGGATCTTCAAAAAGAAGATTGGTGTAGATAGACAGGTTGAAACCTATAAAGCTAGACTTGTTGCAAAGGGTTTCCGTCAAAGACCTGGTTTGGACTATGACGAAACCTTTTCTCCAGTGGCTATGCTTAAATCTATTCGGGTCCTTCTTGCTATTGCTGCCTTCCACGATTATGAAATCTGGCAGATGGACGTAAAGACGGCCTTTCTAAATGGTAATTTGGAAGAAAGTGTCTATATGGATCAGCCAGAAGGATTCATTCAGAGTGGGAGCAGCGGTAAAGTATGCAAGCTGCTTATGTCCATTTATGGACTAAAGCAGGCATCGCGGAGTTGGAACATCTGTTTTGATGATGCTGTCAAAGAATTTGACTTTATCAAAAATCCAGATGAACCATGCATATACAGTAAGATTGTAGGGAGAGCTGTAGTATTCCTCGTCTTGTACGTGGACGACATTCTCCTAATAGGAAATGATATTCCTATGTTACAGTCAGTCAAAAGATTCTTGTCACATAAATTCTCCATGAAAGACCTAGGTGATGCCATCTACATTCTGGGAATCCGGATCTATCGTGATAGATCAAAGAGGATGTTGGGACTTTCACAGTCCAGGTACATAGACACCATAGTGAAGAGATTCAGTATGAATGATTCTAAGCGCGGTAACCTACCGGCTTGTCACGGAATCACCCTCTCTAAAGAGATGTCTCCCAAGACTGATTTGGAAAGGGATCGCATGTCGATTATACCCTACGCTTCTGCGGTAGGCTCTATAATGTATGCGATGTTATGTACCAGACCAGATGTAGCATACGCATTGAGCGTTGTAAGCCGGTATCACGCAAACCCAGGGGAGAAGCACTGGATAGCAGTAAAGAACATTCTCAAGTACCTGAGAAGGACTAAGGAGATGTTCTTGGTGTATGGAGGAAAAGACCTCCAGATGGAGGCCTTTGCCGACTCCGGCTTCCAGAGTGACAAAGATGACTCCAAATCCATGTCGGGTTATGTCTTTACCCTCAATGGAGGGGCGGTCTGTTGGAAGAGTTCCAAGCAGGAGACCGTTGCTGACTCAACAATGGAAGCAGAGTACATAGCTGCTTGCGATGCCGCAAAAGAAGATGTCTGGATGAAGAAGTTCCTCACAGAACTTCAGGTGGTTCCTTCTAGTGTTGGTCCAATACCTCTGTATTGTGACAACAACGGCGCTATAGCTTTAGCAAAGGAACCCAGGTCCCATCAGAAGTCCAGACACATCTTAAGGCGGTATCACCTAATCAGGGAGATCATAGATCGCCGGGAGATCGAGGTGAAGAGAGTAAAGACGGAGGATAACATTGCTGACCAATTCACAAATGCCATTCCTCAGACGCAGTTCGAGAGGCTATTCGAGATGATAGGTCTACGATATGCCAGCTCATGGCCCTAGTGCAAGTGGGAGATTGTTAGTGTATATGCCCTAGGGGCCATTATTGTATCATACTAGCATGTATATTACTTAATGGAAGCTTGGGATATTCACAGTTGTATATAACAGTCTTGCTAAACATGGTAGTATGCTACTTGGTTTGAGTCTACTTTAATATGTGCATATGTTTCTTGTAACGTATCACTTATACATATTAGTAGAGCCCATAGGATCTTTGCTTGATTACCAGCGTCGTGATGGCAGTCACACTAGTGGAGGCTGGGTAGTCTGTAAGCAACATCCTATATAGGTCCCTGGTCGTTGGATTATCGAGATAGGGCATCGATATTCCAGAGTAGACTAAGTATATACGCTTCTCATCCCAGTTGGGGAGATGGTCTGTCCCACAGCTATCAGTACGTCGTACTAGAGATAGTATACAGGTGCTCGTTAGGTTACGGGTACACCGGACAGGACTCGCCGGGGAACTGATTGGTTGGTATTATACCCATCGTCAGTTAACAGTTCTCAGGTGACATGAGTACAGCATAGTCCGCAGACTTGACACTGCTGCTTCGCCTCGAGTGTGTCCTACTGTTCTTAGATTGCTACCCTACCACGGCTCAAAAGAGTCGTGCAAACAGGTGGCATTTGGGTGCAGTCCCGAGCACTTGGAGGCAGTGGCGGTTAGATAGGATTCGTCTCTCCCGGTATTGGGAGATGATATCGCGCTGTGTCAGACAGCCATTACGGAAAGTCCCGGGCCAGGGCAAGCGAAATATACTGGTAGGTTTCAGTAGCTTCTCAGGGCGTAATGGGCTTCGCTCCGACACGACTTATACAGCTATTAAGGGACTGACGCTTGCCACCCCCTAGGCTTGATATGCGATAGTCTTAGACGAACAGACCGGACTGTACGGAGATTGTCACATCAGGCTCAGTAGGGGTTCGAGATGGTTTTCCTCATCGGCCTACTTATCGACATCTACCTAGGGACCGTTACGTACAGCTAGTACCGCTTACGGTCTGTGGTTAAACCCACTGCCAGCATAGTGTCGAGTCTTTAGTGTCCCACACAGAGAGTTTTCCTGCTCTAGGCGAAACGATATAGAGGTCGTATGGTTTTACGACAAGGGTTCGGATGCGTACGTGTGTTTACGCACGTACGACTTTTCGGACAGTTTATACTAGCTGGCTTTGGTTTAAGCTAGTTTCTAGTATCGGGTTATTGGATTTATACAGTCTAAAGTTTTTCCGTGTTTTCACGGATTATAGGGGCGTTCTCGTAATTTGTCGGGAACCTTCTAGAAGAGTGGTGACTAAGGGGTTAAGGTGGCATGAGCATTAATTGATTAATGACTCATTTGTATGATTCATCCTTTGCACTTAATGACTCATTAATGAGATAATGAGTCATATGATGAATCACACAAGGTGAATGCATCAACCATAATGATTAAATCATTTATTTATTTATTTGATTAAATTGTTATGGTTGTTATATTCAAAATGAGTTCATTATTCTTTTCATTCTCATCTTCTCCGTCTCTCTCTTCAAGCTCACTCTCTCTTGAAACCCTAACCCTAACCTCTCATGTGTTGAGATCAAGGGTTAGCTAGACTAAAACATCCATAAACTCACTCTATATCCCCTAGGTAGCTTAGATTAGCATTTTAAGCAACCTAGTTATCTCAAGTTTGAGATTTAGCTTGGCGTAGGAGCTTTCGGGTGGATCGTCTTTGATTCGAGGAGGCCGTGAAGTTGCCGATGTTCCAAGGAGCCTACGAGGAGTGGAGGACAGCGATGAAGACCCGAAGGACATGTAACGTGAGGTATAACACCGGTACCGAGTAGTTAAACCTCTAGTATAACGTTAGCAATGGTTTAGATTACGATTCATGCGCTCAAGTCCGTGTTACGAAGCTTTGATAATCGTTTTTCATATATTCCGCCTCCCCGCAAGTTAGTGGGCTGCGTGACATGGACTTACAGATACACCAACGACTAGGGACCTTGAAGGATGTACTTATGGAATACCATGTCCCCACTAGTATGATCTGTATCATAGTCCAGGTAGTCAAGTACACATCCTAAGGGCTTTACCAACAGGTAACAAAGAGACAATTAGTGTACACGTTAAGATAAAGAGCAACCAGATAGCATACTATCATGTCGAGCAAGAAAGTCCTCCCTATATATGTCCAAGCATCCACTACAATATACATCGTATGTACAGTAATGGCCTCTTAGGCATACATATAACTAACAATCTCCCACTTGCACTAGGGCCATCTGATAACAGTGGTTGTAGTATCTCATACTCAACCATCCCATAAAAGTCTTTCTCTGGGAAAAGGCCTTTGTGAGTGGATCCGCCGTGTTGTCCTCTGAGTCTACTTTCCTAACCTCGATCTCCTTGGAGATCAACCATCTCCATGATCAGGTGATACTGCCTTAGAATATGTCTGGATCACTGATGGGACGGACGTTCTTTGGCACAAGCCACAACTCCATTATCATACAATGGGAGGAACTAAGTTCATCTAATGAACTAATATACACCCAGACAGCCTCTTTGGTAGCATCTTAAGTAGCGATGTTTCCAGCCTTTATCGTCTAGTAAGCCACGGTATCTAGCTTGGAACTCTTCCAACATACCGTCCCTTTACTGAGGGTAAAGACAATGCCTGTGACTGACATTCAGTTGTCCTTATCACCCTAGAATCCTTCCAGTGATTCTCCCCAGGATCGATTGATACCATCTCACTACAACTAGTGAGTATCCTAACATCCAATTAGATCTATCTCATAGATCAAAACTTTGGATTTATGAGGTATCACTTTGATCCTTTGTGGAGAATCATTATGATAAGCGGAGATTGATCGAGTGTAGCATAGGAAACTCCTTCCCTATCAAGAGTATGTCATCCACGTACTCTACGAGGATCGTCACCATACTCCTTACTACCTTTTTGTTTATACAAGGTTCATCTACCATTTCGATGATGTTAAACACTTTGACTACAACATCAAAACAGACGTTCCAACTCTGCGATGCCTGCTTTATCACATAAAACATCCTGCACACATTTCCGCTGCTCCCACCGTCTACGAAGCCCTCTGGCTGTGTACTTATAGACGCTCTTTTCTAAATCATCATTTAGAAAAGCAGTCATGACACCCAACCACCAGATATCGTAGTCATGGTATGTAGCCATGGCAAGTAGGATCTGGATGGACTTAAGCATAGATACTTAGAAAAGGTTCCATCATAATCCATACCTGGTTAATGATGCAAAGCTTTAACAAGTCTAGCCTTGAAAGTTTCAACTTTTCCATGTACACCAAGTAATCTTCTCAAGATATACTTGCTCCTGATGGGGATTTAACCCTTCAGATAAATCAACCAAAGTCCATACTTTGTTGGTGTATAAGGATTCCATCTCAGATCGCTAAGCATCCAGCCATTCTTAAAGAGTCCCACTCCGATGGCCAGCTCGAAACTAGTTGGGTCATCATCTCATGATGCAATCCTCGCTCCCACTGTCACCGAGAAATCGAAGTATCTCTCAGGCGGATGAGGAACCCAACCAGATCGACGGAGAGGCTGAGGTTCGTCGGGGACTATTGAATCCTTTGGTTCTGTCAAATCATCAGCTGCAGTTTGTATAGCTGGAACATTTCCAGTTCTATAGAACTGACTTTGCCTCGATCTTGTCTGGATTTTGCTTTTGACAGAGGCCGGACAATCCCAAATCTTAACTTACTTAAGAGATAGGCTCTTCCCATATCATATCTCATATGGAGTGGTAGGCACTGATTTGATTGGAATCTAATTCAATAGGCATGCAGCTTCTCAAGTGCATAATCCCCAAAAGGAAATAGGTAACTCAGTAGTACTCATCATAGAGCACACCATATCATATAGGGTGTGATTGCTCCGCCCCGATACACCGTTGTGCTGTGGTGTATTCAGAGGAGTAACACCGAGAGAGAATCTCATTCTCCTTTAGAATAGTCCAGGAATTCTATGCACAGGTATTCTCCTCCCTGATCTTATCAAAGGACATAATACTTATACCCGGTTTTTGGTTCTCTACTTCTAACTTATATTCTGTGAATATCTCAAAAGCTTCGGACTTGTGTTTCAACGGAAACTTATGTTTGAATGTTGAGAGATCATCAGAGAATGTAATGAAGTACAAAGAACCGGTCCTGGCATATGTTGACAGGGGACCTTACATACATCACTATGTATCAGTCCCAAGAGTTCACTAACTTTTTCTCTGTTTCCAATAAACAGAGCTATGGTTATCTTATCTCTGTGACATGACCGGCAAGTTTCACAAGATGCAAGTTCAAACTCGATTAAATATGCATCTAAATGTAACTTCAGCTAGTCGGGTCGCATTGATATGACCTAGTCTACAATACCTCAAGAAGGATCCGTTCATTTCTGAACTATTCCTCTCGTGTGTGTTCTGTATACTAAGAACTGTAGTTTGATTTAGAACATCAATGCTTTTAGATAACGTGCCTGAACCGATTAACTTTTGATATAGGAAATGTTCAAAACATTATCCAACAATACAAAATTTTATCATTTCTTTACTAATAAAGAGACTGATATGATTTTGTATATCAGGTTCGGTATCTAATAACATTCATTCAGAATCAATGTACTCGTAATACAGGGTGATAGTGACCAACAGACTTGGCTGCAACACTTGCACCGTTTTCTGTCTTATGAAACTTATCACCCGTTCTCAGTTATCTACCTTTCTGTAGCCCATGTAACGGATTACATTTGCGGGATCCTGATCCGGTATCTAATACGTAGGACGTAGAGGACATTGAGAAATAGTTCTTTATTATGAACACACCCGAAGGAGATGCATTGTTTGCACTTTCTTCGTTTGGGCGGCACGCGAAATCTGGTATTCCCCAATTTCCTGCTCTGTCTTATAACAATTATAAGTTGGAGCGGGACCAACGTTCCCCAGCACAGTATAACAAGCGGGTTCGGTAAATACATCCGTATTATTATCTTGATTAAGGCATGATATGGTCGCTACCTGGAGAGAGAGAGAAGAAAACACTCAGCGTGCGTTCTTGCAAGATCGGATTGGTTATTATTTTATCTAATCAGGATGGCTCCCACTGTTTTTATCAAATCTTCCTTCAAACCCTAAAAGGAAAGACTACCCGGGATTAATTACACGCTACAAGTTCGCCAATCTTTCAGCCAGGCCAGTGTCGGTACTTTGAGGGAGGTTCCCCGTGCTTTCGCACGGACCTAATTAAAGTAAACCTTGTTTTCCCAGAGGCGTAACCCCGTTGACACCTTTCTAGACACCTACTTGATCGGCTAATTGTAATGTGCAAAACTCTCCCAGGTGTAACTCTTACTCGCAGCGGGTATCGGGATCCAACTATCTCATAGAAGGAATGCAATCTCATTGCAAATTTCAACACTTGAAATTCCCGATAATATTTTGCCCCTAGCGTCCTATGACCTTGACAAAAGCCAACAAACCATAGTCTACTAGTCAAGTTCAACCCGTCATTTCTTGATTGAATTAAACCCACCCGCACGGCCCTTGACAAAGGCCAACAAGGTCGCACGACTACCCTAATCCAATCTGCATCATATACATAAGCAGATAAGTACTATTCAGCTACCGCACACCAAGCCTTGACAAAGGCCAACAAACGCAGCACGAATACTAAACAGTCCTTATCTGAAATGACGGAGGGCTACGACAGGTTTTTCTGAAAACCTATTGCGTAATGAACTTGATATCGTTGTAGAATCAAATGATTTTTAAATGGAGTGTTTTTAAGGCTTTTCTAGTTTTGCTAAAGTGGTCACTCCTGATGAAGGGATCGTCGGCCCTTTCCTCATCGAATAAGGAGCAGGATATATCACATATACCGTTGTGCAAAGTAAAAACTCCAAAAGCAATGAAAAGACAAACCGAGGGGTGTAGCATCTACCAGTTATTGCTAAAGGGGTCACTTCCGGTGAAGGGATCTCGGCCCTTTCCTTACCGAATAAGGTGCAGGATGTTCTACAAGGAACACCGCGATGCAAAGCAAGAACTGTAGCTACCTGTTTTTGAAAATTCGATTCCACAAAATCTTAGGTTTCCTTTCTTTCATTAATCACATTAATGAAGTCCCATCATTTAAATCACCTAAATATCACAGATAAATACGACGTACACTTATGCCATCCGCATTCGCCTCGATGTCCCCTCGTGCACCGTTAGGTTAGGTAACTAACGGCAGAGCGGGGCAGGGCTAGCGCGGGTGTAAAACATAAGTAACATATATATAATATATCATATATACTATATATAGTATTTATCACAGAACATCAAATGATCACATCACAGATATCGCAGCAGAAGAAACATATGAAACATTGGATATACTAGGACGTCCGTATTTTCAATACGAGCCAGTATAAAACACGGATTCCGCGGCCGCTATGAATAGCCAAACCCACACCCCTAGACCCCTACGAGAGCGGCAAGCAACCCTATCAATTCTAGAGTTAGGAGACCCGGACTCAACTCCCCGAGTTGGTCTCCCACTGGACTCCAGAACCCGGTTACTTGTGCTCTCTTCCTTGGGTCTATCCTAGTGCGGAAAAGTAAATAATATAAAAATGGTGGCAACAACCTCAACCCGGAAGTGCCCCAAAAAAAGAATATTACTAACATTTAATTTTACATGAATGAAAATGAAAAACTCTCATCTCACATAAAACCCCCGGCTATTTAAACGCGACGATCCAATATAACATATCCAGCAACACATAACATCACATGTCATCAACATAAGTAAATATGCCCATCCCAATTGTCGTTGACATATAGCAACGAAACCGGCGATATCACATATTACACTTACGGTCACAGAAAAGAAAGTGTAAAACTACAACAGTTGGAATCCGCAACCTCTTTAGACATCGCATGCCTAATCAAATGAATTCCTTAGACATCGCATGCTTAACAATTATAAACCCCGCATTTTAGTCTCAAAATCGAAAACACTTTTCAATATCAAGTCGGGCAATTCAACAAGATTCCCGACATCCAGAACGAATGCTCGTCGCAAACTTTAGTAGATGGCCGCACCCCCGATACCGTCGACGAAGTGCACTAAGGCGGAACACCGCTGCCGCTAGCACCCAAACGGATGCTTTTTGGCGACGGGGTTCTCCTACAGTCACTTGGTCGGGGCTATGGGGTGTAGCTGTCTATTAAGTTTACCTGCGAGTATCCGCGCACGCAACGTGATTGCGACGGACTTTTGATCACATCAAAATTCCGTGGC
The DNA here is from genome assembly GCA_030015575.1 of Agapanthus africanus. Taxonomy (NCBI): domain Eukaryota; kingdom Viridiplantae; phylum Streptophyta; class Magnoliopsida; order Asparagales; family Amaryllidaceae; genus Agapanthus; species Agapanthus africanus. The sequence goes on from CM057340.1 coordinate 464,310,293, forward strand.
AACCGATCAAGCGAGACCAAACTGCTAGATTTATAACATTCATTCAGTTATCTCATAACTACTTGTGAATTCCAAATATTGTATCACATTCCAGATAAATAGAAAATGTTAAACTTTCCGATCGAACAATCAAACACCCAAGTTTTCCCAAAATAGCTCAACACTTGAAATAAGTTTAAAAACCATTCACTTCATGCCACAGTACCAACGGTCCAGCCGTAGAAGGGTCAAGCCAACGCCTCACATGTGACACGCCGTACTGCCCCAAACCCTAAGGTTCAAAGGGCAGTTCAAGACGGTCACATAATCGAGTTAAGGTTTGTTGTCTTCTAGAGGGTCCATCGCGTTACTTGCACTACTTAGAACGTCATTAAACTACGGAAAAATCCAACACTTGGAAATTTTCCGGCAGGGGAAAAATTGGGTATTTATATCCGGTCGAACTTTTTAACATATTCTTAAATTACCCGGAAAAACACAGACGAAGTTAAACTTCCCGATCGAAACACCGAGTCCCCAATACAACCCAGAAAACTCAACTCTTGAATATAAGTTAGAAATTCCCATAAAACACAGCACTAACATAAAGAGATTACTGTGCAAACCACGTGGCAAAATTGACTCGTTTGGCAGCGGAACCGCCGTGCAAGCCAGGACGGGGCCGCGGTTCCACGACGCTTTAGTCGAGTTATGGTCACGTGTTGCACAGTAACTCTTACAAAACCCTGCTGAATTTTTTGACAATTTTTAATTAGGAAAAATACACAGTTACAGAAAATGTACAGAGAGGGTTAATGGTTAGGGTTTCGGGGTTCGATCGGATTTCTAACATCGTCTACACATCGCCTAAAGCTCTAGCCAGGCTCTGATACCACTGTAGGGCTCCTTGGCACACTCAAGAGGTTCCACAAGGCATCAACCATGCCAAAATCAAATTTTTCTTGTGCCGAGAAACCCTAATGCTAGATCGTTAACTAGAGCTAAGGCGAAAATCGTACAAGTAAACAACTTTACTAGAAAGTGAAAGGGACTACAACCTTTGTAGATCCAGTCCTCCACTTCTTTAGCTCCGTGATGATGTCCCTCCGCTGCGATCATCGGAATCCCGGACTCTAGCGATGTTTCGTCGGAGAAATGATCGGGCTAGGTCGTTGACTTCGATGCCGAAGATGATCTACGTCGAGGTGACTCAAACTGAAGCTCCATCTTCACTTGGTCATGAACCTTGTGAAGAAAACACCCTATACAACATGACAAGTGGTAGAGGATGAAGAAATAGGAAGTGGGTTCACTTTGGATTTGGATTTCTCACTTGATTTCATCACTTGAAATTTTCAAGAATGGTTTCTTCACTTGAAGAAGAAGATGAATTATTCTTGAAAATAATAAATCAAGTGAATACTTATCATAATGCAACCATGGGTGAGTGTAACTAATGTAGAGAATAAACTAGGGTTTAGGTAAATGGTTAGGTTAAGGATAAAACAAAATGGTAGACTTTTTCAAAGATGCATGAAGCATCATGAAGCTTCTTGCATAAAACAAAGAAAGCCACTACCATTTTATTTTTGCCAAAAATGAATAAAGAAAATAAATAAAACAAATAAAACTAAGCCATTAACATAAACATGGTTTAAAGCATACACACACCCAAGTTTGCATGTATCATCAAACATGATACAAACTAGTGCACAAACATATATCATATATACAATGTGCACAATCAAGTGAGATAATCAATCATAAGTGAACAATACTAGTCAATGTAAAGTAATATATCTAATATATAATTATACATTAAATCATTAAATCAATCACTTGATTTAATGATCCGGTCATATCGCATATAACCGACTAATATCAAGTGTATCAATGTATCGAATCTACACTTGATTCGATAACCCGGCTATATCTCATATAACCGTCCAATGATATAAATCGCGAGAATAGAATACAGTATCACATGCTGGTATTATTCTCGGTCCCGCACATATCTCATATGCGCTCCAATTTCGTTTCGCTTGAGCCAGGAAACCTCTGTGAAGGACTCTAAAGACTCGTCAATACGCCGGCAGTAGGCGATGATCATATCAAACACCCACAAACCGAAAGCGGTCTGCTAAACGTAACGGCCATCCGGGTATTGAGTGATCCGAAGATCAACGAGCAAGCCCGCTTACACTCCTGTGAATCCAACCGGTAACACTTACCGTACAGTCCGGTCTCGTCGTCTGATATGTCGCATATCTTGCCTAGGGGTGGTAAACGTCAGACCCCATTAGCTCGATAAGTCGTGTCGATATGAGGTCTATAACAGTTCGAGAAATTACTGGTAACACTGACCAGTAAATCTCAGCAACCCTGGCCAGGGATTTCCGGTTATAGCCAATCGAACACAGCGCAACATCAACTCCCTATACCGGGAGAGACGAATCCCCTCCTATCGCTCATTGCCTCCATGTGATTCGGGACTGTACCCAAAAACCACCGTTTTGCACGCCTTCTTAGACGTGGTAAGGTGGAAATCAAAGCACAGTGGGAATCACACAAGACTCTATGACGATCTCGGGTCAACAGACTACTCTGTACCAGTGTCACCAGAGAACTGCCATCTGACGTGAGGTATAATACCATCTGGGAGTTCTCGGCGAGTCCGTCCAGTGTACCCAGTCTCTACTGAGCACCCGTATATCATCTCTGATGTCAAACACCGATGGATATGAGATCATCCATCGACCATCATATGGGTCCAGATGCGTATACGCTAGTCTACTCTGGTATATCGATGCCCCGTCTCGATACACCAACGACTAGGGACCTTGAAGGATGTACTTATGGACTACCATGTCCCCACTAGTATGATCCGCATCATAGTCCAGGTAGTCAAGTACACATCCTAAGGGCTTTACCAACATGTAACAGAGAGACAATTAGTGTACATGTTAAGATAAAGAGAAACCAGATAGCATACTATCATGTCGAGCAAGAAAGTCCTCCCTATATATGTCCAAGCATCCACTACAATATACATCTTATGAACAGTAATGGCCTCTAGGGCATACATATAACTAACAGTGGATGCTGGGGCATATATAGGTAGAACTTTCTTGCTCAACATTATAGTACGCTATCTGGTTGCTCTTTATCTTAACATGTATGCTTATTGTCTCTCTGTTACATGTTGATAAAGCCCTTAGGATGTGTACTCGACTTCCAGGACTATAATGTAGATTATACTAGTGGGGCCTGGTTTGTCAATGAGTACATCCTTCAATGTTCCTAGTCATAGGAATATCGAGATGGGGCATCGATATTCCAGAGTAGACTAGCATATATCTTCTCGACCCATGTGATGGGCGATGGATGATCCCATATCCTTTGGTGTTTGACATCAGAGATAGTATGCGAGTTCTCAGTGGTGACTGGGTACACCGAACAGACTCGCCGAGAACTCCCATATGGTATTATACCTCACGTCAGATGGCAGTTCTCTGGTGACACTGGTACAGCTTAGTCTGTTGATCCGAGATCTTCAAAGAGTCTTGTGTGTCTCCCACTGTGCTTTTATTTCCACCCTACCACGGCTCTACTGAGTCGTGCAAACAGGTGGTTTTTGGGTACAGTCCCGATTCACATGGAGGCAATGAGCGATAGGAGGGGATTCATCTCTCCCGGTATTAGGGGTTGATGTTGCGCTATGCTCGACTGGCCATAACTGGAAATACCTGGCCAGGGTTGCACTGATTTACTGGTAAGTGTTATCAGTAGTTTCATGCTTGTTATGGACCTTACATCGGCATGACTTATCAACCTACTGGCGTCTGACATTTTCCACCCCTAGGCGAGATATGCGACATATCAGACGAACAGACCGGACTGTGCGGTAGTGTTACTGATTGGATTCGCAGGAGTACTAGCGGGCTTGCTTGTTGATCTTCTGATCGCTCAATACCCGGGTGGCCGTTACGTTTAGCAGACCGCTTGCGGCTTGTGGGTGTTTGATATAATCATCACCTACTACCGGCGTATTGACGAGTCTTTAGAGTCCTACACAGGGGTTTTCTGGCTCAAGCGAAATGGAGTAGGAGCACATATGTGATATGTGCGGGACCTAGATTAATACGATATGAGATACCGTATTCTATTCTCGCGATTCGTGACATTGATCGGTTGTATGCGATATAGCCGGGTTATCGGATCAAGTGTTGATTCAATAAGTTGTTACTTTTGATATTAGTCGGTTATAGCCGGGTTATTAAATCAAGAGTTGATTTAATAATTTAATGTATAATTATATATTTGATATATTACATTACATTAACTAGTATTAGCTCACTTATGATTTATTTTCTCACTAGGATGTGCACATTGTTTATATGTGAAATATGCAAGTGTACATGTTTGTATCATGCTTGATGATACATACAAGTTGGGTGTATGAGACATAAACCAAATAAAGGTTAAATTAGGGTTTACTAATTTCCTAACAAATAACAAAAGAGATGAGACTTTGGTCAAAGTTGTCAAGCTTCATGAAGCTTGATAAACATTGACAAAGTCAACTCTTTTGTCATTCCTTTGGATATTAGTTAACCCAACCCTTAACCTTATATTTTGGTTAATTCTCTACATGAGTTAAGAAGAGGGCTTAACTCAACTATGGTGCAATAATTAAAAGGATAAGTTTTCATTTGGATGAATTATCCTTTCATCTTCTTCTTCATCAAGCACCATGAAAAGCTTGCTAGCTTTAATGGTGCCATGAGAAAAAGTGTGAGAAAATCAATTCTAAAGTGTGCCCACTTCCTACTTCTTCATCCTCTACCACTTGACATGTAGTAGAGTGTGTTCTCTTCATAAAGTTCATGACCTAGTGAAGGAATAGCTTGAGTTAGTGTCTCCCCGACGTAGATCATCTTCGGCCTCGAAGTCATCGAAGCAAGCACGTTCGTTCTTCTTGTGAAGCTTCTCTAGAGTTCGGAGTTCACGATCGCAGCGATGGGGACATCTACACGGAGCTAATGAAGTGAAGGACCGGATCTACAAAGGTTGTAATCCTTTTCACTTAGTAGTAAAGTAGTTTGCTTGTTTTAAGTTTCGCCTTATCTCTAGTAAACGATCTTGCATAGGGTTGTTCGGCACATAAAAATTTTGATTTTGGCATGGTTGATGCCTTTTTGAACCTTGTTAGTGTGCCTAGGAACCCTACATATGCAAAGCAAAAACTCCAAAAGCAATCAAAAGACAAACCGAGTGTTGTAGCATCTGCCAGTTATTGCTAAAGGGGTCACTCCCGGTGAAGGGATCTCGGCCCTTTCCTTATCGAATAAGGTGCAGGATGTTCTACAAGGAACACCGCTATTCAAAGCAAGAACTGTAGCTACCTATTTTTGAAAATTCGATTTCACAACATCTTTTAGGTTTATTTTTCTTTCATTAATCATATTAATGAAGTCCCATCATTTAAGTCACTTAAACATCACAGATAAATACGACGTACACTTATGCCATCCGCATTCGCCTCGATGTCCCCTCATGCACCGTTAGGTTAGGTAACTAACGGCAGAGAGGGACAGGGCTAGCATGGGTGTAAACCATAAGTAACGTCTATATAATATATCATATATACTATATACAGTATCTATCACAACATATCAAATGATCACATCACAGATATCGCAGCAGAAGAAACATATGAAACATTGGATATACTAGGACGTCCGTGTTTTATCTTGAGCCTCTATAAAACACGGATTCCACGGTCGTGATGAATAGCCAAACCCATACCCCTAGACCCCTACAAGAGCGGCAAGCAACCCTACCAATTCTAGAGTTAGGAGACCCGGACTCGACTCCTCGAGTTGGTCTCTCACTGGACTCTAGAACCCGGTTACTTGTGCTCTCCTCCTTGGGTCTATCCTAGTGCGGAAAAATAAATAATATACAAATGGTGACATCAACCTCATCCCGGAAGTGCCCCAACAAAAGAATATTACATACATTTAATTTTACATGAATGAAAATGAAAACCCTCATCTCACATAAAACCCCCGGCTATTCAGAACGCGTTGATCCAATATAACATATCCAGCAACTCATAACATCACATGTCATCAACGTAAGTAAATATGCGCATCCCAATTGTCGTTGACATATAGCAACGAAACCGGCGATATCATATATTACACTTACGGTCGCAGAAAAGAAAGTGTAAAACTACAATAGTTGGAATCCGCAACCTCCTTAGACATTACATGCCTAACTATTATAAACCCCGCATTTTAGTCTCTATATCGAAAACACTTTTCAATATCTGGTCGGGCAATTCAACAAGATTCCCGATATGTGATCGAATGCTCGTCGCAAACTTTAGTATACGGCCGCACCCCCGGATGCCGTCGACGAAGTGCACTAAGGCGGAACACCGCTGCCGCGAGCACCCAAACGGATGCTTTTGGCGACAGGGTTCTCCTACAGTCACTTGGTCGAGGCTTTGGGGCACGGCTGTCTATTAAGTTTACCCGGTGAGTATCCGCGTACGCTACGTGATTGCGACGGACTTTTGATCGCATCAAAATTCCGTGGCAAACGATCATTTGAGACTAAACTGCTATGTTTATAACATTCAAATTAGTTATCTCATAACTATTTGTGGATTCCAAATATTGTATCACATTCCAGATAAATAGACAGTGTTAAACTTTCCGATCGAATGATCAAACACCCAAGTTTTCCCAAATAGTTCTCAACACTTGAGAGGAGTTTAAAAACATCCATCACATGCCACAGTACCAATGGTCCAGCCGTAGAAGGGTCAAGCCAACGCCTCACATGTGGCAATGCCGTACTGCCGCAAACCCTAAGGTTCAAAAGGCAGTTCAAGACGGTCACATAATCGAGTTAAGGTTTGTTGTCTTCTAGAGGGTCCATTGCGTAACTTGCACGATTTAGACGTTCTTAAACTACGGAAAAATCCAACACTTGGAAATTTTCCGGGTCAGGAAAACGTGAGTTATTGATATCCGTTCGAACTTTTTAACACGTTCTAAAAATTACCCGGACAAACTAAAGAAAGTTATAATATCCGATCGAATCAACGAGTCCCCAATATAACCCAGAAAACTCAACACATGAGTAGAATTAAAAATACCCAGAAGAATTAGGAAGTACAGACGGATCAACTGTAGCAAAAACTAACCTTTAATCCCCAAGTACGGCCACGGAACCGCCGCCAATACCCTCGTTTGGCCGCTGCATGACTCATGGTTTACTATTCTTCCATGGTTAATATTTTGTAGAGATATTTTTTGCTTGCATGATTATCTCATTCACTTAGCCATTCTTCATTTTTTTCTGGCTCACTCTACACTCTCATCTTCTCCTTGCTCTCTTCTTCTAATACTAACCCTAATTGTCTCATGAGTTGAGAAACCTAAGGTTAGTGAGACAAAGCATTCCATAATCACTCTCTACACACTTTAGTTTACTTATATTAGAAAGCTAAGTATTCTAGTTACCTCAATTAGGAGGTAGGAGCTATTAGTTGGCACTCTCGGGTGGATCATCATTGACGCGAGGAGACCGGAGTTCAAGCACGATCCATACTTCCATCGAGGAGCTTAAGGAGAGGATCAAAGACCCGAAGGACATGGTTTCTTTAGGTATACTTTCTATCATAGTAGATAGAACCCTTAAATTCTAGTTAGGTTTATGGAATGAGGCGGTTTAGGTTTATTCTAGCGCCAAGTTTCGATTCGTATAAAAAATTTTGTTCCGCATATGTCCACGGAAGTTGGCTGGGGCGCTAGCGTAACCTTTCATGGTATCAGAGCCAGCTCATAAACCCTACACAAGCAAGTTTAAACAATGTTAAAATAACAAAACCGAAACAACTCAAAACATAGAAACCAAATTTCAAGTTTCTATCGATTTTTCCAGAGGCTCCAATTTTTTTTAAACAATTGCAGAGTGCTCTATTCACAGAGGGATGAACATTGACAAAAAACGAGACGATTCTAAATAGTTTTGGTCGGCCAAACCTCCAAAAATTCCGATGTCACCGGTTTTAGTATGGTGTATTTTCTCGAGTTTTAGTCCGTGATCTTATCCAGTGGAGTTTGGGTTTCAGGTGTTGTATGTTTTTTCCCAAGTTTGATGTTCTGTTGTTTATGAGTATAGGGAAATTCGGAGTGTTTCGAAGTTGTTATATTTGACACTGTTTAATAGTTTACAGTACATTCACTTTTATCTGCGACCGTGAATGTCATTCGATCGGTACAACTCGTCTAATTGCTATATGTTCATTTAGACGGGTTTGCGAACATGATATTCGCGTTGATATTTTATGTTTGTGCTGTGATTGTGGTCGGATAGTCATGGTGGATAGAATGTGGTGCAATGTTAGTGGTACAGTTAAAGATTCATTTGTATATTCATTTTGCAGGGCGAGCATCCGACATGTGGACTGCCGTCTTTGCCAGGTTGTATATTATTTGTTTAGGATACGACCGGGTTGAAGTTGATGTCACCATTTGTACATATTATTTTCTTTTTCTGTACTAGGATTACCCCGCGGTGGAGTGCACGAATAGCCGGGTTCTAGAAGGCAACAAGCCCGCATCTCATGGCGTTGAGACGGAATGGGCTTCATTCTAGAATTGGTAGGATATTCACCGCACTCATAGGGGGTATTGGTTGACCCAAGGTAGGGCGCCCATGTTAACGGATTTCGTAAAGCGCTGGGTGGCCCATTCACTTTGTTGAAAGGGGCTGCCTCACTTCTGGGATTGGCGAGTGACTTGCCATGCTCGTAGGGGTCCAAGTTTTCATTGCACAGGCTATCCACACGAACGGGAACGTCGGGTCTCATTTGCGGCTCAATTGAAACCCGAGGATTCAAGATTATCCACCACTCTGTATTGTTGGCTGAGATTCTGTGATGTTGATTATTATCATGCCTGGGACGAATGTTGTATATACTTATATATATACTAGTAGATATTGTATATGTTTTGCACCCACGCTAGTCCAGCCCCCGCTCTGTCGTTAGTTAAGTAACCTAACGGGTGATGACGGGGCCCAGTGGCGAATGCGGATGGCATATACGTACATCATATTTTCGTTCTTTTCTGGTATGATAGGTTAATTTATGGGACACCATTAATTTTGATTAATGCAAGAAAAGAAACCTAAAAGATGTTATTGGAACAAATTTCGAAAAACTACAGTTATATTCTTTCTCTTTGCATAGTGGTATTCGGTCGTGAATATCCTGCACCTCATTCCATGAGGCAAGAGCCGAGATCCCTTCACGGGGAGTGACCTCTTGATCAAAAGACTATACTATAGATTACTCGGTTTTTTCAAAACCAGAAATTTTTAAAAAGTGGAGCTTAAACCACTCTTTTTTCAAAGCTATCAGGTTCTTTCAACGATATCAAGTTCATTACGTTAACGGGTTTTTTGCCAAAAACCCAACCGTAGCCCTCCGTCATTTCATATAAGTATTACTTAGTATTCATGCTGTGTAAGTTGACTTCTGTCAAGGCATAGTGAATGGTAGCTAAGCAATGCTCGTATATTGCATAGATAGATGCGATTATTTAGGACAGTCCCACAGTTATTTTGACATCTGTCAAGGACTTGTGCGGATGGGTCTATATCAATCCAGGACAATGACAGGTTGAACTTGACTTGCGACTTATGACATGTTGACCTCTGTCAAGGTCATGAAGCCGCTTGGGGAGAAACTACATCGGGAGTTTCAAATATACAGGAAACCTGCAGATTTAGCATACCTTCTGAAGTGTAGTGACTAGAGTGGATTCCCTCTAGGTCATCACACAATGATAGTTGGATCCCGATCCCACTGATGAGTTGGATTACACTCGAGAGATTATTTCACTTAACAATCAATACTATAAACTAAGTAGGTGTCTAGAATGGTGTTAGCGGGGCTACGCCTCCAGGGAAAGGAGCTTACATAAGCGTTGGAAAACCTCCCTCCAAGTACCAACACTAGCCTGGCTAAAAGGTTAAGCAAGAATTGTGACGTGCGATTAATCCTGACTAGTTCTTCTTTTAAGGTTTGAAGAATAATTTGAGGATACAGTGGGAGCCATCCTGGTTAGATAAAATAATAACCAATCTAATCTTGCAAAATAGCACGCTAAGTGTTTCTTTTCTCTCTCTCCAGGTAGCAACCATTTCACGCCCTAATCAAGATAATAAAATGTATCGCTTGACCGATTCGAATTCTTATTCGGGGCTGGGGAACATCGGTTTTGCTCTAACTTATGATGGTGATCGTAAGTATGAGCAGAGGAAAGAAGATAGTCTGAATTCCTTGGAGACCCTATTGAAGAAGAAGCATACTAATGCATCTACTTCAGGTGTTCTTGTAATTGAGAACTGCTTTTCGGTCAGTCCTATCTCTTGGATACTAGATACCAGATCAAGATCTCATATCTGTAATTTATTGTAGGGATTGAGAAAAAGTAGGATAGTTGGATTTGGTGATATGTCCCTCAGAGTAGGGAACGGAGCATAAGTTGATGCTGCAGTCGTCGGTGAATATCACCTAGTGTTGCCAAATGGCAATACTATGATTTTGAACAATTGCTACTATGTACCTTCCATGATTTCCAACATAATATAAGTTTCTTTACCTGATAAAGATGGATATAACTTTGTTCTTGATAGAAATATCATGAACATTTACCTTGATAAGGTACTGGTTGCAGAAAGTACACTGTTTAATGGTATCTATGTTCTAAATCAAAACACAGTTTTCAGTATACAAAACACACGCAAGAGGAAGAGTTCAGATACGAACGAATCCTACTTGTGGCATTGTAGACTTGGTCATATCGGAGAGGAAAGACTAAGTTGCATAAAGATAGACTTTTGAATACGTTTGAATTTTCATCTTATGAAACTTGTCAGTCTTGTCTCAAAGGAAAGATGACTAAATCTCCGTTCACCGGACACGGAGAAAGAGCAGGAGAGCTCTTGGGATTCATACACAGTGATGTATATGGTCCAATATCTATCCATGCAAGAGGTGGGTGCTCGTACTTCATCACATTCACTGAGGATCTCTCTAGGTTCGGATATGTGTATCTGATGAAACACAAATCTGAAAGTTTTAAGAAATTCAAAGAATTCAGAAACGAAGTAGAGAACCAGACTGGCAAAAGTATCAAGATCATCCGATCTGATAGAGGAGGGGAGTACTTGAGACTGAATTCAGGGACTTTCTAAAAGAGAATGGCATTCTCTCTCAGCTTACTCCTCCGTATACATCACAGCACAACGGCGTATCGTAGCGGAGGAACCGTGCCCTATTGGACATGGTTCGCTCCATGATGAGTAGTGCTGAGTTACCTCTTTCATTTTGAGGACTTACGCTTGAAACAGCAGCGTACTTGTTGAATCAGGTTCTGTCTAAATCAGTGCCTAAGACTCCATATGAAATATGGAATGGTAGAAAACCATGTCTTAAACGGGTTAAGATATGGGATTGTCCGGTATATGTGAAAAACCAGAATCCAGACAAACTTTAGGCACTGTCAGTTTTATGTAAGTTTTTAGGATATCCCAGACATTCAAATGGATATCTGTTCTACCACACCGAGGAACCGAAGGTGTTTGTTGCCCAGCACACTACCTTTATAGAGTGACAATTTCTTGCAAAAGAAATAAGTGGCAGCACGGTAGAACTGGAAGAAATTCCAGAGGGACGAACTATAACTAAAGATTTAGTAGAACCAAAAAATTCAATAGTCCCAGACGAACCTCAGCCGCTCCGCGGATCTGGTAGGATTTCTCATCCGCCCGAGAGATACTACAGTTTTCTCATAGACGGGGATCGGGAGGATTGGATCTTAGAAGAAGATGATCCTACCAGTTTCAGGTAGGCCATTATCAATAGGGAGTCTGATAAGTGGCTAGATTCTATGCGATCCGAAATGGAGTCCATGTACACCAATAAAGTGTGGACCTTGGATATTGCTCCACCTGGGGTAAAACACGTTGGATGCAAATGGATCTACAAAAAGAAATTTGGTGTAGATGGGCAGGTGGAAACCTATAAGGCTAGACTCGTTGCAAAAGGTTTTCATTAAAGACTAGGTGTGGACTATGACAAAACTTTTTCTCCAGTAGCTATGCTACCCATTTGGATCCTACTTGCCATTGCTGCTTTCCATGACTATGAAATCTGGAAAATAGACGTAAAAACGAAAGTTTGGAAGAGTGCCGATTGAATGAATTCTTTGTTCGTGTCGGTAGAAAATGTGTAGAAATCACAACCAAAGATATTTTTGACCACAATCAATAACGGTGTCGGATGTAGCGCGTTAGCGAGTGCGGATCGTCCACAGGGAAAGTGAGATCTGTTCGAATTTTAATTAGATGAATTGAAAATTAAAGAAAAGAGAAAAGACAATTCAATTCAAGATTTTAATGTTGAAGTTCAAGAATTATCTAGATCTAAATCTAAAATCAAGAAAACATTTAAAAATCAAGAATTAAGAATTGATGATTTCCAATCCAATAATCAAGAATCGAAGTGAGGCTCGTAGGAATCGATCGAATGTATAGACGTGATGAAATCTATTGATTACGTATTCTTATCCATCGATGATTTGATACTAGATTGATGATGATCAACGAGAATTAGGGATTTCTTGCGGAAACTAGGGTTTCATCATCTATCCCTTCTCCTTTCGTCGATTTCATTCATATTCTAGCCTCTAGTAAATTCAAGAATCGATTATGGATCCCTAATTAAGAGCGAACACAATCAAGAATGCATCGCTCGAAACTAGGTCGTCGATTCTTCAATTTACTTAGGTTTACAAAACTCATAGGACTTAAGAATCGTTTCAAAATTTGTAATCATCATCATCTATTGATTCTCTCGACTCCATCACGAGCGGAGTTTTACTCAAACATCATAACAAGAAACACAATCAAGAATTGAGATCAAATCATGATGCAAGAATGTAAAGAAAGCAAGATAAAGAATTTCACCTTTTATTTATCAACAATTTTTTTACAATTCTCTCAAGATCTACAATGAGGAAAGAACTCGATCGTCGATTTGGCTTCGCTCGTCTTCGTGAGTCGCGGATCGTCTTGGACCACTTGCTCAGATGAAGATCGGTTTCGCTCCTAAAAGGTTGAAGGCTTCTTGCTTGAATTGTACTCGGTGTTCTTGATTTTGGCTTTGGATTTTGAATTGGGGATTAGGGTTTGAATGCACAAGTTGTGTCACTCAACTTGTGTGTGTAATGTTTAATGGACCACCAAAAACCCTAGATCTAGGTTTCCTTTTATAAGCATCTCAACCTTAGATCTAGAATTCAAATTTCAAATTTCCCTCCAAAAGTTTGTTAGAAAGAGGCTTCTAGAAGAAGTTAGTTGGAGGGAATATTCTAGAGTTAGGTTGTTAGGCCGAGCCTTCTGGATGAAGCCACGTGGTGTTTCTGGAGTCTTCTACAAGCATTGTTAGTTACAGGAAGCCACGTGTGAAAATATGCAGCGATGACGTCATCAAGGCGCCGCGGATCCGCGGCGGGAATGGGCTATTGGCCGTAGATCCGCGGCCCAATAGTGTCCTCTATGCATGTAATTTCTGTGGTGAATTTGTGCTGGCCTTGTAGAACTTTTCTGATGTGTTGAATCTCATTTTGCTTTCTCTATTTCTGCCAGATCTCAAGTCTTGGACTTGGCGTATTTTTCTCAGCACTTTTAACTGTTTTTGCTCTTTTCCTGGAATTTTCTGCACAGATTCTCGAGACAAGTGTTGCGCTATACAAAGATTATGCGATGCAATGATAAACACTCAATTTCCCTCAAAATGTCGGTTTTAAAGTATAACATAGGTAATTTGGTATTTTACGGCTGTTTTTCTAATAGATGAGTGCAAATGGTAGGGAAATTGATGTGTTAAAAATGCAATATTTTCGATCGATCAAATTCCCCCAAACTTATTTTCGGTCGTCTCGAGTGAACTGTTTTATTAAAAAGAGAAGGAGAAAATAAAGAAAGAGAAAAACTTACTAGCACACTTTCGTAGGCAACACGATTGCACTGAGCACGTGCAACAAGCCTTTAAACCTCTAGGTGTCCCTAGTAGGAGGAGTGTTGTCTCCTGAGGGTTTTCAGCGGATTGCACCTACAAAATCCCATAATAAAAGGAAGACCGTGAAAGTTACATATAAAGATAAGAATTGTAAAAGAAAGACTTTGAAAATTAGAGTTTCCAACTATACTAGCTTTTCGGTTGTCATGAGCCCTATCTTAATAGTCATGAAAAGATGTCAGAAATCACATCATCCCTCAATAAAACATCATCTTTATTCTTCATTCCTATCTTTCTTCCAATCATCGATCATATAACCCTACGTGTGTGTAAAGAACATCCCTACACCCGGAGAATTCAATTCAAGCTATCATACTCTTGTCCATCCACCTCAGTACTTTTTAATTAATGAATATTTAGATTTGCTCACACATTTTAATGCGACCGTTAATACTTCTTGAGGTACTAACCAACCGATTACTCATGTGCTTGCTTATACAGTATATTTTCCTCGTCTTGCACCACCTAAGGCTTAGCAGTGACTCCCAGACCAGTTGGTCTAAGGCACTAGGTGATGAAGCACCCTCGCTATATTTTTTTTATTACTGCCTTGGCGATAACAAAACCAGTGTTCATTTTTCTCACCATTTTTATATTTTTTTTATTCATTTTAATTTTTCTTTCCTTCATACTTTGGCTTTTAGACAAGAGCATTTCAAGGTATTCTCTACTATCCCGAGTTTCAAGACGTGTGTAAGTGCGAATAGTAGGGTATCAACGTTCAAAATGTTTAGCTTCTAGAATAGGAACTATTTTTCAGACTTATTTTTATCCTTAGATTAGTGACTTCCTTCATCTTACTAACCCTTGGGACAACGGCTCATAACTACTTATTACTAGTTCGTATAAGAAAACTTCTAATTTTCTTGGTTTTCTTAAATTTTTCAAATCTTTGGATGTAATTTTTCACTATCTAATCTTTTATTATCTTATTTATGTACAAAAATATTTATTTTTATTTTTGAAAATTTTGAAATTTTTATAGGTTTTTAAAATGTTTTGTGCTTATGCAAAGTATGATGCAAATGATGCGAAAATAAGCACAAACCTCCCCCAAACTTGTTTTCAACAGTGACCTCACTGTTGCCATCCGCTAAATCTCAAAAACCTGTAAGTTTGGGAGGAAATTTATTAATGGGGGCAATAAATATGATTGTGAAAATTCTCCCCCAAACTTATTTTTGGCTCCCAATTTTGAGTAAAAAATTTTCTTTTCAAGAGCCAGATTATACCCCCCCAAACTTGAGTTAAACCATGTTAAGCTTTGAAAATCACAAGAGGGGGTCAAGATTATTGGTCGATGCCAAGCATTGCAAAAACCGAAGGTCAACACTAACCATTCGAAGATTTTATCAATGTAGTGCTCTGGTTGGTGGAATAAGAAGTAGGGAAAGGGTAAGTGGTGGAATAGAATGTGTTTGCGTCTCGTTTTGGAGAGACAACTCAGTGATTGTGATGGATTACTCGCATTCTCTTTACAGTCCAGAAGAAGGGGTGGAGGTTCAATTTCTTTGTTTAGGAGATGATTCATCTCAACACCCGTGTTATTCAAAAATGCGAGTTCTTCGGCGAAGATTTCCTCAAAAGTCTCATCAATACCCCAAAGAATAATGTCATCACAAAGCACGGGGTGATCTTCAGACTCCAAAAACGGTTCATAATCAGTGTTAGTTGTTGACCCGGACAACTCGGTGGAGGAGTTCGTATGTGTATGATACATAGTTGGGTTAAACAATAACATATGAAAAGAGTCAAGATTAGTATCATGAGGATCGTCAAATTAGCTGCTGTCGACATCCATTAATTCGACAGAACAGACCTGAGCAGTAGGTTCGGAGGGTACACTTCCCAACTTGTAAATGTTCAGCTCAATTGACCTATTCCCGAAAGATAGGGTCATAGAGCCGTTACGACAGTTGATGATAGCATTGGAAGTGGCCAAAAAGGAGCGACCAAGAATCACCGGAATTTGATTCCGTGGGTTTGCTACAGGCTGTGTATCAATTACAATAAAATCTACAGGGAATACAAATTCCCCGATTTTTATTAACACATTCTCCAGTTCACCCCTAAGTTTGGTGATTGATCGGTCAGCCATCTGGAGAGTGCAGTGAGCTGGTTTCAACTCTCTGATCCCTAACTGCTCGTAGACTGAATATGGAAGCAAGTTAACACTAGCGCCTAGGTCGAGTAAAGCACGGTTGATGTGTTTTTCCCCAATAGAAATAGAAATAGAAATAGAAATAGTAGGGCAGCCAGGGTCCTTACGTTTCCTTGGTAATTGTTGGAGAAAAGCCGTGTCTACAGTACTCGACATGAACACTTTTTTCAGCACTTGAGTCTTCCTCTTCCTAGTGCACAAGTTTTTAAGAGTTTTCGCATAGGACGGTGTAAGTGCACGGCGGCGCCCCGGCCGTCTGAATGAGGCCAAAATGCGGAAACGATACTTTTACAAAACTTGTAAACCGGCACCACCGCGCACTTTAAAACCTGGATCGGGCCATTAACCTACTCCTAGCTAACTAGAGAAGGGGTAGAGAGATATACCGAGCGATCCGTGTCCTTCGGTCTTCTCGTCGTCGTCCCGATCTCCCGCGGAATCTCCGGTCTTCATCTCCTCGTCGGAAGGGCATCACATCGCCGGGTTCTTTTACGGGCTCCCACCTCTGGACCGAGGCAACTCGGGCATGAATTTGCTAGCCGACGTGCCCAAGAATACTGTAGGCTAAGTATAGTAGGCTATGTCTCAAAGGGGTATGAAGTTGCCATGAGGAAGTGAAGGTGGAAATGAAGTAGTGAGCTTTTGAGATGAACCAAGAACATTTTTGAGCAAGAAAATGAGACCAATTCCCTTTACAAAAAATTGGGACAGCCCACTCAAAAGAAGTGGCCGGCCTCATCAAGAATGAGAGAGTTCCAAGTCAAGAGGGAGGGAGTGGATGAATAATCATGCAAGAGAGAGAAAGGGTAATGATGATGGAATACCATAACAACAAAGTCCAAAAAGAAAAACCCATCATCTCTCAAATCAAGCACAAGTCAAGCCATGGTGAATAAAGAAGTCAAGGGATGCTGCACAATCATCATGAAACTACTGCTAGCAAATAACACCCTCCACAAATTAAATTTGCATGCTTGTAAATAAGCCCTCCTCCACCAATTTTCAGCCAAGGAAAGAAACAAAGGAAAATGGCCGAAACGGAAAGCAAACTGGCAACTTCAAAAATCTAATCCCATAATAAATTACAGGAAAACCACGCGACTGTATATACATACCCGCATTTGTATTCCGACAGAATACAAATGCAATGAGACAAAATCTACACCGTACAATACTAGGATCCGGCTTAAACCAAAGCCTGCTAGTATTATCCGTCCGATCATGATCCGTGCAATACCGCACATATATGATTGAACCCTGCCATATATCCATACGGCCTCTACAGCGTTTCGCCCGAAACTTGAGAAACGGTCTGTGGGGGACTCTAAAGACTCGTCAATATTTTGGTTGTGGATTTAACCACTAGCACGTCAGAGGTATTAGCCATACGTAACGGGCTACCAGGTATTGACCAAAAAGGACGTCGATGAGAGAACTCATCCTGACACCCTACTGAGCCTGTCAGTGACAATATCCGTACAGTCCGGTCCGTTCGTCTATGAGAATCGCATGTCGGGCCTAGGTGGTTGGTAAAAGTCAGACCCCCAAAAGCGGTACAAGTCGTGTCGGAGTGTAGCCCAGAACACCCTAAGATACTACTGGAATACCTACCAGTAAATCTCCTGCCTTGGCCAAGGACTTCGTGTAATGGCACTCCTAGACACAGCGCGACCTCACCCCCAATACCGGGAGAGACGAACCCCTGTAGATCCGCTCACTGCCTCCATATGGCTCGGGACTGTACCCAACTAAAAGCTGTTTGCACGACTCCTTTGAGCCGTGGTAGGGTAGTAATCAAAGCACAATGGGAACTCACACGAGAAAAATGACGATCTCAGGTCGATGAACTAACCTGTACATATGTCACCAGGGAACTGCCATCTGACGTCAGGTATAATACCAACTAGCATGTTCCCGGCGAGTCCTGTCCGGTGTACTCATAACCCAATGAGCACCTGTATACATCTTAGGTAAACCAACTGACACCAGTGGCTTGTGAGACCGGCCACCGCTCCTCGTCGGGGTCTCGACTGTATACACTAGTCTACTCTGGAGTATCGATGCCCTGTCTCGAAAACTCCCACGACTAGGGACCTTTTAATGATGTGCTTATAGACCCCAGCTCCCACGTATATGATTGCCATCATACTGCTGGCCATCAAGCAAGACCCTAAGGGCTCTATCAATGCGCAATAGTGACCTGTAAGGTCACCTAAAGCAGTACACGATGATAAAGATAAACCAGATAGCATACTATCATCTTGAGTATGACTGTTCTAACGGTATAGGTCCTCTCTCAATCATTGCAATCACATGCCTGTGATCC
Organism: Agapanthus africanus; assembly: GCA_030015575.1. Lineage (NCBI taxonomy): Eukaryota > Viridiplantae > Streptophyta > Magnoliopsida > Asparagales > Amaryllidaceae > Agapanthus > Agapanthus africanus. Next base: position 464,328,929 of record CM057340.1, read on the forward strand.
AATAATTGACTCTGAGGGCACTATCTCCAACATACGGAACTTGTTGGATAGCATCTAGGAGAGGGATGTTGATGTTAACTTGCTTAAACATGTCCACAAGCTTCTCCATTTAGGCATTGGGTTTGTTGGGCCTCAACCTATTTGGAAATGGAGCTCTATCAATAAGTGTTGGGTCCAACATTTGTGGAGAAGTTTGTGGGGGTGGGAAGGATGAAGTGGGTGGAAGGTTCGAGCCTTTGGGAAAATGGAGAATAGGCTCGGAAGAAGACGTTAAACTAGACGAAATAAGGTAAGAAGTAGAAATGGGAGTGGAAGTAGAAGTGGAAGCCAGGGTGTTAATGATCAATTCATCATTATCAATTTGTTCACCCACATGATTGTCTAGAACTCTTCCAGATCTCAACGTGGTAAGTGCATCCACATTAGTGTAATGTGAAGGTCCAGATCAGGTAGGGGTTGAGATGGAAGATTCCCTTTTTCTCCAGCACTCATTCTGGCAGTCAGTTGTGCAATTTGTGCTTCTATCGATTTGATACTCTCACCGTTGGAGACAATGTTCTGCGCTAATGTCTGGATAGAAGATTTTAAAATGTCATTCGTTTGCATGAACTGTGTAATGAACATGTTGAGTGCAGAGGGTGTAGAAATACCGGCAGAAAAAGGATCAAAATTGTTGGCCGGGTTTTGAAAAGGTTGTGATTGAAAGGGGTGCTGACTCAATTGTGGTGGTTGCTGTTGTGGTGGAGAAACCCATTGAAAGTTATTCTGGTTTAGATCCGTGTATTGAGTTTGGTGTTGGATCCAAGAAAGATCAGGGTGATTCCTCCAATTGTGATTATATGAGGAAGAAGAAAGATCGATTCCAGGTCTTTGCTGAAATGCAGCATTAGTGTGACCTTGAAACGGTACATTCAAAGGACATTCTTCTGTCAAATGTGATGGGTTTGAACAGCAGCCACACATGGTTTTGGGAATTGTGTATGTGTTTAGGGAGGCTGAAGAGATTTTGTTTTCTATAGCGTCGAGCTTCCTTTGTATTGCGGCCATTTCGGCTCTCATTGTGACGGAAACATCGAGCTGATTGATATCTTCCCTGGGCGGTGGTGGTCTAACACTTTCCCATTATAATGTGTTTTGACCTAAATCTTCTAGATATTTCCAAGCTTCACCATCATCTTTAGATAGGAATTGGCAATGACACATGGTTTCATGCATCTGTTTAGTCGTGAGATCAATACCCTCATAGAGAATTCGACACAAATCCCATCTAGAGATTCCGTGATGAGGGCATTGTAAAAGAAGATCCTTGAACCGTTCAAAGCATTTCCAGAATGGTTCATTGGGATGTTGGGTGAATTTGAAGATTTTTCTCCGAACACGGCTGGTCTTGTGATTGGGATAAAATTTCTTAAGGAATGCTGTAACAAATTCATCCCATTTTGAAATAGAATGCGCGGTTGTATTATAAAGCCACTTCTCGGCTAAATCGCACAAAGTGAATGCAAGAAAACGTAAACACAGAGCATCCAAAGACAGTTGTGACGTTCCAATCATTGCGCATACGTTTTCAAATTTGGAGATAAAAACGTATGCGTCTTCAGAATCAAGATTGTGAAATTTGGGTAACAGTTTGATGAATTGGGGGTTGATTTCAAAATTTTCCCCGTTGGCAGGTGGTATAGAAAGACAGGTGGGAAAAGGAACACGTGAAAGATAGCATCTCTCTTGAAGAGAAATGCGTGGAGGATTCTGCGCACCTGCGGGTGGTGGCAGAGTGGTGTAAAAGTTTGATGGAAATCCATCCATCGCGGTGGTGGTGGGAAAAAGAAAATGTGGAAATACCGAATTTGGGGTCGATAGGGGTAAACGCGGACAAGACGGGCACTAGAATCCCGTGTCCAGCCGAGCTTGCACTAAAGGGTTTAGTACAAGTGGCAGCGTTGATATAATTAGGGGAAAGATGAAGTGGTGTTTGTTTTGAAAAAGATACGGATTTTTGAAAAAACGATGCAAATCACAACAATACACACACAACCCTAAATCTAATGGTCACCTAGGTCAAGTCTCTAGACCGCTCCTAACTGCCAGAAGACAAATCGCAGGATCAATCCTTTACTATCTCTTTGTCTCTCCTGTGGTCAGGTATGTGCCAGGTAAGTGGGAGGTTCTCCACTACGTAAGTAGTGGGCCTAATTAAGTAACCACTTGTCTTAGACACACTTTCCTTAGACACCACAAAAGAAACGCGGATAAGAAATAGATTACCCACAACCTCCTTCTGTCCTAAGTGAGCGCGACGGTCCTTAGAGTCAAGTCTAGATTTCTTTTAGTTAATGAGGGTAATGCGGATGCAATTTTGTGATTTTCGGGGCTTAGGAAGGGTAATGAACTCCCCACCTAATCTGAATTTGGCCGTGCCCCTTAAATTCCGTATTAATATGCAAACAACCAAGATCAAAAGACGCACACTTTTTATTTTTGCGGCGCTGCTAATTTTGCAAAGAAACCTGCAGCAAATTTGTCATTGGAGCAGACAGAGAAAGAGATATGAAAGTCAAGAAGTCACCTGAGAATTTTAGTGCACTGTAGCTACAGTGCTTCCGCGGTTCCGCCGCGATTAGCTCCTTAAACCGCGGAAACGCGGTCAGTTTGTTTGATCACTGCACAAATTTTTCTGCAGATGCTCCTGTTTACTTACTCAACTCTCTGGAATGCTCTGAAAATTTTTTCTCTCGCACCACAGATTCCAGATTTCCTCGCAACAAACCACAACGAATCGTTTAGTGTTTGCGCGAATTTAGATCTAAAAATTTTGATGGAATAAATTTTTCAACTCAAATTTCAAAAACAAACGAATTAGCGCACTATCCCCGGCAACGGCGCCATTTGATTGAATGATTCTTCGTATGTCGTGTTTTGAAATTGTATATAAAGTTCACAATCAAAGAATTTTTGTAAACCGCAATCAATAACGGTGTCGGATGTAGCGCGTTAGCGAGTGCGGATCGTCCACAGGGAAAGTGAGATCCGTTCGAATTTGAATTAGGTGAATTGAAAATTAAAGAAAAGAGAAAAGACAATTCAATTCAAGATTTTAAAGTTGAAGTTCAAGAATTATCTAGATCTAAATCTAAAATCAAGAAAACATTTAAAAATCAAGAATTAAGAATTGATGATTTCCAATCCAATAATCAAGAATCGAAGTGAGGCTCATAGGAATCGATTGAATCTATAGACGTGATGAAATCTATTGATTACGTATTCTTATCCATCGATGATTTGATACTAGATCGATGATGATCAACGAGAATTAGGGATTTCTTGCGGAAACTAGGGTTTCATCATCTATCCTTTGTCCTTTCGTTGGTTTCATTCACATTCTAGCCTCTAGTAAATTCAAGAATCGATCATGGATCCCTAATTAAGAGCGAACACAATCAAGAAAGCATCGCTCGAAACTAGGTCGTCGATTCTTCAATTTACTAAGGTTTACAAAACTCATAGGATTTAAGAATCATTTCAAAATTTGTAATCATCATCATATATTGATTCTCTCGACTCCTTCACGAGCGGAGTTTTACTCAAACATCATAACAAGAAACACAATCAAGAATTGAGATCAAATCATGATGCAAGAATGTAAAGAAAGCAAGATAAAGAATTTCACCTTTTATTTATCAACAATTTTGTTACAATTCTCTCAAGATCTACAATGAGGAAAGAACTCGATCGTCGATTTGGCTTCGCTCGTCTTCATGAGTCGCGGATCGTCTTGGACCACTTGCTCGGATGAAGATCGGCATTGCTCCTAAAAGGTTGAAGGCTTCTTGCTTGAATTGTACTCGGTGCTCTTTATTTTGGCTTTGGCTTTTGAATTGGGGATTAGGGTTTGAATGCACAAGTTGTGTCACTCAACTTGTGTGTGTAATGGCTAATGAACCACCCAAAACCCTAGATCTAGGTTTCCTTTTATTAGTATCTCAACCTTAGATCTAGAATTCAAATTTCAAATTTCCCTCCAAAAGTTTGTTAGAGAGAGGCTTCTAGAAGAAGTTAGTTGGAGGGAATATTCTATAGCTAGGTTGTTAGGCCGAGCCTTCTGGATGAAGCCACGTGGTGTTTCTGGAGTCTTCTGGAAGCATTGTTAGTTACAGGAAGCCACGTGTGAAAATACGCAGCGATGACGTCATCAAGGAGCCGCGGATCCGCTGCGGGAATGGGCTATTGGCCGTGGATCCACGGCCCAATAGTGTCTTCTATGCATGTAATTTCTGTGGTGAATTTGTGCTGGCCTTGTAGAACTTTTTTGATGTGTTGAATCTCATTTTTCTTTCTCTATTTCTGCCAGATCTCAAGTCTTGGACTTGGCGTATTTTTCTCAGCACTTTTAACTGTTTTTTCTTCTTTCCTGGAATTTCCTGCACAGATTCTCGAGACAAGTGTTGCGCTACACAAAGATTATGCGATGCAATGATAAACACTTAATTTCCCTCAAAACGTCGGTTTTAAAGTATAACACAGGTAATTTGGTATTTTACGGCAGTTTTTCTAATATGTGCTATATTAATACCGAACACTTATAGATGAGTGCAAATGGTAGGGAAATTGATGTGTTAAAAATGAAATATTTTCGACTGATCAAGTGTGTTTATATAGATCAGGCAGAAGGTTTTGTAGATAGTGGGAGCAGCGGGAAGGTGTGCAACTTGCTTAAATCCATTTATGGATTGAAGCAGGCATCGCAGAGATGGAACATTAATTTCCCTACCACTTGCACTAACCAAGATTCTCGACATCGCATGCCTAACAACTATAAACCCCGCATTTTAGTCTCATTATCGAAAACACTTTTCAATATCAAGTCGGGCAATTCAACAAGATTCCCGACATCCTGATCGAATGCTCGTCACAAACTTTAGTAGACAGCCGCACCCCCGGATGCCGTCGAAGAAGTGCTCTAAGGCGGAACACTGCTGCCGCGAGCACCCGAACGGATGCTTTTAGCGACGGGGTTCTCCTATAGTCACTTGGTCGGGGATATGGGGCGTGGCTATCTGTTAAGTTTACCCGGTGAGTATCCGCGTACGCTACGTGATTGCGACAGACTTTTGATCACATCAAAATTCCGTGGCAACCTATCATCTGAGACTAAACTGCTATGTTTATAATATTCAAATCAGTTATCTCATAACTATTTGTGAATTCCAAATATTGTATCACATTCCAGATAAATAGACAATGTTAAACTTTCCGATCGAATAATCAAACATCCAACTTTTCCCTAATAGTTCTTAACACTTGAAATTAGTTTAAAAAACATCCATTACATGCTACAGTACCAATGGTCCAGCCGTAGAAGGGTCAAGCCAACGCCTCACACGTGGCACACCGTACTGCCATAAATCCTAAGGTTTAGAGGCAGTTCAAGACGGTCACATAATCGAGTTAAGGTTTGTTGTCTTCTAGAGGGTCCACTGCGTTACTTGCACGACTTAGAAAGTTCCTAAACTACGAAAAAATCCAAAGCTTGGAAATTTTCCGGCAGGGGAAAATGTGAGGTATTGATATCCGTTCGAACTTTTTAACACGATATAATAATTACCCGGACAAACTAAACAAAGCTAAATTATCCGATCGAATCAACGAGTCCCCAATACAACCCTAGAAAACTCAAAACTTGAGTGGAATTAAAAAATTCCCAGAAAAAAATGACAAGAAAGTACCTAAGAATAAATATATGAAGTTCAAGGGACTAATTCAAAATTTTGGCCGCGGAACCGCCGCGGAACCCTTGGTTTGGCCGCGGTTCCATGGTCAAATCAGCGCATTACAGGTCCGTACTTCACAGTAATTCTTAGTTTTTCCTTCTTAATTTTCTGACCATTTTTAATTCATAAAAAATCATATTTTTGAAAAATATCCAGAGAGGGTTTCAAATTAGGGTTTCGGTGTTCGATCGGATATTAAACTTCGTCTAGACTTCGCCTAAAGCTCTAGCTTGGCTCTGATACCACTGTAGGGTTACTAGGCACGCTCACAAGGTTCTACGAGACATCAACCATGCCCGATTAAAAATTTAGCCGTGCCGAACAACCCAAAGCCGGATCTTTAAACTAGAGTTTATGCGAAAACAAGCATGTTAAACACTTTAACACTAAGTGAGAGGGATTACAACTTTTGTAGATCCAGTCCTTCACTTCTTAAGCTCCGTGTTGAGGTCCCTTCGCTGCGATCATCGTGTTCCGGACTCTGGAGAGGCTCCACGAAGAGAAAGATGCAGTCTTGCTTCCGATCTTCGATAACATAGATGATCTACCTTGAAGTTTCATTAACACAAGCTCTCACTCACAAAATGAATTGAACACCCTCATCTAAATGGCAATGATAGATGAGAATGATGAAGTATGATTTTTTCTCTCTTTTGTTTTCATATTCTCACATATAAATGTCACTTATGAAAAAGCTAGTGAAGCTTTTCATCAAGGAGGAAGAAGCAAGAAGAAGAGCTCCATCCTTTTGTGATGAATAATGAATTGTTGTAGTGGTTACAAATCTAACCAAGAGTTAAGCATGAAGGAATTAACCCTTGTAGAGAATTAACTAGAGTTAATGGTTTGGATTGGGTTAACATAATATCTTCACAAAATATCAAGCAAAACACAAAGTCAAAGCTTCATGAAGCTTCATAGAAGCTTCATGCAAAAGCTAACCCTAATCCAAACCCTAACCAAGTTTAAACCCTAAACCATTGTTAAATTTGTAATCCTAACATGTTACAATATTATATATCACATATACAATATATTTTGTAACAATAGAAAATAATACAATTAACATATATCGCATATATATCAATGTATTATCCCGTGAGAAAATGAATCTTTTAGTGAGCTAATATTAGTTAATGTAATTTAATATATCATATATATTATTATACATTAAATTATCGAATCAACACTTGATCCGACAATACGGCTATATCGCATATAACCGACTAATACGATGACCCGGCTATATCACATATACCCGGCCGATATCTCATATCGCGAGAATCCAATACGGTATCACATACCACATTATCCTCGGTCCCGCACATATCACATATATGCTCCTACTCCGTTTTTCCTGAGTCAAGAAAGCTCTGTCTAGGACTCTAAAGAATCGTCAATATGCCGGCAGTAGGTGATGATCATATCAAACACCCACAAGCTGCAAGCGGTCAGCTAAACGTAACAGCCATCCAGGTATTAAGCGCTCAGAAGATCAACAAGCAAGCCTGTACATTCTCCTGTGAATCCAATCAGTAACACTCCCGTACAGTCCGGTCTCGTTGTCTGATATGTCGCATATCTCGCCTAGAGGTGGTAAACGTCAGACCCCAGTAGCTCGATAAGTTGTGTCGATTTGAGGTCTATAACAGTTCGAGAAAATACTGATAACACTTACCAGTAAATCTCAACAACCCTTGCCAGGGATTTCCGGTTATAGCCAATAGAACACAGCACAACATCAACTCCCTATACCGAGAGAGACGAATCCCCTCCTATCGCTCATTGCCTCCATGTGATTCGGGACTGTACCCAAAAGCCACCTTTTTGCACGCCCTCTTGGACGTGGTATGATGGAAATCAAAGCACAGTGGGAATTACACAAGTCTCTATGACGATCTCGGTTCAACAGACTACTCTGTACCAGTGTCACCGGAGAACTGCCATCTGACGTGAGGTATAATACCATCTGGATGTTCTCGGCGAGTCCGTCCAGTGTACCCAGTCTCTACCGAGCACCCGTACACTATCCTTGATGTCAAACACCGATGGATATGGGATCATCCATCGCCCATCATATGGGTCAAGATGCGTATACGCTAGTCTACTCTAGTGCATCGATGCCCTGTCATGATACACCCTCGACTAGGAACTGTTATAGGATGTACTCGTCGACTACCGTGGCCCCACTAGTATGATCTCATCATAGTCCCAGTAGTCGAGTACATATCCTAAGGACATTATCAACATGTAACATAGAGACAATCAGAGTACATGTTAAGATAAAGTACAACCAGATAGCATACTATCATGTCGAGCAAGAAAGTCCTCCCTATATATGTCCAAGCATCCACTACAATATACATCGTATGTACAGTAATGGCCTCTAGGGCATACATATAACTAACAATCTCCCACTTGCACTGGGGTCATCTGTTGTGGTATCACATACCCAACAATTTGCTGTGGTTGAAGTATCTCATACTCAACCATCCTATAAAAGTCTCTACTGGGAAAAAGGCCTTTGTGAGTGGATCCGCGCCGTTGTCCTCTGTGTCTACTCTCCTAATCTCGATCTTCCTGGAGATCAACCATCTCCATGATCAGGTGATACTGCCTAAGAATTATATTTGGATTTCTGATGGGACGGGGGTTCCTTGGCATAAGCCACAACTCTATTGTCACACAATGGTAGGAACGAAGTTCATCTCATGAACTTATATGTATCCAGACTGCCTCTTTGGTGGCATCTTTGGTAACGATGTATCTTGCCTTTAATCGTCTAGTAAGTCACGGTATCTAGCTTGGAACTCTTCCAACATACCGTCCTTCCACTGAGGGTATAGACAAGCCTACGACTGACATTCAGTCGTCCTTATCACCCTGGAACCTTTTTAGTGATTCTCTCCAGGATCGATTGATACCATCTCCCTACAACTAGTGAGTATCCTAATATCCAATTAGATCTATCTCATAGATCCAAAACCCAGGATTTAGGAGGTATCATTTTGATCTTATATGGAGAATCCTTGTGATAAATGGAGATTGACCGATCGTAGCATAGGAAACTCCTTCCCTATCAAGAGTATGTCATCCACGTACTCTACGAGGATCACTACCATACTCCCTACTACCTTTTTGTATATACAAGGTTCATCTACCATTTTGATGAAGTCAAACTCTTTGACTACCACATCAAAACAGATGTTCCAACTCCGCGATGCCTGTTTTATCACATAAAACATCTTGCACACGTTTCCGCTACTCCCACTGTCTATGAAGCCCTCTGGCTGTGTACTTATAGAAGCTCTTTTCTAAAACATCATTTAGAAAAGCAGTCATGACACCCAACCGCCAGATAACGTAGTCATGGTATGTAGCCGTGGCATGTAGGATCTGGATGGACTTAAGAATAGCTTTGAAAGTCTCAACCTTTCCATGTACACCAAGTAATCTTCTCAAGATATACTTGCTCCTGATGGGGATTTAACCCTTCAGATAAAGCAACCAAAGTCCATACTTTGTTGGTCTATAAGGATTCCATCTCAGATCGATAAGCATCCAGCCATTCATACAGAGTCCCACTCCAGATGGCCAGCTCGAAACTAGTTGGGTCATCATCTCATGATGCAATCCTCGCTCCCACTGTCATAGAGAAACCGAAGTATCTCTCTGGTGGGTGAAGAACCCTACTAGATCGGCGGAGAGGCTGAGGTTCGTTGGTTACTATTGAATCTTTTGGTTCTACCAAATCATCAGCTGCAGTTTGTATAGCTGAAACTCTTTCCAGTTCTACCTCATGACCACTAATTTCTTCACAAGAAATTCCCTTTCACAAAGGTGGCATGCGGAGAAATAAAACACTTTTGTTTCTCGGTTTGGTAGAAGATATTCCCTTGCGAATGCTTGGGATAACAAACATCCACAGATCTGACTTTACCTCGAGCTTGTCCGGATTTTGCTTTTTAGACATAGGCCGGATAACCCCAAATCTTAACAAACTTAAGATATGGGTTCTTCCCATTCCATATCACATATGAAGTGGTAGTCAACTGATTTGATTTGAACCCTATTCAATAGGTATGCAGCTTCTCAAGTGCATAACTCCCAAAAGGAAATAGGAAACTCAGTAGTACTCATCATAGAACACACCATATCACATAGGGTGCTATTGCTCCGCCCCGATACACCGACGTGCTGTGGTGTATACGGAGGAGTAATGCTGAGAGAGAATCTCATTCTCCTTTAAAATAGTCCAGGAATTCCGTGCTCAAGTATTCTCCTCCTTGATCTCATCAAATGACATAATACTTATACCCGTTGTTGGTTCTCTACTTCTAATTTATATTCTGTGAATATCTCAAAAGCTTCGGATTTGTGTTTCAACAGGAACATATGTCTGAATCTTGAGAGATCATCAGAGAATGTAATGAAGTACAAAGAACCGGTCTTGGCATGTGTAGACAGGGGACCTTCATTCATCAGCATGTATCAATCCCAAGAGCTCACTAACCCTTTCTCTGTTTCTAATAAACAGAGCTATGGTCATCTTATCTTTGTGACATGACCAGCAAGTTTCACAAGATGTAAATTCAAACAAATTTAAATATGCATCTTAATGTAACTTCAGCTAGTCGGGTCGCATTGATATGACCTACCCTACAATGCCTCAAGAAGGATTCGTTCATTTCTGAACTCATCCTTTCGTGTGTGTTCTGTATACTAAGAACTGTAGTTTGATTTAGAACGTCAATGCTTTTAGATAACGTGCCTGAACCGATCAACTCTTGATATAGGAAATGTTCAAAACATTATCCAACAATACAAAATTATATCCCTTCTTTACTAATAAAAAGACTGATATGATGTTGTATATCAGGTTCGGTATCTAATAACATTCGTTCAGAATCAATGTATTCTGGTAATACAGGGTGATAGTGACCAACAGACTTGGCTGCAACACTTGCACCGTTTCTATCTCATGAAACTTATCACCCGTTCTCAGTTCTCTACCTATCTGTAGCCCATCTAACAGATTACATATGTGGGATCCTGATCCGGTATCACATACCCAGGACGTAAAGGATACTGAGAAACAGTTCTCTGTAATGAACATACCCGAAGATGATGCATCAACATGCACTTTCTTCGTTTGGGCGGCACGGGAAATCTGGTATTCCCCAATTTCCTGCTCTGTCTTATAACAATTATAAGTTGGAGCAGGATCAGCGTTTCCCAGCTCAGTATAACAAGTGGGTCCGGTCAATATATCCGTATTATTATCTTGATTAAGGCGTGATATAGTCGCTACGTAGAGAGAGAGAGAAGAAAACACTCACCGTATGCTCTTGCAAGATTAGATTGGTTATCTAATATATCTAATCAGGATGTCTCCCACTGTTTTAGTCAAATCTTCCTTCAAACCCTAAAAGGAAAAACTAGCCGGGATTAATTACACGCTACAAGTTCGCTAATCTTTCAGCCAGGCCAGTGTTGGTACTTTGAGGGAGGTCCCCCGTGTTTTCGCACGAACCTAATTAAAGTATAACTCGTTTTCCTAGAGGCGTAACCCCGTTAACACCTTTTAGACACCTACTTGATCGGCTAATTGTAATGTTTAAAACTCTCCCAGGAGTAACTCTTACTCGCAACGGGTATCGGGATCCAACTATCTCATAGAAGGTATGCAATCTCATTGAAAATTTCAACACTTGAAATTCCCAATAATATTTTACCCCTAGCGTCCTATGACCTTGACGAATGCCAACAAACGATAGGCTACTAGTCAAGTTCAACCCGTCATTTCCCGATTGAATTAAACCCACCTGCACGACCCTTGAAGAATGCCTACAAAGTCGCACGACAACCCGAACTCAATCGCATAATATGCTTATATAGATAAGTATAAATAGCTAGCGCACACTACGCCTTGACGAAAGCCAACAAACGCAGCACAAATACTATGAAGTACTTATCTGAAATGACGGAGGGCTACGCCAGGTTTTTAAGAAAACCCTTTGCGTAATGAACTTGATATCGTTGTAGAATCGAGTGATTTTAAATGGAGTGTTTTTGAGGCTTTTCTATTTTTGCTAAAGAGGTCACTCCCGGTGAAGGGATCGTCGGCTCTTTCCTCATCGAATAAGGTGCAGGATATTTCACAAATATCGCTGTGCAAAGCAAGAACTGTAGAAGCAATCAAAAGACAAACCGAGTTTGTAGCATTTGCCAGTTTCACTAAAGAGGTCACTCCCGGTGAAGGGATCTCGGCTCTTTCCTTATCGAATAAGGTGCTGGATGTTCTACAAGGAACACCGCTATGCAAAGCAAGAACTAGAGCTACCAGTTTTTAAACAAGTTTCTACAACATCTTAGGTTTCTTTTATTTCATTAATCTCATTAATGAAGTCCCATTTTATTATGCTTCACAAGCATCTCTTTTGAAACGAAATCTGCAATATAACATATATCTCATATATATAATATAAACATTTGTCTCAGGACGTAATATGATTTCATCACACAACATTGCAGCAGAAGAACATATATGAAATATTGGATATACTAGGATGTCCGTGTTTTCAATACGAGCCTGTATAAAACACGGATTCTGTTAGTGTATATGCCCTAGAGGCCATTACTGTATCATACTAGTTTGTATATTACTTGATGGAAGCTTGGGATATTCACAGTTGTATATACAATCTTGCTCGAAATGGTAGTATGCTACTTGGTTTGTCTCTGCTTTAATATGTGCATGTGTTTCTTTTTGGCATATCGCTGATATACATATTAGTGGAGCCCTTAGGATCTTTGCTTGATTACCAACGTTGTGATGGCGCTCACACTCGTGGGAGCTGGGTGATCTATAAGCACATCCTTATACAGGTCCCTAGTCGTTGGACTATCGAGACAGGGCATCGATACTCCGGAGTAGACTAGCGTATGCGCTTCTCATCCCAGCGTGGGAGACGGTCTGTCCCACAGCCTTCAGTACGTCGTACTTGAGATAGTATGCGGGTGCTCGTTAGGTTACGAGTACACTGGACAGGACTCGTCGAGAACTGTTGGTTGGTATTATATCTATCGTCAGTTATCGGTTCCCAGATAACATGAGTACAGCTTAGTCCGCTGATTTGACACTGTCACTTCGCCTCGAGTGTGTTCCCACTGCACTTTGATTACTACCCTACCACGGCTCAAAGGAGTCGTGCAAACAGGTGGTTTTTGGGTGCTTCCCGAAGCACTTGGAGGCAGTGACTGTTAGACAGGATTCGTCTCTCCCGGTATTGGGGGTTGACATCGCGCTGTGTCCAGGAGAGCCATTACACGAGTAGTCCCTGGCCAGGGCAAGAGAGATATACTGGTAGGTTTCCAGTGTTATCTCAGGATGTTCTGGGATACACTCCGACACAACTTGTATCGCTATTAGGGGACTGACGTTCACCGCCCCCTAGGCCCGCCATGCGATGTATCAGACGAACAGACCGGACTGTACGGAGACTGTCACATACAGGCTCAGTAGGAGTTCAGATGGGGTTCACCTCGTCAGTCTTCTTATCGACATCTACCTGGAGACCGTTACGTACAGCTAGTGCCGCTTGCGGTCTGTGGTTAAACCCACTGCTAGCGTAGTGTCGAGTCTTTAAAGTCCCACACAGAGAGCTATTCGCCTTTAGGCAAAATGAGTAGAGGTCGCATAGTTTTGCGACAGGGTTTGTTCACATCCGTGCACTTGTGCACGTTTGCTGTCCGGACAGCTTATACTAGCGGGCTTTGGTTTAAGCCGGATCCTAGTATATGATTTGGGATTGGTTTTATCTCTTTGTATTCGTGTTCCTCGGATCACGAATACGGGTGCGTATGCACAGTTGCTTGAGACAGAGGGAGAGGACTTTGATTAGGGTTAATGACTATTGTCATTTTATTAACCCTAATGCTTATGTGTGTATTATTGTTAATTGATATTAGTTTAAATAATTGTGCATGGTTATGGTTGTTGACCATTTGATCTCCTTGACTTGTTGACCTAGGTTGACACTTTGACCATCATCATTTCATTTGGAAGATGCTCTTTGATCCTTGCATTTTGCATTAAAAATGAAATGATAATGGTCATGTCTTGATTAAGCCATGACAATTATCTTACTAATTATCTAATTAAAATAATACACCCATATATGTGAGAATGGTTTACTTTATTCTCATTCTATCATTTACTTTCTCTCTCTTGTTCTTCCTCTCCCTCAAGCTCTCCCCTCTCGTGTGTTGAGAAACACTTGAGCTTGAGAAAAACCCTTTCTTGATAATCTCTACTCTCATCTAGGGTTCAAGGATTAGCAATTCTTGCACCTTAGTTACTTCTAGCTTGGAGTTGAAGCCAAAGGTCGAGTCTTTCGGGTAGATCTTTCTTCGACGTGAGAAGACGACTAAGGTGACCTCCTTCCACCACTCCAAGGAGCAAGGAGAGAAGGACATAAAGCCCAAGGTATAACCTTTCTAGCACTTAGCTAGTTTCTAGTTAGCTTTAGCTTGTTTTTGTTTAGCAAAGATCCTTCTTTGTCAAGTCCATGTTGCCTAAGCTCATAAAAACTCGATTTTTATTCCGTTTTCCGCCTCCCCGCAAGCACCGGGGTGGGCAACATGGACTTACAGTGGTATCAGAGCCTAACTAAACATAAACTAGCTAGGTAGTAGAGTGTATCGAAGTTCGAATCGGAAAAATCGAAAAACCGAGTTTTCAGAACCCTAAGTTTCTGTTAATTTTTTTTCTGTTCAAAACAAAATAAATTATACTCCAAAAATCATCTCAGGGTTTTGTGAAGAAAACCACCAAAAACCATCCAGTGATTCGACCAAAGAGCCGCGGTTCCGCGGCAATAGCAAGCTATTGCCGCGCAACCGCGGCCGTCTTGGCTCTTCACTGGGTCGAGTTTGGTGCAGTGTATTTCTGGCTTGGTTTTAGGATTTTTAAGATGGTTTATATGTGCCCAGGTTTTCCAGAATAGAAATTTGTTTTTGGGGGCCTATAAATCCGTATTTTTTTCCGAACCTCAATACACTTTGACTAAAAGGTTATATCTGTGATCTGTGATTGATGATGGTATGTGTATATGAATGGGTTGGATTGTCGCGGATGAATAGCCGGGGTGGATGTAAGATGAGTGTTTCTTTTTCTTTCATTCATTGTAATATGTAAATTGATGTAATAATATTATTGTATGGCTGCACAACCGGGTCGGGGTTGTAGCCGTCATTGTATAATTCTTTTTACTGTTTTTGCTCCTAGGATAGACCCATGGAGGGGGTGCACAAACTACCGGGTATCTCGAAGTGCCGAGTGGCCTACTCACGGTGGTGAGGGAGGTTGCTTCGCTTCGGGTACTTGGCGGGTAGTTTGCCGCACCCGTAGGGGTCTTGGGTGCGGTTTGGCTATTCACCGCGACCGTGTAATCCGCTTTTCGTTGCTGGCTCGAACGGATTGCGGATTCCTAGTATATCCAATGTATTCATCTGTGATCTGTATTGTCTATCATTGCTATATATTTATATATGATAACTATTTAGGCGTTGCTTATGTTTTACAGCCGCGCTAGCCCAGCCCCCGCTCTGTCGTTAGTTAAGTAACCTAACGGGTGATGACGGGGCCCCGTGGCGAATGCGAATGGCATAAGCGTACGTCATATTTTGGTTGTTTTCTGCAATAGGAGGATTAAATGATGGGACGCACTAAAAGAACTAATGCAAGAAAATAAACCAAGTAAAAGTCGATTGGAACACATTGAAAACCACTCGGTTCTTTTCAAAACTAAACTTTTAAATGCGGAGCTTGAACCACTCCTTTTAAAAGCTATCTCGTTCCATCGATTATATCAAGTTCACTACGTTCACGGTTTCGCCAAAACCATCCGTAGCCCTCCATCATTTCAGTTAAATATTCGGTAGTATTCAAGCTATGTATTTTGACCTCACGCCAAGGCATAGTGATTGGTAGCTGCCGGATATTTATCTGTTGCATAGATAGAATGCGTTGGTTTGAGACAGTCGTACTGCCATTTTGGCCTACGTCAAGGGTAGGTACGGGTGGGTTCAAATTAACCGGGATAATGATGGGAAGAACTTGACATGTGACTTATGACATTTTGACCTCACGCCAAGGTCATAAGAGCATGGGGCAAAAATCCACATCGGGAGTTTCATAAGTACTGAAACTTGCTAGCGCTGCATACCTTTTGGAGTGTGATAATTCTGGTAGGATTTCTTCGGTTTTATCACGCGATGATATTTGGATCCCGATCCAACTGTGAGTATATGCTACTCCTCGGGAAAACTCTCACTTAACGATCAATGCTATAAACCTAGTAGGTGTCTAGAAAGGTGTTAGCGGGGCTACGCCCACAGGGAAAAGAGGTTACTTAATTAAGGAACTTTGCGAAAGCGTAGGAAAACCTCCCTCGAAGTACCGACACTGGCCTGGCTGAACGGTTAAGCAAGTATTGTACGGTGAGATTGATCCTGACTAATCTTTTCTTTACGGTTTGAGAAAGGATTCGAGAGACAGTGGGAGCCATCCTGTTTAGACAAACTAAAAACCACTCTAAACTTGCAAGAGCATCATGCTAAAGTGTTTCTTTTCTCTCTCCTAATTGCAGCGACCATTCAACATGACCGGACTTAAGTTATTACTAGATAAAAACATATTGACAGGGCCAAACTACAAAGATTGGCTCAGGAATGTCAAGATGGCAATCACTTACGACAAGTTGGGGTATGTCCTTACCACCAAAGCTCCCCCTGTCCCAGGTCCCAAAACCAGTGTCGCGGATAGGGAAATCCGTAAGACATGGGAAATAGATTGCGCGAAGGCCAAATGCCTCGTACTTGCCTCGATGGACAACGAACATCAGAGGAGGCACGAGAATATGGACCTAGAGTCCATATTTCTTCATACAAAAGAACTGTATGGAGAGCAGTCTCGTATCGCAAGATACGAAGTGTAGAAGAAGTTGTTTTCGGCAAGGTTGGCCATCGGATCATCGGTAGCGGAACACGTGCTTAAGATGGTTGGCTACATAGAGGAGCTCGCGGACCTTGGGACCACGTTGGAGAATGAACTCTATAATGATTTGATTCTCCAGTCCCTTCCTTCCACTTACGCCCAGTTTATTCTTAACTTCAACATGCAAGGAAAGGAGGTTGAACATTCCGAACTTCCGAACATGTTGAGGAGTGCTGAGGGCACCCTACAGAAAGGTAGGGAGACATCCACTTTGTTTGTAGGAGGATCTTCCTCTTCTAGATCCAGGGCGAAAGCCAAGGGTAAGAAGAAGAAAGCCCCCGCCAAACTAAGAGGCGGTGTCGGTAAAGTGGATACGAAGGGAAAAGGAAAAGCAACAAAGATAGCGGGAAAGCTGGTGGGGAAGGAAGAATGCTTCTATTGTCACAAAAGTGGTCACTGGAAACAGGATTGCAAGGCTTGGAAGGCCAGAACACAGGATTTGAAGCGAGTTGCAGCTTCAGCTTCAGGTGTGTATGTTATTGAAAACTGTCTATCAATAAACTCTATATCCTGGATATTGGATACCGGATCAGGATCTCATATCTGTAATTCTTTGCAGGCGTTGAGAAAGCGTAGAGTTTTGAAGGCAGGTGACATGACCCTTAGAGTTGCAAACGGTGCTAGCATGGATGCTGAGGCCGTGGGGGACTATCACCTGGGATTGTCGGATGGACACTTTTTGGTTTTGCGTAGTTGTTATTATGTACCAAATGCAACCTGTAATATCATTTCTGTATCTTTATTATCTAAAGAAGGTTATGAATTTGCATTTGTAAGTAATGTAGTGAACATTCACCTTAATCAAGTTTTGATTGGGTCAGGTACATTGAACAACGGTATATACATATTAAACCAACCACAGATTTTCAATGTCCAGAATACACACAAAAGAAAGTCTCCAGAAATCAATAAAACTTTCTTTTGGCATTGTAGACTGGGTCACATCAGTGAGAGAAGGTTGACTAAGTTACATGCAGAAGGATATTTGGATCCGTTCGAATATCAATCGTATGCAACTTGTCAATCCTGTCTCAAAGGAAAGATGACAAAGACTTCGTTCACTGGACACGGAGTAAGAGCGAGCGAGCTCTTGGGACTCGTACACAGCGACGTGTGCGGTCCAATGTCTATACATGCGCGAAGCGGTTATTCTTACTTCATTACTTTTACGGATGATTTCTCAAGGTTCGGACATGTCTTCTTAATGAAGCATAAATCCGAAGCTTTTGAAAAGTTCCAGGAATATAAGAATGAAGTAGAAAAACAAACAGGCAAAAGTATCAAGGCACTGAGATCTGATCGAGGTGGTGAATACTTGAGTGCTGAGTTCCTGGGTTACTTAAAAGAGAATGGAATTCTCTCTCAGCTTACTCCTCCATACACTCCGCAACATAACAGTGTATCGGAGAGACGGAACCGAACCCTATTGGATATGGTACGGTCCATGATGAGTAACGCTGAGTTGCCGCGATCGTTCTGGGGATATGCGCTTGAATCAGCTGCATACCTTTTGAACCGAGTTCCCACTAAGACTGTGCTTACCACACCATATGAGTTATGGAGTGGAAAGAAACCCTATCTTCAATACCTAAAGATTTGGGGATGTCCAGCTTATGTTAAAAAGCAGCATACGGACAAGCTCGAGGCATGCTCAGTACTGTGCAAGTTTGTGGGATACCCAAAGAACTCCATGTAGGGTTCCTAGGCACACTAGTGAGGTCTCGCAAGGCATCGAACATGCCCATTTCAAATTTTAACGTGCCGAGAAACCCTAAACTACGGATCGTTTGCTAGAAAACTAGGCGAAAAAGCTAACTAGTTAACAATTAACTAGGAGATACGGAAATACAACCTTTGTAGATCCGGTCCTCCACCTCCACGGCTCCGAGATGAGGTCCTCTCCGCTGTCCAAATCAAATCCGGGCTCTAGCGTCGGCTTCGTCGGAGAATGGGCAAGCTAGGTCGTCGATGTCCATGCCGAAGATGATCTACGTCGAGGCATCGCTAGATCAAGCTCACAACTTCACCAAGTCATGAAACTTGTGAAGGAAACACACTCTACTACTTGGCAAGAGGTAGAGGATGAAGAAATAGGAAGTGGGTAGACTTTAGAATTGGATTTCTCACTCATTTGCATCAATCACCATTGATGACCTCAAGCTTCTTCAAAGGAGAAGATGAAGAAGAAGAAGAAAGAGTTATGATAAGATAATTAAAAATGAAAAGAAAAATCAAAACTTATCATAATCTAAACCATGGTCAAGTGTAGAGATTGAACTAGGGTTAAATCAAATGGTTAGGTTAAGCATGAGATAAGAATGGTGGACAAAGTCAAAGGTTCATGAATCTTCAACTACAAAACAAAGAAAGCCACCATTCTTCTCATTTCTTTTTCCAAAAAGAAAATAAATAAATAAATGAATAAATAGATATGAAAAACAAAACCCTAACCATTTAAATAACCATGGTTTAATCTTTACACAAACCAAAAAGCATGTATCATCAAACATGATACAAGCAAATGCACAAAATCATATCACATATATAATGCGCACATCCGAGTGAGAAAATCCATCTAAAGTGAACCAATATTAGTTAATGCAAAGTAATATATCAAATATATAATTATACATTAAATCATTAAATCAACACTTGATTTAACGATCCGGTCATATCGCATATAACCGGCTAATATCCAATGTATCGATTTATCGAATCAATCCTTGATTCGATAACTAGGTTATATCGCATACAACCATTCGACACATTCATCGCGAGAATGGAATACGGTATCACATACACGCATTATTCTCGGACCCGCACATATCTCATATGCGCTCCTATTTCGTTTCGCTTGAGCCAGGAAACCTCTGTGTAGGACTCTAAAGACTCGTCAATACGCCGGCAGCAGATGATGATCATATCAAACACCCACAAGCCGCAAGCGGTCTGCTAAACGTAACGGCCACCCGGGTATTGAGCGATCTGAAGATCGACGAGCAAGCCCGCTCACACTCCAGTGAATCCGACCAGTAACACTACCGTACAGTCCGGTCTGATCATCTGATATGTCGCATATCTCGCCTAGGGGTGGTAAACGTCAGACCCCAATAGCTCGATAAGTCGTGTCGATATGAGGTCTATAACTGTTCGAGAAACTACAGGTAACACTTACCAGTAAATCTCAGCAACCCTGGCCAGGGATTTCCTGTTATAGCCAATCGAACACTGCGCAACATCAACCCCCTATACCGGGAGAGACGAATCCCCTCCTATCGCTCATTGCCTCCATGTGACTCGGGACTGTACCCAAAAACCACCGTTTTGCACGCCCTCTTGGACGTGGTAAGATGGAAATCAAAGCACAGTGGGAACCACACAAGACTCTATGACGATCTCGGGTCAACAGACTACTCTGTACCAGTGTCACCAGAGAACTGCCATCTGACGTGAGGTATAATACCATCTGGGAGTTCTCGGCGAGTCCGTCCAGTGTACCCAGTCTCTACTGAGCACCCGTATATCATCTCTGATGTCAAACACCAATGGATATGGGATCATCCATCGCCCATCTGTATGGGTCGAGAAGGTATACGCTAGTCTACTCTGGTATATCGATGCCCCGTCTCGATACACCCACGACTAGGGACTTTGAAGGATGTACTTATAGACTACCATGTCCCCACTAGTATGATCCGCATCATAGTCCAGGTAGTCAAGCACACATCCTAAGGGCTTTACCAACATGTAACAGAGAGACAATCAGTATACACGTTAAGGTAAAGTTCAACCAGATAGCATACTATCATGTCGAGCAAGAAAGTCCTCCCTATATATGTCCCAGCATCCACTACAATATACATCCTATGTACAGTAATAGCCTCTAGGGCATACATATAACTAACACTCCAGAGGGTATCTTTTCTATTATGCAGAGGAACAAAAAGTCCTTGTTTCTCGTAATGCCCATTTTCTGGAACACCAGTTCATAGAAAAGGAAATAAGTGGGAGCGCAATAGAACTGGAAGAAATTCTGGAACCACAAGCTATTACTGAAAGCTTAGTAGAACCAGAGGGTTCGAAAGATCAAGACATTCCCACGCCACTCCGCAGGAGTAGTAGGCAGTCTCTTCCGCCCGAGAGATACTACGGTTTTCTTATTGACGGGGATAGAGAGGATTGCATCATAGATTGTGATGAGCCTACTAGGTTCCAGCAAGCCATTCAGAGCGTCGACTCGGTAAAATGGCTGGATGCAATGCGGACCGAAATGGAGTCCATGTACACCAACAAAGTATGGACGTTGGACATTGCTCTAGATGGGGTAAAACCCGTAGGATGCAAGTGGATTTTCAAAAGGAAGATTGGTGTAGATGGACAGGTTGAGACCAATAAAGCTAGACTGGTTGCAACGGGTTTTCGTCAGCGACCTGGTTTGGACTATGACGAAACTTTTTCTCCAGTAGCTATGCTGAAATCCATTCGGATCCTACTTGCCATTGCTGCCTTCCACGATTATGAGATTTGGCAGATGGACGTAAAGACAGCTTTTCTAGATGGACATTTAGAGGAGTGTGTCTATATGGATCAGCCAGAGGGTTTCATTCATAGTGGGAGCAGCGGAAAAGTGTGCAAGTTGCTTAAGTCCATTTATGGACTAAAGCAGGCATCGCGGAGTTGGAACATCTGTTTTGATGAGACGGTCAAGGAATTTGGCTTTATCAAAAATCCAGATGAACCATGCATCTATTGTAGATTTGTGGCGAGAACTGTAGTATTCCTCGTTTTATACGTGGATGACATTCTCTTAATAGGAAATGACATTCCTATGCTACAATCTGTCAAGGGGTTCTTGTCACACAGGTTCTCCATGAAAGACCTGGGTGATGCCTCATACATTCTGGGTATCCGGATCTACCGTGACAGATCCAAGAGGATATTAGGACTTTCACAGTCCAGGTACATCGACACCATACTGAAGAGATTCAGTATGGAAGATTCCAAGCGCGGTAATCTACCGGCTTGTCACGGGATCACCCTCTCCAAAGAGATGTCTCCCAAGACTGATTTGGATAGGGATCGCATGTCTATTATACCCTACGCTTCTGCGGTAGGCTTTATAATGTATGCAATGTTGTGTACCAGACCGTATGTGGCTTATGCACTGAGTGTGGTAAGCAGGTATCAGTCAAACCCTGGGGAGAAACATTGGATAGCAGTAAAGAACATTCTTAAGTACCTGAGAAGGACTAAAGAGATGTTCTTGGTGTATGGTGGAAAAGACCTCCAGATTGAGGCCTTTGCTGACTCCAGCATCCAGAGTGACAAGGATGATTCCAAGTCCATGTCGGGTTTTGTCTTTACCCTCAATGGAGGGGCGGTGTGTTGGAAGAGCTCCAAACAGGAAACCGTTGCTGACTCGACTATGGAAGCGGAATACATCGATGCATCTGATGCCGCAAAAGAAGCTGTCTGGATGAGGAAGTTCTTGAGAGAACTTCAGGTGGTTCCGTCCATTATTGACCCAATACCTCTGTATTGCGACAACAACGGGGCTATAGCTTTAGCGAAGGAACCCAGGTCCCATCAGAAATCCAGACACATCTTGAGGCGATATCACCTGATCAGGGAGATCGTGGATCGCCAGGAGATCGAGGTTCGGAGGGTTGCTTCAGAAGATAACACAGCAGATCCATTCACCAAGGCCTTGCCCCAGACTCAGTTCGAGCGGCTGATCGAGATGATAGGTCTTCGATACGCCAGTACATGGTCTTAGTGCAAGTGGGAGATTGTTAGTGTATATGCTCTAGAGGCCATTACTGTATCATACTAGTTTGTATATTACTTGATGGAAGCTTGGGATATTCACAGTTGTATATACAATCTTGCTCGAAATGGTAGTATGCTACTTGGTTTGTCTCTGCTTTAATATGTGCATGTGTTTCTTTTTGGCATATCGCTGATATACATATTAGTAGAGCCCTTAAGATCTTTGCTTGATTACCAGCGTTGTGATGGCGCTCACACTCGTGGGAGCTGGGTGATCTATAAGCACATCCTTATACAGGTCCCTAGTCGTTGGACTATCGAGACAGGGCATCGATACTCCGGAGTAGACTAGCGTATGCGCTTCTCATCCCAGCATGGGAGACGGTCTGTCCCACAGCCGTCAGTACGTCGTACTTGAGATAGTATGCGGGTGCTCGTTAGGTTACGAGTACACTGGACAGGACTCGTCGAGAACTGTTGGTTGGTATTATACCTATCATCAGTTATCAGTTCCCGGGTGACATGAGTACAGCTTAGTCCGCTGACTTGACACTGTCACTTCGCTTCGAGTGTGTTCCCACTGCACTTTGATTACTACCCTACCACGGCTCAAAGGAGTCGTGCAAACAGGTAGTTTTTGGGTGCAGTCCCGAAGCACTTGGAGGCAGTGACTGTTAGACAGGATTCGTCTCTCCCGGTATTGGGGGTTGACATCGCGCTGTGTCCAGGAGAGCCATTATACGAGTAGTCCCTGGCCAGGGCAAGAGAGATATACTGGTAGGTTTCCAGTGTTATCTCACGGTGTTCTGGGCTACACTCCGACACGACTTGTACCGCTATTAGGGGACTGACGTTCACCGCCCCCTAGGCCCACCATGCGATGTATCAGACGAACAGACCGGACTGTACGGAGACTGTCACATACAGGCTCAGTAGGAGTTCAGATGGGGTTCACCTCGTCAGTCTTCTTATCGACATCTACCTGGGGACCGTTACGTTCAGCTAGTGCCGCTTGCGGTCTGTGGTTAAACCCACCGCCAGCGTAGTATCGAGTCTTTAGAGTCTCACACAGAGAGCTATTCGCCTTTCAGCAAAATGAGTAGATGTCGCATAGTTTTGCCACAGGGTTCGTTCACATCCGTGCACTTGTGCACGTTTGCTATCCGGACAGCTTATACTAGCGGGCTTTGGTTTAAGCCGGATCCTAGTATATGATTTGGGATTGGTTTTATCTCTTTGTATTCGTGTTCCTCGGATCACGAATACGGGTGCGTATGCACAGTTGCTTAAGACAGAGGGAAAGGACTTTGATTTGGGTTAATGACTATTGTCATTTTATTAACCCTAATGCTTATGTGTGTATTATTGTTAATTGATATTAGTTTAAATAATTGTGCATGGTTATGGTTGTTGACCATTTAACCTCCTTGACTTGTTGACCTTGGTTGACACTTTGACCATCATCATTTCATTTGGAAGATGCTCTTTGATCCTTGCAATTTGCATTAAAAATGAAATGATAATGGTCATGTCTTGATTAAGCCATGACAATTTTCTTACTAATTATCTAATTAAAATAATACACACATATATGTGAGAATGGTTTACTTTATTCTCATTCTATCATTTAATTTCTCTCTCGTTCTTCCTCTCCCTCAAGCTCTCCCCTCTCATGTGTTGAGAAACACTTGAGCTTGAGAAAAACCCTTTCTTGATAATCTCTACTCTTATCTAGGGTTCAAGGATTAGCAATTCTTGCACCCTAGTTACTTCTAGCTTGGAGTTGAAGCCAAAGGTCGAGGCTTTCGGGTGGATCTTTCTTCGACGTGAGAAGACGACTAAGGTGACCTCCTTCCACCACTCCAAGGAGCAAGGAGAGAAGGACATAAAGCCCAAGGTATAACCTTTCTAGCACTTAGCTAGTTTCTAGTTAGCTTTAGCTTGTTTTTGTTTAGCAAAGATCCTTCTTTGTCAAGTCCATGTTGCCTAAGCTCATAAAAACTCGATTTTTATTCTGTTTTCCGCCTCCCCGCAAGCACCGGGGTGGGCAACGTGGACTTACAGATTCCACGGTCGTGATGAATAGCCAAACCCACATTCCTAGACCCCTACGAGAGTGGCAAGAAACACTGCCAATTCTAGGGTTAGGAGACCCGGTCTTGACTCCTCGAGATGGTCCCCACTGGACCCTAGAACCCGGTTACTTGTGCTCCCCGCCTTGGGTCTACCTAATGCGGAAAAGTAAATAATATACAATGGTGACATCATCCTCAGCCCGGAAGTGCCCCAATAAAAGAATATTACATACAAATGAATTTTACATGAATGAAAAAGAAAAACTCTCATCTCACATAAAACCCCCGGCTATTCAAAACGCGACGATCCAATATAATATATCACAGCAACACATAATATCTCATATCATCAACATAAGCAAGTATGTGTATCCCGATTGTCGTTGATGTATAGCAACGAAGCCGGTGATACACCACATACTACGCTTACGGTCACAGAAAAGAAAGTGCAAAACTACAACAGTTGGAATCCGCAACCTCTTTAGACATCGCATGCCTAACCAAATGAATTCCTTAGACATCGCATGCCTAACAATTATAAACCCCGCATTTTAGTCTCATTATCGAAAACTCTTTTCAATATCAAGTCGGGCAATTCAACAAGATTCCCGACATCCTGATCGAATGCTCGTCACAAACTTTAGTAGACAGCCGCACCCCCGGATGCCGTCGACGAAGTGCACTAAGGCAGAACACCGCTGCCGCGAGCACCCGAACGGATGCTTTTGGCGACGGGGTTCTCCTATAGTCACTTGGTCGGGGCTATGGGGCGTGGCTGTCTGTTAAGTTTACCCGGTGAGTATCCGCGTACGCTACGTGATTGCGACGGACTTTTGATCACATCAAAATTCCGTGGCAACCTATCATCTGAGACTAAACTATTATGTTTATAATATTCAAATCAGTTATCTCATAACTATTTATGGATTCCAAATATTGTATCACATTCCAGATAAATAGACAATGTTAAACTTTCCGATCGAAGGGTCAAGCAAACGCCTCACACGTGGCACGCCGTACTGCCACAAACCCTAAGGTTTAGAGGCGGTTAAGACGGTCACATAATCGAGTTAAGGTTTGTTGTCTTCTAGAGGGTCCACCGCGTTACTTGCACGACTTAGAACGTTCCTAAACTACGAAAAAATCCAACGCTTGGAAATTTTCCGGCAGGGGAAAAAGTGAGTTACTGATATCCGTTCGAACTTTTTAACACGATCTAATAATTACCCGGACAAACTAAACAAAGTTAAATTATCCGATCGAATCAACGAGTCCCCAATACAACCCTAGAAAAGTCAAAATTTGAGTGGAATTAAAATATTCCCAGAGAAAAATGACAAGAAAGGACCTAAGAATAAATATATGAAGTTCCAGGGACTAATTCATAATTTTGGACACGGAACCGCCGCCAAACCCATGGTTTGGCCGCGGTTCCACGGTCAAATCAGCGCATTACAGGTCCGTACTTCACAGTAATTCTTAGTTTTTCCTGCTTAATTTTCTGACCATTTTGAATTCATAAAAAATCATATTTTTGAGAAATATCCAGAGAGGGGTTCAAATTAGGGTTTCGGTGTTCGATCGGACTTTAAACTTCGTCTAAACTTCACCTAAAGCTCTAGCTTGGCTTTGATACCACTGTAGGGTTACTAGGCACGCTCATAAGGTTCTACGAGGCATCAACCATGCCCGATTTAAAATTTAGCCGTGCCGAATAACCCAAAGCCGGATCTTTAAACTAGAGTTTATGCGAAAACAAGCATGTTAAACACTTTAACACTAAGTGAGAGGGATTACAACCTTTGTAGTGTAGGGTTCCTAGGCACACTAAGGAGGTCTCACAAGGCATCAACCATGCCAATTTCAAATTTTACGGGTGCCGAGAAACCCTAATACGGATCGTTAACTAGATGTCTAGGCGAAACAATGAAACTAGTTTACAACTAAACTAAAAGAACGGAAATACAACCTTTGTAGATCCGTTCCTCCACCTCCATGGCTCCGCGATGATGTCTCCTCGCTGTACAAATCGGATCTTAGGCTCTAGCGTCGGCTTCATCGGAGAAAAAGCGGGCTAGGTCATCGACGACGATGCCGAAGATGATCTACGTCGAGGCATCGCTAGATCAAGCTCCAACTTCACCAAGTCATGAAACTTGTGAAGAAAACACCCTATACTACTTGGCAAGAGGTAGAGGATGAAGAAATAGGAAGTGGGTTCACTTTAGAATTGGATTTCTCACTCTTTTTATCAAGACACCATTGTTGGTAGCAAGCTTCTTCTTCATGAAGATGAAGATGAAGAAGATGATAAGTCTATCATAAGTATATCAAAATAGGAAAATAAAAGAATACTTATCATAAACTAACCATGGTCAAGTGTAGAGAATAAACTAGGGTTAAGTGGAATGGTTAGGGTTAAGCATGAGACAAATTGGTCACTAAGTCAAAGCTTCATGATGCTTCATAATACAAACAAAGTTAGCAACCATTTTCTCTTTATGCTTTTCATTTTCCAAAAATCAATAGATAAATAAATAAGTGAATAAAACAAAACCCTAACCATTATCATGTAACCATGGTTTGATCTTTACACAAACTCAAGTAAGCATGTATCATCAAACATGATACAATCAATTGCACAAAAGTATATCACATATACAACTTGTGAACTTCAAGTGAGAAAATCCATTTAAAGTGAACCGATACTAGTTAATGCAAAGTAATATATCAAATATATCATTATGCACTAAATCATTAAATCAACGCTTGATTTAATGATCCGGTCATATCGTATATAACCGACTAATATCAACAGTAACAACTTATCGAATCAACACTTGATCCGACAACCCGGCTATATCGCATATAACCGATCAATGTCACAGATCGCGAGAATCGAATACAGTATCACATACTGGTATCATTCTCGGTGCCGCACATATCTCATATGCGCTCCTATTTCGTTTCGCTTGAGCCAGGAAACCTCTGTGTAGGACTCTAAAGACTCGTCAATACGCCGGCAGCAGGTGATGATCATATCAAACACCCACAAGCCGCAAGCGGTCTGCTAAATGTAACGGCCACCCGGGTATTGAGCGATCAGAAGATCGACGAGCAAGCCCGCTCATACTCCTGTGAATCCAACCAGTAACACTTACCGTACAGTCCGGTCTGATCGTCTGATATGTCGCATATCTCGCCTAGGGGTGGTAAACGTCAGACCCCAATAGGTCGATAAGTCGTGTCGATATGAGGTCTATAACAGTTCGAGAAACTACAGGTAACACTTACCAGTAAATCTCAGCAACCCTGGCCAGGGATTTCCGGTTATAGCCAATCGAACACAGCGCAACATCAACCCCCTATACCGGGAGAGACGAATCCCCTCCTATCGCTCATTGCCTCCATGTGACTCGGGACTGTACCCAAAAACCACCGTTTTGCACGCCCTCTTGGACGTGGTAAGATGGAAATCAAAGTACAGTGGGAACCACACAAGACTCTATGACGATCTCGGGTCAACAGACTACTCTGTACCAGTGTCACCAGAGAACTGCCATCTGACGTAAGGTATAATACCAGCTGGGAGTTATCGGCGAGTCCGTCCAGTGTACCTAATCTCTACTGAGCACCCGTATATCATCTCTGATGTCAAACACCAATGGATATGGGATCATCCATCGCCCATCTGTATGGGTCGAGAAGGTATACGCTAGTCTACTCTGGTATATCGATGCCCCGTCTCGATATACCCTCGACTAGGGACTTTGAAGGATGTACTTATAGACTATCTGTCCCCACTAGTATGATCTGCATCATAGTCCAGGTAGTCAAGTACACATCCTAAGGGCTTTACCAACATGTAACAGAGAGACAATCAATGTACACATTAAGGTAAAGAGTAACCAGATAGCATACTATCATGTTGAGCAAGAAAGTCCTCCCTATATATGTCCCAGCATCCACTACAATATACATCCAATGTACAGTAATGGCCTCTAGGGCATACATATAACTAACATGTAGATCCAGTCCTTCACTTCTTAAGCTCCGTGTTGAGGTCCCTTCGCTGCGATCATCGTGTTCCGGACTCTGGAGAGGCTCCACGAAGAGAAAGATGCAGTTTTGCTTCCGATCTTCGATAACATAGATGATCTACCTTGAAGTTTCATTAACACAAGCTCTCACTCACAAAATGAAGTGAACACCCTCATCTAAATGGCAAGGATAGATGAGGATGATGAAGTAGGATTTTTGCTCTCTTTTGTTTTCATATTCTCACATATAAACATCACTTATGAAAAAGCTAGTGAAGTTTTTCATCAAGGAGGAAGAAGCAAGAAGAAGAGCTCCATCCTTTTATGATGAATAATGAATTGTTGTAGTGGTTACAAATCTAACCAAGGGTTAAGCATGAAGGAGTTAACCCTTGTAGAGAATTAACTAGAGTTAATGGTTTGGATTGAGTTAATATAATATCTTCACAAAATATCAAGCAAAACACAAAGTCAAAGATTCATGAAGCTTCATGGAAGCTTCATGCAAAAGCTAACCCTAATCCAAACCCTAAACAAGTTTAAACCCTAAACCATTGTTAAATTTGTAACCCTAACATGTTACAATCCGAAGTGCGTCAGGCAGTAGAAATATACTATACAGTATATTTTGTAACAATAGAAAATAATACAATTAACATATATTAATGTATTATCCCGTGAGAAAATGAATCTTTTAGTGAGCTAATATTAGTTAATGTAATTTAATATATCATATATATTATTATACATTAAATTATCGAATCAACACTTGATCCGACAATCCGGCTATATCGCATATAACCGACTAATACGATGACCCGGCTATATCAAATATACCCGGCCGATATCTCATATCGCGAGAATCCAATACGGTATCACATACCGCATTATCCTCGGTCCCGCACATATCACATATGTGCTCCTACTCCGTTTTGCCTGAGTCAAGAAAGCTCTGTGTAGGACTCTAAAGAATCGTCAATACGCCGGCAGTAGGTGATGATCATATCAAACACACACAAGCTGCAAGCGGTCTGCTAAACGTAACAGCCACCCAGGTATTGAGCGCTCAGAAGATCAACAAGCAAGCCTGTACATTCTCCTATGAATCTAATCAGTAACACTCCCGTACAGTCCGGTCTCGTCGTCTGATATATCGCATATCTCATCTAGGGGTGGTAAACGTCAGACCCCAGTAGCTCGATAAGTCGTGTCGATTTGAATATAACAGTTTGAGAAACTACTGATAACACTTTCCAGTAAATCTCAACAACCCTGTCCAAGGATTTCCGGTTATAGCCAATCGAACACAGCACAACATCAACTCCCTATACCGGGAGAGACGAATCCCCTCCTATCGCTCATTGCCTCCATGTGATTCGGGACTGTACCCAAAAGCCACCTTTTTGCATGCCCTCTTGGATGTGGTATGAAAGAAATCAAAGCACAGTGGGAATCACACAAGACTCTATGACGATCTCGGTTCAACAGATTACTCTGTACCAGTGTCACCAGAGAACTGCCATCTGACGTGAGGTATAATACCATCTGGGAGTTCTCGGCGAGTCCGTCCAGTGTACCCAGTCTCTACTGAGCACCCGTACACCATCCTTGATGTCAAACACCGATGGATATGGGATCATCCATCGCCCATCATATAGGTCAAGATGCGTATACGCTAGTCTACTCTGGTGCATCGATGCCCTGTCATGATACACCCTCGACTAGGAACTGTTATAGGATGTACTCGTCGACTACCATGGCCCCACTAGTATGATCTCATCATAGTCCCAGTTGTCGAGTACATATCCTAAGGGCTTTATCAACATGTAACATAGAGACAATCAGAGTACATGTTAAGATAAAGTACAACCAGATAGCATACTATCATGTCGAGCAAGAAAGTCCTCCCTATATATGTCCAATCATCCACTACAATATACATCGTATGTACAGTAATGGCCTCTAGGGCATACATATAACTAACAGTGTAGACTAGTGTACACGCTTCTAGCCCCGACAAGGGGTAATGGTTGGTCCCGCAGCCATTGGTCGGATGCACCTAAGATCGTATGCAGGTGCTCACTGGGTGTGAGTACACTGGACAGACTCACAGAGAGCTTCCAGATGGTACTATACCTTTCGTCAGATGGAAGTTCTCAGGTAACATGTGTACGGGTTAGTCTTCGGACCTGAGATCGTCATTTGTCTCGTGTGAGTTCCTTCTGTGCTTTGATCACTACCCTACCATGGCTCTACTGATTCGTGCAAACAGGTTTTGATTGGGTACAGTCCCGAGCCACATGGAGGCAGTGAGCGATTGTTGAGGATTCGTTTCTCCCGGTATTGGGAGTCGATGTCACACTGTGTTTCCGATTGGTCAGTACCATAAGACCTTAGCGATTATTAGGGTCCGACGTTTACCACCCCCTTAGACCCGGTATGCGATACTCTTAGATGAAGAGACCAGACTGTATGGATATTGTCACGGATAGGCTCAGTAGGAGTTCAGACGATTTTGCTCGTTGGCCTTCCTTTTCGACAGGTACCTGGGTAGCCATTACATACAGCTAGTGCCGCTGACGTGCTTATGGTTAAACCCACTGCCAGCGTACTGTTGAGTCTTTAGAGTCCCATACAGAGGGTTTCCCTGCTTCGGGCGAAACGATCTAGAGGCCGTATGGTATTACCGCAGGGTTCGATCACATACGTATACTTGTGCACCTATGATGTTCGGGCGGATAATACTAGTGGGCGTTGGTTTAAGCAGGATCCTAGTATTATATTCTTGGATTATTTTGTCTCTTTGTATTCGTATTTTTCGGAATTCGGGTATGTATATACGATGATGGGCATTCTTGTAATTGTACAAGAGACTTCTAGAAGAAGACACCTCAGTATTTAGATTTACCATTTTTACAATGGATTATTGAAATGGAGAAATGAGGTGTGCATTTTCATTAAATGAAGCATGGCTAGGTTGATGACTCATTGCATAACTCATGCTTTACTATTCATCCATGGTTGATATTTTGTGGAGATATTTTTTGCTTGTATATATATCTCATTCACTTAGCCATTCTTCATTTTTTCTAGCTCACTCTACACTCTCATCTTCTCCTTGCTCTCTTCTTCTTATACTAATCTTAATTGTCTCATGAGTTGAGAAACCTAGGGTTGGTGAGAGAAAGCATTCCATAATCACTCTCTACACACTCTAGTCTAATTAGATTAGCAAGCTAAGTATTCTAGTTACCTCAATTAGGAGGTAGGGGCTCTTAGTTGGCACTCTCGGGTGGATCATCATTGACGTGAGGAGGCCAAAGTTCAAGCACGATCCATACTTCCATCGAGGAGCTTAAGGAGAGGATCAAAGACCCGAAGGACTTGGTTTCTTTAGGTATACTTTCTATCATAGTAGATAGAATCCTTACATGCTAGTTTGGTTTATGGAAAGATGCGGTTTAGGTTTATTCTAGTGCCAAGTTTCGATTCGTAGAAAAAATTTTATTCCGCATATGGCCACGGAAGTTGGACGGGACGCTAGCGTAATCTTTCAAATACTAGCCGGATTAGGATAAAGCCGGATTATTAAATCAAGTATTGATTTAATAATTTACATATACACATTTCGATATGTATATTCTAATGTCATCCAGGTTTTCGATTGAGCAGGGTTCCGATCGAATAATAATACTAGCCGGCTTAGGATTAAGTCGAATTGTTAAATCAGGTATTGATTTAATAATTTACATATATATATTTCGATATGAATATTCTAGTGTTATCTAGGTTTTTGATCAGACGATTAATAATACTAGAGGGTTTAGAATTAAGCCGATTAGTTAAATCAGATATTGATTTAATATTTGTATTATATTAGTAGTATTATTCTATCTCTTAGATATTCGTATTTTGATAGAATACGGGTATGTATATACGGTAGAAAGTATTTTGTATTTATACAAAATACCTTCTAGAAGTTGACACCCTATCATGAATTTTTTCTATTTGTTGAAAATAGAAAATGAGCTGGACAAGGGTTAGATGACATGAAGCATGGATTAAGCATGGCTTTCGTATTTATTGCAAATACTATTGGAGTATGGTTGGAATTTTTATGAAAAGTAAAATATACACTTCATATCAAAAAGAAAAAAGCCTTAGCCATTCTACACACATTCATTCTTCACTTGCTCTCCTCTCACTCTCTTCTTCTTGAGTTCATCATCTAGTTAAATCATTAACATTCTCATGTATTGAGAACCAAAGCATTTGAGATAGAAAACTACTACTAATCATAACCACATCATCTAAGCAAACTAGATTGGCAAACTAGTTTGCTTCCTTTTGAAGTAGGAGCTTGAATCAAGAACCTTCAGGTGGATCATCTAGGACCGAGAAGGTCGGCCATCAAGCTTGATCTAGGAGATCCCGAGGAGCTTAAGAAGAGGAGTGAATACCCGAAGGACACGTATCTTTAGGTATAAAGCTCTATCACAGTAGCTAGACTCCTCTAGTTTACTAGTTTTAATATTTGGTTAGAATGTGGGATGTGTTATCTAGCTCCAAGTTTTAAAATGTGAAAGTTTTTCTTTCCGCAACGGTCGCGGTAGACGGCCAGGGCTCTAGGAATCCCAACACTATGTATCTGGATTGGGATGATCCCAACATCCTTTTGGATTTATCCCTATAGATCTTAAAACTCAGGATGTAGGAGGCATCACCCAGATCTTTCATAGACAATTTCTGTGATAAGAAGAGTTTGACCGATTGTAGCCTAAGAATATCATTTCCTATCAAAAGAATGTCATCCACATCCAATACGAGGAATAGGACAACGCTCCCTACAACCTTTTTATAGATATATGGTTCATCTATATTTTTGTTGAAGTCAAACTCATTGAATGCAACATCAAAGCAGATGTTCCAACTCTGTGATACTTATTTTGATCCATAGATTGATTTGAGAATCTTGCATACCTTTCCGCTGCTCCCACTATCAATGAAGCCCTTTGGCCGTGTCATGTACATGCTCTCTTCAAAATCATCATTTAGAAATGTTGTCTTAGCATCCATTTTCCAGATTTTATAGTCATGGAAGGCATAAATGGAAAGTAGGATTTGGATTGACTTAAGTATAGCTACTGGAGAAAAAGATTCGTCATAGTGCACACCTAGTCTTTGACGAAATCCTTTTGCTACAAGTCTAGCTTTGAAGGTCTCAACCTTTCCATCTACACCGATCTTCTTTTTGAAGATCCATTTGCTCCCAATAGGTTTTGCCCATTTAGGAGCAGCCTCCGAAGTCCATATTTTATTGGTGTACATAGATTTATCTCAGATCACATAGCATCCATCCATTTCACAGAGTCCCCGCTTGTGATGGCCTGCTGGAAACTAGCAGGGTCATCATCTTCCATGATGCAATACTCACTACCACCGTCTATGAGAAAACCGTAGTATCTCTAAGGTGGATGAGTAACTCTATTTACCGCCGGAAACATGACCAACGTGTGGAGGAGTGTGTCCAACCTTGTAACATTTCAGAAAATATAAAATATTATTTTTGGAAATTAAATAATAAAATAATAAATTTTATGAATATTATGCAAGTATGGAAATAAGTTTTAGTAAAATAGTATCACTATATACATATGTTTTGGAAAATATTTTGAAATTTAAAATGAATTATTAATTATGGAAGCATTTATTAGATTTGGGCTTTTATAAATTATTATACAATTATTTACATACAAGTTTATGTTAAACTTGATTACTATATTACTAATTGTGTATTAAACCAAGTAATTCTGTTAAAATTATCTTTAAGTGTCATGACTTGTAACCATTGCATTTGTGACATTTGGTTTTTATGTTTTTATTTAAAGAGAAGAGAAAAGGAAAAGCTAAGAAAAGAAAAGGAAAAAAAAGAATAGATGGGACAAGATGGGGGTGGGGACAAGAAAACAAAGTGGTATGGGCTCAAGAGAGAGAGAGAGAGGTGCCATGGTTACTAACCATCATTTCTTCTTTCTTCATCATCTTCATCTCCTTCCTCTTCTTCTTTCTTCACCTCCACTATCGTTAACCACCATGAAACCACCCCCAAATCTCTCTCAAACCATCACAGACACTTCACAAAAATTGTTCCTTACCTCATCCTACACACTTTGGCATGATCAAGATTTCGTTTTGGGAAGTTTTGACCATCTAAAAATTTTCTTGAGTTGCTTCTTCAAAGTAAAACTCTCATCTTTCACCAAGTTTTTATGTTTCTTAACTTCACAAAGTGGTTTAGAGCTTAAAAGTGTATGTTTAGTGAACTTGGAAAATTCTAGGGTGTTCTTTGGTGGTTTACATGAATAGTAGTATTATAGTAGAGAGTTTAGAGAGTGACTGCTGGCCTTTTAGTGATAGAATCTCTGGTCTAAGTGAGTTTAGAAGTGCCAAACTTGAGTTCAGAATTTTCCGACTTTGGTTTTTCATTGACTTTTGATGTTCAAATGGAATCTGGGATGACTCTGGAACTCTGAAAATTTTTTAGCAGATATACTGAGATATGCAGACCACTGGGAAGCTACCCTAGAAACCTGAGCCCAATCCTTCAAACTTTTGTTAGGATTCCTTAGCACCCTACTGGGTTTTCACAGCAACTACCATGCTAATTTCAAATTTTCTAGAGTGCTAATGAACCCTAACCTAGGATCTAGCTAGATTGAATAAACAATATAAAGCTTGTGATTAAACATTACAAGTAGTGGACAAGGAATACAACCTTTGTAGACCGGTCCTTCACTTTTAAAGCTCCGTATAGAAGTCCCTTCGCTGCAAGTGGAGATCTCCCAAACTTTAGTATGGGTTCCCTTTGAGAAATGAACAACCTTGCTCGAAGTCTTCGAGGCCGAAGATGATCTACGTCGAAGAGACTTAAACCCAAGCTACCTCTTCACTAGGTGATGAACTTTGTGAAGAGATCACCCTAAACTAAATGACAAGTAGTAGAAGATGATGAAGTAGGAAGTGGGCTCACTTTAGATTTTATTTTCTCACTCATTTTCACAATTTTTCAGAAGCTACAGAGCTAGAGGAAGAAGATGAAGTAAATGAAGAATGAATAAAATCAAGTGGTGAATGGAAACCATGGGTGAGTTAGTATCGTATACTAACCATTGTAGAGACATAACCATGGTTTAAGGTAATGGTTTGGTTAATAAATATGTTTAGTAAAACAAAACAAGTGGACCAAGTCAAATGATCTACAAGCTTCCATAAGCTTACATGTCATGACAAGATGCCACTAATTTTGAATTACTAAAATAAATAAAAACCCTAACCATTATCTTAAGTATGGTGTAAGTTACACACACACCCATGTTGCATGTATCATCAAGCATGATACAAACCAATGTACACAAATACATATCACATATACACTTTGTGCACAATCAAGTGAGAAAAGTAATCTTAAGTGAGCTAATACTAGTTAATGTAAATCAATATATCAAATATATAATTATACATTAGATTATTAAATTAACACTTTATTTAATATTATGACTATACCACATATAACTGACTAATATCATGTGTATCAATTTATCGAATCAACACTTGATTCGATAACCCGGTTATATCTCATATAACCGACCAATGAAACAAATCGCGAAAATAGAACACGGTATTACATACACGTATTAATCTCGGTCCCGTACATATCACATATATGCTACTACTCCATTTCTCCTGAGCCAGGAAACCTCTGTGTTGGACTCTAAAGACTCGTCAATACGCCGACAGTAGGTGATGATCATATCAAATACCCTCAAGCCGCAAGAGGTGTGATAAACGTAACGGCCACCCGGGTATTGAGCGATCAGAAGATCAACAACCAAGCCTGCTCATACTCCTGCGAATCCAATCAGTAACACTACCGTACAGTCCGGTCTGTTCTTCAGATATGTCGCATATCTCGCCTAGGGGTGGTAAACGTCAGACCCTGATAGCTTGATAAGTCATGCCGATGTAAGGTCCATAATGGGTCGAGAAACTACCGATAACACTTACCAGTAAATCTCATATACCCTAGCCAGAGATTTCAGTTATGGCCAATCGAGCATAGCGCAACATCAACCCCCAATACCGGGAGAGACGAATCCCCTCCTATCGCTCATTGCCTGCATGTGACTCGGGACTGTACCCAAAAACCATTTGTTTGCGTGACTCGGTAGAGCCATGTTATTTATATGTATGCCCTGGATGCCATTACTGTACATGTGATGTATATAGTAGTGGATGCTTGGACATATATAGGGAGGACTTTCTTGCTCGACGTGATAGTATGCTATCTGGTTTCAATTATCTTAACATGTTGACTTGTATAAGTGATGCTGTCTTGCTCTCACATGGTGATACAACCCTTATGATGTATACTTGACTACCAGGACTATGATGAAGATCATACTAGTAGGGCCAAGGGTATTCCACAAGTACACCATATAATTGTTCCTAGTCGAGGGTGTATCGAGACAGGGCATCGATATTCCAGAGTAGACTAGCGTATACGCATCTTGACCCATATGATGGGCAAAGGATGATCCCACATCCATTGGTGTTTGACATCAAAAATGGTATGCGGGTGCTCAGTAGAGACTGGGTACACTGAACGAACTTGCCAAGAACTCCTAGTTGGTATTATACCTATCCTCAGATAGCAGTTCTCTGGTGACACTGGTACAGGTTAGTCTGTAGACCCGAGATCGTCATAGAGTCTTGTATGATTCCCACTGTGCTTTGATTTCCACCTTACCACGTTCTAAAGAACGTGCAAAACGGTTTCTTTTGGGTACAGTCCCGAATTACATGGAGGCAATGAGCGATAGGAGGGGATTCGTCTCTCCCGGTATTAGGAGTTGATGTTGCGCTGTGCTCGATTGGCCATAACAGGAAAGTCCCTGGTCAGGGCTAATATAGAGATTTACTGATAAGTGTTATCAGTAGTTTCTCGGCCCGTTATGAGCCTCATATCGGCACAAATTATCGGTTATTGGGGTCTGACGTTTACCACCCCTAGACTAGATATGCAACATATCAGATAAAGAGACCGGACTGTACGGTAGCATTACTGACATGCTTTTGTAGGAGTTAGAGAGGGCTGGCTTGCTGATTTTCTGATCGTTCAATACCCGGGTGGCCGTTACGTCCAACTAGTACCGCTGACGGCTTGAGGGTGCTTGATGTGATCATCACCTACTACCGGCGTATTGACGAGTGTTTAGAGTCCTACACAGAGGTTTCACTGGCTCAAGAAAAACGAAGTCGGAGCACATATGTGATATGTGCGGGACCGAGATTAATACGAGTATATGATACTGTATTCTATTCTCGCGATATAATGTATCGATCAGTTATATGATATATAGCCGGGTTATCGAATCAAGTGTTGATTCGATAAGTCGATACAGTATCAGACGGTTATATGAGAGATAGCCAGCTTATCGAATCAAGTGTTGTTTCGATAAGTTGATACAAACTATATTAGTCGGTCATATGAGATATAACCGGATTATTAAATCAAGTGTTGATTTAATGATTTAATGTATAATTATACATATGATATATTAATTTACATTAACTAATATTAGCTCACATAAGCATTTCTTTTTCTCACATGTGCACAATTGATATATATATATGTGATATATATTAATTGTGTTTTATTTATGTGTCATGGTTGATGATACATGCAACATGGGTGTATGAGACCTACACCATGATAATGATAATGTAGGGTTTGTTTATTTATTTAGAATAAAAAAATTATCATTTGGAAATTTGTCACATGGCATGAAGCTTCATGAAGCTTGGAGACCCATTATCTTAGTCCACTAGTTTTGTCTTATACTAGATATTTGTTAACCCAACCATTATCTAAACTCATGGTTAAGTCTCTACATGAGATATATTAGATATTTTATCACCCATAGTTGCCTCCCTCTCTCACATCTATTATTTGCTTCTTCTTCCTTAAAGCTCAAGAGAGCTCTCTAGGTTTTGAGAGAAGCTTAAAAATAAGTGAGAAAAGTAATTCTAAAGTGAGAAAAAATCCTACTTCATCATCCTCTACTAGATTAGCACTTTAGTGTAGGGTGTTAGCTTCACTAATCCCACATTCGTGAAGAGGGTGGCTTGGGTTTATGACTCCTCGACGTAGATCATCTTCGGCTTGGAAGAATTCAAGCAAGCATGCCTCTTTCTTCTTGTGGAGCCGTTCGAGAGTCTGCAAGATCGCAACTTGGAACGAAGGGACTACTATAAGGAGCTACAGAAGTGAAGGACCGGACTATAGAGATTGTAATCCCTAATCACATAGTTGTAAAGTAATTTACAATTTGTTGCGTATGATTCTCTAGTTAAAGATTCTAGTTTAGGGTTCTTTAAAACGGCAAAATTTTGAAAATGGCATGGACGAATCCTCCCGAAACCTTGCTGTTGTTCACAGGAACCCTACAGTGGTATCAAAGCCTAGCTAGAGAATTAGACGGATTGTGTAGAATTACGAAACCGAAACACCCGAAATCCAAGACCCAGTTTCTGTCGATTTTTAAAAAGGTTCTAAATTTTTTTTAAACAACTGCAGAATGTTGTATGAGAAGCAACATGAACACAGTACAAATTTCAGCCCCAACCCTTGGAAATTGGCCGACGACATGCCTATGAAATCCGGTGACCTCGGCCAATGTTGGGATTTTTTGGTTGAAATTTTTATGGTGTTCTAGTCTCTGGGTTTTGGAATTTCAGGTGTTGTTTGTTTTTTCTAAATTTGCATGTTATGTTAACTTTCTGAAATGGCAACTCAGAGTGTTTCGTAGTCGTAATTCTAACAGTTTTTCGGGTTATTTTAGACGGTGTTAAAAAGTTTGATCGGATATCAAATACCCATTTTAACCCTTGCCGGAAATTTTCCAAGTGTTAGATTTTTTCTTAGTTTAAAACTTTCAGAAAATCATGCAGGCGATACTGTGGACCCTCTAGAAGAACGAAACCATAACCCGATTATGTGACCGTCAGAACCGCCACTAAACCCTAGGGTTTGTGGTGGTTCATCGGTGCCACGTGTGAGGCATTGGTTGACCCTTCTACGGCTGGTTCATAGGAGCTGTGGCATGTACTGTGTATTTTTAAACTACGCTCAAGTGTTGAGCTTTTTGGGAAATTTTGGGTGTTTGTTGATTCAATCGGAATGTTTAACGTCGTCTAGCATTTTCTGGAATGTGATACAATATGTGGAATTCATATAGTTAGGCATGAAATCCAAAGTATGTGATATTTTGGGTTTATGATGTCTAAGGTTATTGTGGATTCCAAATGTTGTAGTTTGTCATTTACTTTTCTGCGACCGTAAGTGTAATATGTGGTGTATCGCTGGTTTCGTTGCTATATGTCAACGGCAATTGGGATACGCATATTTACTTACATTGATGACATGTGATGTTATGTGTTGCTATGATATGTTATATTGGATCGTCTTTTTTTGAATAGCCGAGGGTTTTATGTGAGATGAGATTTTTTATTTTCATTCATGTAAAATTCATTTTATGTAATATTCTTTTATTATGGCACTTCCGAGTTGAGGTTGATGTCACCATTGTGGTATATTATTTACTTTTCCGCATTAGGATAGACCCAAGGAAGGGAGCATAAGTAACCGAGTTCTAGAGTCCAGTGGGAGACCATTTCAAGGAGTCGAATCCGGGTATCCTAACTCTAGAATTGGTAGGGTTGCTTGCCGCTCTCATAGGGGTCTGGGGATATAGGTTTGGTTATTCATCGCGACCGTGGAATCCATGTTTTATAAAGGCTCAAAATAAAACACGGAGCTCCTAGTATATCCAATATTTCATATGTTATGTTTTGCTGCTGATATTCTGTGATGTGATCACTGTGGATTCTGAGACGAATGGCTATATATTATATATGAGATATATAATAGACGTTACTTATGTTTTGCACCGGTGCTAGTCCCGTCCCGGTATGCCGTTAGTTAAGTAACCTAACGGTGCATAACGGGAC
The DNA here is from genome assembly GCA_030015575.1 of Agapanthus africanus. Classification (NCBI taxonomy): domain Eukaryota; kingdom Viridiplantae; phylum Streptophyta; class Magnoliopsida; order Asparagales; family Amaryllidaceae; genus Agapanthus; species Agapanthus africanus. Next base: position 464,369,709 of record CM057340.1, read on the forward strand.
ATTGTGGTGAATGCGGATGGCATAAGCGTACGTTATATTTTCGTTTCATTTTCTGTGATGCCTAGGAACCTATAAATGAAGGGACTTCATTAATGAGATTAATGAAAAGAAAGAAATCTAAAAGATGTTGTAGAATCATATTTTCAAAAAGGGTAGCTCTAGTTTTTGCTTTGCATAGCGGTATTTCTTGTAGAATATCCAGCACCTCATTCGATGAGGAACGAGCCGAGATCCCTTCACCGGGAGTGACCTCTTTAGCGAAAGCTAGCAGATGCTACAACCAACTCGGTTTTGTCTTTTGATTGCTTCTTTTAGTTTTTGCTTTGCATAGCGGTATTTATGAAATATCCTGTACCTTATTCGATAAGGAAAGAGCCGAGATCCCTTCACCAGGAGTGTCACGACCCGAAGTAGTACATGACTGGCCCTTGAATCATATGAAGTCTATAGGAACCCATCTAATTCAAGTAAGCCAAAAGCCCAGAAATCAAAAACCATTTTAAATAATAAATAAAGGAATTCTTTTTTAAAAGCAAGTGGTTTTAATAGCATAAGCCGAATTATGCTTTTTTAAAACATCAAGTCATTTCTAAAAATTTCGGCAGAGTTTCCTTTGTAAATACTGGCCCCGAACGGGGTACAACATGATAAATATATGCAAAATGATAAAAGGAATCCCTAAGCGGGAGCTAATTCTTCGTCAATCGACGGTCACAACCATGCAAGCAATATAATATACAACGCCGAAGGGCGAGGAACAAAACTCAAAAGGAAATTCAAAATCACCAAGAAAGCCATAATACTATAACGCGCGACTCTAAGGTCGAAATAATGCACAACTGGCTTTCTAAGTCTGAAATAAATATACAAGTCTGATTGATGGAATTTCTAGATACAACTGAAATAAATAGAGTACAATGGTGGTCACGATGCGAGTGAACCCACCTACCAAAGCAATCACCCAGAATGGAAGCAGTGTGCCAGAAAACCGAAATGAAACCTGTACGGCAAGACCTGCAAGAAACTGTGGCACAACGGGGGTGAGTTGCCAACTCGTGTGTAAAAAACATCACAGAGCAGAAATCGTATGTATGACTCAATCCTAGGTAAATACGATCAGTAATATATATATATATATATATATATATATATATATATATATATATATATATATATATATATGCTCAATATGTTAAGGTCTGAAGCATGATAAGGTGACAAGGGTAAATATCTATACAAAGTGTAATACCAAGTGCTTGTGTCAGTGCCTCAGGTAGCAACATATCATAAATATTCGGTATCATCAATGTGATCATCATGAAATCAGTGTCAACTATATCATGAAGTCTATAAGTATGTGGATATCATCCAACTATGTAATCAATGACTGTATGCGTGTGGATCTCGTCCACGTGTCAACCAATGACACAAAACAGCATGCATGTAAATATCATAAAGCATATGCATGAAAGTATGAGGATATAAATCAACGTGTGTCCCTATCGACACATCAAAATTATGGAACCTGAGTGTCTAGCATTGACACTCGAAAACAACATGAAACCTGTGCCCAGCATCGGCACGTAAATCCTCATATATATAGGGCTCCGTCAGTCCGTATCGACCCACGGGCTCCGTCAGTCCGGATCGGCCCATATCATCTCTTGACTCCGGTTGGTATCCTCCGGATATCCGCCGAGCCCAAATACTATCACCGGTAGGTAGTAGTCCCTCTACCAGGCTCACCGTTTGTATACACAGCATCCCTTTCATTCCCCGGGGTACCTACCGGGCCTCAGCATGTACTCGCACACGGCCCACTGCTCCTCCTCGTATGGGGTATATATATATATATATCAGAACCGATAAAACTCATGGTGGACGCACTGAAATATCATATCAAGGGTAACCGGGTTTTTAAAACAGTACATACTCTCTTTTGAAATAACCACGGTTCCAAAATCCAGAAATATCAGGGAAACAACATATCTCAATGCGTATAATCATAAAGCATTATTTATGCGACATATAATAGAAAGGTAAGCATATAAGTATATCATGCAACATAAAACAGTAATATGCACATATCGAGGGAAAACCGCTCTTTTAAAATGAATTCAGTTTTAAAATATATCTTGCGGTTCCCAAATCTCCAAAATCAAGCCAGAATCATCTATGTATATGCAAATACGTATATATGCAAGTATGGGTGTACAATATGTGTGTACGCAAGTATGAGTGTACAATATGCTTGTACGCCAATATGGATGTACAAGTAGGTATATACTCAAGTATGAGTGTACAATGTGCCTGTGCGCCAATATGGATGTACAAGTAGGTATTTACGCAAGTATGTCATGCAAGGTGTCATATCCTGATGCAACATTCCTACTGTGTAGTGACATGGCAATTATCGATGATGAAGTATGTGAGCCGGCAAGCAGGTGTACATGGAACATACGCATCATCGATAATGGTGCTGGTGTCCTGACAGCATGGGTTTAATATAACAATAAACACATTTAAACATGCAATGCGATGCGAATAGAAAGAATATGCGGAACATGAATAATAAACACAACAGTGAAGAATCTACATCAATATATATATATATATATATATATATATATATCATGCAGTTTTGCCATTTGGAATAACACAAATCGTGGTGTTTAGAAAAATAAGGGCTACGGTGTTTTTAAGAACATATGCGTTTTTTGAAAATATCCATAGAATCCCTTGGCCTGTATTTAAAATACTCCTGATTCATTAGTTTTGAAATAGGTATGACTCGAGTCTAGTCTAACATCTACAAGTAAACTATAGGACTAAACGGGCATTCTAACCGAAAGGGTAAGGGAAAACCACCTAAGGCTGCGTCGATATATACAATTATAATAGTCGGTGATCCCGCCTCAATAGTATCACATACGATACAATATACAATATGACATCCTCGAGTCAAGATTGTGGATCTATCATCAATATATAGCTTGTACGGTAAATCCATCGTACGGCATCCCAAATCTGGGTACGGGTCAAATATCACATTCATCTCATCATGCATCTGATATCCATTATCATCATATCTAATGAACAGAGGGTACTGATCTAAGTCTAGTACAAACAGATTCCATCTATATATACATATGCGTGTGTGAAAACACACGCCTAAAGGCCTGCTATAATCTCATGTCGTATCTCCTAATACGAAACAAAATATATCACCAATCTCATGGCATCATGCCCAATCTCATCGACTCATTTCCAAATACCATGTACAATTCTCATTATCTATGTGTAGGTATACGTATATATATATATATAGTCCCATACCTATGTGTGTGTGTATATATACATATCCACATATACGCACCGGTAAAACAAAGTAAGCATGTGTGTGCGTGTGGGTGTAAACCTTATTCTAGAGCTCGCGACTAAACTAACTAGCGACACCATCATCCAAAGATACTAAAGTTATCCATGACTCCCAAAATCTATCTAGATAATCATAACCTTATAATACCATATAAATATATCCATATAATATATATACCATACACTATGCTATGAACTGCGGGGGTGCTATACGCCATCCACCCGACTTCCCCCGTAGATATAATCTACTCACCTTGCTCTTCGGTTTCCGTTGCCGACGTCGCCACGCGCTTGCTTGTCATCTCGAAGTCTTCATGGGGGTACCTACACATCATAACGTATCGTGCCGCATTAAAATCCAAATCAAACCAAAACGATACGCTAAAGGCCTATAGGTTAGAACCTATGGACTACACCTTCAAACCACCAAACAACCCTCGATATCACCGTACAAACGTCAAGTGATCGAGGTAAAACATAAATACTAAAATCCAGTATCCAAAATGCGGAAAATATAACCCCGAATCAAAACAGCAGCTCATGAAAATGATCCCAGATTTTACCCAAACTGAAATTAGACAATTTTACATATACCAAGGGTCTAGATTACAGATATAGGAACTACAACACAAGAACGAGACCCAATGGCCAAGTCCTGGACGCAATTTGCGGCCAGATTGCTTTTATTTGTGGCCAGGGAATGGAGTCAGGGGCTGGGGTCTTAGGGTTAGCTTCCTGGATGCCTGCATGTATCACTGTGTATGCTAAATAATTTTCAGAGGCTCCGGGTGATAGCAGATGTCAAAATACCCTCACAGAATTCACAAAATACGATGCCGGGGATTTCTAAATTTGCTAATTGGGGTTCTAGTCTCTGGTTTAGGTCTCCAATAAGTCACCACATGGGTTTAAGGTCAATATTAAGTCTCAATTACACTATCTCAAATCAATTCAAACCCTAACCCTAACTAGTAATGTCCAAAGTTCACCAAATCGCTCCAAATCACAACTAAACACATATATGGTTTAAAGTGAAGGAAAAACTACACTAAGTGTGATGGGATTACCTCATTTGGCACTCAAGAAACCCCTACAACGCCAAAATGTGAACTTTCTTGTTCCAAAGTGTAGCTTGTGAGCTCGTGCACATTTTTTGTGAAAGGGAGATGGAGTTTGGATGAGTTTTTAATGGTGTTTGAGAGGATGAAGAGGGGGAGTGAGTGAGGGCTGCAGCCCAAGTGAGAGGGAGAGAGGAAAGAGATGAGAATGATGAAGTTTGGAGACAATGCTCTAAGGTCAAAGGAACCCCTCTCCTTCTCTCTCTTGCCCATACCTCTCTAGTTTAATGTTTTCTTTTTCTTTTCCTTTTCTATTTTCTTTATCTTTTCTCTTCTCAATTTAAAACCCATACCATGCATGATAAAAGAGAATATAAGTCCATGCTACCCCATCCGGTACTTACGGGGTTGCGGAATGGGTGAAAAATGATTTTTGCTAGGGTGGTAACATGGACTACAAATACGGATCTTTGTTAAACAACTAGCTAACAACCTAACTAGGAGTTGTTTAACTACTCAGTTAGGGGGCTATACCTTTCTGGAACTCCTTCGCCTTCAATTCTTGTGGTGTACGGACCGGCCTCCCCTCGTCGTCTTCTTACGCCGAAGATGGATCCACCCGAAAGCTTCTACCTTTGGCTTCTTCTTCGAACTTGAAGAAATTAGAACACTTGGCTTGCTAGGCCTTGTGAACTAGGATGGGTAGATGATTGTTTTGGTGTTTTATCTATATGGTTCTTGCTTCTCAACACATGGGACAAGTAGAACAATAAACTAGAGAGAGCAAGAGGAAGAGGGAGAGCTTGAGAATGAGAGAGCTCTAGAGAGAGAAAACAAATGAAAGAATGAGCATAACATTTCTTAACCTCTTTCTCATAATCCAAAAAGAATAATAATAATAATAGTAATTGAGTATTATGTGATGGTTCATATCATATCAAGTGGCATTATCATTTCATGCACTCATTTTGCAAAGCTCAACAAGCAAGCAAAAGTCTTTGCATGAAATGATAACCATTGTAATGATGATGGTCAACTAGTTCAACCTAGTCAACCGGTCAACCAAGTCAACAAAGTCAACCTTTCAATCCAACCATGGCACAATAATACTTAATTAATATTATCATTAATCATATTTCTTATTCTCATTAGGATTTAGCAAAAGTCAATGGTCAACAGTCAACAGTCAACAACCCCAATGAGAATCCTCTGCCTCTGTCTCTCTGTCAACTGTGTATACACACCCGCATCCGCGTTCCGAGGAACACGAATACTAACGAAATAAAACTAATCCAAAAACGTACACTAGGATCTGGCTTAAACCAAAGCCCGCTAGTGTTAACTGTCTGGACACTAAACGTGTACAAGTGCACGGATGTGACCGAACCCTGTCACAAAACCATGCGACCTGTCGCAAAACCATGCGATATCTACTCTTTTGCCTAAAGGCGATTAGCTCTCTGTGTGGGACTCTAAAGACTCGACACTACGCTGGCAGTGGGTTTAACCACAGACCGCAAGCGGCACTAGCTGTGCGTAACGGCCCCCAGGTAGATGCTGATAAGAAGACGGATGAGGTGAAACCTATCTGAACTCCTACTGAGCCTGAATGTGACAATCTCCGTACAGTCCGGTCTGTTCGTCTGATACATCGCATGGCGGGCCTAGGGGGGCGGTAAACGTCAGTCTCCTAATAGCGGTACAAGTCGTGTCGGAGTGTAGCCCAGAACACCCTGAGATAACACTGGAAACCTACCAGTATATCTCGCTTGCTCTGGCCAGGGACTACTTGTGTAATGGCTCTCCTAGACACAGCGCGATGTCAACCCCCAATACCGGGAGAGACGAATCCTGTCTAACCGTTATTGCCTCCAAGTGCTTCGGGACTGCACCCAACTACTACCTGTTTGCACGACTCCTTTGAGCCGTGGTAGGGTAGTAATCAAAGTACAGTGGGAACACACTCGAGGCGAAGTGACAGTGTCAAGTCAGCGGACTAAGCTGTACTCATATCACCTGGACACTGATAACTGACGATAGGTATAGTACCAACCAATCAGTTCCCGACGAGTCCTGTCCAGTGTACTCGTAACCTAACGAGCACCCGCATATTATCTCAAGTACGACGTACTGACGGCTGTGGGACAGACCGTCTCCCCTGCTGGGATGAGAAGCGCATACACTAGTCTACTCCGGAGTATCGATGCCCTGTCTCGATAGTCCTATGACTAGGGACCTATATAAGGATGTACTTGTGGATTACCCAGCCCCCACGAGTATGACTGCCATCACAACGCTGGTAATCAAGCAAAGATCCTAAGGGCTCTACTAATATGTATAGGCAATATGCTAAAAGAAACACATGCACATATTGAAGTAGAAACAAACCAAGTAGCATTCTACCATTTTGAGCAAGATTGTCAATACAAGGTGAATATCCCAAGCTTCCATTAAGTAATATACAAACTAGTATGATATAGTAATGGCCTCTAGGGCATATACACTAACAATTTCCCACTTGCACTAAGGCCATGTACTGGCGTATCGAAGACCTATCATCTCGATCAACCGCTCGAACTGAGTCTGGGGTAATACCTTCGTGAGTGGATCAGCAGTGTTATCTTCTGAATTTACTCTCTTCACCTCGATCTCCCAGCGATCTATGATCTCCCTGATCAGGTGGTACCGCCTCAAAATATGCCTGGACTTCTGATGGGACCTGGGTTCCTTCGCTAAAGCTATAGCGCCGTTGTTGTCACAATACAACGGTATCGGATCAACGCTGGTAGGAACCACCTGAAGCTCTATGAGGAACTTCTTCATCCAGACAGCTTCCTTTGCGGCATTGCAAGCAGCTATATACTCCGCTTCCATAGTTGAGTCAGCAACGGTCTCCTGCTTGGAACTCTTCCAGCAAACCGCCCTTCCATTGAGGGTAAAGACATAACCCGACATGGACTTGGAGTCATCCTTGTCACTCTGGAAGCTGGAGTCAGCAAAGGCCTTGATTTGGAGGTCTTTTCCGCCATACACCAAGAACATCTCCTTAGTCCTTCTCAGGTACTTGAGAATGTTCTTTACCGCTATCCAGTGCTTCTCCCATGGGTCTGACTGATACCGGCTTACAACGCTCAATGCGTATGCTACATCTGGTCTGGTACACAACATCGCATACATAATAGAGCCTACAGCAGATGCATAAGGTATTGATGACATGCGAGCCCTTTCCAAATCAATCTTGGGAGACACCTCTTTGGAGAGGGTGATCCCGTGACAAGCCGGTAAATTACCGCGCTTGGAATCTTCCATACTGAATCTTTTCAGTATGGTGTCGATGTACCTTTACTGTGAAAGTCCCAACATCCTCTTAGATCTATCACGATAGATCTGGATCCCCAGAATGTAGTTGGCATCGCCCAGGTCCTTCATGGAGAACCTCTGCGACAAGAATCCTTTGACTGACTGTAGCATAGGAATATCATTTCCTATTAGGTGAATGTCATCGACGTACAAGACGAGGAATACCACATTTCTCCCTACAATCTTACTGTAAATGCATGGTTCATCTGGGTTTTTGATAAAGTCGAATTCTTTGACAGTATCATCAAAGCAGATGTTCCAACTCCGCGATACCTGCTTCAGTCCATAGATGGACTTGAGCAACTTGCACACTTTATCGCTGCTCCCACTCTGATTGAATCCCTCTGGCTGATCTATATAGACGCACTCTTCTAAATTTCCATTTAGGAAAGCTGTCTTTACGTCCATCTTCCAGATCTCATAATCGTGGAAGGCAGCAATGGCAAGAAGGATCCGAATGGATTTAAGCATGGCTACCGGAGAAAAGGTCTCGTCATAGTCCAAATCAGGTCTTTGACGAAAACCCTTTGCAACAAGCCTAGCTTTATAGGTTTCAACCTGCCCATCTACACCAATCTTCTTTCTGAAGATCCATTTGCAGCCTACGGGTTTTACCCCTTCTGGAGCAAAGTCCAAAGTCCAAACTTTGTTGGTGTACATGGACTCCATCTCGTTCCGCATTGCATCCAGCCATTTTACCGAGTCACCGCTCTGAATGGCTTGCTGGAAGCTAGTAGGCTCATCATAATCAATGACGCAATCCTCTCTATCACCGTCTATGAGAAAATCGTAGTATCTCTCGGGCGGATGAGACTGCCTACTACTCCTGCGGAGCGGCGCAGGAATGTCCGGTTCCCCTGAAACTTCTGGTTCTTCTAAGCTTTCAGTAATAGCTTGTGGTTCTGGAATTTCTTCCAGTTCTATTGCGCTCCCACTTATCTGATTTTCCAAAAATTCAGTTTCCAAGAAGTGGGCATGCGGAGAAACAAAAACTTTTTGTTCTTCTGCGGAATAGAAAAGATACCCCCTGGAGTTCTTTGGGTATCCCACAAACTTACACAGTACGGAGCGTGCCTCGAGCTTGTCCGCATGCTGCTTTTTTAGAAAAGCTGGACATCCCCATTTCTTAAGATACTTAAGACAGGATTTCTTCCCACTCCACATCTGATATAGGGTGGTAGGCACAGTCTTGGTTGGAGCCTTGTTCAAGAGATATACAGCTGTTTCTAGTGTATAACCGCAGAAAGATTGCGGTAACTCAGCCTTACTCATCATGGAACGAACCATATTCAATAGGGTTCGATTCCTTCTTTCAGATACACCATTGTGTTGTGGTGTGTATGGAGGAGTACGCTGAGAGAGAATTCCATTCTCTTTTAAGTAGTCCAGAAACTCGGCACTCAAGTATTCACCACCTCGATCAGATCTCAGTGTCTTTATACTTTTGCCTGTTTGTTTTTCAACTTCATTCTTGTATTCCCGAAATTTCTCAAAGGCTTCGGATTTGTGCTTCATTAAGAAGACTTGTCCATACATAGAGAAATCATCTTTGAAAGTAATGAAGTATGAATAACCACTTCGTGCATGTGTAGACATTGGACCACACACATCACTGTGTATGAGTCCCAAAAGCTCGCTCGCTCTTACTCCGTATCCAGTGAACAGAGTCTTTGTCATCTTTCCCATGAGACAAGATTCATAAGTGGCATAAGACTGATACTCGAACGGATTCAAGTATCCCTCTTTATGTAACTTAGTTAATCGTGTCTCATTAATGTGACCCAGTCTACAATGCCATAAGAAAGCCTGATTTGTTTCCGGAGACTTTCTTTTAAGTGTGTTCTGGACACTGAAAATCTGAGCTTGATTCAATACGTAAATCCCATTATTTAATTTACCTGACCCAATCAGAACTTGATTTAGGTGGATGTGTACTACATCGCTTACAAAAGTAAATTCATATCCTTCCTTAGAAAGTAAGGATACAGATATGATATTACAAGTCGCACCTGGTACATACAAACAGTTACGCAAAATCAATATCTGCCCAGTTGTCAGTCCAAGATGATATTCCCCTACGAATTCAGCATCCATGCTCATTCCGTTAGAAACCCTGAGAGTCATATCACCTTTTCTGATAACCCTACGGTTTCTCAGAGCCTGTAATGAATTACAGATGTGAGATCCTGATCCGGTATCCAATACCCAGGAAGTAGGGTTAACTGACATACAGTTCTCTATTACAAACACACCCGAAGCCGAAGCCACAACATGCTTCGAATTCTGGCTACTGGCTTTGCTAGCCCTGCAATCCTTCTGCCAATGTTCATTCCCGTTACAATAGGAACGTCCCTCTTTTACTACATCCAGTCCCGAAACTTTTGCTCTTCCTTTTCCTTCTTTTTCTTTGGTTTCCTTCAGGGTATAAGCAGAGGGCAGGGACTGTAGAATCAAGTCAGTACTTGACTCGTTCTTCAACGTGGTCTTCAGGTCTGTGAGCTCAAAATAGTTGGTCTCTGTAAGGACGTTGCCCCTTACAGATGACCTGATAGCCAACCTCGCTTGAAGCAATTCGTTCGAGGTCTCATATCTTGCGATATGAGATTGCTCTCCATATAAATCTTTGTTATGGAGAAAGATAGAAACCAAGTCCATCTTCTCGTGCTGCCTCTGGTTTGCACCAACAACTGAGGCTAACACGAGGCACTTGGCTTTCGCACAGTCTTTTTCCGATGTCTTACGGATATCACTATCCGTGACAGGGGAAACTGGTCCTGAGACGGCAGGGGTTTGATTAGTTAAGAGGTGTCCCAGCTTGTCATGGGTAATGGACATCTGGACAGACTTTTGCCAATCATAACAGTCAGGTTCAGTCATTTTATTATCTAGATGTAACCTATGTGTGGTCAATCGGTCGCTGCAATTAAGAGAGAGAGAAGAAAACACTCAGCATGATGCTCTTGCAAGTTTAGATTGGTTTTTAATTTATCTAAACAGGATGGCTCCCACTGTCTCTCGAATCCCTCCTCAAACCAAAAAAGAAGAATTAGTCAGGATCAATCTCACCGTACAATACTTGCTTAACCATTCAGCCAGGCTAGTGTTGGTACTTCGAGGGAGGTTTTCCAACGCTTTCACGAAGTTCCTTAATTAAATCACCTCTTTTCCCTGGGGGCGTAGCCCCGCTAACACCTTTCTAGACACCTACTTTGTTTATAACATTGATCGTTAAGTGAGAAAGTTCTCGAGGAGTAGCATATACTCACAGTAGGATCGAGATCCAAATATCATCGCGTGAAAAAACTGAAGGAATCCTACCAGAATCATCACACTCCAAATGGTATGCAGCACTAGCAAGTTTCAGGTTCTTTTGAAATTCCCGATGTGGATTTTTGCCCTATGCTCTTATGACCTTGATGAAGGTCAACAAATCATAAGTCACATGTCAAGTTCAACCCGTCATTGTCCAGGTTAATTTGAACCCACCCGTATATACCCTTGACGAAGGTCAACAAGGTAATACGACTGTCCCAAACCAACGCATTTATCTATGCTACATATGAACATCCAACAGCTACCGATCATTATGCCTTGACGAAGGTCAACAAACATAGCTTGAATACTATTGAATATTCATACGAAACGACGGAGGGCTGCGAATGGTTTTGGCGAAACCGTGAACGTAGTGAACTTGATATAATCGATGGAACCTTGATAGCTTTTAAAAGGAGTGGCTCAAACTCCGCATTTAAAAGTTAGTTTTTGAAAAGAACCGAGTGGTTTTGAAAGTGTTCCAACGACTTTTACTTGGTTTATTTTTCTTGCATTAATTTTAATGCGTCCCATCATTTAATCCTACCATTGCAGAAAACAACCAAAATATGACGTACGCTTATGCCATCCGCATTCGCCACGGGGCCCCGTTAGGTTACTTAAGTAACGACAGAGCGGGGGCTGGACTAGCGCGGATGCAAAACATAAGCAACGCCTAAATAATATCATATATAGATATATTGCAATGATAGCCATTTCAGATCACAGATGAACACATTGGATATACTAGGAATCCGCAATTCGTACGAGCCTGTAACGAAAAGCGGATTACACGGTCGCGGTGAATAGCCAATACCCCACCCTAGACCCCTACGGGTGCGGCAAACTACCCGCCAAATATCCGAAGTGGAGCAACCTCCCTCAACGACGTGAGTAGGCCACTCGGCACTTTGAGATGCCCGGTAGTTTGTGCACCCCACCTTGGGTCTATCCTAGGAGCAAAAACAGTAAAAAGAAATTATACAATGACGGCTACAACCCCGACCCGGTTGTGCGGCCATACAAATAATATTACATCAATTTACAAATTTTACATGAATTGAAAGAAAAGAAAACCCTCATCTCACAACCCCCGGCTATTCACCCGCGACAATCCAATGAGTTCATATACACATACCATCAACATTACAGATCACAGATATGTATAACTCCCACTAATCGACGTATAGTGATTAGCGGACGTTCAATACATATATCACATCATAGATATATACCCGTCAGCTTAAGTCTTTAGAAGTTCGATAAAAATATGGATTTTCAAGCCCCAAAAACAAATTTTTCTTTCTGGAAAACCTGGGCAGAAAAAACATATTGTAAAAATCCCAAAACACCCCTAGAAATACACTGCAAGAAAATTGAGCCTCGACCGACTCAACTCGGTCGCGGATCCACGGAGGGAGCACGCTCCCACCGCGGTTCCGCGGCGCTTTGAACGGTTCTGTGAACCAAATTTCTTGAGCGTGTTTTAAAATGCCTGAGTCGATTTTTGGAGTATGATTTATCATTTTTGAACAGAATACAGAATCGACAGAAACTTGATTTTCCGGGTGTTTTTCGTGACTTTTTCTCCGATCGAACTTCTACTTACTTTGCTAACATGTTAGATAGTGTTTAACCTGGCTCTGATACCACTGTAAGTCCATGCTACCCCACCCGGTACTTAGGGGGTTGCGGAATGAGTGAAAAACGATTTTTGCTAGGGTGGTAACATGGACTACAAATACGGATCTTTGTTAAACAACTAGCTAACAACCTAACTAGGAGTTGTTTAACTACTCGGTTAGGGGGCTATACCTTTCTTGAACTCCTTCATCTTCAACTCTTGTGGTGTATGGACTGGACTCCCCTCGTCGTCTTCTCGCGCCGAAGATGGATCCACCCGAAAGCTTCTGCCTTTGGCTTCTTCTTCAAACTTGAAGAAACTAGAACACTTGGCTTGCTAGGCCATGTGAACTAGGATGAGTAGAGAATTGTTTTGGTGTTTTATCTATATGGTTCTTGCTTCTCAACACATGAGACAAGTAAAACCATAAACTAGAGAGAGAGCAAGAGGAAGAGGGAGAGCTTGAGAATGAGAGAGCTCAAGAGAGAGAAAACAAATGAAAGAATGAGCATAACATTTCTCAACCTCTCTCTCATAATCCAAAAAGAATAATAATAATAATAGTAATTGAGTATTATGTGATGGATCATATCATATCAAGTGGCATTATCATTTCATGCACTCATTTTGCAAAGCTCAACAAGCAAGCAAAAGTCTTTGCATGAAATGATAACCATTGTAATGATGATGGTCAACTAGTCTAACCTAGTCAACCGGTCAACCAAGTCAACAAGTCAACAAGTCAACAAAGTCAACCTTTCAATCCAACCATGGCACAATAATACTTAATTAATATTATCATTAATCATATTTCTTATTCTCATTAGGGTTTAGCAAAAGTCAATGGTCAACAGTCAACAGTCAACAACCCCAATGAGAATCCTCTGCCTCTGTCTCTCTGTCAACTGTGCATACACACCCGCATCCGCGTTCCGAGGAACACGAATACTAACGAGATAAAACAAATCCCAAAACGTACACTAGGATCTGGCTTAAATCAATGCCCGCTAGTGTTAACTGTCCGGACACTAAACGTGCACAAGTGCACGGATGTGACCGAACCCTGTCGCAAAACCATGCGACCTGTCGCAAAACCATGCGATCTCTACTCTTTTGCCTAAAGGCGAATAGCTCTCTGTGTGGGACTCTAAAGACTCGACACTACGCCGGCAGTGGGTTTAACCACAAGCCGCAAGCGGCACTAGCTGTGGATAACGGCCCCTAGGTAGATGCCGATAAGAAGAGGGACGAGGTGAAACCCATCTGAACTCCTACTGAGCCTGAATATGACAATCTCCGTACAGTCCGGTCTGTTCGTCTGATACATCACATGGTGGGCCTATGGGGGCGGTAAACGTCTGTCCCCTAATAGCGGCACAAGTCGTGTTGGAGTGTAGCCCAGAACACCCTGAGATAACGCTGGAAACCTACCAGTATATCTCGCTTGCCCTGGCCAGGGACTACTTGTGTAATGGCTCTCCTAGACACAGCGCGATGTCAACCCCCAATACCGAGAGAGACGAATCCTGTCTAACCGTCACTGCCTCAAAGTGCTTCGGGACTGCACCCAACCACTACCTGTTTGCACGACTCCTTTGAGCCGTGGTAGGGTAGTAATCAAAGTACAGTGGGAACACACTCGAGGCGAAGTGACAGTGTCAAGTCAGCGGACTAAGCTGGACTCATGTCACCTGAGAACTGATAACCGACGATAGGTATAGTACCAACCAATCAGTTCCCGACGAGTCCTGTCCAGAGTACTCGTAACCTAACGAGCACCCGCATACTATCTCAAGTACGACGTACTGACGGCTGTGGGACAGACCGTCTCCCCTGCTGGGATGAGAAGAGCATACGCTAGTCTACTCCGGAGTATCGATGCCCTGTCTCGATAGTCCTACGACTAGGGACCTGTATGAAGATGTGCTTGTCGATTACCCAGCCCCCACGAGTGTGACTGCCATCACAACGCTGGTAATCAAGCAAAGATCCTAAGGGCTCTACTAATATGTATAAGCAATATGCTAAAAGAAACACATGCACATATTGAAATAGAAACAAACCAAGTAGCATACTACCATTTTGAGCAAGATTGTCAATACAAGGTGAATATCCCAAGCTTCTATTAAATAATATACAAACTAGTATGATACAGTAATGGCCTCTAGGGCATATACACTAACAGAGAATGCATGAAAGAAAAAAAGTAAAAAGTGCTAAAATGATATGTGCATGTCATGTGCACAAAACACGCTTTAAGCCCGATTAGCGATTTTTAATCGCGATTAGCACTAAAATAGTGTCCAATAAATCATAGAATTTTATAATTTGCATAAATCACATAAAGCACCCTCTTTTAGTAATTTCCATAATTTTCCAAATTTTTTCCCAATTTATCGGTATTTAATTATACCGCCCTATTAAATATTCAATATTTTTTTATTTAATTATAAAAATTTCTAAAAATAATATTTTATTTTTCTGAAATGTTACAATCTTTCCCCCTTAAAGAACTTCGGTCCCCGAATTTAAATTTAAACCCTCAATACTAAAACATTTCAGTAAAAGTCCAAGTCGTCGGGGCTCCGAAATCATCAATACATAAAACATATCGTAGAGCAATACATGTGTTAGTGTATATGCCCTAGAGGCCATTACTGTATCATACTAGTTTGTATATTACTTGATGGAAGCTTGGGATATTCACAGTTGTATATACAATCTTGCTCGAAATGGTAGTATGCTACTTGGTTTGTCTCTACTTTAATATGTGCATGTGTTTCTTTTAGCATATCCCTGTTATACATATTAGTAGAACCCTTAGGATTTTTGCTTGATTACCAGCGTTGTGATGGCGCTCACACTCGTGGGAGCTGGGTGATCTATAAGCACATCCTTATACAGGTCCCTAGTCGTTGGACTATCGAGACAGGGCATCGATACTCCGGAGTAGACTAAGGTATGCGCTTCTCATCCCAGCGTGGAAGACGGTCTGTCCCACAGCCGTCAGTACGTCATACTTGAGATAGTATGCGGGTGCTCGTTGGGTTACGAGTATACTGGACAGGACTCATCGGGAACTGTTGGTTGGTATTATACCTATCGTCAGTTATCAGTTCCCAGGTGACATGAGTACAGCTTAGTCCGCTGACTTAACACTGTCACTTCGCCTCGAGTGTGTTCCCACTGCATTTTGATTACTACCCTACCACGGCTCAAAGGAGTCGTGCAAACAGGTAGTTTTTTGGTGCAGTCCCGAAGCACTTGGAGGCAGTGACGGTTAGACAAGATTCGTCTCTCCCGGTATTGGGGTTGACATCGCGCTGTGTCCAGGAGAGCCATTACACGAGTAGTCCCTGGCCAGGGCAAGCGAGATATACTGGTAGGTTTCCAGTGTTATCTCAGGGTGTTCTGGGCTACACTCCGACACGACTTGTACCGCTATTAGGGGACTGACATTCACCGCCCCCTAGGCCCGCCATGCGATGTATCAGACGAACAGACCGGACTGTACGGAGATTGTCACATACAGGCTCAGTAGGAGTTCAGATGGGGTTCACCTCGTCAGTCTTCTTATCGACATCTACCTGGAGACCGTTACGTACAGCTAGTGCCGCTTGCGGTCTGTGGTTAAACCCACTGCCAGCGTAGTGTCGAGTCTTTAGAGTCCCACACAGAGAGCTATTCGCCTTTAGGCAAAATGAGTAGAGGTCGCATGGTTTTGCGACAGGGTTCGTTCACATCCGCGCACTTATGCACGTTTGCTGTCCGGACAGCTTATACTAGCGGGCTTTGGTTTAAGCCAGATCCTAGTATAGATTTGGTATTGGTTTTTTTCTCTTCATATTCGTGTTCCTCGGATCACGAATACGGGTGCGTATGCACAGTTGCTTGAGACAGAGGGAGAGGACTTTGATTAGGATTAATGACTATTGTCATTTTATTAACCCTAATGCATATGTGTGTATTATTGTTAATTGATATTAGTTTAATAATTGTGCATGGTTATGGTTGTTGACCATTTGACCCATCTTGACTTGTTGACCTTGTTGACACTTTGACCATCATCATTTCATTTGGAATATGCTCTTTGATCTTTGCAATTTGCATTAAAAATGAAATGATAATGGTCATGTCTTGATTAACCATGACAATTATCTCGCTAATTATCAATTTAAAGTAATTCACACATATATGTGAGAATGGTTATTATTCTCTCATTCTATCATTCACATTCTCTCTCTTGTTCTTCCTCTCCCTCAAGCTCTCCCCTCTCATGTGTTGAGAAACACTTGAGCTTGAGAAAAACTCTCTCTTGATAATCTCTACTCTCATCTAGGGTTCAAGGATTAGCACTTCTTGCACCCTAGTTACTTCTAGCTTGGAGTTGAAGCCAAAGGTCGAGGCTTCCGGGTGGATCTTTCTTCGACGTGAGAAGACGACTAAGGTGACCTCCTTCCACCACTCCAAGGAGCAAGGAGAGAAGGACATAAAGCCCAAGGTATAACCTTTCTAGCACTTAGCTAGTTTCTAGTTAGCTTTAGCTTGTTTTTGTTTAGCAAAGATCCTTCATAGTGTAGTCCATGTTGCCTAAGCTCATAAAAATCCGATTTTTATTCCGTTTTCCGCCTTCCCGGAAGTACCGGGGTGGGCAACGTGGACTTACAGTTGTATCAGAGCCTAACTAAACATAAACTAGCTTAGTAGAGTGTATCGAAGTTCGAATCGGAAAAATCGAAAAACCGTGTTTTAAAAACCCTAAGTTTCTGTTAAATTTTTTTCTGTTCGAAATAAAATTTGTCATACTCCAAAAATCATCTCAGGGTTTTCTTAAGAAGCACGGCAAACCCGGTCCAGTGAGTCGTCTAAACCGCCGCGGTTCAGCGGCAATAGCAAGCTATTGCCGCGGAACCGCCGCCGTTTTGACTCCTCACTGAGTCGAGTTTGGTGCAGTTTTCTTATGGCTTGGTTTTAGGATTTTTAAGAAGGTTTACATGTGCTCAGATTTTCCAGAATAGAAATTTATTTTTGGCGGCCTATAAATCCGTATTTTTTTTCCCGAACTTCAATATACTTTGACTAAAAGGTTATATCTGTGATGTTTACATGTATTGAACGTCGGCTAATCGCTATATGTCGATTAGTCGGGGTTATACATATCTGTGATCTGTGATTAGATGATGGTATGTGTATATGAATGGGTTGGATTGTCGCGGATGAATAGCCGGGGTGGATGTGTGATGAGTGTTGCTTTTTCTTTCATTCATTGTAATATGTAAATTGATGTAATATTATTATTTGTTTGGCCGCACAACCGGGTCGGGGTTGTAGCCGTCATTGTATAATTCTTTTTACTGTTTTTGCTCCTAAGATAGACCCATGGAGGGGGTGCACAAACTACCGGGTATCTCGAAGTGCCGAGTGGCCTACTCACGGTGGTGAGGGAGGTTGCTTCGCTTCGGGTACTTGGCGGGTAGTTTGCCGCACCCGTAGGGGTCTTGGGTGGGGTATTGGCTATTCACCACGACCGTGTAATCCGCTTTTCGTTGCAGGCTCGAACGGATTGCGGATTCCTAGTATATCCGATGTATTCATCTATGATCTGTAATGTCTATCATTGCTATATATTTATATATGATAACTATTTAGGCATCGCTTATGTTTTACAGCCGCGCTAGCCCAGCCCCCGCTCTGTCGTTAGTTAAGTAACCTAACGGGTGATGACGGGGCCCCATGGCGAATGCGAATGGCATAAGCGTACGTCATATTTCGGTTTTTTTCTGCAATGGTAAGATTAAATGATGGGACGCATTAAAAGAACTAATGCAAGAAAAGAAACCAAGTAAAAGTCGATTGGAACACTTTGAAAACCACTTGTTTCTTTTCAAAACTAAACTTTTAAACGCGGAGCTTGAACCACTCCTTTTAAAAGCTATCTCGTTCCATCGATTATATCAAGTTCACTACGTTCACGGTTTCGCCAAAACCATTCGTAGCCCTCCGTCATTCCACATGAATGGTCAAAAAGTATTCAAGCTATGTATTTTGGCCAAAGTCAAGGCATAGTGATTGGTAGCTATTGGGTATTCATGTGCAGCATAGATAGATGCGTTGGTTTGGGACAGTCGTGCAGCCATTTTGGCCAAAGTCAAGGGTAGGTACGGGTGGGTCCAAATTAACCACGAGAATGACGGGTAGAACTTGACATGTGACTTATGATATTTTGGCCAAAGTCAAGGTCATAAGAGCATGGGGCAAAAATCCACATCGGGAGTTTCATAAGTACTGAAACTTGCTAGCGCTGCATACCATTTGGAGTGTGATAATTCTGGTAGGATTCCTTCGGTTTTATCACGCGATGATATTTGGATCCCGATCCTACTGTGAGTATATGCTACTTCTCGGGAAAACTCTCACTTAACGATCAATGCTATAAACTTAGTAGGTGTCTAGAAAGGTGTTAGCGGGGCTACGCCCACAGGGAAAAGTGGTTACTTAATTAAGGAACTTCGCGAAAGCGTTGGAAAACCTCCCTCGAAGTACCGACACTGGCCTGGCTGAACGGTTAAGCAAGTATTGTACGGTGAGATTGATCCTGACTAATCTTTTCTTTACGGTTTGAGAAGGGATTCGAGAGACAGTGGGAGCCATCCAGTTTAGACAAACTAAAAACCACTCTAAACTTGCAAGAGTATCATGCTAAAGTGTTTCTTTTCTCTCTCCTAATTGCAGCGACCATTCAACATGACCGGACTTAAGTTATTACTAGATAAAAACATATTGACAGGGCCAAACTACAAAGATTGGCTCAGGAATGTCAAGATGGCAATCACTTACGACAAGTTAGGGTATGTCCTTACCACCAAAGCTCCCCCTGTCCCAGGTCCCAAAACCAGTGTCGCAGATAGGGAAATCTACAAGACCTGGGAAATAGATTGCGCGAAGGCCAGATGCCTCGTACTTGCCTCGATGGACAATGAACATCAGAGGAGGCACGAGAATATGGACTTTGGGTCCATATTTCTTCATACAAAAGAACTGTATAGAGAGCAGTCTCGTATCGCCAGATACGAAGTGTCGAAAAAGTTGTTTTCGGCAAGGTTGGCCGTCGGATCATCGGTAGCGGAACACGTGCTTAAGATGATTGGCTACATAGAGGAGCTCGCGGACCTTGGGACCACGTTGGAAAATGAACTCTATACTGATTTGATTCTCCAGTCCCTTCCTTCCACTTACGCCCAGTTTATTCGTAACTTCAACATGCAAGGAAAGGATGTTGAACTTTCCGAACTTCTGAACATGTTGAGGAGTGCTGAGGGCACCCTACAGAAGGGTAGGGAGACATCCACTTTGTTTGTAGGAGGATCTTCCTCTTCTAGATCCAGGGCGAAAGCCAAGGGTAAGAAGAAGAAAGCCCCCGCCAAACCAAGAGGCGGTGTCGGTAAAGTGGATACGAAGGGAAAAGGAAAAGCAACAAAGATAGCGGGAAAGCTGGTGGGGAAGGAAGAATGCTTCTATTGTCACAAAAGAGGTCACTGGAAACAGGATTGCAAGGCTTGGAAGGCCAGAACACAGGATTTGAAGCAAGTTGCAGCTTCAGCTTCAGGTGTGTATGTTATTGAAAGATGTCTATAAATAAACTCTACATCCTGGGTATTGGATACCGGATCAGGATCTCATATCTGTAATTCTTTGCAGGCGTTGAGAAAGCGTAGAGTTTTGAAGGCAGGTGACATGACTCTCAGAGTTGCAAACGGTGCTAGCATGGATGCTGAGGCCGTGGGGGACTATCACCTGGGATTGTCAGATGGACACTTTTTGGTTTTGCGTAGTTGTTATTATGTACCAAATGCAACCTGTAATATCATTTCTGTATCTTTATTATCTAAAGAAGGTTATGAATTTGCATTTGTAAGTAATGTAGTGAACATTCACCTTAATCAAGTTTTGATTGGGTCAGGTACATTGAACAACGGTATATACGTATTAAACCAACCACAGATTTTCAATATCCAGAATACACACAAAAGAAAGTCTCCAGAAATCAATAAAACTTTCTTATGGCATTGTAGACTGGGTCACATCAATGAGAGAAGGTTGACTAAGTTACATACAGAAGGATATTTGGATTCGTTCGAATATCAATCGTATGCAACTTGTCAATCCTGTCTCAAAGGAAAGATGACAAAGACTCCGTTCACTGGACACGGAGTAAGAGCAAGCGAGCTCTTGGGACTCGTACACAGCGACGTGTGGGGTCCAATGTCTACACATGCACGAAGCGGTTATTCTTACTTCATTACTTTTACGGATGACTTTTCAAGGTACGGTTATGTCTTCTTAATGAAACATAAATCCGAGGCTTTTGAAAAATTCCAGGAATATAAGAATGAAGTAGAAAAACAAACAGGCAAAAGTATCAAGGCACTGAGATCTGATCGAGGTGGTGAATACTTGAGTGCCGAGTTCCTGGGTTACTTAAAAGAGAATGGAATTCTCTCTCAGCTTACTCCTCCATACACTCCGCAACAAAACGGTGTATCGGAGAGACGGAACCGAACCCTATTGGATATGGTACGGTCCATGATGAGTAACGCTGAGTTGCCGCGATCGTTCTGGGGATATGTGCTAGAATCAGCTGCATACCTTTTGAACCGAGTTCCAACTAAGACTGTGCCTACTACACCATATCAGATGTGGTGTGGAAAGAGACCCTATCTTAATCACATTAAGATATGGGGATGTCCAGCTTTTGTAAAAAAGAAGCATGCGGACAAGCTCGAGGCACGCTCAGTACAGTGCAAGTTTGTGGGATATCCAAAGAACTCCAAGGGATATTACTTCTATTGCGAAGAGGAACAAAAAGTCCTTGTTTCTCGCCATGCCCACTTTCTAGAACACCAGTTCATAGAAAAAGAATTAAGTGGGAGCGCAATAGAACTGGAAGAAATTCCAGAACCACGAGCTATTACTGAAAGCTTGGTTGAACCAGAGGGTTCGAAAGATCAAGACATTCCCACGCCACTCCGCAGGAGTAGTAGGCAGTCTCATCCGCCCGAGAGATACTACGGTTTTCTTATTGACGGGGATAGAGAGGACTGCATCGTAGACTTTGATGAGCCTACTAGCTTCCAGCAAGCCATTCAGAGCGTCGACTCGGTAAAATGGCTGGATGCAATGCGGACCAAAATGGAGTCCATGTACACCAAAAAAGTATGGACGTTGGACATTGCTCCAGATGGGGTAAAACCCGTAGGATGCAAGTGGATCTTCAAAAGGAAGATTGGTGTAGATGGACAGGTTGAGACCTATAAAGCTAGACTGGTAGCAAAGGGTTTTCGTCAGCGACCTGGTTTGGACTATGACGAAACCTTTTCTCCAGTAGCTATGCTGAAATCCATTCGGATCCTTCTTGCCATTGCTGCCTTCCACGATTATGAGATTTGGCAGATGGACGTAAAGACAGCTTTTCTAAATGGACATTTAGAGGAGTGTGTCTATATGGATCAGCCAGAGGGTTTCATTCAGAGTGGGAGCAGCGGAAAGGTGTGCAAGTTGCTTAAGTCCATTTATGGACTAAAGCAGGCATCGCGGAGTTGGAACATCTGTTTTGATGAGACGGTCAGGGAATTTGGCTTTATCAAAAATCCAGATGAACCATGCATCTATTGTAGATTTGTAGCGAAAACTGTAGTATTCCTCGTTTTATACGTGGATGACATTCTCTTAATAGGAAATGACATTCCTATGCTACAATCTGTTAAGGGGTTCTTGTCACACAGGTTCTCCATGAAAGACCTGGGTGATGCTTCATACATTCTGGGTATCCGGATCTACCGTGACAGATCCAAGAGGATATTAGGACTTTCACAGTCCAGGTACATACTAAAGAGATTCAGTATGGAAGATTCCAAGCGCGGTAATCTACCGGCTTGTCACGGGATCACCCTCTCCAATGAGATGTCTCCCAAGACTGATTTGGAGAGGGATCGCATGTCTATTATACCCTACGCTTCTGCGGTAGGCTCTATAATGTATGCGATGTTGTGTACCAGACCGGATGTGGCTTATGCACTGAGTGTGGTAAGCAGGTATCAGTCAAACCCTGGGGAGAAACATTGGATAGCAGTAAAGAACATTCTCAAGTACCTGAGAAGGACTAAGGAGATGTTCTTGGTGTTTGGCGGAAAAGACCTGCAGATTGAGGCCTTTGCTGACTCCAGCTTCCAGAGTGACAAGGATGATTCCAAGTCCATGTCGGGTTTTGTCTTTACCCTCAATGGAGGGGCGGTGTGTTGGAAGAGCTCCAAACAGGAAACCGTTGCTGACTCGACTATGGAAGCGGAATACATCGCTGCATCTGATGCCGCAAAAGAAGCTGTCTGGATGAGGAAGTTCTTGAGAGAACTTCAGGTGGTTCCGTTCATTGTTGACCCAATACCTCTGTATTGCGACAACAACGGGGCTATAGCTTTAGCGAAGGAACCCAGGTCCCATCAGAAATCCAGACACATCTTGAGGCGGTATCACCTGATCAGGGAGATCGTAGATCGCCAGGAGATCGAGGTTCGGAGGGTTGCTTCAGAAGATAACACAGCAGATCCATTCACCAAGGCCTTGCCCCAGACTCAGTTCGAGCGGCTGATCGAGATGATAGGTCTTCGATACGCCAGTACATGGCCTTAGTGCAAGTGGGAGATTGTTAGTGTATATGCCCTAGAGGCCATTACTGTATCATACTAGTTTGTATATTACTTGATGGAAGCTTAGGATATTCACAGTTGTATATACAATCTTGCTCGAAATGGTAGTATGCTACTTGGTTTGTCTCTGCTTTAATATGTGCATGTGTTTCTTTTAGCATATCCCTGTTATACATATTAGTAGAGCCCTTAGGATTTTTGCTTGATTACCAGCGTTGTGATGGCACTCACACTCGTGGGAGCTGGGTGATCTATAAGCACATCCTTATACAGGTCCCTAGTCGTTGGACTATCGAGACAGGCCATCGATACTCCGGAGTAGACTAGCGTATGCGCTTCTCATCCCAGCATGGGAGACGGTCTGTCCCACAGCCGTCAGTACGTCGTACTTGAGATAGTATGCGGGTGCTCGTTGGGTTACGAGTACACTGGACAGGACTCATCGGGAACTGTTGGTTGGTATTATACCTATCGTCAGTTATCAGTTCCCAGGTGACATGAGTACAGCTTAGTCCGCTGACTTGACACTGTCACTTCGCCTCGAGTGTGTTCCCACTGCACTTTGATTAGTACCCTACCACGGCTCAAAAGAGTCGTGCAAACAGGTAGTTTTTGGGTGCAGTCCCAAAGCACTTGGAGGCAGTGACGGTTAGACAGGATTCGTCTCTCCCGGTATTGGGGGTTGACATCGCGCTGTGTCCAGAAGAGCCATTACACGAGTAGTCCCTGGCCAGGGCAAGCGAGATATACTGGTAGGTTTCCAGTGTTATCTCAGGGTGTTCTGGGCTACACTCCGACACGACTTGTGCCGCTATTAGGGGACTGACGTTCACCGCCCCCTAGGCCCGCCATGCGATGTATCAGACGAACAGACCGGACTGTACGGAGATTGTCACATACAGGCTCAGTAGGAGTTCAGATGGGGTTCACCTCGTCAGTCTTCTTATCGACATCTACCTGGGGACCGTTACGTACAGCTAGTGCCGCTTGCGGTCTGTGGTTAAACCCACTGCCAGCGTAGTGTCGAGTCTTTAGAGTCCCACACTGAGAGCTATTCGCCTTTAGGCAAAATGAGTAGAGGTCGCATGGTTTTGCGACTGGGTTCGTTCACATCCGCGCACTTGTGCACGTTTGCTGTCCGGACGGCTTATACTAGCGGGCTTTGGTTTAAGCCAGATCCTAGTATAGATTTGGGATTGGTTTTTTTCTCTTTGTATTTGTGTTCCTCGGATCACGAATACGGGTGTGTATGCACAGTTGCTTGAGACAGAGGGAGAGGACTTTGATTAGGGTTAATGACTATTGTCATTTTATTAGCCCTAATGCTTATGTGTGTATTATTGTTAATTGATATTAGTTTAATAATTGTGCATGGTTATGGTTGTTGACCATTTGACCCATCTTGACTTGTTGACCTTGTTGACACTTTGACCATCATCATTTCATTTGGAAGATGCTCTTTGATACTTGCAATTTGCATTAAAAATGAAATGATAATGGTCATGTCTTGATTAACCATGACAATTATCTAACTAATTATCAATTTAAAGTAATTCACACATATATGTGAGAATGGTTATTATTCTCTCATTCTATCATTCACATTCTCTCTTGTTCTTCCTCTCCCTCAAGCTCTCCCCTCTCATGTGTTGAGAAACACTTGAGCTTGAGAAAAACTCTCTCTTGATAATCTCTACTCTCATCTAGGGTTCAAGGATTAGCACTTCTTGCACCCTAGTTACTTCTAGCTTGGAGTTGAAGCCAAAGGTCGAGGCTTTCGGGTGGATCTTTCTTCGACGTGAGAAGACGACTAAGGTGACCTCCTTCCACCACTCCAAGGAGCAAGGAGAGAAGGACATAAAGCCCAAGGTATAACCTTTCTAGCACTTAGCTAGTTTCTAGTTAGTTTTAGCTTGTTTTTGTTTAGCAAAGATCCTTCATAGTGTAGTCCATGTTGCCTAAGCTCATAAAAATCCGATTTTTATTCCGTTTTTCGCCTCCCCGGAAGTACCGGGGTGGGCAACGTGGACTTACAACATGCGCATGAACAATGAGTAGATAAATCAAAACAAAACTCCGTCAAGCATCCCGCAATCATCGGAGTCATGGTGAAGACACAAATGTCAAATTCAGAATGAAACCTATATGATATACATTAAAACTACACATGCAAACATCAAATCTATATATGTAACATTTGAAGGAAATACATGCCAAACCTTTCATGTTGTTGTGCGATGCGCATAACACTGCACAGTGGCAGATGTCTATTGTAAGAAAATAACCATATATGTATATATCTTTTGTTTAATATGTACGTCCCGCCATTTTGAAAACAATTTAGAAGGATTTTCTTGTTTTTAAACATTTCGTGCCATATCAGACACGTAGGTAAATACTGAGACTATAGCTCCCTTTTTGGAAATCCCTTTGATAATTATCAATGCATGCAAAATATATCCAGGTACTGTCCTCTGACTAGTCCTGCTCAGTACGAAAACAAATAGCAAATATCTTAAAAACGTACTGCTCCATAAGAAATCAATCCCAAAATGTGCATAGAATCGAAATTCATGAATGTGCCTGATTGAGTGTTCATTTGCGTACATTTTAAAATCAAAATTAAGAATATACTGCAATCAATAACGGTGTCGCTTGGTAGCTAGCCGGTTGAGTACGGGTCGGTCCACAGGGAGATGGATTCCTTTTCTTTATGTTCTAACGAGTTAATCCGATCAAGTCGGGTTTTGTTTTAAAATCTACAAATGAGATTAAAATTGATTAAAAGTCTTGCTAGGGTTAGGATTAGGTTAGTTCGGAAAAGGGATTCTACCCACTGCTTTCTTTGCCTTAGTTAAGAATTTAGGTGTTATGGTAATAGTCAACAAAAGGGATTAGCACGACTAGGAAGAAACTTCGGTTCTTCCCTTTGGTCGTTGTCCGTCCTTTCTTAACTCTTAGCCCTAACCTCTATGTAAATCAACCACAGCCAGTCTATCTACGGAATCACCGCTATCTCGTAGGATTGGATGCCGTAGTGAGCGGTGTGTGGTTGAATTAAATAGAGTCTTAATTAAAAATTATATGGGCAAAGAAAGGAGTGAGAGAGATTTCCTTCTCTCAAACCTTCCCTCTCCTAACCCTAACAAGTGAGGTATTACTCACTCACTAGGAAGATGACAAAAGAATTCATTTTTATAATTTTCATTTTAAAAGACTATCTAATTTGCAGATAATAAAAGACAGATAAAAAAATTGCACGAATTAATTTCAGATAACAAAAAGAATGCAAAAATAAAAATACCTTTATTGATGACCTCTTGACGATTACAATGGAATGAAAATTTTAAACTAGAAAATAAAAAGAGCCATCTTAAAAGAGGCACCTAAAAGTGGCACACCTCAAAAGAGGCTGTAGGCTTTCCTATTTATAGATAGGAGAAACCCTAGGGTCTACATCTGAAATTACAAGACTACCCTAAGAAAACCGGGTCAATGCACCGACTCCCACCTACACGTGCTCTGCACGACCGCGGAATTGCGGCGGAAAGCCATGTTTGGTCGCGGATCCGCGGCCATCTTGGGGGTTCTCTGCCTCATTTCTTCAGGGTTGTTTTATGTTGCCTTTTTCTTCTATTTTCTTCATTTGGTTCTTCAGAATCTTTTCTATTTTCTTCCAGATTTTCACAGTGCAGAATGTTGTGGACTATTACCGTTAGCTTCGTGTTGAAGTCTTGAATCTTGTGCTGCCCTCAAACGTTGTGCAATCGAACTGTTCATTGATCTTCATTTTTTCCTTAAACTGGTTGGCGGCATGATACAGATTCATCTATTTATTGGTCGTAGTCTCACATTTATCGCGTCTTTTCACCATTTTCATTGTATTTGTTCTGAGAACCTGTAACATGCAACTATTTAGCAGACATGGATCAAAAGCACCTATTTATTTGCAATATGATTAAGAATGAGCGATATAATAATGCAATATTCTGATATGAACAAATACCCCCAAACTTATCTTTTGCTCGTCCCGAGCAAATCCAATTTTATTCTCGAAAAATCCTAACCTCACTTTCGCAGGGTATCGCGATTGCACTGAGCTTGTGCAACAAGCCGTTAAATCTCTAGGTGTCCCTAGTAGGAGGAGTGTTGTCTCCTGAGGGTTTTCAGCGGAAACTGCCCACAAAATCTGATCAATTTGGCCTATTGACTTTCATTCTTCAATTCAATGTTCTAGCAAGAAATTCTATTATGTTCAATTTAGAAATCATCAACCCGTATTTTTCACACTCACTTATCATTTAACTTAAGATTGTATGTGTTCTGTAAATTTATTTAGGTTTTAGCATCTTTTGAAATTTCCTTCTAAGGTTCCATCTCAACTTAGGAATTTTTATCATCTCCACTGAAAATATAAGTCCTATGTTTCATTCCTATCTCTCATCCAAACCTCTATCATATAACCCTACGTGTGTGTATGTATCACCCCTACACTTGGAAATTCAATTCAAGCTATCATACTCTTGTCCATCGTCCAAAGTACTTTCAATTGGTGAATTTTAGATGAAATTGCTCACACATCTTTCATGCGACCGTTAATACTTCTTGAGGTACTTAACGACCGATTACAAAATGGGTTAGCGCATTTAGGTGTAATTACTCGTCTTGCAATGCCTAAGACTTAGCAGTGACTCCCAAACCAGTTGGTCTAAGGCACTAGGTGATAAAGCACCCTTACTATATATTTTTTTCTTTTTACGCAGTCTTAAGTAATTACAAAACCAGTGTTCATTTTTTTATATCTCTTTATTCACTCTTGTACTTTTATTTTATTTTCCTTCATACTAAGAATTTTAGACAAGAGCATTTCAAGGTATCCTCTACTATTCCAAGTTTCAAGGTGCGTGTATGTGCTAATTGTAGGGTATATATTTTCAGAATTAGACTTAAGGTTCAGAATTATTTTTCAGACTTACACTTCAAATAAAAATTTCAATATTCTTCCCTTATTTTGACTTAGCCCAAGAACTGCACTCAAAATTTGCCTATTTCTAAATAATCTACAAGGACATATATTTTCTACAGTTAAATTTTAAGAAAGGTTATTTTTAGGGTTTTTAATTTAATAAGTTTAGAATCTAGTTTTTCCTAACTAGTCAACCGTCATGTTGAACTTAAGTCAAATATGGCCAAAATTGAATTTTTCAATTTTTTTAATTTTTAAAATTTTTCAATTTTTATGGTTTTAAAATAAGTATGCAAATGCAAAAGTTACAAATGAATGCGAAGGAAGAAACCTTACCGAGCACACCCCCAAACTTAAACTTGACAGTGTCCTCACTGTCAGGCTACACCAAGTGGGTCAAAATTGTTGGCACTCCCCTGTTTATTTTATTTTATTTTTTTCATTATTAATAGAAAAAGAAAACAAAAGATATATATAAAAATGTTCCCCAAACTTAAGTGAAACAGTGTTTCCACTGTTGAATCATTAAAATTCAGTGTTAGGGAGGAGAAAAACACAGTATCAAGCTATACAAGGCCTTGCACAGGCCAAAGGTTAGCACCAACCATTCAAAAAATTTATCGTTATAATGGTGTGGTTGGTGAAAGAATGGAGTGTAGAAAATAGAAATGAGAAACACACGAGACCGTGTGGAGATAGAAGCAGTATACGGTCTCGGTGGAGGAGAAGAATGGTGGAAGGGAAAAAGAAATGGTGGTAGTGGTTCGACTTCTTCGGGTGGAGGTTGATTAATCACAAAATCCGTGTCGTTTAGGAATGCGAGTACGTGGGCGAAAATATCTTCAAAACTTTCATCGATGGTTCGATTGAACATTTCAATGTCAATAGTGTCGCGCCAGAATTCAACACACTTGATTTTTCAAAAATTACGAAGCTAGGAGACTCGTAAGGCTCATTTACCTTATTCTTAAAAGATTCTAAATCAAGTTGTTTTTCTAGAATTATCGAACTCAAAATATCGGATTGTGATTCATTAACACTCGCTATCGTTAAAGGAAGATTAGAAAAAGAACTAGAGAAAGTGGGAGAAAGAAGTGGAATACGAACTTGAGGGTGGAAATGGAGTGTATAAATTAGCACAATTTGTAATGACCGATGTGTAAAAAGCGATTGTGCTAATCTATCAACCCACTGAGAAATGAGGTCAAATCCCTCAAGATTCGTGAGAAAACATGGGTACATTGAATTTGGTAAACCAGACATTGAAAATGAAAGGGATACGGTTTCTTGCGCGGTCGAAACGACAGAAAGGATGAAGGGGATTGATTTAGGAAGTGTAACAGTTAAATGTTCAGGAGGATGAATTGGAAAATCCGACTTATCAAACAAAACTGGTTCATCCTCAATATTATCCTCAATACTATCCTCAATACTCTCCTCAAAATTTAGCTTATTCATGCAACTTTCATCAAAATCCAGACGCATATGAAGTTCGGGAAAAACAGTTAATGATTCGGGATGATGAATTGGAGAGAGAAACTCATCTAAATCTGTGGGTTCATCATCCAAAAAATTCCCAGCGTCAATATCGTCGATCAAGTGAAAATTAAATTTCTTAGATACCTCATCAAAAGCATGGATATCAATCAATTCAGGTTCTAGAGTGGAGGTGTAGAGGTCAAAAGGATTGTTGATGGTTTCACTCGAAAGGGACCCTTCACAATCAGGTAAATCAAACACTACAAAGTCGCACAACTCATTTACCGTTATATTTTCAACTGGTGAATCATTTGGAACACTTGATAGACATTCAAAACCGGAGTTATGGGATTCAATTGGCGATGGGTAAGTTTGATTTGGAAGTGTGTATAGCTCACTCTCACCACTCAAATTCTCAATCTGTCCAACCACCTCATCATACATTGGAAAATTTGGAGCTAGTTGGAAACTAGCTACCGGGTCACGAGGTTGTATAAGGGTGGCCATGGACGCATTCAAATCCATTATCTGTTGTCATGACGCTACCATAAAATCTTCCAATGACTGTTCCAGACTAGACATGGGTTGTGAAGGGGTTTCAGTAAAAGATTCAAAGTTGTTTGGATTCTGGAAACTCCCAAATGGCTGTGTAGAAGCAATGTCTAGGGAAGGTGCAATAGTTGGGTGAGATGGATAGGAATTGAATGGTTGGACAGTATTAGGATCAACATTTGGATAAAAAGATGAATGGAATTGTTGATCCCAAGAACTAGAAGTGTTGAAAGGAGTGAAAGATCGGTTACGAGATTGTTCAATATGTTCAGCAATAGACATGGGCTTCGGATTTACAACAGAACTCGAAAAAGGAGTATCAACGTAAGAAGTTGGTGAAGGTTGAAATGGTTGATACAAAGTGGATTGCGGAGTCCAACTTTTTCTCCTAGACGCGTCTATTCGATCTTTCAAAGAAATTTTGGGCATGGAGGGGTCGTCCGAAATTCGACCAAAACAATGCGCGTAGGAAGTAATGTCTGGTTGAGGGTACCAAAGTTCGGCAAGAGTTTTGCGAGGTGGGGTACCCATGATGTGAGAAAGGAGAAGAATGTGATGATTTTTTTCAAAATTTTTTTTAAAAAAAATTGTTTGTTTTTAGAGTTTTGAAATTTTTGAAAGTGTTTTTTTTAGAAAGAGTTTTGGAAAAATTTGTACGGAACTACGGCACAATTTCAAACAATCTCAATTTATACATGCACAATCAAGCCTAGAGCTAGGGTCTCCTAAGTCAATTAGATGCTCCTAACTGTTCCAAAGGGCAAGTTGTGAGATATCCCTCAAATCGCCTCTTCACAGCCATTTGTGGCCAGGTAAGTACAAGTAAAGAAAGGAGGGATCCGCTCACGAATCACCGTGAGACGGGCCTTTTAAAATTACCTTTCCTACTTGTTTAGCCTAGACACCACAAAGTCAGGTTTAGATAAACGACCGATTGCCCACAACCTTCCTCTGTCCTAATGAGCACGACAGTCCTTAGTTGGCTGAGTCTAAATATTTTTTAATTAAGCTCAAGGGTGATGCGTATGCTTTTAGTAATTTCTGGGGTCTTAGGAAGTGTGATGAATCCCCACCCAATCTGGATTGGTGTTATAGCCCCTTAAAAGTCCGTTTTAAATATGCAAAGTAGTTAACACACCAAAAATCTAAAACACTTGCAATTTTTTTATATTTGGCAGCGCAAAGAATACTGCACAAAAATAATTTATTGGAGAGGGAGAAGAATTTCGCGCAAAGAACTTTGGAGGAATTTTTTTTCAGTGGAGTTCAAAGGGTAGAAGAGAGGACAAAAATACTTACAGAGAATTTTGGGGTACTGACGTCAGCAGTTGACCGTGGTTCCGCGGTCAAACGCTTGAATCCGCCGCGGTTCCGCGGTGGTTAAGTTGGTTTGGATCTCCAAAATTTTTCTATTGTCTATTGTGATTCTCCTCTGTCTGTTCAGATCTTCTATTTGTTGATTTATTCACTGGCCTTTTCTAGATCTGAATCAGTCCATCTTCTTTTCCTGTGCAATTCACACAATACCTCTTAAAAAGAACAAGATGAATTTTTTTAGTTTTTATATTTTATTTTTTTTGTTTGTTTTAAAATATTTCAATTTTTATAATTTTTTGTAAATTTTTTTTAACCCGAAATTACACAAAGAAAGAGACTACCGTCTCCCCGGCAACATCGCCATTTGATTGTGTTGGAGATAGTGCCCTCAGAGTCAATTATTGGATCACAGGCACGTGATTGCAATGATTGAGGGAGGACCTATCCCGGTAGGACAGTCTTACTCGAGATGATAGTATGCTATCTGGTTTACCTTTATCATCGTGTACTGCTTTAGGTGACCTGACATGTCGCTATTGCACGTTGATAGAGCCCCTAGGATTCTTGCTTGACGACCAGCAGTATGATGGCGATCATATACGTGGGAGCTGGAAGTCTATAAGCACATCCTTAAATGGTCCCTAGTCGTGGGAGTTTCGAGACTGGGCATCGATACTCCATTAGTAGACTAGTGTATACAGTCGAGACCCCGACGAGGGGCGGTGGCCGGTCTCACAAGCCACTGGTGTCAGTTGGTTCACCTAAGATGTATACAGGTGCTCATTGGGTTATGAGTACACCGGACAGGACTCGCCGGGAACCTGCTAGTTGGGATTATACCAGACGTCAGATAGCAGTTCCCAGGTGACATGTGTACAGGTTAGTTCATCGACCTGAGATCGTCATTTGTCTCATATGAGTTCCCACTGTGCTTTGATTACTACCCTACCACGGCTCAAAGGAGTCGTGCAAACAGGTTTTAGTTGGGTACAGTCCCGAGCCACATGGAGGCAGTGAGCGGATCTTCAGGGGTTCGTCTCTCCCGGTATTGGGGGTGAGGTCGCGCAGTGTCTAGGAGAGCCATTACGCAAAGCCCTCGGCCGAGGCAGGAGATTTACTGGTAGGTATTCCAGTAGTATCTCAGGGCGTTCTGGGCTACACTCCGACACGACTTGTACCGCCTTTGGGGGTCTGACTTTTACCAACCCCCTAGGCCCGACATGCGATCCTCATAGACGAACGGACCGGACTGTACGGATATTGTCACTGACAGGCTCAGTAGGGTGTCAGGATGAGTTCGCTCATCAACGTCCCTTTTGGTCAATAGCTGGTGGCCCGTCACGTATTGGCTAATACCTCTGACGTGCTAGTGGTTAAATCCACAGCCATAGTATTGACGAGTCTTTAGAGTCCACCACACTTTCAGTTACTCAGCTTTCGGGAGAAACGCTGTAGAGGCCGTATGGAGATATGGCAGGGTCCGATCAGATACGTGCGGTATTGCACGGATCAGGATCGGACAGTTTTGTACTAGTGGCCGTATAGTTATATGGCAGGGTTCGATCAGATACGTGCGGTATTGCACGGATCAGGATCGAACGGATTTCACTAGCCGGCTTTGGTTTAAGCCGGTACTAGTTTAGTACAGTGTAGATTTTGTCTCATTGCATTTGTATCCGGTCGGAATACAGATGCGGCTGTGTATGCACAGTATCGGGGTTTTTCTGTAATTTATTACGGGACCAGTTTTCTGGAGTTGCCAGTTTGCATTCCGTTCCGGCCGGTTTTTCTTTGTTCTTTCCGGGCCGGACTTTTCTGATGGAGGGGGTAATTTGCAGTTTTGCAAATTACATTTGGTGGAGGTTTTATTTGTAAGATGATTTATTATGATAACCTTTTTTGATACCATTCATTTCATGCTTTATTGTGAAAAGATTGGATTTGAGGTTGATGTAAGTTTGATGATGATTATGTCTTGATGTGGTCACCACTTGCTTTACCCTACACTCACCTCCCTTCATGCTTCATATTCCCTCCTCCACCATTCTCATTTATATGATAAGTTTTTCATGAGAGAAAAAAGAAAGAGAGAAGAAGAAGAAGAGATCTTCATCTTGAGAGTTTCATTCATGATCTCATTTTCTTGCTAGAAAAATGCAAGCACCATTTTTCTATTCTTGATTCCTCCATCACCATGGCAACAAACCCCATAGAGACATACCCTCTACACTACACATTCTACAGCATATCTTGAGCATGTCGAGTTGCCGGCTTCATGCTCGAGTTGCCTCGGTATTGAGGCGGGAGCCCGTAAAAGACGAAGGCGATGTGGTGCCCTTTCCGGCGAGGAGGCGACGATATGGAGACAAGACTTTCCGCGGGAGATCGGGACGATGAAGAGAAGACCGGAGGACTCGGATCACTCGGTATACTTCTCACCTTATCTCTTGATTGCTAGCATTAGGTTAATGGTAAACGATCCGGGTTTTTTCTTTGTCCGCGGTAGCGCCGGTTTCCGAGTAAGGAAAAATTTTGATTCCGCATTTTGGCCTCGAGTACGAGGCCGGGGCGCTGCCGTGGCGCAACATAGTATCAGAGCCACGCCATTGACCTTACCTAGCTTGTTCTAATGTGTTTTACATTTCCGATCGAACAAAATCCCAAAAACCACATTTCCTTTGCATCAGTTTTCTGTTGGATTTTTTTTGGTGTCTAAAAATTTTTCAGGTTGCATAAAACTAATGTACTAGAAATTATAAGACATCTGGGAAAATTCGACACAGTAATTCCATTACTATAGCGCGGAACCGCGGCCAACTCACCCCTTGGGCCGCGCTTCCGCCGCGTATTTGTCCCTTCACTGTGTCAAAATTTTACAGTGGGCTTATGGGCTGTTTTTGGGGGTTTTGGGATATTAAATTTGGGCCCAGATCTTCTGTGACTGCTACAGTTTTACTTGGGGGCCCACTTGTTAATTGTTTGATCGATCGGATATTTTTAAACACATTATTTCACAGTATTTACATTATATCTGCGACCGTGAATGTCACTTGATCGGTAAATCCCGTCTAACTGCTATAGCCCGGTTAGACGGATTTGCGAACGTGACTTTCACGTTGATGTTCTATGTTTATGCTGTGTTGTTGCGGAGCGGTCGTGGGGGATAGCCTGGATGCAATGCTAGTACAGTTTTTGTTGTATTATGTACATTTGATATTGCGGGGCGAGTGTCCGACATGTGGACTGCCGTCACTGCCTGATTGTATTATTCTTTTGGGGCACGACCTGGTTGCGGTCGATGTACCCGTTGTATGTATATTTTACTTTCTGTACTAGGATTACCCCGCGGAGGGGTGCACGGATAGCCGAGTTCTAGAGGGCAACAAGCCCGCATCTCATGGCATTGGGATGGAGGGGGCTTCACTCCAGGATTGGCGGGCTATTCGCCGCACTAGTAGGGGGTACAGGTTGACCCAGGAGGGGTGCCCGAGTTACCGGATTCCGTGAAGTGCTGGGCGGTCCATTTACGTTGCTGAAGGAGGCTGCCTCGCTTCAGGTTTTGGCGGGTGACTTGCCGCGCCCGTAGGGGTCTAGGTTTTCATTGCACAGGCTATCCACACGACCAAGGGAACGTCGGGTTTCAGCAGCGGCTCTGTGAAACCCGGGGCTTCCAGATATCTGTATTGTTCTGTGATGCTGTACATTTCTGTGATGTTGCATTTTATCACGCCTTGAGCGAATATAATATATTGGTATATATATTAGTAGATGTTGTATATGTTTTACATCCGCGCTAGTCCAGTCCCCGCTCTGCCGTTAGTTAGCTAACCTAACGGGTGATGACGGGACCCAGTGGCGATTGCGGATGGCATATACGTACGTCAGTATATTTTCGTTCTTTGTGGTGTGATCAATTGATGGGACTGCGTTGATTCGGATCAATGCAAGATAAACAAACCTATTCTGATGTTGTTGGAACATTTTTCAAAAAGCAGTTATTGCAACGACGTTCACTTTTGTTTTGCATCGTGGTATTCAGTTGGAATATCCTGCTCCTCAGTCGACGAGGCAAGGGCCGAGATCCCTTCACCGGCAGTGACCCCTTGGACAAAAGTTTGCGTCAGGGCATTAACTTCACTATAGCCGATTACTTTTGCTTTGCATCGTGGTATTCAGCTGGAATATCCTGCACCTCATTCTACGGGGAAAGAGCCGAGATCCCTTCATAGGGAGTGACCTCTTTAGTAAAGGTTTTCGTCACTATATTTTTATAAAAGGCTATGCAGTTCCTTCAACAATATCAAGTTCATTACGTTAAAGGTTTTTCGCCAAAAACCAGTCGTAGCCCTCCGTCATTTCAGATTAGTATTACTTAGTATTCGTGCTGCGTATGTCGTGCTTAGCCGAGGCGTAGTGTTCGGTAGCTATGTAGTGCTTTTCTGTTGCATGGATATGTGATTGGTTAGGACAGTCGTGCGGTCATTTTGGCTCAGTCAAGGATTCGTGCGGGTGGGTCTAATGCAATCAAGATAATGACGGGTTGAACTTGACTAGGACCCTTTGATATGTTGGCTCAGTCAAGGTCACTTGGGTCCTAGGGGTAAAAACACACATCGGGAGTTTCAAAAGAACTGAAACTTGCCAGGCATGCGCATACCTTCTGGAGTGTGGTGACTTGAGTGGATTCCGTCAAGTTATCATGCGATGATAGTTGGATCCCGATTCCCACTGATGAGTTAGTTTACTCCTCGGGTGACCCCGACTAATTCTTCTTTCAGGTTTGGAGGAGAATTTGAGGTACAGTGGGAGGTTTCCAGATTAGACAAAGTGATAACCATTCTGATCTAGGTTAGAGTGCACGCTGAGTGTTTCTTTTCTCTCTCTCTCTTTGGCAGCGACCATTGACCCGACCCTAAGACTATGACTCAGTGACCAAGTTGACCGAACCTTCTTAATACTGGCTTTTGGATTGTCAGAGTTGCAAACCTCATTGCCACTCCTACTTTTACCCTTTTCTCCGGGACACCCCGTATTGCTACGAACGTCCACTTCCATTGGACAAAACCATCGTATGGTTATATACGAACTCGAAGGACTTCGAGGATGGTTTCTGGTTCTGGGGAAAACGGATAGGACTATTTAGTTGTCTTTTCTTTTCACCTTCTCTCAGGTTGCGAGTACTCCTTGGCTTAGGAGTAGTACACCTATTACGCAGATTGGATAGTCTTCTTCCTAACCTTGGGCTGGTGCCGAACGGTGGGGAATGAAGAAAACCAATTAGCATAACGATGGTGTGCAGAAGGTGTTAAGTTAAGACAAAGCAAGGGATTAGTAAGAGGGCAAAGTAAATTGCGACTGCTATTCACGACCAAACCAAGTATTTCTTCTCCAATCCTAAATCACCTTTGTATTTCTCCAGGACACTCCGTATCACTATGAAGATCCACAGTTTATTGGATAATCCATCGTATGGTTATATACGAACTCGAAAGGAACTTGTTCCAGTTCGGGGATGGATTCTGGTCCAGGAGAAATAGGAATAAGGTTTATTCGGTTGTCTTTTATCTTCACCTTCTCTCGCATTGCGAGTGCTCCTAGGATTAGGACAGTACACCCATTATGCTTATTGGATAGTCTTCTTCCAAACCATAGGCTGGTGCCGAACGGTAGGGAAGGAAGAAAACCATTTGGCCTAAAGGGGTGTGCAGACGGTAATGACTAAAGACATATAAAGGGATTTGGACAGATGGCAAAGAGATATACGGTTACAGTTGTGAATCTGGATAATGGTAGAGGCATTACTAGGAATACCAGGATACCCTATCGAAACATTTTAATGTTTCAGTTTCAACTGTGTACTGTTAAAAGAAAACTGATTTCCCAGTTAGACACTTGCTCCAGGGTATGTATTTACCAGGTATGATTCTCACATCTGTATGGTTTTACAGATGCTGAGTGGGAGTAAGTTATTGGGAATTGGGTGATCATCCTCATTATATCGGGATTCGTTGTAATCGGTGATATTTGAGGAAGTCACCTGGGTTGTTTGCCGGACGACAATTATTTGGTTTTGAATATCCGCGGTTATGCACCAATTTTAAATTGATATATCTGTACGTCTATTTTCATAGAGTGAGATATACCTTTTGAAATTATGTCTATGACATTTACCTATATCAGTGGATGGTTAGGTAAGGAGCATTAAACAGCGGTGTAATTCTTCTTGACCATAAGTACAGTTTTCAACCTACGACACACAGTGAAAGAGTTGTTAGACTCAGAGGACTTATACAGAGTATTGTATGTTGTCCAGTGTCCATTAGGACAGAGGGGTTGGTCCTCATACTATATTCTGTTTACTTTTAACTTCTCTAGTTCTTAGACATGTGTTTCGTAGGAACACAGGGTCTAATTTTTGAGGAGTTATAGGTATTTGAATAGAGTAGAGAACCAGGTGTAGCAAGTATCGGGATTCTTCAAAGTGATCGAAGATGTAGATACTTGTGTATGGTGTTCAGTTGATAGTAATGATTAAGAGAACTGGCTTCTCTTTCAGGTTACTCATAATTGGAAGCATTCCTAAGTTGAGTAACGCTGATCGGCTTCCTTCCATTTAGTTTACATGCACTGGAGATAGCTGCATGATTTGAATCTGGTTCAATTGAATCAGTGCCTCTGGTTCTATATTGGATATAGAACAGTTCATATCTTAACGATGTTAAGGTACGGGGAGTTGTCCGGCTTATGCTTAAAACCAGACACTGGACAACTCAAGGCACGTTTCTGTAATGGCTGTTTGTGGGTTGACCCAGGCTATGACGAGGGTTGATTTTCTACCATCTGGAAGATCAATAGAGATATTGTTCTTGACTCGCCACAGTTTTAAATAAAAATAGATTTTTTCAGAAAACAGTAGTGGGAGTATGGTAGAACTGGAAGTGATTCCAGAACCACAAACGATTACTGAAGATTTCACAGGAACCTAAAGATTCAATCTGGTTTGACATTCCATTGGCCACTCCGCAGATATGGTGGGTAAACTCAGGCACTCGAGAGGTACTTCGGTATGCTCAAGGACGGTGGCAGGGAGGTTCTTGTTTACCCAGACTTACCATTGCTGTTGTTCCAGACTGTGAGACCCGGCAGGAGGATGAGTATAGCGTCGTTCTAAACTAGCTTTAGAAGTGTACGTCTATATGACTCTGCCAGAGGGTTGTCGTAGTCAGTGGGAGCAGCGGAAGCATTGGTGGACATCTGGCTTATGTCTATTTTAGACTAAAGCAGATATAGCGGAGATAGATCATCTATTTCTGATGTGACAGTCATAGGTTTGACGTCATCAGAATAGGGGATGGATCTG
The DNA here is from genome assembly GCA_030015575.1 of Agapanthus africanus. Lineage (NCBI taxonomy): Eukaryota > Viridiplantae > Streptophyta > Magnoliopsida > Asparagales > Amaryllidaceae > Agapanthus > Agapanthus africanus. The sequence goes on from CM057340.1 coordinate 464,408,818, forward strand.
CTGAGAAGGTAGTAGGAAGTGATATTCCTATACTACGATCGGTTATACTTTGGTCGTCACACAGTGTTTTCTCCACATAGGACTTGGATATTATGTCAGACATACTGGTTACTAGATCTATGATTTTAGATCTAGATTTGGGTGGTTTCCCAATCTGGGTACCTTGACATCATTCTATGAGTATTTAGAATGGGCGACTCCTGACACGGTAGTGCACCTGCAGTTGATGGAGTCACCCTCTCTAAAGGTGTCTTATAGACTAAAGGGGAGAGGGATACTCATGATTGGCAGATCACTTGCTTAGGCAATTGAGTCAGTCATGAGATGTCAAGTACCACACCAGATGCTGTTCTTGCACTAGATGCAATAAGTTGATATTGATCCAATCCTGGAGAAACAGTCGGAAGCAGTCTTAGAACATAAGTGGATGTTCTAAGGATATGATAACGACAGCCTCATTTGGGAGACAGTTATCATTCCAGGCTTCCAAGGTGACATGGACGACAAGGAGGTTGTCAGAGTTATAGTTTTCCTTCTGACGAGGGGCAGTTTTTTGGACAGGTGGTCCAAGGCAATACTGAGGGTGGCATGGCGCAGGATACTGATTAAGTTCAGTTGACGATACAGTCTAAGAAGTTTGGATTTGCAGTTCATTTATGAGCTAGGTCCCATCAGACATCCAGACATTCTAAGACAGGTATTGCTCATTTCGGGAGATGGCTTTCTCCGCGAACTTGAGATATAGAGAGACATAGAAAGAAACATCACAGCGGATCCACTCACTGAGGCTATTCCTCGAACGCAATAGTTTCGCAAACGAGCTTTGTGAGACTGACTAGTAGAGGAGTTGGGTGTTCGGTATCACACGGGCTGTGAGTATGCGGCATCGCAATAATTAGCCTTGAGTGCAAGTGGGAGATTGTTGGAGATAGTGCCCTCAGAGTCAATTATTGGATCACAGGCACGTGATTGCAATGATTGAGGGAGGACCTATCCCGGTAGGACAGTCTTACTCGAGATGATAGTATGCTATCTGGTTTACCTTTATCATCGTGTACTGCTTTAGGTGACCTGACATGTCGCTATTGCACGTTGATAGAGCCCCTAGGATTCTTGCTTGACGACCAGCAGTATGATGGCGATCATATACGTGGGAGCTGGAAGTCTATAAGCACATCCTTAAATGGTCCCTAGTCGTGGGAGTTTCGAGACTGGGCATCGATACTCCATTAGTAGACTAGTGTATACAGTCGAGACCCCGACGAGGGGCGGTGGCCGGTCTCACAAGCCACTGGTGTCAGTTGGTTCACCTAAGATGTATACAGGTGCTCATTGGGTTATGAGTACACCGGACAGGACTCGCCGGGAACCTGCTAGTTGGGATTATACCAGACGTCAGATAGCAGTTCCCAGGTGACATGTGTACAGGTTAGTTCATCGACCTGAGATCGTCATTTGTCTCATGTGAGTTCCCACTGTGCTTTGATTACTACCCTACCACGGCTCAAAGGAGTCGTGCAAACAGGTTTTAGTTGGGTACAGTCCCGAGCCACATGGAGGCAGTGAGCGGATCTTCAGGGGTTCGTCTCTCCCGGTATTGGGGGTGAGGTCGCGCTGTGTCTAGGAGAGCCATTACGCAAAGCCCTCGGCCGAGGCAGGAGATTTACTGGTAGGTATTCCAGTAGTATCTCAGGGCGTTCTGGGCTACACTCCGACACGACTTGTACCGCCTTTGGGGGTCTGACTTTTACCAAGCCCCTAGGCCCGACATGCGATCCTCATAGACGAACGGACCGGACTGTACGGATATTGTCACTGACAGGCTCAGTAGGGTGTCAGGATGAGTTCGCTCATCGACGTCCCTTTTGGTCAATAGCTGGTGGCCCGTCACGTATTGGCTAATACCTCTGACGTGCTAGTGGTTAAATCCACAGCCATAGTATTGACGAGTCTTTAGAGTCCACCACACTTTCAGTTACTCAGCTTTCGGGCGAAACGCTGTAGAGGCCGTATGGAGATATGGCAGGGTCCGATCAGATACGTGCGGTATTGCACGGATCAGGATCGGACAGTTTTGTACTAGTGGCCGTATAGTTATATGGCAGGGTTCGATCAGATACGTGCGGTATTGCACGGATCAGGATCGAACGGATTTCACTAGCCGGCTTTGGTTTAAGCCGGTACTAGTTTAGTACAGTGTAGATTTTGTCTCATTGCATTTGTATCTGGTCGGAATACAGATGCGGCTGTGTATGCACAGTATCGGGGTTTTCCTGTAATTTATTACGGGACCAGTTTTCTGGAGTTGCCAATTTGCATTCCGTTCCGGCCGGTTTTTCTTTGTTCTTTCCGGGCCGGACTTTTCTGATGGAGGGGGTAATTTGCAGTTTTGCAAATTACATTTGGTGGAGGTTTTATTTGTAAGATGATTTATTATGATAACCTTTTTTGATACCATTCATTTCATGCTTTATTGTGAAAAGATTGGATTTGAGGTTGATGTAAGTTTGATGATGATTATGTCTTGATGTGGTCACCACTTGCTTTACCCTATACTCACCTCCCTTCATGCTTCATATTCCCTCCTCCACCATTCTCATTTATATGATAAGTTTTTCATGAGAGAAAAAAGAAAGAGAGAAGAAGAAGAAGAGATCTTCATCTTGAGAGTTTCATTCATGATCTCATTTTCTTGCTAGAAAAATGCAAGCACCATTTTTCTATTCTTGATTCCTCCATCACCATGGCAACAAACCCCATAGAGACATACCCTCTACACTACACATTCTACAGCATATCTTGAGCATGTCGAGTTGCCGGCTTCATGCTCGAGTTGCCTCGGTATTGAGGCGGGAGCCCATAAAAGACGCAGGCGATGTGGTGCCCTTTCCGGCGAGGAGGCGACGATATGGAGACAAGACTTTCCGCGGGAGATCGGGACGATGAAGAGAAGACCGGAGGACTCGGATCACGCGGTATACTTCTCACCCTATCTCTTGATTGCTAGCATTAGGTTAATGGTAAACGATCCGGGTCTTTTCTTTGTCCGCGGTAGCGCCGGTTTCCGAGTAAGGAAAAATTTTGATTCCGCATTTTGGCCTCGAGTACGAGGCCGGGGCGCTGCCGTGGCGCAACAGATTGAGCGTTCTTTTGCGTATGTTTTAAAATCAAAATTAAGAATATACCGCAATCAATAACGGTGTCGCTTGGTAGCTAGTCGGTTGAGTACGGGTCGGTCCACAGGAAAATGGATTCATTTTCTTTATGTTCTAATGAGTTAATCCGATCAAGTTGGGTTTGGTTTTAAGATCTAAGAATGAGATTAAAATTGATTAAAAGGCTTGCTAGGGTTAGGATTAGGTTAGTTTGGAAAAGGGATTCTACCCACTGCTTTCTTTGCCTTAGTTAAGAATTTAGGTGTTAGGTTAATAGTCAATAAAGGGGACTGGCACGACTAGGAAGAAACGAATTTCTTCCCTTTGGTCCTTTTCCGTCCTTTCTTAACTCTTAGCCCTAACCTCTATGTAAATTAACCATAACCGGTCTATCTAGGGAATCACCGCTATCTCGTAGGATAGGGTGCCATAGTGAGCGGTGTGTGGTTGAATTAAATAGAGTCCTAATTAAAAATTATATGGGCAAAGAAAGGAGTGAGAGAGATTTCCTTTTCTCAAACCTTCCCTCTCCTAACCCTAACAAGTAAGGAATTACTCACTCATTAGGAAGATGACAAAAGAATTCATTTTTATAATTTTCATTTTAAAAGACTATCTTATTTGCAGATAATAAAAGACAGATAAAAAAATTGCACGAATTAAATTCAGATAACAAAAAGAATGCAAAAATAAAAATACCTTTATTGATGACCTTTTGACGATTACAATGGAATGAAAATTTTAAACTAGAAAATAAAAAGAAGCATCTCAAAAGAGGCACCCAAAAGAGGCACACCTCAAAAGAGGCTGTAGGCTTTCCTATTTATAGATAGGAGAAACCCTTGGATTTACATGTGATCCATATCTAAAATTACAAGACTACCCTAAGAAAATCGGGTCAATGCACCGACACGCATCGAAACGTGCTCTGCACGGCCGCGGAACTGCGGCGGAAAGCCATGTTTGGCCGTGGATCCACGGCCATCTTGGGGGTTCTCTGTCTCATTTCTTCAAGGTTGTTTTATGTTGCCTTTTTCTTCTGTTTTCTTCATTTGGTTCTTCAGAATCTTTTCTATTATCTTCCAGATTTCCACAGTGCAGAATGTTGTGGACTTTTACCGTTAGCTTCGTGTTGAAGTCTTGAATCTTGTGCTACCCTCATACGTTGTGCAATCGAACTGTTCATTGATCTTCATTTGTTCCTTAAACTGGTAAACGGTATCATACAGATTCATCTATTTATTCGTCGTAGTCTCACATTTATAGCTTCTTTTCACCATTTTCACTGTATTTGTTCTGAGAACCTGTAACCTGCAACTAGTTAGCAGACATGGATCAAAAGCACCTATTTATTTGCAATATGATTAAGAATGGGCAATATAATAATGCAATATTCTGATATGAACAGTTCCATACATGTGCACGGAAACAAAATCTAAGTGCAACTGGTATGCACGAAACATCTGTCAAAGGCAAAGGGTGTGCCTGACAACAATATCATGTGCATCTGATATGCACGAAGAATCTCGATTTAGTGCATCTGGTGTGCACCAAAATCGCATCTCATATCATGCGCCTTACATGCGTGAAAATCCAAATCAGGTGCAGCCATCATGCACGAATAAAATCTAAATCATGCGCATCCAACATGCACGAAATCACGAAATCCAATATCAAGCGCCGAACATGCGCAAAATCAAATCCAAGCGTGTCAAATATGCGCAAGAATCCAATCAGGTGCACAAGGTGCACAAAACAATATCGAGTATCACAATCGAAATCGACGGTATACAACACATTTCAATCCAAATCCAAATCAGGTATACCGTGGTATTGTAAGTCCATATTGCGACCCCCGGTGCTTACGGGGAGGCGGAAACGGTATAAAAAACAAATTTTTATCGCAAGAGGCAACATGGACTAAAACAATGTCGGGATCGTGTCTAAACTAAAACTAGCATACTTGCTAAAGAGATTTAGCTACTCGGATGAAGATGGTTATACCTAAACTTGAACTACTTCTTCTTCAAACTTTTGTAGAGGTTGATGGTTCTCTTCTTGTCGCCTTCTTCTGTCGAAGATGGATCCACCTCGAAGGTTCGACCTTTGGGCTCTTCCTCGATCTTTGAGTGAACTAGGGTTTCGGCTTGCTAAACCTTGAACCTAGAATGAGTAGAGAGTGATTAGGGGTTGCTTTTCTTTTTAAAGAGAAGGATTCTCAACACATGAGAAGGGTTCTCTTTTGCTAGAGGAAGAAGAAGATGAAGTGAGGAGAGAGAGTTGTTATGATAAAAGTGAGCTCTTTTTCTTTTGCAACCATAACATAAAGCAAAAGAATTATCAAATAATAATAATAATGAAAATGAAAAGGTTGATGGAAAGTTTAAGAATGACCATTATCATTTCAAACATTAAATGAATTTGCTAGAATCAAAGAGCATATTTCTTTTGTAATGATGATGGTCAAAACTTCAACCATGGTCAACAAGTCAACCATGGTCAACAAGTCAACATAAAAACCAACCATGACACAATTTCATTTTATTATATATTATTAATTGATATAACATAAATCCATTAGGGTTTGGAAAAAGACGACTGTCAACTGTGCATACGCACCCGTTCCGAAACCCTAATGAAAACCCTCTTCCTCTTCCTCAAATAACCGTGCATACACACCTGCATCCTTGTTCTGAGGAACATGAATACTGAGAGATAAAAGCAACCCCAAAAACATATACCAGCATCTGACTCAAACCAGAGCCAGCCGGTAATATCCGTCCGGACTCCAAACGTGCACAAGTGCGCGGATGAGAACGAACCCTGTCGCAAAACCATGCGACCTCTACTCTGTTTTGCCCAGAGGCGAATACCCTCTGTGTGGGACTCTAAAGACTCGACACTACGCTGGCAGTGGGTTTAACCACAGACCGCAAGCGGCACTAGCTGTGCGTAACGGTCCCCAGGTAGATGTCGACAAGAAGGCTGACGAGGTGAAACCCCATCTGTACTCCTACTGAGTCTGAATGTGACAGTCTCCGTACAGTCCGGTCTGTTCGTCTGATACATCGCATGTCGGGCCTAGGGGGCGGTAAAACGTCAGTCCCCCAATAGCGGTACAAGTCGTGTCGGAGTGAAGCCCAAAACACCCTGAGATAACACTGGAACCTACCAGTATATCTCGCTTGCCCTGGCCAGGGACTACTCGTGTAATGGCTCTCCTAGACACAGCGCGATGTCAACCCCCAATACCGGGAGAGACGAATCCTGTCTAACTGTCACTGCCTCCAAGTGCTTCGGGACTGCACCCAACCACCACCTGTTTGCACGACTCCTTTGAGCCGTGGCAGGGTAGTGATCAAAGTGCAGTGGGAACACACTCGAGGCGAAGTGCCAGTGTCAAGTCAGCGGACTAAGCTGTACTCATGTCACCTGGGAACTGATAACTGACGATAGGTATAATACCAACCTGTCAGTTCCCGACGAGTCCTGTCCAGTGTACTCGTAACCCAACGAGCACCCGTATACTATCTCCAGTACGACGTACTGATGGCTGTGGGACAGACCATCTCCCATACTGGGATGAGAAGCGCATACGCTAGTCTACTCCGGAGTATCGATGCCCTGTCTCGATAGTCCTACGACTAGGGACCTGTATAAGGATGTGCTTATAGATTACCCAGCCCCCACTAGTGTGACTGCCATCACAACGCTGGTAATCAAGCAAAGATCATAAGGGCTCCACTAATGCGTATAAGTGATATACTGAAATAAACACAAGTACACATTGAAGTAGAAACAAACCAAGTAGCATACTACTATATTGAGCAAGATTGTTTATACAAGGTGAATATCCCAAGCTTCCATTAAGTAATATACAAACTAGTATGATACAGTAATGGCCTCTAGGGTATATACACTAACAATCTCCCACTTGCACTAAGGCCATGTACTGGCGTATCGAAGACCTATCATCTCGATCAGCCGCTCGAACTGAGTCTGGGGTAGGGCCTTGGTGAATGGATCTGCAGTGTTTTCTTCTGAAGCAACCCTCCGAACCTCGATCTCCTTGCGATCCACGATCTCCCTGATCAGGTGATACCGCTTCAAGATGTGCCTGGATCTCTGATGGGACCTGGGTTCCTTTGCTAAAGCTATAGCCCCGTTGTTGTCGCAATACAGAGGTACTGAGTCAACAATGGACGGAACCACCTGAAGTTCTTTTAAGAACTTCCTTATCCAGACAGCCTCTTTTGCGGCATCAGATGCAGCGATGTATTCCGCTTCCATAGTCGAGTCTGCAACGGTTTCCTGTTTGGAACTCTTCCAACACACCGCCCCTCCATTGAGGGTAAAGACAAAACCCGACATGGACTTGGAATCATCCTTGTCACTCTGGAAGCTGGAGTCAGCAAAGGCCTCGATCTGGAGTTCTTTTCCGCCATACACCAAGAACATCTCCTTAGTCCTCCTCAGGTACTTGAGAATGTTCTTTACTGCTATCCAATGTTTCTCCCCAGGGTTTGACTGATACCAGCTTACTACACTCAGTGCATAAGCTACATCCGGTCTGGTACACAACATCGCATACATTATAGAGCCTACCGCAGAAGCGTAGGGTATAATAGACATGCGATCCCTCTCCAAATCAGTCTTGGGAGACATCTCTTTAGAGAGGGTGATCCCGTGACAAGCCGGTAGGTTACCGCGCTTGGAATCTTCCATACTGAATCTTTTCAGTACGGTGTCGATGTACCTGGACTGTGAAAGTCCTAATATCCTCTTGGATCTATCACGATGGATCCGGATCCCCAGGATGTAAGAGGCATCACCCAGGTCTTTCATGGAGAACCTGTGTGACAAGAAACCCTTGACAGATTGTAGCATAGGAATGTCATTTCCTATTAAGAGAATGTCATCCACGTATAAAACAAGGAATACTACAGTTCTCGCTACAAATCTACTATAGATGCATGGTTCATCTGGATTTTTGATAAAGTCAAATTCCTTGACCGTTTCATCAAAACAGATGTTCCAACTCCGCGATGCCTGCTTTAGTCCATAGATGGACTTAAGCAACTTGCACACCTTTCCGCTGCTCCCACTCTGAATGAAACCCTCTGGCTGATCCATATAGACACACTCCTCTAAATTTCCATTTAGAAAAGCGGTTTTTACGTCCATCTGCCAAATCTCATAATCGTGGAAGGCAGCAATGGCAAGAAGGATTCGAATGGATTTCAGCATAGCCACTGGAGAAAAGGTTTCGTCATAGTCCAAGCCAGGTCTTTGACGGAAACCCTTTGCTACAAGTCTAGCTTTATAGGTCTCAACCTATCCATCTACACCAATCTTCCTTTTGAAGATCCACTTGCATCCTACGGGTTTTACCCCGTCTGGAGCAATGTCCAACGTCCATACTTTGTTGGTGTACATGGACTCCATTTCGGTCCGCATTGCATCCAGCCATTTTACCGAGTCAACGCTCTGAATGGCCTGTTGGAAGCTAGTAGGCTCATCATAGTCTATGATGCAATCCTCTCTATCCCCGTCTATGAGAAAACCGTAGTATCTCTCGGGCGGATGAGACTGCCTACTACTCCTACGGAGCGGCATAGGAATGTCCTGTTCTTTTGAACCCTCTGGTTCCACTAAGCTTTCAGTAATAGTCTGAGGTTCTGGAATTTCATCCAGTTCTACTGCGCTCCCACTTATCTGATTTTCCAAAAACTCAGTTTCCAAGAAGTGGGCATGACGAGAAACAAGGACTTTTTGCTCCTCTACGTAATAGAATAGATACCCCTTGGAGTTCTTTGGGTATCCCACAAACTTGCACTGTACTGAGCGTGCCTCGAGCTTGTCCGCATGCTGCTTTTTTACAAAAGCCGGACATCCCCATGTCTTAAAGGCTTTAAGACAGGGTTTCTTCCCACTCCACATCTGATATGGTGTGGTAGGCACAGTCTTAGTAGGAACTTGGTTCAAGAGATGTGCAGCTGTTTCTAGTGCATATCCCCAGAAAGATCGCGGTAACTCAGCCTTACTCATCATGGAACGAACCATATCCAATAGGGTTCGATTCCTCCTTTCTGATACACCGTTATGTTGCGGAGTGTATGGAGGAGTACGCTGAGAGAGAATACCATTCTCTTTTAAATAGTCCAGGAACTCGGCACTCAAGTATTCACCACCTCGATCCGATCTTAGGATCTTGATACTTTTGCCTGTTTGTTTTTCAACTTCATTCTTGTAATCCCGAAATTTCTCAAAGGCCTCGGATTTGTGCTTCATTAAGAAGACATGTCCATACCTAGAGAAATCGTCTGTGAAAGTAATGAAGTAAGAATAACCGCATCGCGCATGTGTAGACATTGGACCACACACGTCACTGTGTATGAGTCCCAAGAGCTCGCTCGCTCTTTCTCCATGTCCAGTGAACGGAGTCTTTGTCATCTTTCCCATGAGACAAGATTCACAAGTGGCATAAGACTGATACTCGAACGGATCCAAGTATCCTTCTTTATGTAACTTAGTCAACCGTGCCTCATTGATGTGACCCAGTCTACAATGCCATAAGAAAGCCTGATTGATATCTGGAGACTTTCTTTTGTGTGTATTCTGGATATTAAAAATCTGTGGTTGGTTTAATACGTATATACCATTGCTCAGTGTACCTGACCCAATCAGAACTTGATTAAGGTGAATGTTTACAACATTACTTACAAACGCAAATTAATAACCTTCTTTAGATACCAAAGATACAGAAATGATATTACAAGTTGCGTTGGGTACAAAAAAGCAATTACGCAAAACCAAAACATGCCCATCTGACATTCCCAGGTGATAGTCCCCCACGGCTTTAGCATCCATGCTAGCTCCGTTCGTAACTCTGAGGGTCATGTCACCTGCCTTCAAAAACCTACGGTTTCTCAACGCCTGCAAAGAATTACAGATATGAGATCCTGATCCGGTATCCAATACCCAGGAAGTAGAGTTTATAGAAAGACAGTTTTCAATAACATACACACCTGAAGCTGAAGCCGCAACCTGCTTCAGTTCCTGTGTCCTGGCCTTCCAAGCCCTGCAATCTTTCTTCCAGTGTCCGCTCTTATGACAATAGAAGCATTCTTCCTTTCCAATAAGCTTCCCCGCAATCTTTGTTGCCTTTTCCTTTCCCTTCGCACCCTCTTTACTAACACCGCCTCTTGGTTTGGCGGGGGCTTTCTTCCTCTTTCCCTTGGCTTTCGCCTTGGACCTAGAGGAAGAAGATCCTCCTACAAACAAAGCGGGTGTTTCCCTACCCTTCTGTAGGGTGCCCTCTGCGTTCCTCAGCAGGTTGAGGAGTTCTGAAAGTTCAACTTCCTTTTCTTGCAAGTTGAAATTCAGTATGAACTGGGCGTAAGTGGATGGAAGGGACTGGAGAATTAAATCTGTATAGAGTTCACTGTCCAACGTGGTCCCAAGTTCCGCGAGCTCCTCAGTGTAGCCAATCATCTTAAGCACGTGGTCCGCTACCGATGATCCGACGGCCAACTTTGTCGAAAACAACTTCTTCGACACTTCGTATCTTGCGATACGAGACTGCTCTCCATACAGTTCTTTTGTATGGAGAAATATGGACTCGAGGTCCATATTCTCATGCCTCCTCTGATGTTCGTTGTCCATAGAGGCAAGCACGAGGCACCTGGCCTTCGCGCAATCAATCTCCCAAGTCTTACGGATTTCCTTATCCGCGACGCTGGAGGTGGGACCTGGGACGGGGGGAGCTTTGGTGGTAAGAAGATACCCCAGCTTGTCGTAAGCGATTGCCAATTTGACATTCCTGAGCCAATCTTTGTAGTTTGGCCCTGTCAGTATGTTTTTATCTAGAAGTAACTTAAGTCCAGTCATTTCGATTTGGTCGCTGCAGGGGGAGAGAAGAAACACTTAGCACGATGCTCTTGCAAGTTTAGAATGGTTTTTAATTTGTCTAAACAGGATGGCTCCCACTGTCTCTCGAATCCCTCCTCAAACCACAAAGGAAGAATTAGCCGGGATCAATCCCACCGTACAATACTTGCTTAACCGTTCAGCCAGGCCAGTGTCGGTACTTCGAGGGAGGTTTTCCAACGCTTTCGCGAAGTTCCTTAATTTAAGAACCTCTTTTCCCTGGGGGCGTAGCCCCGCTAACACCTTTCTAGGCACCTACTAGGTTTATAGCATTGATCGTTTAGTGAGAAATTTCCCGAGGAGTAGCATATACTCACAGTAGGATCGGGATCCAAATATCATCGCGTGACGAAAATGAAGGAATCCTACCATAATCATCACACTCCAAATGGTATGCTAATCTAGCAAGTTTCAGTACTTGTGAAACTCCCGATGTGGATTTTTGCCCCATGCTCTTATGACCTTGACTAAGGCCAACAAATCATAAGTCACATGTCAAGTTCTTCCCGTCGTTATCCAGGTTAATTTGAACCCACCCGTATATACCCTTGACTATGGCCAACAAGGCAATACGACTGTCCCAAACCAACGCATTCTATCTATGAAACATATGAATACCCACCAGCTACCAAACACTGTGTCTTGACTAAGGCCAACAAACACAGCTTGAATACTGTTGAATATTCATATGAAACGACGGAGGGCTACGGATGGTTTTGGTAAAACCGTGAACGTAGTGAACTTGATATAATCGATTGGAACGAGATAGCTTTTAGAAGGAGTGGCTCAAGCTCCGCATTTAAAAGTTAGTTTTGAAAAGAACCGAGTGGTTTTTCGAAAGTGTTCCAACGACTTTAGCTTGGTTTATTATCTTGCATTAGTTCTTTTAATGCGTGATATTCTTGCATTAGTTCTTTTAATGCGTCCCATCATTTAATCCCTACCATTGCAGAAAACAACGAAAATATGACGTACGCTTATGCCATTCGCATTCGCCACGGGGTCCCGTCATCACTCGTTAGGTTACTTAACTAACGACAGAGCGGGGGCTGGGCTAGCGCGGCTGTAAAACATAAGCAACGCCTAAATAGAAAGCAATGATAGACATTACAGATCACAGATGAATACATTGGATATACTAGCAATCCGCAATCCTTTCGAGCCTGCAACGAAAAGCGGATTACACGGTCGCGGTGAATAGCAAATACCCCACCCAAGACCCCTACGGGTGCGGCAAACTACCCGCCAAGTACCCGGCAGTTTGTGCACCCCTCCATGGGTCTATCCTAGGAGCAAAAACAGTAAAAAGAATTATACAATGACGGCTACAACCCCGACCCGGTTGTGCGGCCAAACAAATAATAATTATTACATCAATTTACATTTACAATGAATGAAAGAAAAACAAATGCTCATCTCACATCCACCCCGGCTATTCACCCGCGACAGTCCAACACATTCATATACACATTCCAATATCAAACACAGATCATGTATAACCCCGACCAATCGTCTTATAGCGATTAGCCGACGTTCAATACATGCAAGCATCACAGATATAACCATCATAGTCAAAGTGCAGTGAAGTTCGGAAAAAAATACGGAATTATAGGACCCCAAAAGTAAATTTCTTTTTTGGAAAATCTGGGCACATATAATATATTTCAAAAATCCCAAAACCAACACAGATACACACTGCACGAAAAACGATGCACAGAAGACGACAAACGGCGGCGCTTCCGCGGCACATGCCTACCTCGTGCGGCGGAAGCGCGGCGGTTTGAATGAATTAGGGCAACGTTTTTCTTGGGTGTTCACACAAAACCCTGAGCCGAATTTACAAGTATAAAGTTTTTCATTTAGAGCAGAAAAAAAATCAACAGAAACTTAGGGTTTTGTTTTTCCGGTTTTGTGATTTTTTCGGTTCCGAACTTCGTTACACTTCACTACCAAGCTAGTTTAAGTTTAGTTAGGCTCTGATACCAATGTAAGTCCATATTGCGACCCCCGGTGCTTACGGGGAGGCGGAAACGGTATAAAAAACAAATTTTTATCGCAAGAGGCAACATGGACTAAAACAATGTCGGGATCGTGTCTAAACTAAAACTAGCATACTTGCTAAAGAGATTTAGCTACTCGGATGAAGATGGTTATACCTAAACTTGAACTCCTTCTTCTTCTTCAAACTTTTGTAGAGGTTGATGGTTCTCTTCTTGTCGCCTTCTTCTGTCGAAGATGGATCCACCTCGAAGGTTCGACCTTTGGGCTCTTCCTCGATCTTTGAGTGAACTAGGGTTTCGGCTTGCTAAACCTTGAACCTAGAATGAGTAGAGAGTGATTAGGGGTTGCTTTTCTTTTTAAAGAGAAGGATTCTCAACACATGAGAAGGGTTCTCTTTTGCTAGAGGAAGAAGAAGATGAAGTGAGGAGAGAGAGTTGTTATGATAAAAGTGAGCTCTTTTTCTTTTGCAACCATAACATAAAGCAAAAGAATTATCAAATAATAATAATAATGAAAATGAAAAGGTTGATGGAAAGTTTAAGAATGACCATTATCATTTCAAACATTAAATGAATTTGCTAGAATCAAAGAGCATCTTTCTTTTGTAATGATGATGGTCAAAACTTCAACCATGGTCAACAAGTCAACCATGGTCAACAAGTCAACATAAAAACCAACCATGACACAATTTCATTTTATTATATATTATTAATTGATATAACATAAATCCATTAGGGTTTGGAAAAAGACGACTGTCAACTGTGCATACGCACCCGTTCCGAAACCCTAATGAAAACCCTCTTCCTCTTCCTCAAATAACCGTGCATACACACCTGCATCCTTGTTCCGAGGAACATGAATACTGAGAGATAAAAGCAACCCCAAAAACATATACCAGCATCTGACTCAAACCAGAGCCAGCCGGTAATATCCGTCCGGACTCCAAACATGCACAAGTGCGCGGATGAGAACGAACCCTGTCGCAAAACCATGCGACCTCTACTCTGTTTTGCCCAGAGGCGAATACCCTCTGTGTGGGACTCTAAAGACTCGACACTACGCTGGCAGTGGGTTTAACCACAGACCGCAAGCGGCACTAGCTGTGCGTAACGGTCTCCAGGTAGATGTCGACAAGAAGGCTGACGAGGTGAAACCCCATCTGTACTCCTACTGAGTCTGAATGTGACAGTCTCCGTACAGTCCGGTCTGTTCGTCTGATACATCGCATGTCGGGCCTAGGGGGCGGTAAAACGTCAGTCCCCCAATAGCGGTACAAGTCGTGTCGGAGTGAAGCCCAAAACACCCTGAGATAACACTGGAACCTACCAGTATATCTCGCTTGCCCTGGCCAGGGACTACTCGTGTAATGGCTCTCCTAGACACAGCGCGATGTCAACCCCCAATACCGGGAGAGACGAATCCTGTCTAACTGTCACTGCCTCCAAGTGCTTCGGGGCTGCACCCAACCACCACCTGTTTGCACGACTCCTTTGAGCCGTGGTAGGGTAGTGATCAAAGTGCAGTGGGAACACACTCGATGCGAAGTGCCAGTGTCAAGTCAGCGGACTAAGCTGTACTCATGTCACCTGGGAACTGATAACTGACGATAGGTATAATACCAACCTGTCAGTTCCCGACGAGTCCTGTCCAGTATACTCGTAACCCAACGAGCACCCGTATACTATCTCCAGTACGACGTACTGATGGCTGTGGGACAGACCATCTCCCATACTGGGATGAGAAGCGCATACGCTAGTCTACTCCGGAGTATCGATGCCCTGTCTCGATAGTCCTACGACTAGGGACCTGTATAAGGATGTGCTTATAGATTACCCAGCTCCCACTTGTGTGACTGCCATCACAACGCTGGTAATCAAGCAAAGATCCTAAGGGCTCCACTAATGCGTATAAGTGATATACTGAAATAAACACAAGTACACATTGAAGTAGAAACAAACCAAGTAGCATACTACTATATTGAGCAAGATTGTTTATACAAGGTGAATATCCCAAGCTTCCATTAAGTAATATACAAACTAGTATGATACAGTAATGGCCTCTAGGGCATATACACTAACAGGTATATAATCTCCCAACCTTGTGCATCAGCGTGCACAAAAGCAAATCAAAATACTAAAAGTGCATGAAAACTATGCCGAAAGCATAAGTCAAATCATATGCATGCCCTAGGCATGAAATAACAATCAATATCTCAAATGACATCAAAACGAAGTCAGGTGCAATTGTGGTGCACAAAATACGTATCAATGCACTGCAAGCATATGTGAACTATACTGAGTGCAAAAACCAAATCGAATGCGTACCATATGCACAAAATCAGCCCAACTGTGTGAAATCTTTGAAATCATAAACATGTGCAGCCAAGGCACAAAAACGATATCAAGTGCAATAACTGTGCACAAATCATAAATCAACACAACGGTGTATAAGGCATATCTCAAGTGCAATAACTATGTACAAAATATAAATACTCAGTAGGTGCTACTATGGTGCATGAAAACAAATATCATGAAACTCAGTCATCAAGACTAAATCATGCGAATAGATCGCCCAAAATATCGAAATCCAAGGTGACGGGTACGTGATAATCGAATCACCAAATCACAAATCACAAATACCGTCGTCGATATGTCCTCCTTCAACGTCGAGAAGGTGTCGGTGCATCCAATGCTAGCAGAGCAAGATATCTACTTGCCTACTGTTCGTGTCCTGCCGTCTGGTGCCCTTAGGATCGCGTCTCTCACTGCAGATTGCTAAGTGCATAGCTCCTCGGCTCAACGGTTCAATATGGAAGCGATAATAGAAGCAGTCCGCTCTGGCACATCCTCTAAAGATCTCGGGCCAACTATCATGGTCACTCATAGCATGTCTCGTCGACGATGCCGAACTCTGGCCTACTGGGTGTGCGCAATATGACCGATCATGGCTCCAAGTTTTCTCATATAGTATTCCAGAAAGGTCCTGTCGAGATCTCTCTCAAATCTCGTTTCTGCCGAACTGCCCGGAAGTTACCACCCTTTACTATATCTGTTTCTTATTTCTGAACAGCTGCATACTCATCGCGACTCCTTCTGGAAGGTATATCCATATACAACGCCTCTGCATGCGTATCACATCTCTGATGTCAGCGGAGTGGAATGTCATCTCGTCGAAATCTCGTACGAACCTCTTACTCCACTTTTCTCTATTGTCGACTGCTTCAGACTCGTCTCTTCGTGGCTACATGGACTGCGCTCCAATAGCTATACTCGTATCCGGAGTCTCCCAAGCAATGTATCCCATCACATGATATCCGAATGATGTCGAACCTTTCGATCGCTTCGTCAAAGTTCCATAATCCCTCAAGAGCTTAACATCTTGGGTACAGTTTAATAGTATTCCAGTACATGCCACAGCACCTGTGGACCAACCATAGAAGAGCAAACCCAAGCCTCACAAATGGCACCGCTGAACTGCCGCAAACCCTAAGGTTCAAAGGCGTTCCATGGTCATTACATTGAGTTAGGGTTTCATTCTTCTAGAGGGTCCATAGCATTACTTGCATTTGTCTCTGAATACTTTAAACTTGGAAAATGGGCTTCTGACATTCAATCGTCTCTATCGACCTCCAACGTACCTGCGCGAAGTCATCTCTAGCTGGAATCAATCAACCTGATGACCTCGCATCGGGGTAAGCGAACGAACCACATATCCTAGTCATTCATCCTCGGACGACTAACGACCTTCTATCATATCTCTGAGTATATACTCATACTGCAATAGCTCCAACATCGAGGGTGATATCTCGCCATTCAGAGCAACAACTGGCTCATTTGTCCACACGCTGAACAGTGCCTCAATCATCAAAATAATCTGTGCATTGACGGTCATCAAAATTTGGCTGGCCTCCATCAGTGGCTCAATCCTCTGGTGCTGATCTGCACGTCCGAGTAATCTCGTAAAAGCAATCCATCAAACGCTCATGGTGCGAAAACACAATAAAATGACACCTCTATGAAATCGTGTGTCTCTGGAATCACGCCTTGGTCAGTTCTCGTCCGTGACGAGCTCATGCTGACGCAACTCTAGCCGTAGCTCTCTCTTCCCGTGTAATCGTGGCAGCAAAACCATGAGCCAATATCGATGAGGATAGATCATAGAAATGAATATAATACCGTGCAAGGAAATGTACATCCTAAGGTTTCTTAAGCGGAGTAGCGTATCGTAAGTATGCCGCGGAACATACACACGGTACGACATTCTCCTTAAGTCACCTACTCCATCAACCAAGGTCAACCTACGCGATGAAAGTTCGGGTATAATACCCCCTTGACTAAGTCTAAGTTCCGTAAGGTCAAGCCTAAGTTTCGAATGTATACAAATGCTCTAGGCTCCGCATAGTCAAATTTAGACTCGAACCAAGGTTAACCTAGAGCTTTGATACCAACTTTGTCATGACCCGAACTAATATGTGACTGGCCCTTGAATCATATAAAGTCTAAAGGACCCCATCTAATTCAAGTAAGCCAAAAGCCCAGAAATCAAAAACCATTTTTAATAATAAATAAAGGAATTCTTGTTTAAAAGCAAGTGGTTTTAATAGCATAAGCCGAATTATGCTTTTTTAAAACATCAAGTCATTTCTAAAAATTTCGGCAGAGTTTCCTTTGTAAATACTGGCCCCGAACGGGGTACAACATGATAAATATATGCACAATGATAAAAGTCATCCCCAAGTGGGAGCTAGCTCTTCATCAATAGACTGTCACAACCACACAAGCAATATAATATCCAACACCGAAGGGCGAGGATCAAAACTCAAAAGGAAACTCAAAATCATCAAGAAAACCATAATACTACGATGCGCGGCTCTAAGGTCGAAATAATACACAATTGGTTTTCTAAGTCTGAAATAAATATACAAGTCTGGTTGATGGAATTTCTAGATACAACTGAAATAAATAGGGTGTAATGGTGGTCACTGTTAGTGTATATGCCCTAGAGGCCATTACTGTATCATACTGGTTTGTATATTACTTAATGGATGCTTGGGATATTCACCTTGTATATACAATCTTGCTCAAAATAGTAGTATGCTACTTGGTTTGTTTCTACTTCAATGTGTACATGTGTTTATTTTAGTATATCGCCTATACACATTAGTGGAGCCCTTAGGATCTTTGCTTGATTACCAGCGATGTGATGGCCGTCACACTAGTGGGGCTGGGTAATCTATAAGCACATCCTTATGCAGGTCCCTGGTCGCAGGACTATCGAGACAGGGCATCGATACTCCGGAGTAGACCAGCGCATGCGCTTCTCATCCCAGTGTGGGAGACGGTCTGTCCCACAGCCGTCAGTACGTCGTACTTGAGATAGTATGCGGGTGCTCGTTAGGTTACGGGTACACTGGACAGGACTCGTCGGGAACTGACTAGTTGGTATTATACCTATCGTCAGTTATCAGTTCCCAGGTGACATGAGTACAGCTTAGTCCGCTGACTTGACACTGTCATTTCGCCTCGGGTGTGTTCCCACTGTACTTTGATCACTACCCTACCACGGCTCAAAGGAGTCGTGCAAACAGGTGGTGGTTGGGTGCAGTCCCGAAGCACTTGGAGGCAGTGACGGTTAGACAGGATTCGTCTCTCCCGGTATTGGGGGTTGACATCGCGCTGTGTCTAGGAGAGCCATTACACGAGTAGTCCCTGGCCAGGGCAAACGAGATATACTGGTAGGTTTCCAGTGTTATCTCAGGGTGTTTTGGGCTTCGCTCCGGCACGACTTGTACCGCTATTGGGGGACTGACGTTTACCGCCACCTAGGCCCGCCATGCGATGTATCAGACGAACATACCGGACTGTACGGAGAATGTCACACTCAGGCTCAGTAGGAGTTCAGATGGGTTTCGCCTTGTCGGTCTTCTTGTCGGCATTACCTGGGGACCGTTACGCACAGCTAGTGCCGTTTGCGGTCTGTGGTTAAACCCACTGCCAGCGTAGTGTCGAGTCTTTAGAGTCCCACACAGAAAGCTTTTCGCCTTTAGGCAAAAGAGTAGAGGTCGCATGGTATTGCGACAGGTCGCATGGTTTTGCGACAGGGTTCGGTCACATCCGTGCACTTGTGCACGTACAGTGTCCGGACAGTTTACACTAGCGGGCTTTGGTTTAAGCCAGATCCTAGTGTACCTTATGGGATTGGATTTATCCAGTTTGCATTCGTGTTCCTCGGAACGCGGATGCGGGTGTGTATGCACAGTTGACAGGGAGGCAGAGGCAGCGGATTCTCATTAGGGTTGTTGACAGTTGACCGTTGACTTTTTGACTTTATGCTCAACCCTAATGAGAATATGATATGTGATTAACTATTATATTAATTAAGTATTATGGTGATATGGTTGTTGACTTGTTGACTTTTGTTGACTTGTTGACTTTGTTGACTTGTTGACTTTTGTTGACTTGTTGACCAGTTGACTAGGCTTGACTAGTTGACCATCATGATAACCATGGTTATCATTTCATGCCAAAGACTTTTACTTGCTTGTTCATTTGAGTAAAATGAGTGCATGACATGATAAGGTTATGGTTGCTTCAAACCATCACATAAGACTTTTTTGATATGATGAGTTATGATCACTTTGGATTATGAGAGGGTGAGAGACAAAATACTTGCTCATTCTTTCTTGCTCATTCTCTCTCTTGTTCTTGAGCTCTCCTCTTGCTCTCACCCTCAACCTCTTGCTCCCTCTCTTGATCTATGGTTCTCTTGTCTCATGAGTTGAGAATCAAGAACCATAGATAAAATCCCATTCTATTTCCTCTCTACTCATTCTAGTTCACTAGGTTTAGCAAACCAAGTGAACTAGTTTCTTCAAAGAACGAAGAAGGAGCTAAAGGTTGGAGCTTTCAGGTGGATCTGTCTTCGGCGTACGGAGACGACGAGAAGAAGCCATCGGACCACCATCGGAGCTTTGAAGACGAAGGAGTTCAAGACAAGCTAGGTATAACCATCTCTATCCGAGTAGCTAACTCTCTTTAGCTAAGTATACTAGTTTTAGTTTAGTCTAAGATCCCGACTTTGCTTAGTCCATGTTGCCCCTTGCGATAAAATTTGATTTTTATACCGTTTCCGCCTCCCCGTAAGAACCGGGGGTCGCAACATGGACTTACAGTGGTATCAGAGCCTAACTAAACTTAAACTAGCTTGGTAGTAAAGTGTAACGAAGTTCGGAACCGAAAAAAAATCCAAAAACCTAACGAGTAAAAACCTGAGTTTCTGTTGAAATTTTTTCTCGTCAAATTGAAAAACTTTATACTCCTAAATTCGGCTCAGGGTTTTGTGTGAACACCCAAGAAAAACGTTGCCCTAATTCGTTCAAACCGCCGCGCTTCCGCCGCACGAGGTAGGAATTTGCCGCGGAAGCGCCGCGGTTTGTCGTCTTCTCTGCATCGTTTTTCGTGCAATGTGTGTCTGTGTTGGTTTTGGGATTTTTGGAATGTATTATATGTGCCCAGATTTTCCAGAAAAGAAATTTCCTTTTGGGGTCCTATAATTCCGTATTTTCTCCGAACTTCACTGCACTTTGACTATGATGGTTATATCTGTAATGCTTGCATGTATTGAACGTCGGCTAATCGCTATAAGTCGATTGGTCGGGGTTATACATGATCTGTAATGTGCTGGAATGTGTATATAAATATGTTGGATTGTCGCGGGTGAATAGCCGGGGGTTGTGAGACGAGAGTTTTCTTTTCTTGCAATTCATGTAAATTTGTAAATTGATGTAATAATTATTTGTATGGCCGCACAACCGGGTCGGGGTTGTAGCCGTCATTGTATAATTTCTTTTTACTGTTTTTGCTCCTAGGATAGACCCATGGAGGGGTGCACAAACTACCGGGTATGCCGAAGTGTCGAGTGGCCTACTCATGGAGATGAGGGAGGTTGCTACGCTTCGGGTACTTGGCGGGTAGTTTGCCGCACCCGTAGGGGTCTTGGGTGGGGTTTTGGCTATTCACCGCGACCGTGTTATCTGTTTTTGTTACAGGCTCGTACAAATTACAGATTGCTAGTATATCCAATGTATTTATCTGTGATCTGAAATGTTTATCATTGCAGTATATCTATGTATGATATTATTTAGGCGTTGCTTATGTTTTACAGACGCGCTAGCCCAGCCCCCGCTCTGTCGTTAGTTAAGTAACCTAACGGGTAATGACGGGGCCCCGTGGCGAATGCGAATGGCATAAGCGTACGTCATATTTTGGTTGTTTTCTGCAATGGTAGGATTAAATGATGGGACGCATTAAAAGAACTAATGCAAGAATATCACGCATTAAAAGAACTAATGCAAGATAATAAACCAAGTTAAAGTCGTTGGAACACTTTCGAAAAACCACTCGGTTCTTTTCAAAACCAACTTTTAAATGCGGAGCTTGAGCCACTCCTTTTAAAAGCTATCTCGTTCCATCGACCAAATCAAGTTCACTACGTTCACGGTTTTGCCAAAACCATTCGTAGCCCTCCGTCGTTTCGTATGAATATTCAATAGTATTCAAGCTGTGTTTGTTGACCTTCGTCAAGGCATAGTGATTGGTAGCTATTGGGTATTCATATGTAGCATAGATAGATGCGTTGGTTTGGGACATTCGCATTACCTTGTTGACCTTCGTCAAGGGTATATACGGGTGGATTCAAATTAACCTGGATAATGACGGGCAGAACTTGACATGTGACTTATGATTTGTTGACCTTCGTCAAGGTCATAAGAGCATGGGGCAAAAATCCACATCGGGAGTTTCATAAGTACTGAAACTTGCTAGATTTGCATACCATTTGGAGTGTGATGATTCTGGTAGGATTCCTTCAGTTTCGTCACGCAATGATATTTGGATCCCGATCCTACTGTGAGTATATGCTACTCCTCGGGAAATTTCTCACTAATCGATCAATGCTATAAACCTAGTAGGTGCCTAGAAAGGTGTTAGCGGGGCTACGCCCCCAGGGAAAAGAGGTTCTTTAATTACGGAACTTCGCGAAAGCGTTGGAAAACCTCCCTCGAAGTACCGACACCGGCCTGGCTGAACGGTTAAGCAAGTATTGTACGGTGGGATTGATCCTGACTAATTCTTCCTTTATGGTTTGAGGAGGGATTCGAGAAACAGTGGGAGCCATCCTGTTTAGACAAACTAAAAACCACTCTAAACTTGCAAGAGCATCATGCTGAGTGTTTCTTCTTCTCTCTCCTAATTGCAGCGACCAATCAACATGACTGGACTTAAGTTACTCCTAGATAAAAACAAACTGACAGGGCCAAACTACAAAGATTGGCTCAGGAATGTCAAGATAGCAATCACTTATGACAAGCTGGGGTATCTTCTTACCACCAAAGCTCCCCCTGTCCCTGGTCCAACTTCCAGTGTCGCGGATAAGGAAATCCGCAAGACTTGGGAGATTGATAGCGCGAAGGCCAAGTGCCTCCTGCTTGCCTCGATGGACAACGAACATCAGAGGAGGCATGAGAATATGGACATGGAGTCCATATTGCTCCATACAAAAGAACTGTATGGAGAGCAATCACGTATCGCAAGATACGAAGCATCGAAAAAGTTATTTTCGACAAGAATGGCCGTCGGATCATCAGTAGCCGAGCACGTGCTAAAGATGATCGGCTTCATTGAGGAGCTCGCTGACCTAGGGATCACATTAGAGAGTGAGCTATATACGGATATAGTTCTCCAGTCCCTTCCTTCCACTTACGCCCAGTTTATACTGAACTTCAACTTACAAGAAAAAGAGGGTGAACTTTCAGAGCTCCTCAACATGCTGAGGAGCGCAGAGGGCACCCTACAGAAAGGTAGGGATACATCCACTTTGTTTGTAGGAGGATCATCTTCTTCTAGGTCCAAGGCGAAAGCCAAGGGAAAGAAGAAGAAGGCCCCCGCCAAACCAAGGGGCGGTGTTAGTAAAGTGGATACGAAGGGAAAAGGTAAAGCAACAAAGATAGCGGGGAAGCTTGTGGATAAGGAAGAATGCTTCTATTGTCATAAGAAAGGACACTGGAAGAATGATTGCAGGGCCTGGAAGGCCAGAACACAGGAATTGAAGCAGGTTGCAGCTTCAGCTTCAGGTGTGTATGTTATTGAAAATTGTCTTTCAATAAACTCTACTTCCTGGGTATTGGATACCGGATCTGGATCTCATATCTGTAATTCTTTGCAGGCGTTGAGAAACCGTAGGGTTTTGAAGGCAGGTGACATGACCCTCAAAGTTGCGAACGGAGCTAGCATGGATGCTAAAGCCGTGGGGGACTATCACCTGGGAATGTCAGATGGACATGTCTTGGTTTTGAGTAATTGCTTTTTTGTACCCAACGCAACTTGTAATATCATTTCTGTATCTTTAGTTTAAAGAAGGTTATGAATTTGCGTTTGTAAGTAATGTTGTAAACATTCACCTTAATCAAGTTTTGATTGGGTCAGGTACATTGAGTAATGGTATATACGTGTTAAACCAACCACAGATTTTCAACGTCCAGAATACACACAAAAGAAAGTCTCCGGAAATGAATCAGACTTTCTTATGGCATTGTAGATTGGGTCACATCAATGAGAGAAGGTTGACTAAGTTACATACAGAAGGGTATTTGAATGCGTTCGAATATCAGTCGTATGCCACTTGTCAATCCTGTCTCAAAGGAAAGATGACAAAGACTCCGTTTACTGGACATGGAGTAAGAGCGAGCGAGCTCTTGGGACTCGTACACAGTGACGTGTGCGGTCCAATGTCTACACATGCCCGAAGCGGACATTCTTACTTCATTACTTTTACGGATGACTTCTCAAGGTACGGTTATGTCTTCTTAATGAAACATAAGTCCGAGGCCTTTGGAAAATTCCAGGAGTATAAGAATGAAGTAGAGAAACAGACCGGCAAAAGTATTAAGATTCTAAGATCGGATCGAGGTGGAGAATACTTAAGTGCCGAATTCCTGAATTACTTAAAAGAGAATGGTATTCTCTCTCAGCTTACTCCTCCATACACTCCGCAACATAACGGTGTATCGGAGAGACGGAACCGAACCCTATTGGATATGGTTCGGTCCATGATGAGTAACGCTGAGTTACCGCGATCATTCTGGGGATATGCACTAGAAGCAGCTGCGTATCTCTTGAACAAGGCTCCCACCAAGACTGTGCCTACCACCCCATATGAGATGTGGACTGGGAAGAAACCCTGTCTTAAGTATCTTAAGGTATGGGGATGTCCAGCTTTTGTAAAAAAAGCAGCATGCGGACAAACTTGAGGCACGTTCAGTACAGTGTAAGTTTGTGGGATACCCAAGGAACTCCAGGGGGTATCTTTTCTATTCTGCTGAGGAGCAAAAGGTCTTTGTTTCTCAGCATGCCCGCTTCTTGGAAACTGAGTTTTTAGAAACCCAGATAAGTGGGAACACAATAGAACTGGAAGAAGTTCCAGAACCACAGACTGTTACTGAAAGCTTAGTGGAACCAGAGGGTTCAACAGAACAGGACATTCCTACGCCGCTCCGCAGGAGTAGTAGGCAGACTCATCCGCCCGAGAGATACTACGGTTTTCTCATAGACGGGGATAGAGAGGATTGCATCATAGATTATGATGGGCCTACTAGCTTCCAGCAGGCCGTTCAGAGCGTTGACTCAGTGAAATGGCTGGATGCAATGCGGACCGAAATGGAGTCCATGTACACCAACAAGGTATGGACGTTGGACATTGCTCCAGACGGGGTAAAACCCGTAGGATGCAAGTGGATCTTCAAAAGGAAGATTGGTGTAGATGGACAGGTTGAGACCTATAAAGCTAGGCTGGTAGCAAAGGGTTTTCGTCAAAGACCTGGCTTGGACTATGACGAAACCTTTTCTCCAGTAGCCATGCTGAAATCCATTCGGATCCTTCTTGCCATTGCTGCCTTCCACGATTATGAGATCTGGCAAATGGACGTAAAGACAGCTTTTCTAAATGGAAATTTAGAGGAGTGTGTCTATATGGACCAGCCGGAGGGTTTCATTCAGAGTGGGAGCAGCGGAAAGGTGTGCAAGTTGCTTAAGTCCATCTATGGACTAAAGCAGGCGTCGCGGAGTTGGAACATCTGCTTTGATGAGACGGTCAAAGAATTTGGCTTTATCAAAAATCCAGATGAACCATGCATCTATAGTAGATTTGTAGCGAGAACTGTAGTATTCCTCGTTTTATACGTGGATGACATTCTCTTAATAGGAAATGACATTCCTATGCTACAATCTGTCAAAGGGTTCTTGTCACACAGGTTCTCCATGAAAGACCTGGGTGATGCCTCTTACATTCTGGGTATCCGGATCTACCGTGACAGATCCAAGAGGATATTAGGACTTTCACAGTCCAGGTACATCGACACCATACTGAAGAGGTTCAGTATGGAAGATTCCAAGCGCGGTAACCTACCGGCTTGTCACGGGATCACCCTCTCTAAAGAGATGTCTCCCAAGACTGATTTGGAGAGGGATCGCATGTCTATTATACCCTACGCTTCTGCGGTAGGCTCTATAATGTATGCGATGTTGTGTACCAGACCGGATGTAGCTTATGCACTGAGTGTAGTAAGCCGGTATCAGTCTAACCCTGGGGAGAAACACTGGATAGCGGTAAAGAACATTCTCAAGTACCTGAGAAGGACTAAGGAGATGTTCTTGGTGTATGGCGGAAAAGACCTCCAGATCGAGGCCTTTGCTGACTCCAGCTTCCAGAGTGACAAGGATGATTCCAAGTCCATGTCGGGTTTTGTCTTTACCCTCAATGGAGGGGCGGTGTGTTGGAAGAGTTCCAAACAGGAAACCGTTGCAGACTCGACGATGGAAGCGGAATACATCGCTGCATCTGATGCCGCAAAAGAAGCTGTCTGGATGAGGATGTTCTTGAAAGAACTTCAGGTGGTTCCGTCCATTGTTGATCCAATACCTCTGTATTGCGACAACAACGGGGCTATAGCTTTAGCGAAGGAACCCAGGTCCCATCAGAGATCCAGGCACATCTTAAGGCGGTATCACCTGATCAGGGAGATCGTAGATCGCCAGGAGATCGAGGTTCGGAGAGTCGCTTCAGAAGATAACACTGCTGATCCATTCACCAAGGCCCTGCCCCAGACTCAGTTCGAGCGGCTGATCGAGATGATAGGTCTTCGATACGCCAGTACATGGCCTTAGTGCAAGTGGGAGATTGTTAGTGTATATGCCCTAGAGGCCATTACTGTATCATACTGGTTTGTATATTACTTAATGGATGCTTGGGATATTCACCTTGTATATACAATCTTGCTCAAAATAGTAGTATGCTACTTGGTTTGTTTCTACTTCAATGTGTACATGTGTTTATTTTAGTATATCGCCTATACACATTAGTGGAGCCCTTAGGATCTTTGCTTGATTACCAGCGATGTGATGGCCGTCACACTAGTGGGGCTGGGTAATCTATAAGCACATCCTTATGCAGGTCCCTGGTCACAGGACTATCGAGACAGGGCATCGATACTCCGGAGTAGACCAGCGCATGCGCTTCTCATCCCAGTGTGGGAGACGGTCTGTCCCACAGCCGTCAGTACGTCGTACTTGAGATAGTATGCGGGTGCTCGTTAGGTTACGGGTACACTGGACAGGACTCGTCGGGAACTGACTAGTTGGTATTATACCTATCATCAGTTATCAGTTCCCAGGTGACATGAGTACAGCTTAGTCCGCTGACTTGACACTGTCACTTCGCCTCGGGTGTGTTCCCACTGTACTTTGATCACTACCCTACCACGGCTCAAAGGAGTCGTGCAAACAGGTGGTGGTTGGGTGCAGTCCCGAAGCACTTGGAGGCAGTGACGGTTAGACAGGATTCGTCTCTCCCGGTATTGGGGGTTGACATCGCGCTGTGTCTAGGAGAGCCATTACACGAGTAGTCCCTGGCCAGGGCAAACGAGATATACTGGTAGGTTTCCAGTGTTATCTCAGGGTGTTTTGGGCTTCGCTCCGGCACGACTTGTACCGCTATTGGGGGACTGACGTTTACCGCCCCCTAGTCCCGCCATGCGATGTATCAGACGAACAGACCGGACTGTACGGAGAATGTCACACTCAGGCTCAGTAGGAGTTCAGATGGGTTTCGCCTCGTCGGTCTTCTTGTCGGCATTACCTGGGGACCGTTACGCACAGCTAGTGCCGCTTGCGGTCTGTGGTTAAACCCACTGCCAGCGTAGTGTCGAGTCTTTAGAGTCCCACACAGAAAGCTTTTCGCCTTTAGGCAAAAGAGTAGAAGTCGCATGGTATTGCGACAGGTCGCTTGGTTTTGCGACAGGGTTCGGTCACATCCGTGCACTTGTGCATGTACAGTGTCCGGACAGTTTACACTAGCGGGCTTTGGTTTAAGCCAGATCCTAGTGTACCTTATGGGATTGGATTTATCCAGTTTGCATTCGTGTTCCTCGGAACGCGGATGCGGGTGTGTATGCACAGTTGACAGGGAGGCAGAGGCAGCGGATTCTCATTAGGGTTGTTGACAGTTGACCGTTGACTTTTTGACTTTATGCTCAACCCTAATGAGAATATGATATGTGATTAACTATTATATTAATTAAGTATTATGGTGATATGGTTGTTGACTTGTTGACTTTTGTTGACTTGTTGACTTTGTTGACTTGTTGACTTTTGTTGACTTGTTGACCGGTTGACTAGGCTTGACTAGTTGACCATCATGATAACCATGGTTATCATTTCATGCCAAAGACTTTTACTTGCTTGTTCATTTGAGTAAAATGAGTGCATGACATGATAAGGTTATGGTTGCTTCAAACCATCACATAAGACTTTTTTGATATGATGAGTTATGATCACTTTGGATTATGAGAGGGTGAGAGACAAAATACTTGCTCATTCTTTCTTGCTCATTCTCTCTCTTGTTCTTGAGCTCTCCTCTTGCTCTCACCCTCAACCTCTTGCTCCCTATCTTGATCTATGGTTCTCTTGTCTCATGAGTTGAGAATCAAGAACCATAGATAAAATCCCATTCTATTTCCTCTCTACTCATTCTAGTTCACTAGGTTTAGCAAACCAAGTGAACTAGTTTCTTCAAAGAACGAAGAAGGAGCTAAAGGTTGGAGCTTTCAGGTGGATCTATCTTCGGCGTACGGAGACGACAAGAAGAAGCCATCGGACCACCATCGGAGCTTTGAAGACGAAGGAGTTCAAGACAAGCTAGGTATAACCATCTCTATCCGAGTAGCTAACTCTCTTTAGCTAAGTATACTAGTTTTAGTTTAGTCTAAGATCCCGACTTTGCTTAGTCCATGTTGCCCCTTGCGATAAAATTTGATTTTTATACCGTTTCCGCCTCCCCGTAAGAACCGGGGGTCGCAACGTGGACTTACAGTCACGATGCGAGTGAACCCACCTACCAAAGAAATCACCCAGAATGGAAGCAGTGTGCCAGAAAGCCGCAATGAAACCTGTACGGAAAGATCTTCAAGAAACTGTGGCACAACGGGGGTGAGTTGCCAACTCATGAGTGGAAAACATCACATAGCAGAAATCGTATGTATGACTCAATCCTAGGTCAATACGATCAGTAATATATATATATATCCTCAATATGATAAGGTCTGAAGCATGATAAGGTAGCAAGGGTAAATATCTATACAAAGTGTAATACCAAGTGCTCGTGTCAGTGCCTCAGGTAGAAGCATATCATAAATATGAGGTATCATCAATGTGATCATCATGAAATCAGTGCCAACTATATCATGAAATCTATAAGTATGTGGATATCATCCAACTATGTAATCAATGACTGTCTGCGTGTGGATCTCGTCCACGTGTCAACCAATGACACAAAACAGCATGCATGTAAATATCATAAAGCATATGCATGAAAGTATAAGGATATAAATCAACGTGTGTCCTTCTCGACACATCAAAATCATGGAACCTGAGTGTCTAGCATTGACACTCGAAAACATCATGAAACCTGCGCCCAGCATCGGCACATAAATCCTCATATATATAGGGCTCCGTCAGTTCGGATCGGCTTACGGGCTCCGTCAGTCCGGATCGACCCATATCATCTCTCGACTCCGGTCGGTATCCTCTGGATATCCGTCGAGCCCAAATACTATCACCGGTAGGTAGTAGTCCCTCTGCCAGGCTCACCGTTTGTATACACAGCATCCCTTTCTTGCCCCGGGGTACCATACCGGGTCCAACATGTACCCGCATACGGCCTACGGCTCCTCCTCGCATGGGGTATATATATATCAGAACCGATAAAACTCACAGTGGACGCACTGAAATATCATATCAAGGGTAACCGGGTTTTTAAAACAATACATACTCTCTTTTGAAATAACCACGGTTCCCAAATCCAGAAATATTATGGAAACAACATATCTCAATGCATAAAATCATAAAGCATGATGTATGCGACATAATAGAAACGTAAGCATATCAGTATATCACGCAACATAAAGTAGTAATATGCACATATCAAGGGAAAACCGCTCTTTTAAAATGAACTCAGTTTTAAAATATATCTTGCGGTTCCCAAATCTCCAAAATCAAGCCAGAATCATCTGTGTATGTGCAAATACGTATATATGCAAGTATGGGTGTACAATATGTGTGTACGCAAGTATGAGTGTACAATATGCATGTGCGCCAATATGGATGTACAAGTAGGTATATACACAAAAAAAGGTGTACAATGTGCCTGTGCGCCAATATGGATGTACAAGTAGGTATATACGCAAGTATGTCATGCAAGGAGTCATAGCCTGATGCAACAGCCCTACTGCGTAGTGACATGGCAATTATCGATGATGAAGTGTGTGAGCCGGCAAGCAGGTGTACGTGGAACATACGCATCATCGATAATGGTGCTGGTGTCCTGACAACATGGGTTTAATATAACAATAAACACATTTAAACATGCAATGCGATGCGAATACCAAGAATATGCGGAACATGAATAATAAACACAACAGTGAAGAATCTACATCAATATATATATGTCATACAGTTTTGCCATTTGGAATAACACGAATCGTGGTGTTTAGAAAAATAAAGGCTACGGTGTTTTTAAGAAAAGACGCGTCTTTTGAAAATATCCATATAATCCCTTGGCCTGTTTTTAAAATAATCTCAATTCGTTAGTTTTGAAATAGATATGACTCGAGTCTAGTCTAACATCTACAAGTAAACTACAGGACTAAACAAACATTCTAACCGAAAGGGTAAGGGAAAACCACCTAAGGCTGCTTCGATATATATAATTATAATAGTCGGCGATCCCGCCTCAATAGTATCACATACGATACAATATACAATATAACATCCTCGAGTCATGAGTGCGGATCTATCATCAATATATAGCTCGTACGGTAAATCCATCGTACGGCATCCTAAATTTGGGTACGGGTCAAATATCACATTCATCTCATCATGTATCTGATATTCATTATCATCATATCTAATGAACAGGGGGGTACTGATCTAAGTCTAGTACAAACTGATACCATCTATATATACATATGCGTGTGTGAAAACATACGCCTAAAGGCCCGCTATAATCTCATGTCGTATTTCCTAATACGAAACAAAATATATCACCGTGTCGGGTCATGGCAGCGCCCCGGCCGTCGAAACGCGGCCAAAATGCGGAACAAAAATTTTCTAAACTGGCGCTACCGCTACCCGATTTACGCATCGACCTTAAACCATAAACAAGCAAGCTAACTAAGAGTTAGAATCGTTATACCGAGTTGATCCGTGTCCTTCGGTCTTCATTCCAAGCTCCTAGCAGCTCCTTGATGTGGTTTGGTTGCCGGACTTCCTTCGTCTCCGATGATCCACCCGAGGGAAACGACGCAAGCTCCAATCTCGTCGAACGAGGTAACCGACACTTCGAAGTCGCTAGCGATGGAGAGTGGGGGTGTATGAAAGTGTCACTACAATTTTCTCTCTACCTATGAGCTCAAGAGAGCATCCATAGAAGATGAATGGAGGTGATGAAGCTTTTGCATGAACAAAAGAAAATGGCTAAGTTTCTTTGAAGCATGAGAGAGTGAGAGAGAGAGCTAGTATGTAAAATGTAATTAGCCAAAATGAAAATCAACCCCACTTCAAAAAAGTGGCCGGCCCCCCTTCTCACTCTCCCATAAAAAAAATCATTTTCTTTTTGAATTAAACAATTGCACACCATACTTTGTTCCATGCCTCAAAGCCATGCTTTGACTCACCTTTTCCACCTCATTTCTTAATTGAATTTCTAAAAGAAAATCAAATAAAAAAGGTGGCATCTTCTATAAGCTATTCCGTATAAAATACGGAATACTTTCCGGTATATGTGTCGAAATACATATACGCGTATTCGTACCAAAATACGAATAGCCGAGAGAGAAAACGAATAGTGAACAATAATACTAGAATACATATATATAAATACATATGTAAATTATTAAATCAAAACCAGATTTAATAATCTGGCTTAATCCTAAGCCGCGAGTATTATCAACAGTCCGATTAAAGTCTGCGCAGCTAGTGCACATATTTAATCGGACACCTGTATGCACCAACATACAACATGTACACCATATCGCCTGAACCATGAAAAACCCTCTGTGTGGGACTCTAAAGACTCGTCAATACGCTGGCAGTGGGTTTAACCACAAGCACGTCAGCGGCACTAGCTGTACGTAACGGCTACCCAGGTATTGAGCGAAAGGGAGCCCGGCGAGCAAACTCATCCTGAACCCCTACTAAGCCTGACAGTGACAATATCCGTACAGTCTGTTAGTGTATATGCCCTAGGGGCCATTATTGTATCATACTAGATTGTATATTACTTAATGGAAGCTTGGGATATTCACAGTTGTATATAACAGTCTTGCTAAACATGGTAGTATGCTACTTGGTTTGAGTCTACTTTAATATGTGCATATGTTTCTTGTAACGTATCACTTATACATATTAGTAGAGCCCATAGGATCTTTGCTTGATTACCAGCGTCGTGATGGCAGTCACACTAGTGGGGGCTGGGTAGTCTGTAAGCAACATCGTATACAGGTCCCTGGTCATTGGATTATCGAGATAGGGCATCGATATTCCGTAGTAGACTAAGTGTATACGCTTCTCATCCCAGTTGGGGAGATGGTCTGTCCCACAGCCATCAGTATGTCGTACTGGAGATAGTATACAGGTGCTCGTTAGGTTACTGGTACACCGGATAGGACTCGCCGGGGAACTGATTGGTTGGTATTATACACATCGTTAGTTAACAGTTCCCAGGTGACATGAGTACAGCATTGTCCGCAGACTTGACACTGCTGCTTCGCCTCGAGTGTGTCCCACTGTTCTTAGATTGCTACCCTACCACGGCTCAAAGGAGTCGTGCAAATAGGTAGCAGTTGGGTGCAGTCCCGAGCACTTGGAGGCAGTAGCGGTTAGATATGATTCGTCTCTCCCGGTATTGGGAGATGATATCGCGCTGTGTCAGAGAGCCATTACGCAAAGTCCCTGGCCAGGGCAAGCGAGATATACTGGTAGGTTCTAGTAGCTTCTCAGGGCGTAATGGGCTTCGCTCCGACATGACTTATACAGCTATTAGGGGACTGACGCTTGCCGCCCCCTAGGCTTGATATGCGATAGTCTTAGACGAACAGACCGGACTGTATGGAGATTGTCACATCAGGCTCAGTAGGGGTTCGAGATGGTTTTCCTCATCGGCCTTCTTATCGACATCTACCTGGGGACCGTTACGTACAGCTAGTGCCGCTTGCGGTCTGTGGTTAAACCCACTGCCAGCGTAGTGTCGAGTCTTTAGAGTCCCACACAGAGAGTTTCCCTGCTCCAGGAAAAATGATATAGAGGTCGTATGGTTTTACGACAAGGGTTCGGATGCGTACGTGTGTTTACGCACGTATGACTTTTCGGACAGTTTTTACTAGCCAGCTTTGGTTTAAGCCAGTTTCTAGTATCGGGTTATTGGATTTATACAGTCTAAAGTTTTTCCGTGTTTTCACGGATTATAGGGGCGTTCTCGTAATTTGTCGGGAACCTTCTAGAAGAGTGGTGACTAAGGGGTTAAGGTGGCATGAGCATTAATTGATTAATGACTCATTTGTTTGATTCATCCTTTGCACTTAATGACTCATTAATGAGATAATGAGTCATATGATGAATCACACAAGGTGAATGCATCAACCATAATGATTAAATCATTTATTTATTTATTTGATTAAATTGTTATAGTTGTTATATTCAAAATGAGTTCATTATTCTTTTCATTCTCATCTTCTCCTTCTCTCTCCTCAAGCACACTCTCTCTTGAAACCCTAACCCTAACGTCTCATGTGTTGAGATCAAGGGTTAGCTAGACTAAAACATCCATAACCTCACTCTATATCCCCTAGATAGCTTAGATTAGCACTTTAAGCAACCTAGTTATCTCAAGTTTGAGATTTAGCTTGGCGTAGGAGCTTTCGGGTGGATCTTCTTTGATTCGAGGAGGCCGTGAATTGCCGATTTTCTAAGGTGCCTATGAGGAGTGGAGGACAGCGATAAAGACCCGAAGGACATGTAACGTGAGGTATAACTCCGGTACCGAGTAGTTAAACCTCTAGTATTACGTTAGCAATGGTTTAGATTACAATTCATGCGCTCAAGTCCGTGTTACGAAGCTTTGAAAATTGTTTTTCATATATTCCGCCTCCCCGCAAGTTAGTAGGGTGCGTGACATGGACTTACACAGTCCGGTCTATCCGTCGAAGAATATCGTATATCGAGTCTAGGGGGGTGGATAAAGTCAGACCCCTTACAACGCGATATTTAGTGTCAGCATGTAACCCATCACCACCTAAGAAACTATCGATCCTGGATCGATAATTCTCGTTCACCATGGCCATGGATTTCTGGTGATGGCCACCCGTGCACAACGCGACATCAACCCCCAATACCAGGAGAAACGAATCCTCGACGATCCGATCACTGCCTCCATGTGGCTCGGGACTGTACCCAACTAAAACCTGTTTGCACGACTCCTTTGAGCTGTGGTAGGGTAGTAATCAAAGCACAGTGGGAACTCACACGAGATAAATGACGATCTCAGGTCGACAGACTAACCTGTACACATGTCACCTGGGAATTGCTATCTGACAATAGGTATACTACCAACTAGCAGGTTCCCGGCGAGTCCGTCCAGTATACTCATAACCCAATGAGCACCTGTATACTATCTTAGGTGAACAAACTAACACCAATGGCTTGTGAGACCTAGCTACCGCCCCTCGTCGGGGTATCGATCAGTATACACTAGTCTACACTGGAGTATCGATTCCCGGTCTCGATACTCCTACGACTAGGGACATTTAAGGATGTGCTTATAGACCCCAGCTCCCACATATATGATCGCCATCATAATACTGGCAGTCAAGCAAGAATCCTATGTGCTCTATCAACATGTACATAATGATAAAGACAAACCAGATAGCTTACTATCATCTTGAGTAAGACTGTTTTATCGGTATAGGTCCTCACTCAATCATCATAATCACAAGTCCACGACTATGATAATTGCCTTGAGGGAACTGTAGCCAACAATCTCCCACTTGCACTTAAGGCCAATTATTGCGATGTCGCATACTCACAGCCCGTGTGATACCGAACACCCAACTTCTCTACTAATCAGTTTTGCAAAGCCCGTTTGCGAAAATGATTGTGTTCGAGAAATAGCCTCAGTGAGTGGATCCGCTCTAATGTTTCTTTCTGTATCTCTCTATATCTCAACTTCACGGAGAAAACAATCCCCCGAAATGAGCAATACCTGTCTTAGAATTTGTCTGGATATCTGATAGGACCCAGTTCATAAATGAACTCCAAATCCAACAAACTACTTAGACTGTATCGTCCACTGAATTTAATCAGTATTCTGCGCCATGCCTTTCCTCAGTATCCGCTTGGACCACCTGTCCAACGTACCGTCCCTCAGAAGAGGGAAAAACTGTAACTCTGACAGTCACTCTGTCATCCAGGTCACCTTGGAAGCCTGAAATGATAATCGTCTTCCGAAGGAGGCGGCCGTAATCATTTCCCTAGAACATTCACTTATGTTCAATAACTGCTTCCCAATATTTCTCCAGGATTGGATTAATATATCTTCTTATTGCATCTAGTGCAAAAGTAATATTTGGTGTGGTACTTGACATTTCATGATTAACTCAATTGCCTAAGCAAGTGATATGCTAATCATGCAGATCCCTCTCCCCTTTAGTCTGTAAGACACCTTTAGAGAGGGTGACCCCATCACCTGCAGGTACACCACCATGCTAGGAGTCGTCAATTCGAAAATATCTTTATAATAATGTCAAAGTACCCAAATTGGGATACATCCCAAAGCTAGATCTAAAACCATAGATTTAGTAACCAGAAAACCTAATATTATTTCCATATCCTATGTGGAGAAACAACTTTGTGACAACCACAGTACAACCGATCGTAGTATAGGAATATCTCTTCCTATTAAGTGCATGTCATCCCAAATACCTGGACATCACTCTCTACTACCTTCTTACCAGATCCATCTCCTATTGTGATGAGGTCAAGACCTATGACCGTCACATCAAAAATAGATGATCTATTTCCGCTATACCTGCTTTAGTCTGTAAATAGACATAAGCTACTTGCCAACTATGCTTCCGCTGCTCCCACTGACTACAATAACCCTCTGGCAGAGTCATATACACGTGCACCTCTAAAGCTAGTTTAGAATGACGGTATACTCATCCTCCTACCGGGTCTTATAGTCTAGAACAGTAGCAATAGCAAGTCTGGGTAAAAAAGAACCCCCATGTCACCGTCTCTGAGAAGACCGAAGTACCTCTCGGGTGCCTGAGGTTACCCACCAAATCTGCGGAGTGGCTAATGGAATGTCGAAACTAATTGAATCCTTAGGTTCTATTAAATCTTCAGGGATCGTTTGTGGTTCTGGAATTACTTCCAGTTCTACCATACTCCCACTCGTGTTTTCTGAAAAAGTCCATTTTACTAAAACTATGGCGAGTCAAGAACAATATAAATATTGATCTTCCTGATGGTAGAAAGTTAACCCTCGTCAAAGCCCGGGATAACCCACAAACAGCCATTACTGAAACGTGCCTTGAGTTTATCCGGATTCTGGTTTTAAGCATTAGCCGGACAACTCCCTATACCTTAACATCGTTAAGATATAAATTGATTCTATATATATCTGATATAGAAACAAAAGCACTAATTCAATTGGAACCAGATTCAAAAACATGCAGCTGTCTCCAGTGCATATCAATCAAATGGAAAAAGGCCATTCAGCATTACCAATCTAGGAGTGCAACCATATATGAGTAACTCGAAAGAGAAGCAAGTTCCCAAAACCATTACTATCAATGGAATACCAAACACAAGTATCTACATCTTCGACTTCCTCGAAAAATCCTGATACTTCCAACAAATGGTTCTCTACTTTATTCTTATACCTATAATTTCTCAAAATCTGAACCTTGCACTTCAACGAAATACATGTCTAGAATCAGAGAAGTTATGAGTAAACAGAATGCAGTGCGAGTACCAACCCCATTGTCCTAATGGACACTGGACAACATAAAATACTTTGTGTAAGTCTCCTGAGTTCAATAACTCAAACCCTGTGCGTTGTAGGTTGAAAAAAACTGTAGTATGGTTAAGAAGGATTACACCGCTGTTGAATGCACCTTACCTAATCACCAACTGATATAGGTAAATGTCATAGACATAATATCAAAAACATACATCTCACATTATAAAATAAATGTACAGATATATCAGTTTGAAATTGGTACATAACAACGGATATTCAAAACCAAATATTTGCCATCCGGCAAAATCCAGATGATTTCCTCAAATATCACCAATTACAACGAATTTTGATATAAAGAGGATCTAATCACCCAATTCCCAATATCTTACTCCCACTCACTATCTGTAATAACATACAGATGTGAGAAACTGATCTGGTAAATACATACCCTGGAGTTAGATTCTTATTGGGAAAACAGTTTTCAATTAATATCGCACAGTAAAACTGAAACATGAAAATGTTTCAAAAAGGGTTAACTGGTATTCTTAGTAACGCCTCTTCCATCATCCTGATTCATGACAGTAACCATATACTTACCTGCCCTCACTCCAATCCCTTTATTATGCCTTTACTTATTACCTTCTGTACACCTTCTTTAGGCTAATTGGTTTTCTTCTTTCCCTACCTTTCGGCACCAGCCTAAGGTTTGGAAGAAGACTATCCAATAAGCGTAATAGGTGTACTTTCCTAATCCTAGGAGCCCTCGTAACCTGAGAGAACGTAAAGAGAAAAGTCATCTGAATAATCCTATTCTTTTTCTCCTGAACCAGAATCCATCCTCGAAAAAGTTCCTTCGAGTTCGTATGTAACTATACGATGGATTTATCTAATGGAAGTGGATATCCGTAGTGATACGGAGTGTTCTAGAGAAAAGCAAAGCGGATGTAGGAATGGCAGGGGTATACACGATCTTTGTTGTGAATGATGGTGATCATAATTTTCTTTGCCATTATTCTAATCCCTTTATATGTCTTTACTTATTACCTTCTGTACACCACACTTAAGCTTAATTGGTTTTCTTCCTTCCCTACCGTTCGGCACCTGCCTATGGTCCGGAGGAAGACTATCCAATAAACTCAATAGGTGTACCCTCTCCTAGTCCTAGGAGCCGTCACAACCTGAGAGAAGGTAAAGAGAAAAGACAACCGAATAATCCTATTCAATCTCTCCAGAACCAGAATCCATCCTCGAATCAGATCCTTCGAGTTTGGATATAACCATATGATGGATTTATCCAATGGAAGTGGACGTTCGTAGTGATACGGGGTGTTCTGGAGAAATGCAAAGGTGATATAGAAGTGGCAATGATATATGCGACACCGTGACATTCAAAAAGCCAAAATGTTTTAAGAAGGTTCGGTTAATTGGGTTCATGAGTTTTAGTCAAAAGTCGGGTCATAGTCGCAGCCAGAGAGAGAGAGAGAGAGAGAGAGAGAGAAGAAACACTCAGCGTGCACTCTAATCTAGATCAGAATGGTTAATCATTTTATCTAATCTGGATGGCTCCCACTGTTTCCTCGAATTCTCCTCCAAACCCAAAAGGAGAATTGGTCGGAATCAACCGAGGAGTAATCCTACTCATCAGTGGGAATCGGGATCCAACTATCATCGCATGATAACTTGATGGAAGCCACTCAAGTCACCACACTCCAGAAGGTATGCGCAAGCCTGGCAAGTTTCCTGTATGTTTGAAACTCCCGATAAGATTTTTATCCCAAGCGGTTTATGACCTTGACTTTGGCCAACAAATCATAGCCCGCAAGTCAAGTTCTACCCGTCATTTTCCTGATTGATTTAGACCCACCCGCATACACCCTTGACTTTGGCCAACAAAGTGGTACGACTGTCCTAAACCAATGCATATCCATGCAACGGACAAGCAACACACAGCTACCGCACACGATGCCTTGACTTTGGCCAACAAACACCGCACGAATACTATGCGCTACTTATCCGAAATGATGGAGGGCTACGAATGGTTTTTGGCAAAAAACCTTTAACGTAATGAACTTGATATTGTTGAAGGAATCCAAGTGGTTTTATAAATATATAATGGCGAAAACTTTTGCTAACGAGGTCACTCCCGGTGAAGGGATCTTGGCTCTTTCCCCGTAGAATGAGGTGCAGGATATTCCAAACTGAATACCACGATGCAAAGAAAAAATAATCGACTATAGTAAAGTTATTACATTGACGTAAACTTTTGCCGAAGGGGTCACTCCCGATGAAGGGATCTCGGCCCTTGCCTCGTCGAATGAGGTGCAGGATATTCCCAATCGAATACCACGATGCAAAGCAAAAGAGAACGTCTGTAATGTCAGTTTTTTAAAAACTTGCTTCCAACAACAACATATATAGGTTTGTTTTATGCTTGTATTGATAAGAATCTATGCAGTCCCATCAATTAATCACACCAGAAAAGAACGAAAATAAAATGTACGTATATGCCACCCGCATTCGCCACTGGGTCCCGTCATCACCCGTTAGGTTACTTAACTAACGACAGAGCGGGGACTGGACTAGCGCGGGTGCAAAACATATACAACATCTACTAGTATATATAAATATATATATAACATTGGTCCTAGGCATGACAAAAAGCAACATCACAGAAACATCACAGAAGCAACACAGAATGGTGGATAATCTGGAGCCCCAGGTTTCACTTGAGCCGCAAGTGAGACCCGACGTTCCCTATCGAGTGGATAGCCTGTGCAATGAAAACCTAGACCCCTACGAGCGCGACAAGATACCCGCAAAACCAGAAGCGAGGCAGCCCCCTTCAGCAACGTGAATGGACCACCCAGCACTTCACGGAATCCGGTAAATTGAGCACCCCTCCTGGGTCAACCTATACCCCCTACGAGTGCGGCGAATAGCCCGCCAATTCTAGAATAAGGTCCCCTCCATCTGAATGCCTTGAGATGTGGACCAGTTGCCCTCTAGAACCCGGCTATTCATGCACTTCGCCTCGGGGTAATCCTAGTACAGAAAATAAAATAATATACTAGGGTGACATCGACCTCAGCCCGGTCGTGCCCCAAAAGAATAATATACAAACTAGCAGTGACGGCAGTCCACATGTCGGACGCTCTCCCCGCAATATCAAATGTACAAATGAAATTAAACTGTTCTATCATTGCACTATAGCTATCCACCACGACGATCCAACCAACATCACAGCACAACACAGAACATCAACGTGAATGTCACGTTCGCAAACCCTTCTAAAGGAACATATAGCAGTTAGACGGGTTTACCGATCAAATGACATTCACGGTCGCAGATAGAAATGTATGTACTGTTAAACACACACTTAAATTATCGATCGACTAAGTTCCAAATTGGCCCCAATACAAAAAACAGCATTGCACATAAAACTAGGCCAAAACAGAATATCATAAAAATCACAATTACAAGAATATGAGCTACAGTGAAAATTTGAAGGCCTGTCGCCAATAAATGGCCGCGGAACCGTCGCCAATAGGGGGTAGGTGCTGCGGATCCGTGGCAATGTAGAAGCATCCCGAGCCCAAATTTTTTGTGTAGCCTTAAATTTGCCTGCATGGATTTTTAAGATGCCTGAAATAATTTTTTGATCACATTTGAAAATCGACAGCAAGCCCAAAATTGAAATCGTGATTTTGGTAAATTCCGTCGATCGATCTTTTAAGCACATTTAAACAAGCTAGTAAGGGGTTTAAAGGGTGGCTCTGATACCATGTTGGGTCACGGCAGCGTCCCGGCCGTTGAAACGCGGCCAAAATGCGGAACAAAAATTTTTTAAACTGGCGCTACCGCTACCCGATTTACGGATCGAACTTAAACCCTAAACTAGCATGCTAACTAAGAGTTAGAATCGTTATACCTAGTTAATCCGTGTCCTTCGGTCTTCATTCCAAGCTCCTAGAAGCTCCTTGATATAGTTTGGTTGCTGGTCTTCCTTCGTCTCCAATGATCCACCCGAGGGAAACGGTGCATGCTCCAACCTCATCGAACGAGATAACCGACGCTCCAAAGTCACTAGCGATGGAGACTGGGGGTGTATGAAAGTGTCACTACAGTTTTCTCTCTACCCATGAGCTCAAGAGAGCATCCATAGAAGATGAATGGAGGTGATGAAGCTTTTGCATGAACAAAGGAAAATGGCTAAGTTTCTTTGAAGCATAAGAGAGTGAGAGAGAGAGCTAGCATGTAAAATGTAATTAGCCAAAATGAAAATCAACCCCACTTCGAAAAAGTGGCCGGCCCCCCTTCTTACTCTCCCATCAAAAAAAATCATTTTCTTTTTCAATTAAACAATTGCACACCATACTTTGTTCCATGCCTCAAAGCCATGCTTTGACTCACCTTTTCCACCTTATTTCTTAATTGAATTTCTAAAAGAAAATCAAATAAAAAAGGTGGCATCTTCTAGAAGCTATTCCGTATAAAATACGGAATACTTTCCGGTACATGTATCGAAATACATATACGCGTATTCGTACCAAAATACGAATAGCCGAGAGAGAAAACGAATAGTGAACAATAATACTAGAATACATATATATAAATACATATGTAAATTATTAAATCAAAACCTGATTTAATAATCTGGCTTAATCCTAAGCCGCCAGTATTATCAACCGTCCAATTAAAGTCTGCGTAGCTACTGCACATATTTAATCGGACACCTGTATGCACCAACATACAACTTGTACACCATATCGCCTGAACCGTGAAAAACCTTCTGCGTGGGACTCTAAAGACTCGTCAATACGTTGGCTGTGGGTTCAACCACAAGCACGTCAGCGGCACTAGTTGTACGTAACGGCTACTCAGGTATTGAGTGAAAGGGAGGCCGACGAGCAAACTCATCCTGAACCCCTACTGAGCCTGACAATGACAATATCCGTACAGTCCGGTCTGTTCGTCTAAGAATATCGCATATCGAGTCTAGGGGGATGGATAAAGTCAGACCCCTAACAACGCGATATTTAGTGTCGGCATGTAACCCATCACCACCTGAGAAACTATCGATCCTGGATCGATAATTCTCGTTCACCATGGCCATGGATTTCTGGTGATGTCCACCCGTGCACAACGTGACATCAACCCCCAATACTAGGAGAGACGAATCCCCGACGATCCGATCACTGCCTCCATGTGGCTCGGGACTGTACCCAACTAAAACCTGTTTACACGACTCCTTTGAGCCGTGGTAGGGTTGTAATCAAAGCCCAGTGGGAGCTCACACGAGACAAATGACGATCTATGGTCGACAGACTAACCTGTACATATGTCACCTGGGAACTGCTATCTGACAATAGGTATAATACCAACTAGCAGGTTCCCGGTGAGTCCGTCCAGTGTACACATAACCCAATGAGCACCTGTATACTATCTTAGGTGAACAAACTAACACCAATGGCTTGTGAGACCTGGCCACCACCCCTCGTCGGGGTATCGATCAGTATACACTAGTCTACACTGGAGTATCGATTCCCGGTCTCGATACTCCTACGACTAGGGACATTTAAGGATGTGCTTATAGACCCCAGCTCCCACATATATGATCACCATCATAATACTGGCAGTCAAGAATGAATCTTATGGGCTCTATCAACATGTACATGATGATAAAGACAAACCAGATAGCATACTATCATCTTGAGTAAGACTATTTTATCGGTATAGGTCCCCACTCAATCATCATAATCACAAGTCCGCGACTATGATAATTGCCTTGGGGGAACTATAGCCAACACACCGATCTCATGGCATCATGCCCAATCTCATCGACTCATTTCTAAATACCATGTACAATCCTCATCATCCATGTGTGTATGTGTGTGTGTATATAGTCCCATACCTATGTGTCTCTCTCTCTCTCTCTCTATATATATATATATATATATATACATATCCCCATATACGCACCAGTAAAACAAAGTAAGCATGTTTGTGCGTGTGGGTGTAAACCTTATTCTAGGGCTCGCGACTAAACAAACTAGCGACACCATCATCCAAAGATACTAAAGTTATCCATGACTCCCAAAGTCTATCTAGAAAATCATAACCTCACAATACCATATAAATATATCCATATAATATATATATACCAAACACTATGCTCCGAACTGTGGGGGTGCTATACGCCATCCACCCGACTTCCCCCATAGATATAATCTATTCACCTTGCTCTTCGGTTTCTGTTGCCGACGTCGCCACGCGCTTGCTTTTCGTCTTGAAGTCTTTGTGGGGGTACCTACACATCATAACGTATCGTGCCGCATTAAAATCCAAATCAAACCAAAACGATACGCTAAAGGCCTATAACTTAGAACCTATGGACTACACCTTCAAACCACTAAACAACCCTCGATATCGTTGTACAAACGTCAAGTGATCAAGGTAAAACACAAATACTAAAATCCAGAATCCAAAATACGGAAAATATAACCCCGAATCAAAACAACAACTCATGAAAATGATCCCAGATTTTACCCTAACTGAAATTAGACAATTTTGCATATGCCAAGGGTCTAGATTACAGATATAGGAACTACAGAACAAGAATGAGACCCAATGGCCAAGTCTTGGACGCAATTTGCGGCCAGAATGCTTTTATTTGTGGCCAGGGAATGGAGTCAGGGGCTGGGGTCTTGGGGTTAGCTTCCTGGGTGCCTGCATGTATCACTGTGTATGCTAAATAATTTTCAGAGGCTCCGGGTGATAGCATATGTCAAAATACCCTCACAGAATTCATAAAATACGATGTCGAGGATTTCTAAGTTCGCTAATTGGGGTTCTAGTCTCTGGTTTAGGTCTCCAATCAATCACCATAGGGGTTTAAGGTCAATATTAAGTCTCAATTACACTATCTCAAATCAATTCAAACCCTAACCCTAACTAGTAATGTCCAAAGATCACCAAATCGCACCAAATCATAACTAAACACATATATGGTTTAAAGTGAAGGAAAAACTACACTATGTGTGAAGGGATTATCTCATTTGGCACTCAAGAAACCCCTACAGCGCCAAAATGTGAACTTTCTTGGTCCAAAGTGTAGCTTGTGAGCTTGTGCACATTTTTTATGAAAGGGAGATAGAGTTTGGATAAGTTTTTAATGGTGTTTGAGAGGATGAAGAAGGGGGGAGTGAGGGCAGTAGCCCAAGTGAGAGGGAAAGAGAAAAGAGATGAGAATGATGAAGTGTGGAGACAATGGTCTAAGGTCAAAGGAACCCCTCTCCTTCTCTCTTTTGCCCATACCTCTCTAGTTTAATGTTTTTTTTCTTTTCCTTTTCTATTTTCTTTATCTTTTCTCTTCTCAATTTAAAACCCATACCATGCATGATAAAAGAGAAAGCATGAAAGAAAAAAAGTAACAAGTGCTAAAATGATATGTGCATGTCATGTGCACAAAACACGCTTATAGCCCGATTAGCGATTTTTAATCATGATTAGCACTAAAATAGTGTCCAATAATGTAGGGTTACTAGGCACTCTAACAAGCTACTGCAAGTC
Organism: Agapanthus africanus; assembly: GCA_030015575.1. Taxonomy (NCBI): domain Eukaryota; kingdom Viridiplantae; phylum Streptophyta; class Magnoliopsida; order Asparagales; family Amaryllidaceae; genus Agapanthus; species Agapanthus africanus. Next base: position 464,453,097 of record CM057340.1, read on the forward strand.
ATCAACCATACCCGATTTGAATTTTAGCCATGCCGAATAACCCTAAAAAAGATCTTTGCTAGACTATTAGGGTTACACGTGTAAGTAAATAACATTTACGACTAAATGAAAATGAAATACAACCTATGTAGATCAGTCCTTCACTTCTAAAGCTCCTTGTTGTAGTCCCTTCGCTGCGATCATGGTTCTTCCGGGCACTTGCATGGCTTCACGAGGCGAAAGAAGCATCCTTGCTTGAAGTCTTCGAGGCCGAAGACGATCTATGTCAAGGGAATACCAACTCAAGCTACCACTTCACTAACTAGAGAATTAGTGAAGCAAACACCCTAAACTAAAGTGCTAGTCTAGTAGAGGATGGAGAAATAGGAAGTGGGTTCAGTTTAGAATTTATTTTCTCACAATGTTTCTCACTTTTGATCAAACCCTAGAGAGCTTTTTAGCTCAAGGAAGAAGATGAAGAAATAAAATGAGAAAGCTAATGATCAAGTGAGTGAGCTAACCATGGGTGAGTGAGTATCATATACTAATTCATGTAGAGACATAACCATGGCTAATCCTAATGGTTGGGTTAACAAATATCCAAAGTAAAAACAAACTTAGTGGACTTAGTCAATGCATCCACAAGCTTCCACAAGCTTCATGCATTTTTCTAATCTTCCACTAATTTTGTAATTACTTTAAATATTAAAAACCCCTACACTAAAATTAGAATGGTGTATATCTTATACACCCATGTCTTGTGTATCAACAACCATGATACAAAAAGAAAACACATTTTAATATATATCACATATATATATTAAAGTTGTGCATATGTGAGAAAAATCCTTAAGTGAACAAATGTTAGTTAATGTAAATTAGTATATCAAATATATAATTATACACTAAATTATTAAATCAACACTTGACTTAATAATCCGGATATATCTCATATAACCGACTAACATCCAATGTATCGTCTTATCGAATCAATACTTGATTCGATAACTCGGCTATATCACATATAACCGACCGATACAAAAAGTCACGAGAGTAGAATACGGTATCACATACACGTATTATTCTCGGTCCCGTACATATCACATACGTGCTCCTATTTCGTTTTGCCTGAGCCAGTAAAACCTCTATGTAGGACTCTAAAGACTCGTCAATACGCCGGCAGTAGGTGATGATCACATCAAGCACCTACAAGCCGTCAGCAGTACTAGCTGGACGTAACAGCTACCCGGGTATTGAGCGATCAGAAGATCAGCAAGCAAGCCCGCTCCAACTCCTGTAAAAGTCGGACGGTAACACTTCCCGTACAGTCCGGTCTCCTCGTCTGATATGTCGCATATCAAGTCTAGGGGTAGTAAACGTCATACCCCAATAACCGATAAGTCGTGCCGATGTGAGGCTCATAACGGGTCGAGAAACTACTGGTAACTCTTACCAGTAAATCTCTAAATCAGCCCTGGCTTGTGACTTCCCTGTAATAGCCAATCGAGCACAGCGCAACATCAACCCCCAATACCGGGAGAGACGGAACCCCTCCTATCGCTTATTGCCTCCATGTGACTCGGGACTGTACCCAAAAACCACCATTTTGCACGCCCTCTTGGACGTGGTAAGGTGGAAATCAAAACACAGTGGGAATCGCACAAGACTCTATGACGATCTCGGGTCTACAGACTAACCTGCACAAGTGTCACCAGAGAACTGCCATCTGACGTGAGGTATAATACCATCTGGGAGTTCTCGGCGAGTCCGTCCAGTGTACCCAGTCTCCACTGAGCACCCGTATACCATCTCTGATGTCAAACACCAATGGATATGGGATCATCCATCGCCCATCTCATGGGTCGAGAAGCGTATATGCTAGTCTACTCTGGTATATCGATGCCCTGTCTCGATACACCCACGACTAGGAACATTAAAGGATGTACTTATGGACTACTCTGTCCCCACTAGTATGATCTGCATCATAGTCCAGGTAGTCAATTACACATCCTAAGGGCTTTACCAATATGTAACTATAAGACAGTATCAAGAGACTCGTATACATGTTAAGATAAAGAGCAACCAGATAGCATACTATCATATCGAGCAAGAAAGTCCTCTCTATATATGTCCAAGCATCCAATATAATATACATCATCTGTACAATACTGGCCTCTAGGTCATACATACAACTAACAATCTCCCACTTGTACTAGGGCCAGCTGCTGTAGTATCGCATACCAAGCATCCTGAAGAGTCTCTTAAACTGTAGCTGGGGAATGGCCTTTGTGAGTGGATCCGCTGTGTTGTTCTTCGTGTCAACCCTCCTGACCTCGATCTCCCGGCGATCGACTATCTCCCGGATCAGGTGATACCGCCTCAGAATATGCCTGGATCGTTGTTGGGACCTGGGTTCCTTGGCCAAAGCCACCGTTCCATTGTTATCACAATACAAATGTATTGGATGCTCAGTGGATGGAACCACTCCAAGTTCAGTAATGAACTTCTTGATCCAGACAGCCTCTTTTGCAACATTGTTGGCAACGATGTATTCAGCCTCCATCATCAAGTCTGCCACGGTTTCCTGCTTGGAACTCTTCCAGCTAACCGCCCCTCCGTAAAGGGTAAAGACAAATCCCGAGTGCGACTTAGAGTCGTTCTTATCACTCTGGAAGCTCGAATCGGTAAAGGACTCCACTTGGAGTTCTCCGTTACCATACACCAAGAGCATCTCTTTAGTCCTTCGTAAGTACTTGAGAATGCTCTTCACAGCTGTCCAGTGACTCCCTCCAGAATCAGCTTGATACCTACTCACTACACTTAGTGAGTGTGCTACATCGGGTCTGGTACATAGTATCGCGTACATGATAGAGCCTACAGCCGAAGCATAGGGTATCCTTTGCATGCGAGCTCTCTCCAAATCAGTCTTAGGAGACATCTCTTTGGAGAGAGTGAGTCCAGAGATCGTGGGTAAGTTCCCACGCTTGGATTCTTCCATACTAAACCTCCTTAGTATGGTGTCAATGTACCTGGATTGGGACAATCCCAATATCCTTTTAGATCTATCTCTATAGATCATAATTCCCAGTATGCAGGAGGCATCACCTAGATCTTTCATTGAGAATCTTTGTGATAAGAAGAGCTTGACCGATTGCAGCATAGGAATGTCATTTCCTATCAAGAGTATGTCGTCCACGTACAATACGAGGAAGACAACCTTACTCTCTGCCACCTTCTTGTAAATACAAGGTTCATCTACGTTTTTGACGAAATCAAACTCTTTGATAAGGACTTCAAAGCAGATGTTCCAACTCCGCGATACTTGCTTTAACCCATAAATGGATTTAAGCAGCTTGCACACCTTTCCGCTGCTCCCACTAGCTACGAAGCCATCTGGCTGAGTCATGTACACGCTCTCTTCTAAATCACCGTTTAGAAAGGTGGTCTTAACATCCATTTGCCAGATTTCATAGTCATGATATGCAGCGATGGCAATCATGATCCGGATGGATTTAAGCATAGCCACTGGAGAAAAGGTTTCGTCATAGTCCACACCTGGTCTTTGACGAAAACCCTTTGCAACAAGTCTAGCTTTGAAAGTCTCCACTTTCCCATCTACACCAAGTTTTTTCTTGAAGATCCACTTGCTCCCAATGGGTTTTACCCCTTCAGGAGCATCCTCCAAAGTCCAAACTTTGTTGGTGTACATGGATTCCATCTCGGACCGCATTGCATCCAGCCATTTCACTGAGTCCCTACTCGTGATGGCCTGCTCGAAGCTAGTTGCGTCATCATCCTCCATGATGCAATCCTCGCTCCTACCATCCATGAGAAAACTGTAGTATCTCTCAGGTGGGTGAGGAACCCAACTAGATCTGCGGAGTGGCCGGGGTTCATCGGGAACTACCGAATCCTCTGGTTCCATCAAATTTTCTGTTGTGGTTTATACAGCTGGAACCTCTTCTAGTTCTACCTCAGAGCCACTAATCTCTTTTGCAAGAAATTCTTTTTCTAAAAAGGTGGCATGTTGAGCAACAAACACCCTTTGTTCCTCATTGTGGTAGAAGATATACCCTCGCGAATGCTTGGGATATCTAAAAAACTTACACAAAACAGACCTTGCCTCGAGTTTGTCCGGTTTTTGGCTTTTGACATAGGCTGGGCAACCCCATATCTTAATAAAATTAAGATATGGTCTCTTCCCCTCCCATATCTCATATAAGGTGGTAGGCATAGATTTGGTAGGAACCCTATTCAGTAGGTATGCTGCTGTCTCCAGTGCATATCCCCAGAAGGAAATAGGTAACTCAGCTATACTCATCATAGATCGCACCATATCTAATAGGGTGTGGTTCCTCTGTTCTGATATACCGTTGTGCTGTGGCGTATATGGAGGAGTTAGCTGAGAGAGAATCCCATTCTCTTTTAGGAAGTCCAGGAATTCATTGCTCAAGTATTCACCTCCTCGATCAGATCGAAGGATTTTAATACTTTTCCTGGTTTGGTTCTCGACTTCTTGTTTATATTCTCTAAATTTCTCAAAAGCTTCTGATTTGTGTTTCATCAGGAACACATATCAGAATTTAGAGAGATCATCAGTGAATGTAATGAAGTACGAAGAACCATCCCTGGTATGTGTTGACATGGGACCGCATACATCACTATATATCAGTCCCAAGAGTTCAGTAACTCTTTCTCCGTGTCCCGTAAACGGAGTTTTGGTCATCTTTCCTTTGAGACATGATTGGCAAGTTTCATAAGATGAAAATTCAAACGGATTCAAATATCCATCCTTATGCAACTTAGCTAGTCGTGTCGCATTGATGTGACCCAGTCTACAATGCCACAAGAAGGATTCGTTTATTTCTGAACTCTTCCTCTTATGTGTGTTTATTATGCTCAGAACTGTTGATTGATTTAGAACATAAATACCATTACACAACGTGCCTGATCTAACCAACTTTTGGTTCATGAAAATGTTCATAACATTATCCTGTAATACAAAATTATATCCCTCTTTACTTAATAAAGAAACCGATATAATGTTGCATATCAGGTTCGACATGTAATAGCATTCGTTCAGAATCAATGTATTACCAGTTGATAATACAAGGTGATAATCCCCGATGGTTCTAGCTGCAATAATTGCACCATTTCCAACCCTTTTGTCTTTATCACCTTCTCCAAGTTCTTTACCTTTCCTCAGCCCATGTAACTGATTACATATATGGGATCCTGATCCGGTATCTAATACCCAGGACGTAGAGCAAACAGAGAAACAGTTCTCTGTAACGAACACACCCAAAGAAAATGCATCATCATGTACTTTCTACATTCGGGTGGCATGGGAATCCTGGTATTCCCCTATATCCTGTTCAGTCTTATAACTTTTATAAGAAAGAACGGAACCAACGTTCCCCAGCACAGTATAACATGCGGGTTTGGTCAATACATCCATATTATTATCTTTATTAAGGTATGATATGGTCGCTACCTAGAGAGAGAGAGAAGAAAACACTTTAGCGTATGCTCTTGTAAGATCAGATTGGTTATTATTTTATCTAACCAGGATGGCTCCCACTGTTTTTATCAAATCTTTCTTCAAACCCTAAAAGGAAAGGCTAGCCGGGATTAATTACACCCTACAATTTCGTCAATCTTTCAGCCAGACCAGTGTCGGTACTTTGAGAGAGGTTCCCCGTGCTTTCGCACGGACCTAATTAAAGTAAACCTCGTTTTCCCAGAGGCGTAACCCCGTTGACACCTTTCTAGATACCTACATGATAGGCTAATTGTCCTGTGTAAAACTCACCCAGGAGTAATGATTACTCGTAGTGGGTATCGGGATCCAACTATCTCATAGAAGGAATGCAATCTCATTACAAATTTCAACACTTGAAATTCCCGATAATATTTTGCCCCAAGCATCCCATGACCTTGACGGAGGTCAACAAACCACAGGGTGCAAGTCAAGTTCAACCCGTCATTTCTTGATTGAATCAAACCCACCCGCACGACCCTTGACGGAGGTCAACAAGGTCGTACGACTACCCTAATCCAATCTGCATCATATGCATAAGCAGATAAATACTAGTTAGCTACCGCACACTACGCCTTGATGGAGGTCAACAAACGTAGCACGAATACTAAGTAGGACTTATCTGAAATCACGGAGGGCTACGACAGTTTTTTCTGAAAACCTATTGCGTAATGAACTTGATATCGTTGTAGAATCGAGTGAATTTTGAAATAGAGTGATTTTGAGGCTTTCATTAGTTTTGCTAAAGAGGTCACTCCCGGTGAAGGGATCTCGGCTCTTTCCTTATGGAATAAGGTGCAGGATATATCATATATATCGCTATGCAAAGCAAAAACTCGAAAAGCAATCAAATGACAAACCGAGTGTTGTAGCATCTGCCAATTTTGCTGAAGAGGTCACTCCCGGTAAAGGGATCTCGGCTCTTTCCTCATCGAATAAGGTGTATGATATATCATATATAACGCTATGCAAAGCAAAAAACTGTAGCTACCCTTTTTGAAAATTTGATTCTACAACATCTTTTAGATTTCTTTTCTTTCATTAATCATATTAATGAAGTCCCATCATTTAAATCACCTAAACATCACAGATAAATACGACGTACACTTATGCCATCCGCATTCGCCTCGATGTCCCCTCGTGCACCGTTAGGTTAGGTAACTAACGGCAAAGCGGGGCAGGGCTAGCGCGGGTGTAAAACATAAGTAACGTCTATATAATATATCATATATACTATATACAGTATCTATCATAACATATCAAATGATCATATCACAGATATCGCAGCAGAAGAAACATATGAAATAATAGATATACTAGGAGGTCCGTGTTTTATTTTGAGCCTCTATAAAATATGGATTCCACGGTCGCGATGAATAGCCAAACCCACACCCCTAGACACCTACGAGAGCGGCAAGCAACCCTACCAATTCTATAGTTAGGAGACCCGGACTCGACTCCTCGAGTTGGTCTCCCACTGGACTCTAAAACCCGGTTACTTGTGTTCTCCTCCTTATGTCTATCCTAGTGCGGAAAATTAAATAATATACAATAGTGACAACATCCTCATCCCGGAAGTGCCCCAATAAAAGAATATTACATACATTTAAGTTTACATGAATGAAAATAAAAACTCTCATCTCACATAAAACCCCCGGCTATTCAAAAACACGACGATCCAATATAACATATCCAGCAACACATAACATCACATGTCATCAACGTAAGTAAATATGTGCATCCCAATTGTCGTTGACATATAGCAACGAAACCGGCGATATCACATATTACACTTACGGTCACAGAAAATAAATTGTAAAACTACAACATTTGGAATCCACAATTTCTTTAGACATCATAAATCCGAAATATCACATACTTCGCATTTCACGCCTAACCATATGAATTCTACATATTGTATCACATTCCAGATAAATAGACAGTATTAAACTTTCCGATCGAATAATCAAATACCCAAGATTTCCTTAATAGCTCAACACTTGAGCGGAGTTCAAAAATTCCAGAATACGTGACAGTACCAACGGTCCAGCCGTAGAAGGGTCAAGCCAACGCCTCATATGTGGCACGCCGTACTGCCCCAAACCCTAAGGTTTTAGAGGCAGTTCAGACGGTCACATAATCGAGTTAAGGTTTGTGTTCTTCTAGAGGGTCCATCAGTTTACTTGCACGTTTTTCCGAAAGATCTAAACCCAAGAAAAATTCAACACTTGAAAGTTTTTCGTACCGGGAAAAAGCAAGTTAATGATATCCGTTCGAACATTTTAATACTTTCTAAATATCCGGAAAACCTAACGAAATTAAATTTTCCGATCGAATTAACGAATACAAAATAAACCCCAGCACTCAATACTTGAGTCAGATAAAAAATACCCAGAAAATATAACTAGCAGCTACGGGCATTACTGTGCCAAAAGAAAAGTCAAAGCTCAATGTACGACCGCGGTTCCGCGGCCCAAGCAAGGTATGGCCGTGGCTCCGCGGAGGTCCGTACGGCTTACGTCATCGTTTTGCACAGTTATGCTTAAAATTACCTGCTGATTTTTTTAAGTATTTTTAATTCAGAAAAACACAGTGTTTAAAAAATGTCCAGAGAGGGGTTCAAATCGTCGTATCGGGGTTCGATCGGAGTTTTAACTTCGTATACACGTCGCCGAATTCTCTAGCTAGGCTCTGATACCACTGTAGGGTTACTAGGCACTCTAACAAGGTTGTAGAAGGCATCAAGCATGCCCGATTTGAATTTTAGCCGTGCCGAATAACCCTAAACAAGATCTTTGCTAGACTATTAGGGTTACACATGCAAGTAAATAACATTTACGACTAAGTGAATACGAAATACAACCTTTGTAGATCGGTCCTTCACTTCTAAAGCTCCTTGTTGTAGTCCCTTCGCTGCAATCATGGTTCTCCCGGGCTCTTGCATGGCTTCACGAGGCGAAAGAAGCGTCCTTACTTGAAGTCTTCGAGGCCGAAGATGATCTACGTCAAGGGAATACCAACTCAAGCTACTACTTCACTAACTAGAGAATTAGTGAAGCAAACACCCTAAACTAAAGTGCTAGTCTAGTAGAGGATGGAGAAATAGGAAGTGGGTTCACTTCGGAATTTATTTTCTCAAGAAATGTTTCTCACTTTTGATCAAACCCCAGAGAGTTTTTTAGCTCAAGGAAGAAGATGAAGAAATAAAATGAGAAAGATAATGATCACGTGAGTGAGCTAACCATGGGTGAGTGAGTATCATATACTAACTCATGTAGAGACATAACCATGGCTAATTCTAATGGTTGGGTTAACAAATATCCAAAGTAAAAACAAACTTAGTGGACTTAGTCAATGCATCCACAAGCTTCATGCATTTTTCTAATCTTCCACTAATTTTGTAATTACTTTAAATATTAAAAGCCCCTCCACTAAAATTAGAATGGTGTATGTCTTATACACCCATGTCATGTGTATCAACAACCATGATACAAAAAGAAAACACATTTTAATATATATCACATATATATATTAAAGTTGTGCATATGTGAGAAAAATCCTTAAGTGAACAAATGTTAGTTAATGTAAATTAGTATATCAAATATACAATTAGACACTAAATTATTAAATCAACACTTGACTTAATAATCCGGTTATATCTCATATAACCGACAAACATCCAATATATCGTCTTATCGAATCAACACTTGATTCGATAACTCGGCTATATCACATATAACCGACGATACAAAAAGTCGCGAGAATAGAATACGGTATCACATACACGCATTATTCTCGGTCCCGCACATATCACATACGTGCTCCTATTTCGTTTTGCCTGAGCCAGTAAAACCTCTATGTAGGACTCTAAAGACTCGTCAATACGCCGACAGTGGGTAATGATCACATCAAGCACCCACAAGCCGTCAGCGGTACTAGCTGGACGTAACGGCTACCCGGGTAATGAGCGATCAGAAGATCAGCAAGCAAGCCCGCTCCAACTCCTGTAAAAGCCTTACGGTAACACTTCCCATACAGTCCGGTCTCCTCGTCTGATATGTCGCATATCAAGTCTAGGGGTGGTAAACATCAGACCCCAATAACCGATAAGTCGTGCCGATGTGAGGCTCATAACGGGTCGAGAAACTACTGGTAACACTTACCAGCAAATCTCTGATCAGCCCTGACCAGGGACTTCCCTGTTACGGCCAATCGAGCACAGCGCAACATCAACCCCCAATACCGGGAGAGACGAAACCCCTCCTATCGCTCATTGCATCCATGTGACTCGGGACTGTACCCAAAGACCACCGTTTTGCACGCCCTCATGAACGTGGTAAGGTGGAGATCAAAGCACAGTGGGAATCACACAAGACTCTATGACGATCTCAGGTCTACAGACTAACCTGCACAAGTGTCACCAGAGAACTGCCATCTGACGTGAGGTATAATACCATCTGGGAGTTCTCGGTGGGTCCGTCCAGTGTACCCAGTCTCCACTGAGCACCCGTATACCATCTCTGATATCAAACACCAATGGATATGGGATCATCCATCGCCCATCTCATGGGTCGAGAACCGTATATGCTAGTCTACTCTGGTATATCGATACCCTGTCTCGATACACCCACGACTAGGAATATTAAAGGATGTACTTATGGACTACTCTGTCCCCACTAGTATGATCTGCATCATAGTCCAGGTAGTCAAGTGAAAGGTTCCTAGGCACCCTATAGAGGTCTCACAAGGCATCAACCATGCCAATTTCAAAAACTATGAGTGCCGCGAAACCCTAACGCGGATCGATGGCTAGAATTCTAGGCGAAAAACGATTCAAGTTAACAACTTAACTAAAGTTCGGAAGTTACAACCTTTGTAGATCCGGATATCCACTTCCTTAGCTCCACGTAGTCGTCCTCTCGCTGTCCTTTTCGAATCCTAGACTCATTTGTCGTCTTCATCGGGAAAACGAGCGGAATAGGTCGTCGGCTTCGTGCCGAAGATGATCTACGTCGAGGTTGCACAAGTTCAATCTCCAACTTCACCAAGTTGTGAAACTTGTGAATAAAACACCCAAAACAACTTGGCAAGAGGTAGAGGGTGAAGAAATAGGAGGTGGGTTCACTTTAGAATTGGATTTCACTCACTTTTGCTCAAGTTGCCATTGATGGCATCTAGTTTTCTTTCTTGAAGAAGAAGGAGAAGATGAAGCTAGAATATGATAAGTCTTGTGAAAAAAGAATAATAAAATCAACACTTATCATCTTCTAACCTAGGTTAAGTGTAGAGAATAAACCATGGTCAAATGAGAATGGTTAGGGTTAAGGATGATGACAAAATAGTCACTTTAGTCAAAGCTTCATGAAGCTTCATCAAGCTTCATGAAAGAAACCATTTTGTTATCATATATATTTATTTATCAAAAAGAATAGATAAATAAATAAGTAAATAAATAAAAACCCTAACTATTATCATAACCATGGTTTAAGTCTTAACACAACACCAAACTACATGTATCATCAAACATGACACAAAGTAGTGCACAAAAGTATATCATATATACTCCTTGCACATCGAGTGAGAAAATCCATATAAAGTGAACCAATACTAGCTAATGCAAAGTAATATATCAAATATATAATTATACATTAAATCATTAAATCAACATTTGATTCAATGATCCGGTCATGTCGCACATAACCGACTAGTATCCAATGTATCGACTTATCGAATCAATGATTCGATAACTAGGTCATATCGAATATAACCAATCGAAACATATATCGCGAGAATGAAATGCGGTATCACATACACGCATTATTCTCGGTCCTGCACATATCTCATATGCGCTCCTATTTCGTTTCGCTTGAACCAGGAAACCTCTGTGTAGGACTCTAAAGACTTGTCAATACGCCGGTAGCAGATGATGATCATATCAAGCACCCACAAGCCGCAAGCGGTCTGCTAAACGTAACGGCCATCCGGGTATTGAGCGATCAGAAGATCGACGAGCTAGCCCGCTCACACTCCTGTGAATCCAACCAGTAACACTTACCGTACAGTCCGGTCTGTTCGTCTGATATGTCGCATATCAGGTCTAGGGGTGGTATACGTCAGACCCCAATAACCGATAAGTCATGCGGATGTGAGGCGCATAACGGGTCGAGAAACTACTGGTAACACTTACCAGCAAATCTCTGATCAGCCCTGGCCAGGGACTTCCCTGTTACGGCCAATCGAGCACAGCGCAACATCAACCCCCAATACCGGGAGAGACGAAACCCCTCCTTTCGCTCATTGCCTCCATGTGACTCGGGACTGTACCCAAAGACCACCGTTTTGCACGCCCTCATGGACGTGGTAAGGTGGAGATCAAAGCACAGTGGGAATCACACAAGACTCTATGACGATCTCGGGTCTACAGACTAACCTGCACAAGTGTCACCTGAAAACTGCCATCTGACGTGAGGTATAATACCATCTGGGAGTTCTCGGCGAGTCCGTCCAGTGTACCCAGTCTCCACTGAGCACCCGTACACCATCTCTGATGTCAAACACCAATGGATATGGGATCATCCATCACCCATATCATGGGTCGAGAAGCGTATACGCTAGTCTACTCTGGTATATCGATGCCCTGTTTCGATACACCCACGACTAGGGACCTTGAAGGATGTACTTATGGACTACCATGTCCCCACTAGTATGATCTGCATCATAGTCCAGGTAGTCAAGTACACATCCTAAGGGCTTTATCAACATGTAACTATAAGACAGTTTAAAGAGACTAGTGTACATGTTAAGATAAAGAGTAACCAGATAGCATACTATCATATCGAGCAAGAAAGTCATCTCTATATATATCCAAGCATCCAATATAATATACATCATCTGTACAATACTGGCCTCTAGGGCATACATACAACTAACAATCTCCCACTTGCACTAGGGCCAGCTGCTGTAGTATCGCATACCGAGCATCCCGAAGAGTCTCTCAAACTGTATCTGGGAAATGGCCTTCGTGAGTGGATCCGCCGTGTTGTTCTTCGTGTCAACCCTCCTGACCTCGATCTCCCGGCGATCAACTATCTCCCGGATCAGGTGATACCGCCTCAGAATATGCCTGGACCACTGATGGGACCTGGGTTCCTTGGCCAAAGCCACCGCTCCATTGTTATCGCAATACAAAGGTATTGGACGCTCAATGGATGGAACCACTCCAAGTTCAGTAATGAACTTCTTGATCCTGACAGCCTCTTTGGCAGCATCGTTGGCAGCGATGTATTCAGCCTCCATCGTCGAGTCTGCCACGGTTTCCTGCTTGGAACTCTTCCAGCTAACCGCCCCTCCGTAAAGGGTAAAGATAAAGCCCGACTGCGACTTAGAGTCGTCCTTATCACTTTAGAAGCTCGAATCGGTAAAGGACTCCACTTGGAGCTCTCCGTTACCATACACCAAGAACATATCTCTAGTCCTTCGTAAGTACTTGAGAATGCTCTTCACAACTGTCCAGTGACTCTCTCCAGGATCGGCTTGATACCTGCTCACTACACTTAGTGAGTATGCTACATCGGGTCTGGTACATAGCATCGCATACATGATAGAGCCTACTGTCGAAGCATAGGGTATCCCTTGCATGCGAGCTCTCTCCAAATCAGTCTTGGGAGACATATCTTTGGAGAAAGTGACTCCAGAGATCGTGGGCAAGTTCCCACGCTTGGACTCTTCCATACTAAACCTCTTTAGTATGGTGTCAATGTACCTGGATTGGGACAATCCCAAAATCCGTTTGGATCTATCTCTATAGATCCTGATTCCCAATATGCAGGAGGCATCACCAAGATCTTTCATTGAGAATCTTTGTGATAAGAAGAGCTTGACCGATTGCAGCATAGGAATATCATTTCCTATCAAGAGTATGTCGTCCACGTACAATACGAGGAAGACAACCTTACTCCCTGCCACCTTCTTGTAAATACAAGGTTCATCTGGGTTTTTGACGAAATCAAACTCTTTGATAACGATATCAAAGCAGATGTTCCAACTCCGCGATGCTTGCTTTAATCCATAAATGTATTTAAGCAGCTTGTACACCTTGCCGCTGCTCCCACTGTCTACGAAGCCCTCTGGCTGAGTCATGTACACGCACTCTTCTAAATCACCATTTAGAAAGGCGGTCTTAACATCCATTTGCCAGATTTCGTAATCATGATATGCAGCGATGGCAAGCATGATCCGGATGGATTTAAGCATAGCCACTGGAGAAAAGGTCTCGTCATAGTCCACACCTGGTCTTTGACGAAAACCCTTTGCTACAAGTCTAGCTTTGAAAGTCTCCACTTTCCCATCTACACCAAGTTTCTTCTTGAAGATCCACTTGCTCCCGATGGGTTTTACCCCTTCAGGAGCAACTTCCAAAGTCCATACTTTGTTAGTGTACATGGAATCCATCTCGGACCGCATAGCATCCAGCCATTTCACAGAGTCCCTACTCGTGATGGCCTGCTCGAAGCTAGTTGGGTCATCATCCTCCATGATGCAATCCTCGCTTCCACCGTCAATGAGAAAACCGTAGTATCTCTCAGGTGGACGAGAAACCCTATTAGATCGGCGGAGAGGCTGGGGTTCGTCGGGTACTACGGAATCCTCTGGTTCCACCAAATCTTCTGTTGTAGCTTCTGCAGCTGGAACCTCTTCCAGTTCTACCTCATGACCACTAATCTCTTTTTCAAGAAATTCCTTTTCTAAAAAGGTGGCATGCCGAGAAACAAACACTCTTTGTTCCTCAGGGTGGTAGAAGATATACCCTTGAGAATTCTTGGGATATCCTACAAATTTGCATAGAACAGACCGTGCCTCGAGTTTGTCCGGATTTTGTCGTTTGACATAGGCTGGACAACCCCATATCTTAACATAGTTAAGACTTGGTCTCTTCCCTTTCCATATCTCATATGGAGTGGTAGGCACAGATTTGGTGGGGACCATATTCAATAGATGTATGGCTGTCTCAAGCGCATACCCCCAGAAGGAAATAGGTAACTCAGCTGTGCTCATCATAGAGTGCACCATATCTAATAGGGTGTGGTTTCTCCGTTCTGATACACCGTTGTGCTGTGGTGTATATGGAGGAGTCAGCTGAGAGAGAATCCCATTCTCTTTTAGGAAGTCTAGGAATTCATTGCTCAAGTATTCACCTCCTCGATCAGATCGAAGGATTTTAATACTTTTTCCGGTTTGGTTCTCGACTTCTTGTTTATATTCTCTAAATTTCTCAAAAGCTTCAGACTTGTGTCTTATTAAGTACACATGTCCGTATCTTGAGAGATCGTCAGTGAATGTAATGAAGTACGAAGAACCATCCCTGGCATGTGTAGACATGGGACCACATACATCACTATGTATTAGTCCCAAGAGTTCGGTAACTCTTTCTCCGTGTCCCGTAAACGGAGTTTTGGTCATCTTGCCTTTGAGACATGACTGGCAAGTGTCATAAGATGAAAATTCGAATGGTTTCAAATATCCATCCTTATGCAACTTAGCCAGTCGTGTCGCATTGATGTGACCCAGTCTACAATGCCACAAGAAGGATTCGTTCAGTTCTGAACTCTTCCTCTTGTGTATGCTTGTTATGCTCAGAACTGTTGATTGATTTAGAACATAAATGCCATTGCACAACGTGCCTGATCCAACCAACTTTTGGTTACGGAAAATGTTCATAACATTATCCTGTAATACAAAATTATATCCCTCTTTGCTTAATAAAGAAACCGATATAATGTTGCATATCAGGTTCGGCATGTAATAGCATTCGTTCAGAACCAATGTATTACCAGTTAGTAATACAAGGTTATATTCCCCGACAGTCTTAGCTGCAACAATTGCACCATTTCCAACTCTAATGTCTTTATCACCTTCTCCAAGTTCTCTACCTTTCCTGAGCCCATGTAACTGATTACATATATGGGATCCTGACCCGGTATCTAATACCCAGGACGTAGAGCAAATGGAGAAACAGTTCTCAGTAACGAACACACCCAAAGAAAATGCATCAACATGTACTTTCTTCAATCGGGTGGCATGGGAATCCTGGTATTCCCCTATATCCTGTTCATTCCTATAACTCTTATAAGAAAGAACGGAACCAACGTTCCCCAGCACAGTATAACATGCGGGTTCGGTCAATACATCCATATTATTATCTTCATTAGGGCATGAAATGGTCGCTACCTGGAGAGAGAGAGAAGAAAACACTTTAGCGTATGCTCGTGCAAGATCAGATTGGTTATTATCTTATCTAATCAGGATGGCTCCCACTGCTTTTTATCAAATCTTCCTCCAAACCCTAAAAGGAAAGACTAGCCGGGATTAATTACACACTACAAGTTCGCCAATCTTTCAGCCAGGCCAGTGTCGGTACTTTGAGGGAGGTCCGTCGTGCTTTCGCACGAACCTAATTAATGTAAACCTCGTTTTCCCAGAGGCGTAACCTCGTTGACACCTTTCTAGACACCTACTTGATCGGCTAATTGTAATGTGCAAAACTCTCCCAGGAGTAACTCTTACTCGTAGTGGGTATCGGGATCCAACTATCTCATAGAAGGTATGCAATCTCATTGCAAATTTCAACACTTGAAATTCCCGATAATACTTTTGCCCCTAGCGTGCTATGACCTTGACGAAAGCCAACAAACCACAGCCCGCTAGTCAAGTTCAACCCGTACATTTCTTGACTGAATTAAACCCATCCGCACGACCCTTGACGAAAGCCAACAAAGCCGTACGACTACCCTAATCCAGTCGCATCATATGCAGCAGATAAACAGCACATAGCTACCGCACACTACACCTTGACGAAAGCCAACAAATGCAGCACGAATACTATATGTAACTTATCTGAAATGACGGAGGGCTACGCAGGTTTTTCTGAAAACCTATTGCGTAATGAACTTGATATCGTTGTAGAATCAAATGAAGTTTTGAAATGGAGTGATTTTGAGGCTTTTGTAGTTTTGCTAAAGGAGTCACTCTCGGTGAAGGGATCTCGGTCCTTTCCTCGTCGAATGAGGTGCGGGATATATCATATATATCGCTGTGCAAAGCAAAAACTCTTAAAAGCAATCAAAAACAAACCGAGTGTGTAGCATCTGCCAGTTATTGCTAAAGGAGTCACTCCCGGTGAAGGGATCTCGGTCCTTTCCTCATCGAATAAGGTGCGGGATATATCATATATATCGCTGTGCAAAGCAAGAACTGTAGCTACCTGTTTTATTTTGAAATTTGATTCTACAACATCTTAGGTTTCTTTGCTTTCATTAATCACATTAATGAAGTCCCATCATTTAAATACCTAAACATCACAGATAGATATGACGTACACTTATGCCATCCGCATTCGCCTCGATGTCCCCTCGTGCACCGTTAGGTTAGGTAACTAACGACAGAGCAGGGTAGGGCTAGCGCGGGTGTAAAACATAAGTAACGTCTATATAATATATCATATATACTATATATATAGTATCTATCACAGAATATCACATGATCACATCACATATATCGCAGCAGAAGAAACATATGAAACATTGGATATACTAGGACGTCCGTGTTTTGAATACGAGCCAGTATAAAACACGGATTCCACGGTCGTGATGAATAGCCAATCCCACACCCCTAGACCCCTACGAGAGCGGCAAGCAACCCTGCCAATTCTAGGGTTAGGAGACCCGGACTCGACTCCTCGAGTTGGTCTCCCACTGGACCCCAGAACCCGGTTACTTGTGCTCCCCTCCTTGGGTCTATCCTAATGCGGAAAAGTAAATAATATACAAAAGGTGACAACTTCCGCAACCTGGAAGTGCCCCAAATAAAAAGAATATTACATACAAGTTTTTACATGAATGAAAATGAAAAACACTCATCTCACATAAAAAACCCCGGCTATTCAAACACGATGATCCAATATAACATATCCAGCAACACATAACATCACATGTCATCAACGTAAGTAAATATGTCCATCCCAATTGTCGTTGACATATAGCAACGAAACCGGCGATATCACATATTACACTTACGGTCACAAAAAAGAAAGTGTAAAACTACAACAGTTGGAATCCGCAACCTCTTTAGACATCACATGCCTAATCAAATGAAATACTTAGACATCACATGCCTAACAGATATAAATCCCGCATTTTAGTCTCATTATCGAAAACTCTTTTCAATATCATGTGGGACTAAATTGCTAGATTTATAACATTCATTCAGTTATCTCATAACTGTTTGTGAATTCCAATTATTGTATCACATTCCAGATAAACAGAAAAGGTTAAACTTTCCGATCGAACAGTCGAATACCCAAGTTTTCCCATACAGCTCAACACATGAAATAAGTCTAACAACATTCAGTTCGTGCCTCAGTACCAACGGTCCAGCCGTAGAAGGGTCAAACCAACGCCTCACATGTGGCACGCCGTACTGCCCCAAACCCGAAGGTTCAAAGGGCAGTTCAAGACGGTCACATAATCGAGTTAAGGTTTGTTGTCTTCTAGAGGGTCCATCACGTTACTTGCACTACTTAGAACGTCGTTAAACTACGGAAAAATCCAACACTTGGAAATCTCCCGACAGGGGAAAAATTGGGTATTTATATCCGGTCGAACTTTTTAACATATTCTAAAAATTATTCGGAAAAACACAAATGACGAAATTTGATAATCCGATCGAAATACCGAATCCCCAAAACAACCCTGAAAATTAAAACTCTGGAAAAAACATTAAAATTTCCCAGGAAAATCACCACTGGAAACAAAGAGTTACTGTGCAAAAAACTTTACATACTGTGGCCGTACGGCCGCGGAACCGCCGAATGAGCCTTGCTCATGCCGCGGAACCGTGGTGATAAAGTGGAATTAGGCTCCCGAATTTCACAGCAAACCTTAGAATTTCCTGCTGATTTTTCTGCATATTTTTAATATCGAAAAACTCTAGATTTTGGAAAAAGTCCAGAGAGCATGTTTGGTTTAGGGTTTCGGGTTCGTTCGGGCTTCAAATTGCGTCTAGACTTCGCCTAAGGCTCTAGCTAGGCTCTGATACCAGTGAAAGGTTCCTAGGCACCCTATAGAGGTCTCACAAGGCATCAACCATGCCAATTTCAAAAATTATGAGTGCCGCGAAACCCTAACGCGGATCGATTGTTAGAATTCTAGGCGAAAAACGATTCAAGTTAACAACTTAACTAAAGTTCGGAAGTTACAACCTTTGTAGATCCGGATATCCACTTCCTTAGCTCCACGTAGTCATCCTCTCGCTGTCCTTTTCGAATCCTAGACTCATTTGTCGGCTTCATCGGGAAAACGAGCGGAATAGGTCGTCGGCTTCGTGCCGAAGATGATCTACGTCGAGGTTGCTCAAGTTCAAGCTCCAACTTCACCAAGTTGTGAAACTTGTGAAGAAAACACCCAAAACAACTTGGCAAGAGGTAGAGGGTGAAGAAATAGGAGGTGGGTTCACTTTAGAATTGGATTTCACTCACTTTTGCTCAAGTTTCCATTGATGGCATCTAGTTTTCTTTCTTGAAGAAGAAGGAGAAGATGAAGCTAGAATATGATAAGTCTTGTGAAAAAAGAATATTAAAATCAACACTTATCATCTTCTAACCTAGGTTAAGTGTAGAGAATAAACCATGGTCAAATGAGAATGGTTAGGGTTAAGGATGATGACAAAATAGTCACTTTAGTCAAAGCTTCATGAAGCTTCATCAAGCTTCATGAAAGAAACCATTTTGTTATCATATATATTTATTTATCAAAAAGAATAGATAAATAAATAAGTAAATAAATAAAAACCCTAAAAATTATCATAACCATGGTTTAAGTCTTAACACAACACCAAACTACATGTATCATCAAACATGACGCAAAGTAGTGCACAAAAGTATATCATATATACTCCTTGCACATCGAGTGAGAAAATCCATATAAAGTGAACCAATACTAGCTAATGCAAAGTAATATATCAAATATATAATTATACATTAAATCATTAAATCAACATTTGATTCAATGATCCGGTCATGTCGCACATAACCGACTAGTATCCAATGTATCGACTTATCGAATCAATGATTCGATAACTAGGTCATATCGAATATAACCAATCGAAACATATATCGCGAGAATGAAATGCGGTATCACATACACGCATTATTCTCGGTCCTGCACATATCTCATATGCGCTCCTATTTCGTTTCGCTTGAACCAGGAAACCTCTGTGTAGGACTCTAAAGACTCGTCAATACGCCGGTAGCAGATGATGATCATATCAAGCACCCACAAGCCGCAAGCGGTCTGCTAAACGTAACGGCCATCCGGGTATTGAGCGATCAGAAGATCGACGAGCTAGCCCGCTCACACTCCTGTGAATCCAACCAGTAACACTTACCGTACAGTCCGGTCTGTTCGTCTGATATGTCGCATATCAAGTCTAGGGGTGGTATACGTCAGACCCCAATAACCGATAAGTCGTGCCGATGTGAGGCTCATAACGGGTCGAGAAACTACTGGTAACACTTACCAGCAAATCTCTGATCATCCCTGGCCAGGGACTTCCCTGTTACGGCCAATCGAGCACAGCGCAATATCAACCCCCAATACCGGGAGAGACGAAACCCCTCCTTTCGCTCATTGCCTCCATGTGACTCGGGACTATACCCAAAGACCACCGTTTTGCACGCCCTCATGGACGTGGTAAGGTGGAGATCAAAGCACAGTGGGAATCACACAAGACTCTATGACGATCTCGGGTCTACAGACTAACCTGCACAAGTGTCACCTGAGAACTGCCATCTGACGTGAGGTATAATACCATCTGGGAGTTCTCGGCGAGTCCGTCCAGTGTACCCAGTCTCCACTGAGCACCCGTACACCATCTCTGATGTCAAACACCAATGGATATGGGATCATCCATCGCCCATCTCATGGGTCGAGAAGCGTATACGCTAGTCTACTCTGGTATATCGATGCCCTGTCTCGATACACCCACGACTAGGGACCTTGAAGGATGTACTTATGGACTACCATGTCCCCACTAGTATGATCTGCATCATAGTCCAGGTAGTCAAGTACACATCCCAAGGGCTTTATCAACATGTAACTATAAGACAGTTTAAAGAGACTAGTGTACATGTTAAGATAAAGAGTAACCAGATAGCATACTATCATATCGAGCAAGAAAGTCATCTCTATATATGTCCAAGCATCCAATATAATATACATCATCTGTACAATACTGGCCTTTTGGGCATACATACAACTAACATCAAGTACACATCCTAAGGGCTTTACCAACATGTAACTATAAGACAGTATTAAGAGACTAGTATACATGTTAAGATAAAGAGCAACCAGATAACATACTATCATATCGAGCAAGAAAGTCATCTCTATATATGTCCAAGCATCCAATATAATATACATCATCTGTACAATACTGTCCTCTAGGGCATACATCCAACTAACAAATAAATCATAGAATTTCATAATTTGTATAAATCACATAAATCACCCTCTTTTTAGTAATTTCTATAATTTTCCAAATTTTTCCCA
The DNA here is from genome assembly GCA_030015575.1 of Agapanthus africanus. Lineage (NCBI taxonomy): Eukaryota > Viridiplantae > Streptophyta > Magnoliopsida > Asparagales > Amaryllidaceae > Agapanthus > Agapanthus africanus. Next base: position 464,474,217 of record CM057340.1, read on the forward strand.
ATTTATCGGTATTTAATTATACCGCCCTATTAAAATATTCAATATTTTATTATTTAATTATAAAAATTCCCAAAAATAATATTTTATTTTTCTGAAATGTTAGAAGGAGTGACCTCTTTAGCAAAACTAGTAAAAAGCCTAAAAAACATTCCTTTTCAAAAATCACTTGTTTCTACCACTATATCAAGTTCATTACGCTCATGGTTTTCTTAAAAACCTGCGTAGCCTTCCGACATTTCAGATAAGCAATAGTCAGTATTCTTACTACGTTTGTTGACCTTGTCAAGGCGTAGTGTACGGTAGCTAATTAGTGCTTATCTGTTAACGCATGAGATGTGATTGGATTAGGGTAGTCGTACGACCTTGTTGACTTTGTCAAGGGTCGTGCGGGTGGGTTTAATTCAATCATGAAATGTACGGGTTAAACTTGACTTGCGATTTATGGTTTATTGACCTTGTCAAGGTCATAGATCACTTGGGGCAAACTATTCAGGAATTTCAAGTGTTGAAATTTGCAATGAGATTGCATACCTTCAATGTGATAGTAGGATCCCTATCCCACTGTGAGCAAAAGTTGCTCCCGGGAGAGTTTTGCACTTCACAATTAGCTAACTCATTAGGTGTCTAGAAAGGTGTGAACGGGGATACGGCTCTGGAAAAATGAGGTTTATTTTAATTAGGTCCGTGCGAATGCACGGGGAACCTCCCTCAGAAGTACCGGCACTGGCCTGGCTGAACGGTTAGCAAAGTTGTAGTATGCAATTAATCCTGGCTGAATTTTCTTTATAAAGGTTTAAATGAAAATATGAGAATAGCAGTGGGAGACATCGATTAGATAAGATAAATAACCAATCTAATCTTTGCAAGAGCATACGCTAAGTGTTTTCTTCTCTCTCTCCAGGTAGTGACCATGTCAGGCCTTAATCAAGATAATAATATGGATGTATTGACCGAACCCGCTTGCTATGATGAGCAGGGGAACGTTGGTTCCGTTCTTTCTTATAATTGTTATAAGACTGAACATGGAATAGGGAATATCCGGATTCCCATGCCACCCAATCGAAGAAAGTTTATGATGATGTATGTTCTTCGGGTGTGTTCATTACCGAGAACTATTTCTCAATATCCTCTACGTCCTGGATATGTGATACCGGATCAGGATCTCGCATATGTAATATGTTACATGGACTACAGAAAGGTAGAGAACAGAGAATGGGTGATATGTCTCTAAGTGTTAGAGAATGGTGCAATTGTTGCAGCCAAGTCAGTTGGCAATTATCACCTTGTATTAATATATTGATTCTGAACGAATGCTATTACATTCCGACCCTGATATGCAATCTTTTATCAGTTTCTTTATTGAGTAAAGAAGGATATAATTTTTTAGTACAGGATAATTTTATGAACATTTTCCTGAATCAAAAGTTGGTTGGATCAGGGTCGTTAAATAATGACATATACGCTCTAGATCAATCCACAGTTCTTAATGTACAAAACACACATAAGAGGAAGAGTTCAGAAATGAACGAATCCTTCTTGTGGCATTGTAAACTAGGTCATATCAATGCGAAACGACTAGCTAAGTTACATAAGGATGGATATTTGAATTCGTTCGAATTTTCATCTTATGACACTTGCCAGTCATGTCTCAAAGGCAAGATGACCAAAAATCCGTTTAGTGGACACGGAGAAAGAGTTACAGAACTATTGGGACTAATACATAGTGATGTATGTGGTCCGATGTCTACACATGCCAGGAATGGTTATTTGTACTTCTTTACGTTTACTGACGATCTCTCAAGATACGGTCATGTATTCCTGATGAAACACAAGTCTGAAGCTTTTGAGAAATTCAAGGAATATAAACTTGAAGTTGAAGAACCAGACTGGTAGAAGTATTAATTCCTTCGATGTGATTGGAGAAGAGAATACTTACGCATAGAGTTCCTGGAGTTTCTAAATGGAGAATGTGATTCTCTTTCAGCTTACTCCTTCGAATACACCACAGCACAACTGTGTATCAGGGCGGAGGTATCACGCCCTATGAGATATGGTGCGCTCTATGATGAGTATTGCTGAGTTAACTGTTTCCTTTTGGTGTTATGCACTTGAGAAGCTGCATTCCTATTGAATGGGGTTCCAACCAAATCAGGTGCCTACCACTCCATAGAGATAAGATATGGGAAAAGCCCATGTCTTAAGTAAGTTAAGATTTGGGGTTTTCCGGCCTATGTCTAAAAGAAAAATACGGACAATGATGAGGAAAAGTAGTTCTGTGGAAGTTTGTTGGATATCCCAAGCACTCGCAAGGGAATATCTTTTACCGCACTAAGGAACAAAAGGTGTTTTGTTTCTCGACATACCACCTATTTAGAAAAGGAATTTCTTGTGAAGAAATTAGTGGTCATGAGGTGGAACTGGAATAAGTTCCAGTTATACAAACTACAGCTGATGATTTGATAGAACCGGAGGATTCAATAGCTCCCGACGGACCTCAGCCACTCCGCCGATCTTGTAGGGTTTCTCATCTACCTGAGAGATACTTCGATTTTCTCTATGACAGTGGGAGCGATGATTCCATCATGAGATGATGACCCAACTAGTTTCGAATAGGCCATCAAGAGTAGGGATTCTGTAAGAATGGTTGGATGCTAACTGATCTGAGATGGAATCTATGTACACCAACAAAGTATGGACTTTGGTTGCTGTATCTGAAGGGTTAAATCCCCATGATGAGCAAGTATATCTTGAGAAGATTACTTCGTGTAGATGGAAAAGTTTAGACTTTCAAAGTTAGACTTGTTGTAAAAGGTTTTCGTCATCGACCAGGTGTAGATTATGCTGAAACCTTTTCTCCAATGCCTATGCTTAAGTCCATCCAGATCTTACATGCCATTATTACATACCATGACTATGATATCTGGCGGTTGGGTGTCATGACTGCTTTTCTAAAGAGTGATTTAGAAGAGAGCATCTATAAGTACATAACCAGAGGGCTTCGTAGACAGTGGGAGCAGCGGAAACATATGCAAGTTGCTTAATGGGTTAAAGCAGGCATAGCGGAGTTGGAACATCTGTTTTGATGTGGCAGTCAAAGTGTTTGACTTCATCAAAATGGTAGACGAACCTTGTATATACAAGAAGGTTGTAGAGAGTGAGGTTGTCTTACACGTATTGTACATAGATGACATACTCTTGATAGGAAATGATTTCCTATGCTACACTCGGTCAAGCTCCTCTTATCACAAGGATTCTTAATATAAGATCCGGATGATACCTATGATGATTCCTACTACATCTTGTGGATTATGATCTATGGTGATAGATCTAAGTGGATGTTGGGAGTATCCCAAATCCAGGTACATTAACACCATACTAAAGGGGTTTAGTATAGATGATTCTAAGCGTGGTGGTTCGTCCACTTACTGAGGAATCACTCTCTCCAAAAGATCTTCCAAGATTGATTTGGAGAGAGCTCGCGTGCAAGAGATAACCTATGCTTCGGCAATAGGCTCTATCAGAGTATGCAATGTTATGTACCAGACCAGATATAGATGACTCACTAGGTGTAGTGATCAGGAATCAATCGGAGGTTGTAAGAATCACTGGACAGCTGTGGAGGACATTCTTAAGTACTTGAGAAGCACTAAAAGAAAGTTCTTGGTTCCAGCTTCCAGAGTGATAAGTTCGACTGAAAGTCAATCACAGGTATTGTTTTTACCCTCAGAGAAGGGACGGTATGATTGGAAGAGTTCCAAGCAAGATACCGTAGCATACTAAGGGATAAAGGCTGAATACATTGCTACCAAAGAGGTTGTCTGGACATTTCTTGTTCATGAGATGAACAAGGTTCCTACCAATGTGTGTCCAATAACTGTTATTGTGACTACAATGGAGTTGTGTCTTTGGCCTAGGAACACCTTTCACATCATCGATCCAGACATATTCTGAGGATAGTATCACCTGATCAGGGAGATGGTTGATCTCCAAGGGATCGAGGTAAGGAGATTAGATTTTGAGGTTAACACGGCGGATCCACTTACCAAGGCCTGCTTCCCTAAATACTATTTGAGAGATTTTGGGATGGTTGAGTATGGGATACTACAACCACTGCTAAACTGTTGGGTATGAGATAATGCAACAAATGGCCTTAGTGCAAGTGGGAGATTGTTAGTTATATGTATGCCCTGGAGGCCATTACAGTACATGTGATGTATATTGTAGTGTATGCTTGGACATATATAGGGAGGACTTACTTGCTCGACATTATAATATGCTATCTGGTTACACTTTATCTTAACATGTTGACTTGTATAAGTAATGCTGCCTTGCTCTCACATGTTGATAAAGCCCTTAGGATGTGTACTTGACTATCAGGACTATGATAGAGATCATACTAGTGGGGCCAAGGGTAGTCCGCAAGTACACCCTATAATTGTTCCTAATCGAGGGTGTATCGAGACAGGGCATCAATATTCCAGAGTAGACTAGCGTATACGCATTTTGACCCATATGATGGGCAATGGATAATCCTACATCCATTGGTGTTTGATATCAAAGATGGTATACGGGTGCTCAATGGCGACTGGGTACACTGAACGGACTTGCCGAGAACTCCTAGTTGGTATTATGCCTATCGTCAGATAGCAGTTCTCCGGTGACACTGGTACAGGTTAGTCTGTAGACCCAAGATCGTTATAGAGTCTTGTGTGATTCCCACTGTACTTTGATTTCTACCTTACCACGTTCAAAAGAACGTGCAAAACGGTGGCTTTTGGGTACAGTCCCGAATCACATGGAGGCGATGGGCGATAGGAGGGGATTCGTATCTCCCGGTATTGGGAGTTGATGTTGCGCTGTGCTCGATTGGCCATAACAGGAAAGTCCCTGGCCAAGACTGATACAAAGATTTATTGATAAGTGTTATCAGTAGTTTCTCGACCCGTTATGAGCCTCATATCGGCACGACTTATCGATTATTGGGGTTTGACGTTTACCACCCACAGACTAGATATGTGACATATCAGACGAAGAGACCGGACTGTACGGTAGTGTTACTGACAGGCTTTTGCAGGAGTTAGAGCGGGCTAGCTTGTTGATCATCTCATCGTTCAATACCCGGGTAGCCGTTACGTCCAGCTAGTACCGCTGACGGCTTGTGGGTGTTTGATGTGATCATCACCTACTGCCGGCGTATTGACGAGTCTTTAGAGTCCTACACAGAGCTTTCACTGGCTCAGGCAAAATGAAATAGGAGCATATATGAGATATGTGTGGGACCAAGATTAATACGAGTATATGATACTGTATTCTATTCTCGCGATATAATATATCGATCGGTTATATGAGATATAGACGAGTTATCGAATCAAGTGTTGATTCGATAAGTCGATACAGTATCGGATGGTTATATGAGAGATAACCGGGTTATCGAATCATGTGTTGGTTCGATAAGTTGATACAATATATATTAGTCGGTCATATGAGATATAACCGGATTATTAAATCAAGTGTTGATTTAATAATTTGATATATAATTATACATATGATATATTAATTTACATTAACTAATATTAGCTCACTTAAGCATTTCTTTTTCTCACATGTGCACAATTGATATATATGTGATATATATTAATTTTTTTTATTTATGTGTCATGGTTGATGATGCATGCAACATGGGTGTATGAGACCTACATGATGATAATGATAATGTAGGGTTTATTTATTTAGAATAAAACAATTATTTGTTGGAAATTTTTCACATGGCATGAAACTTCATGAAGCTTGGAGACCCATTGACTTAGTCCACTAGTTTTGTATTATACTAGATAATTGTTAACCCAACCATTATCTAAACTCATGGTTATGTCTCTACATGAGATTTATTAGATATTTTCTCACCCATGGTTGCCTCTCTCTCTCACATCTATTATTTGCTTCTTCTTCCTCAAAGATCAAGAGAGCTCTATAAGTTTTGAGAGAAGCTTAAAAATAAGTTAGAAAAGTAATTCTAAAGTGAGCAAAAATCATACTTCATCATCCTCTACTAGATTAGCACTTTAGTGTAGGGTGTTAGCTTCACTAATCTCACATTAGTGAAGAGGGTAGCTTGGGTTTATGACTCCTCGACGTAGATCATCTTCGGCTTGGAAGACTTCAAGCAAGCATGCTTCTTTCTTCTTGTGGAGCCATTCGAGAGTCCGCAAGATCACAACTTGGAATGAAGGGACTACTACAAGGAACTATAGAAGTGAAGGACTGGACTACAAAGGTTGTAATCACTAATCACTTAGTTGTAAAGTAGTTTACAATTTGTTTCGTATGATTCTCTTGTTAAAGATTCTAGTTAAGGGTTCTTTAAAATGACAAAATTTTGAAAATGACATGGATGATACCTCGTGAAACCTTGCTGTCGTTCATAGGAACACTACAAGCTATGGTAGGGTGGAAATCAAAGCATAGTGGGAGACACAAAAGACTCTATGACAATCTCGGGTCGACAGGCTAACCTGTACTAGTGTCACCAGAGAACTGCTATCTGATGTGAGGTATAATACCATCTAGGAGTTCTCGGCGAGTCCATTTAGTGTACCCAGTCTCCACTGAGCACCCGTATACTATCTCTGATGTCAAACACCAATGGATATGGGATCATTCATCTCCCATCACATGGGTCAAGAAGTTATACGCTAGTCTACTCTGGAATATCGATGCCCCGTCTCGATATTCCCACGACTAGGAACATTAAAGGATGGACTCATGGACTACCCAGGCCCCACTAGTATGATCTGCATCATAATCCTGGAAGTCAAGTACACATCCTATGGGCTTTATCAGCATGTAACAGAGAGACAGTAGGTGTACATGTTAAGATAAAGAGCAACCAGATTGAGTACTATCATGTCGAGCAAGAAAGACCTCCCTATATATGTCCAAGCATCCACTATAATACACATCTCATGTACACTAATGGCCTCTAGGGCATACATACAACTAACAATCTCCCACTTGCACTAAGGCCAGTTGTTGTAGTATAGCATACCCAACGTCCTATAAAAGTCTCTCGCAGGAAAGGCCTCAGTGAGTGGATCCTCCGTGTTAACTTCTGAGTCTACTCTCCTAACCTCGATCTCTTGGAGATCAACCATCTCCATGATCAGGTGATACTGCCTTAGAATATGTCTGGGTCACTGATGGGACCAGGGTTCCTAGGACAAAGCCATACCTCCATTGTCACACAATGGTAGGAACTAAGTTCATCTCATGAACAAATATACAACCAGACTGCCTCTTTGGTATCACGGTGATAGCGATATATCCTGCCTTTATTGTCTAGTTTGCCCGGGTATATAGCTTGGAACTCTTCCAACATACCGTCCATCCACTGAAGGTAAAGATAATTCCTATGACTGACATTCAGTCGTCCTTACCACCTTAGAAGCTATCCAGTGATTCTCCCCAGGATCGATTGATACCATCTCACTACACCTAGTGAGAATCCAAACATCCACTTAGATCTATCTCATAGATCCAAAACCCAGGATTTATGAGGTATCACCATGATCCTATATGGAGAATCAATGTGATAAGAGGAGATTGACCGAGTGTGGCATAGGAAACACCTTCCGTATCAAGAGTATGTCTATCATGACCCGAAATAGCCCGTGACTGGCACTTGAATCATATGAAGTCTATAGGACCCCATGTAACCCAAGTAAGCCAAAAAGCCCAAAAATCTAAAACCATTTTTACGTAAAAAAATAAATGAAATAGTTTTAAGAAGTGAAGAAAACAAGTTTTTTATTTAAAAACAAGAGTTGTAAAATAGGTAAGCCGAATATGCATTTTTAAATCCTCCATATTTTTTCTAAAAATTTCGGCAGAGTTTCCTTTGAAAATACTGGCCCCGAACGGGGTACAACATGAATAATATATATATGCACGATAAAAGGCATCCCCAAGCGGGAGCTAGCTCTTCGTCAATCGACGGTCACAACCACGCAAGCAATATAATATACAACGCCAAAGGGCGAGGATCAAAACTCAAAAGAAACTCAAAATCAATATGAAAACCATAATACTACAACGCGCGACTCTAAGGTCGAAATAATACATAACTGGTTTTCTAAGTCTGAACAATATACAAGTTTTGGTTGATGGAATTACTAGATACAACTGAATAAAATAATACAAGGGTGGTCACGATGCGAGTGAACCCACCTACCAATGCAATCACCCAGAAAGGAAGCAGTGTGCCAGAAAAGCCGCAATCAACCTGTACGGCAGAACCTGCGAGAACTGTGGCACAACGGGGGTGAGTTTCCAACTCGTGAATAAAAAACATCACAGAGCAGAAATCGTATGCATGACATAATCCTAGGTCAATACGATCAGATATATATATAAACCTCAATGAATAAGTCTGAAGCAAGATAAGGTGGCAATGTAACATCTATACATTGAGTGTAGTGCCAAGTGCTCGTGCCAGTGCCTCAGGTAATAACATATCGTAAATACGAGGTATGATCAATGTCGACTATATCATGAAGTCAAAGAAAAAGTGGATATCATCCAACTATGTAATCAATGTCAATATATGTATGTGGAAATCGTCTACGTGTCACCCAATGACAATAAGCATCATGCATGTAAATATCATAAAGCATATGCATGGAAATATGAGGATATAAATCAACATGTGTCGCCCGCGACATATCAAAATCATGGAATCTGAGTGTCTAGCATCGACACTCGAAAACATCATGAAACCTGTGCCTAGCATCAGCACGTAAATCCTCATATATCGGGCTCCGTCAATGCGGATCGACCCACATCATCTCTCGACTCCAGTCGGTATCCTCCGGATATCCGCCGAGCTCAAATACAATCAACGGTAGGTAGTGGTCCCTCTGCCAGGCTCACCGTCTAGCTACACAGCAGATCCGTTCTCGTCCCGGGGTACCATACCAGGTCCACCATGTACCCGCAATCGGCCTCGTCCGCTCCTCGAATCGGGTTTCACATGTCGCTCTCAGCACCGAGAAAACACATGGTGGACGCACTGAAATATCATATCAAGGGAAACCGGGTTTTTAAAACAATTACATACTCTCTTTTGAAATATCCACGGTTCCCAAATCCAGAAATATCATGGAAGCAACATATCTCAATGCGTATAATCAAAAGCATGGTGTATGCGACATGTAAAATAAATGTAAGCATATCAGTATATCATGCAATATGGAATAGTATTATGCACATATTGAGGGAGACCGCTCTTTTAAAATGAAACAGTTTTAAAGAGTATCTTGTGGTTCCCAAATCTCCAAATCCAACGAGAGTGATCTATTTATGTGTGAATATGTATGTATGCACGTATGGGTGTACAATAGGTATGTACATAAGTATGCCATGCAAGGGATCAAATCCTGAATGTAACAGTACTACAGTGTAGTGACATGACAATTATCGATGATGAAGTGTGTGAGCCGGCAAGCAGGTGTACGTGGAACATATGCATCATCGATAATAGTGCTGGTGTCCTAAAAGAATGAGTTTAATATAAAAATAACTATTTGCACATGCAATGCGATGCAAACAGTAAGTATATGCAGCAAATGAATAATACACACAACTGTGTAGAAGCTACATCAATGAATCCATATCATACTGTTTTGCCATTTGAAAGAAGACGAATCGGGGTTTTTAGGAAATAAGGGCTACGGTGTTTTTTTAAGAAAAGATGCGTCTTTTGAAGATATCCATAGAATCCCTTTCCTGTCTTTAAAATACACCCGATTCGTTAATTTTTGAAATAGGTATGACGTCAACCTAGCCTAACATCTACTAGCAAAACTACAGCTCTGACTAACAAGTCAATCAGGAGGGGTATGGAAACCACGTAAATCTGAGTCGATACATATATACATATATATATATATATAATAGTCGGTGATCCCGCCTCAAAGGTACCGCGTACGATACAATATCATAAGACATCCTCGAGTCATGAGTGCGGATATATCATCAATATGAATCTCGTACGGTAAATCATCGTACGGCATCCCAAAAGCTGGGTACGGTCAATATCACAATCCTCTCATCAATTATCAGGTATCCGTATCATCATATCTCATGATCTGGGGTACTAATCTAAGTCTAGTACAAATCGATACCATCTATATAAATATAAATGCATGTGTGCAACACACATCAAAAGGCCCGCTAAAATCACCTGTCGTATCCCAAATACGAATCACACCATATCACCGATCTTATGGCACTATGCCCAATATCATCGACTCATCTCCAAATATCATCCACTATCCTCATCATGTAGGTATATGTGTAGCAATAAGCATGCGTGTGCGTATAGGTGTAAACCTATTCTAAGGTTCGCAACTAGGAACTATACTAGTTTACATCTAAACCCTATTCTATCCATAGTACACCTAATCTCATCTCAATTATCCATATCGCACCTAATGCTATCAAACACATATATAATATAAATATAGCATACTAAACCTCGAACTGCGGGGGTGCTATACGCCATCCACCCGACTTCCCCCGTAGATATAATCTACTCACCATGCATCCTGTGTTTCGATGTCGATGTCGCCTTCGTCTTCTTCATCTTATGGAATCCACATGATGGTACCTACATAGATAATATAATCGGAACACGTATTAAAATCACATTGGGAATACCCAAAACGACACGCCAATGCCTATAGGTTAGAACCTATAGACTCCGCTTTCAAAACCATCAAACAACCCTCGATCTCGTCGTATAAACGTCAAGTGATCGAGGTAAAACCCAAATACGAGAATCCATAATTTAAAATACGAAATACGGAAACACGAATCCAAAACAGCACCTATAGAAAAGGGTCCCAGATTTCACCCTAGGTCAAATTGGACAATTTTGCATATGCCAGGGGTCTAATTTATAGATGTAGGAGCTACAGAACCAAAACGAATCAAAATGGTGGGACCTAGGCCGCAAATTGCGGCCAAACAGATTAAATCTGTGGCCAGAAAGATGAGATAGGGGCTGGGGTTTTGGGTGATGGTTCCTTGGTGCCTGCATGTTGTTAGTGTTTATGCCCTAGAAGGCCATTACTGTATCATACTAGTTTGTATATTACTTAATGGAAGCTTGGGATATTCACATGTATATAACAGTCTTTCTAAACATGGTAGTATGCTACTTGGTTTTTCTATCTTAATATATGAGTGTACGTATTGATAGAGCTCTTAGGATCTTGCTTGTCTACCAGCGTTGTGATGGCAGTCACACTAGTGGGGGCTGGGTAGTCTACAAGCACATCCTTATTCAGGTCCCTGGTCGTTGGATTATCGAGACAGAGCATCGATACTCCGGAGTAGACTGGTGTGTACGCTTCTCATCCCAGTTGGGGAGATGGCCTGTCCCACAGCCGTCAGTACGTCGTACTAGAGATAGTATGCAGGTGCTCGTTAGGTTACGGGTACACCGGACAGGACTCACAGGGAACTGTTGGTTGGTTTGATACCAGTCGTCAGTGAGCAGTTCCCAGGTGACATGAGTACAGCATAGTCCGCAGACTTGACACTGCTACTTCGCCTCGAGTGTGTCCCACTGTTCTTAGATTGCTACCCTACCACGGCTCAAAGGAGTCGTGCAAACAGGTAGCAGTTGGGTGCAGTCCCGAGCACTTGGAGGCAGTGGCGGTTAGACAGGATTCGTCCCTCCCGGTATTGGGAGTAGATATCGTGCTGTGTCAGAGAGCCATTACGCAAAGTCCCTGGCCAGGGCAAGCGAGATTTGCTGGTAGGTTCCAGTAGTTTCTCAGGGTGTAATGGGCTTCCCTCCGACACGACTTATACCGCTATTAGGGGACTGACGCTTGCCGCCCCCCTAGGCCCGATATGCGATAGTCTTGGACGAACGGACCGGACTGTATGGAGATTGTCACATCAGACTCAGTAGGAGTTCGGATGGGTTTCCTCATCGGCCTTCTTATCGACAACTACCTGGGGACCGTTACGTACAGCTAGTGCCGCTTGCGGTCTGTGGTTAAACCCACTGCCAGCGTAGTAGTCGAGTCTTTAGAGTCCCACACAGAGAGTTTCCTACTCCAGGCGAAACGATATAGAGGTCGCATGGTTTTGCGACAAAGGGTTCGGACGCATACGTGCGTTTACGCGCGTACGACTTTCGGACAGTTTTTACCAGTCGGCTTTGGTTTAAGCCAGTTACTGGTATCCGGTTATTGGATTTATACAGTCTAAAGTTTTTCCGTATTTTTACGGATCGGAGGGGCATTCTCGTAATTACTCGAGAAGCTTCTAGAAGATGGTGACTAAGGAGGGTTATGTGTCATTTGCATTAAATGAGTTTAGTGAGTCATGAGGGTGATTCATGCATATCATTAATGCATGATAAATGCTTAGTGAGTCATGACAATGAATCACCATTACATATTTGTGAAGCATGCTTATTCATTATGTATTATTCTTTTGTTCAAAAATAAGAATGCTTCATATATATTATGATAACTTACTATTCTCATCATAATATTATTCACATTCTCTCTCCTCAAGCTCACTCTCGTCAAAAGACTAATCCTCACCCCTCATGTGTTGAGATCTAGGATTAGTTAGACTAAACAATCCATAACCATCACTCTATCTCAATCTATCTTCTTTGATTAGCAATCCAAGAGGGTTAGTTGCCTCAAGTTTAGAGGCTAAGCTTGGAGTTTTGCTCTCGGATGGATCGTCTACTACAAAGAGAAGGCCGAGGAGGACGAGGAGATCGTAAAGACGAAGGACTTGGTTCGATAGGTATAATCCCTAAGCATAGTAGTTTAGAACAACTATATGTTTGGTTAGTTATCGTTTAGCTTCGATTCAAGCGGTTAGTCGATGTTTGTTCACTAAACAAGTTCGTTTTTGAAAATTCCGCCTCCCCACAAGTATTGGGGTGTAGAACATCGACTTACAGTGGTATCAGAGCCTCGCTAAACAATAAATAACTTAATTGCAAATTTGTACGAATTTCGAACGGAAAAACGAAGCCGGAAAACCCTAAAACTGTCAAGTTTCTGTCGAGTTTAAAATGAAGTCCAAAAATTTTTCAGGGAAGTTCAGAGAGCTTGAAAAGACACCAGAAGAACACACACAAAATTTGGTGCACTGAATCGTCTACGGAGCCGCGGATCCGCGGCGCATAGCACTGTTGCCGCCGCGGATCCGCCGCCGTTTGGACGATTCAGGGACCCATTTTTATTGTGGTGGTTCTCTGTGTTATTTGGGATTTTCTGGGATATTTAATATTTGCTCAGGTTTCAGTTTTACAGAGCAGTTTTTGGAGCAATATTAAAGATGTTTAATCGATCGAAATTGTACAGTATTTGCATGTTGGATTATATCTGTGATTGATAAATGTGTTCGTAAACATCCCCTAACTGCTAGTATGTCGGTTGGCAGGGGGTTGCACATTTCTGTAATGGTTATATCTGTTTGTGCATATGAACTGTATTGGACTGTTGTGGTGTATAGCCGGGGTTTAGCAATGGGTTATTGTTTAATTCATTTGTTGTAAATGTAATTTGTTGTAATATTATTTTTTCGGGGCACATCCAGGTTGCGGTTGTAGCCACCGTTGTATTATTTCATTTTACTGTTTTTGCTCCTAGGACTGACCCAAGGTGGGGTACACAAACTGTCGGGCGGGTAGTTTGCCGTACCCGTAGGGGTCGAGGGTGGGGTAACGGCTATTCATCACAACTGTGTAATCTGTCTTTTCTTGCAGGCTCAAAAGAAATACAGATTGCTTGCAAATCCAATATTGTTTATCTGTGTTCTGGAATGTATATCATTGCGTCAGACGAATGTAAAATATCTATATATATGATAGCTATTTAGACGTCACTTATGTTTTACACTCGCGCTAGCCCAGCCTCCGCTCTGTCGTTAGTTAAGTAACCTAACGGGTGATGACGGGACCCCGTGGCGAATGCGGATGGCATAAGAGGACGTTGTATTTTCGTTGTTTTCTGCAATGATAGGTTAATGATGGGACGCATTATCTATAATGCAAAGAAAAACAAACCAAAGTTTAAATCGTTGGAACATTTTAAAAGAAACCACTCGGTTAATTTTAAAAACAGATATTTTTAAATGCGGAGCTTTAACCACTCCTTTTAAAAAGCTATCAGGTTCCTTCGGTTATATCAAGTTCACTACGTTCACGGTTTCGCCAAAACCAGTCGTAGCCCTCCGTCATTTCATCTGGGTATTCAGTAGTATTCAAGCTATGTATTTTGACCAACGCCAAGGCATAGTGTTTGGTAGCTGCTGGGTATTCATTTGTTGCATAGATAGATGAGTTAGTTTGGGACAGTCGTATGATCATTTTGGCCAACGTCAAGGATATGTACGGATGGGTTCAAATTAACAAGATAATGATGGGCAGAACTTGACATGTGACTTATGATATTTTGACCAACACCAAGGTCATAAGAGCATGGGGCAAAAATATATATCGGGAATTTCTAAAGAAACTGAAATTTGCAAAGAGATGCATACCATTTGGAGTTTGATGAATGTTGGTAGGATTCCTTCAACATTATCATACGATGATATTTGGATCCCGATCCTACTATGAGTATATGCTACTTATCAGGATATTCGTCACTTAACGATCAATGCTATAAACCTAGTAGGTGTCCAGAAAAGTGTCAGCGGGGTTACGCCCCCAGAGAAAAGAGGTTATTTAATTAAGGAACTTCGCGAAAGCGTTGGAAAACCTCCCTCGAAGTATCGACACTGGCCTGGCTGAACGGTTAAGCAAGTATTGTACGGTGAGAATAGTCCTGGCTAATTCTTCTTTTATGGTTTGAGGAAGGATTCGAGAAACAGTGGGAGCCATCCAGTTTAGATAAACTAAAAACCACTCTAAACTTGCAAGAGCATCATGCTAAAGAGTTTTCTTCTCTCTCTCCTAATTGCAGCGACCCTGAAAATGACTGGACTTAAGTTACTTTTAGAGAAAAATATACTGACAGGGCCAAACTATAAAGATTGGCTGCGGAATGTCAAAATGGCTTTGACCTATGACAAATTGGGGTACATCCTCACCGCTACGGCACCTGCTGTCCCTGGTCCCAAATCCAGCAATGCGGATAAGGAATTCCGCAAAACCTGGGATTTAGATTGCGCGAGAGCCAAGTGCATCGTGCTTGCCTCAATGAACAATGAACATCAGAGGAGGCACGAGGATATGTCCCTAGATGGCATATTTCTCCATACAAAGGAACTTTATGGAGAGCAATCTCGTATAGCAAGATACGAGACCTCTAAGAACTTGTTTCGAGCGAGGTTGGCTGTCGGGTCATCGGTAGGTGAACATGTCCTACAGATGATCGGCTATATTGAAGAGCTCGCAGACCTTGGGACGACTTTGGATAATGAGCTGTATACAGACCTTATTCTCCAGTCCCTTCCTCCCACCTACGCCCAGTTTATCCTCAACTTCAACATTCAAGGAAAAGAAGTTGAACTTGCGGAACTCCTGAACATGTTAAGGAGTGCAGAGGGCACCTTGCAGAAAGCAAGGGAAACACCCGCTATGTTTATTGGCGGTGCATCTTCTTCCGGGTCCAAGGCTAGGGCCAAAGGAAGGAAGAAGAAGGCCGCACCCAAACCTAGAGGAGGTGTTAGTAAGGTGGGAAAGAAGGGAAAGAAAAAGTTTGCGGTACCGGTAGTGGGCCAGGATGAGTGCTTCCATTGTCACAGGAAAGGGCACTGGAAGAAGGATTGCAAGGCGTGGAACGCCAAGAACCAGGAACCGAAGCAAGCTGTGGCTTCGACTTCAGGTGTGTTTGTAATTGAGAATTGTCTGTCAATCAACTCTACTTCCTGGGTATTGGATACCGGATCAGGATCTCATATTTGCAATTCATTGCAGGCACTGAGAAACCGTAGAGTGCTGAAGGAAGGTGATATGATCCTCAGGGTTGATAACGGAGCTAGCGTGGGAGCTGTGTCCGTCGGGGATAATCACCTAGGATTGACGAGTGGACATATTTTGGTTTTACATAACTGTTATTTTGTACCAAGCTTAACGTGTAATATCATATCAGTTTCCTTGTTATCAAATAAAGGTTATGATTTCACGTTTGTAAGAGATGTTGTCAACATCCACCTTAATCATGGTTTGATTGGGTCCGGTACTCTAAATAACGGCATATATGTGTTAAACCAACTCCAAATTTTCAAGGTCCATAACACACTAAAAAGAAAGTCTCCAGATTTAAATAAAGCTTTCTTATGGCATTGTAGACTGGGTCACATCAATGAGAGAAGGTTGACTAAGTTGCATAGAGAAGGATATTTGGACTCGTTCGAATATCAAACTTATGACACTTGTCAATCTTGTCTCAAAGGAAAGATGACAAAGACTCCATTTACTGGACAAGGAGTAAGAGCGAGCGAGCTCTTAGGACTCATACACAACGATGTATGCGGTCCAATGTCTACACATGCGAGAGGTGGTTTTTCCTATTTCATTACTTTCACGGATGATTACTCAAGATACGGATTCATTTATCTGATGAAACATAAATCCGAGGCTTTTGAGAAATTCCAAGAGTATAAGAATGAAGTAGAAAACCAAACCGGCAAAAGTATTAAGACACTAAGATCTGATCGAGGTGGTGAATACTTGAGTGCCGTGTTCCTTGGTTACCTAAAAGAGAAAGGAATTCTCTCTCAGCTTACTCCTCCATACACTCCACAGCATAATGGTGTATCGGAGAGACGGAATCGAACCTTATTGGATATGGTACGATCCATGATGAGTAATGCTGAGTTACCGCGATCTTTCTGGGGTTATGCGCTTGAATCAGCGGCATATCTTTTGAACATGGTTCCTACCAAGACTGTGCCTACCACACCATATCAGATGTGGAGTGGGAAGAAACCCTATCTTCAGTATCTAAAGATTTGGGGATGTCCAGCTTTTGTTAAGAAGCAGCATGTGGACAAGCTCGAGGCACGATCAGTAAAGTGTCAGTTTGTGGGATATCCAAAGAACTCCAAGGGGTATCTATTCTATTACGCAGAGGAACAAAAGGTGTTTGTTTCTCGTAATGCCCATTTTCTAGAATATCAGTTTTTAGAAAAGGAAATAAGTGGGAGCGAAATAGAACTGGAAGAAATTCCAGAACCACAAACTGCTACTGAAAGTTTGGTAGAACCAGGAGTTCAAGAAGAACAGGACATTCCCGCACCTCTCCGTAGGAGTAGTAGGCAGTCTCATCCGCCTGAGAGATACTACGGTTTTCTCATAGATGGGGATAGAGAGGATTGCATCATAGATGATGATGAACCTACTGACTTCCAGCAGGCCATCCAGAGCGGCGACTCGGTACGATGGCTAGATGCAATGCGAACCGAGATGGAGTCCATGTACACCAACAAAGTATGGACTTTGGACTTTGCTCCAGATGGGGTAAAACCCATAGGATGCAAATGGATCTTCAAGAAAAAGATTGGTGTAGATGGACAGGTGGAAACCTATAAGGCTAGACTTGTTGCAAAGGGTTTTCGTCAAAGACCTGGTTTGGACTATGACGAAACTTTTTCTCCAGTGGCTATGCTCAAATCCATTCGGGTCCTTCTTGCTATTGCTGCCTTCCATGATTATGAAATCTGGCAGATGGACGTAAAGACGGCTTTTCTGAATGGAAATTTAGAAGAGTGCGTCTATATGGATCAGCCAGAGGGTTTCAATCAGAGTGGGAGCAGCGGGAAAGTATGCAAGCTGCTTAAATCTATTTATGGACTAAAGTAGGCATCGCGGAGTTGGAACATCTGCTTTGATGAGACGGTCAAAGAATATGACTTTATCAAAAATCCAGATGAACCGTGCATATATAGTAAAGTTGTAGCCAGAAGTGTCGTATTCCTCGTCTTATACGTGGATGACATTCTATTGATAGGAAATGACATTCCTATGCTACAATCTGTCAAAGGATTCTTGTCACACAGGTTCTCCATGAAAGACCTGGGTGATACCTCGTACATTCTGGGGATCCGGATCTATCGTGATAGATCCAAGAGGATGTTGGGACTTTCGCAGTCCAGGTATATCGACACTGTACTGAAAAGATTCAGTATGGAAGATTCTAAGTGCGGTAATTTACCGGCTTGTCACGGAATCACCCTCTCCAAAGAGATGTCTCCCAAGACTGATTTGGAAAGGGAACGCATGTCTATTATACCCTACGCTTCTGCGGTAGGCTCTATAATATATGCGATGTTGTGTACCAGACCAGATGTAGCTTACGCACTGAGCGTGGTAAGCCGGTATCAGTCAGACCCAGGGGAGAAACACTGGATAGCAGTAAAGAACATTCTCAAGTACCTGAGAAGGACTAAGGAGATGTTCTTGGTTTACGGCGGAAAAGACCTCAAGTTGGAGGCCTTTGCTGATTCCGGCTTTCAGAGTGATAAGGACGATTCCAAGTCCATGTCGGGTTATGTCTTTACCCTCAATGGATGGGCGGTGTGCTGGAAGAGCTCCAAGCAGGACACCGTTGCTGACTCGACAATGGAAGCGGAGTATATAGCTGCTTGCGATGCCGCAAAAGAAGCAGTCTGGATGAAGAAGTTCCTAACAGAACTTCAGGTGGTTCCTACCATAGTTGATCCAATACCTCTGTATTGCGACAACAACGGAGCTATAGCTTTAGCGAAGGAACCAAGGTCCCATCAGAAGTCCAGACACATCTTGAGGCGGTATCACCTGATCAGGGAGATCATTGATCGTCAGGAGATCGAGGTTCGGAGAGTTGCTTCTGAAGAGAACATTGCTGATCCATTCACGAAGGCCCTACCTCAGATTCAGTTCGAGAGGCTACTCGAGATCATCGGTCTACGATATGCCAGTACATGGCCCTAGTGCAAGTGGGAGATTGTTAGTGTTTATGCCCTAGAAGGCCATTACTGTATCATACTAGTTTGTATATTACTTATTGGAAGCTTGGGATATTCACATGTATATAACAGTCTTGCTAAACATGGTAGTATGCTACTTGGTTTTTCTATCTTAATATGTGAGTGTACGTATTGATAGAGCTCTTAGGATCTTGCTAGTCTACCAGCGTTGTGATGGAAGTCACACTAGTGGGGGCTGGGTAGTCTACAAGCACATCCTTATTCAGGTCCCTGGTCGTTGGATTATCGAGACAGAGCATCGATACTCCGGAGTAGACTGGTGTGTACGCTTCTTATCCCAGTTGGGGAGATGGTTTGTCCCACAGCCGTCAGTACGTCGTACTAGAGATACTATGCAGGTGCTCGTTAGGTTACGGGTACACCGGACAGGACTCACAGGGAACTGTTGGTTGGTTTGATACCAGTCGTCAGTGAGCAGTTCCCAGGTGACATGAGTACAACATAGTCCGCAGACTTGACACTGCTACTTCGCCTCGAGTGTGTCCCACTGTTCTTAGATTGCTACCCTACCACGGCTCAAAGGAGTCGTGCAAAAAGGTAGCAGTTGGGTGCAGTCCCGAGCACTTGGAGGCAGTGGCGGTTAGACAGGATTCGTCCCTCCCGGTATTGGGAGTAGATATCGTGCTGTGTCAGAGAGCCATTACGCAAAGTCCCTGGCCAGGGCAAGCGAGATTTGCTGGTAGGTTCCAGTAGTTTCTCAGGGTGTAATGGGCTTCCCTCCGACACGACTTATACCGCTATTAGGGGACTGACACTTGCCGCCCCCCTAGGCCCGATATGCGATAGTCTTGGACGAACGGACCGGACTGTATGGAGATTGTCACATCAGACTCAGTAGGAGTTCGGATGGGTTTCCTCATCGGCCTTCTTATCGACAACTACCTGGGGACCGTTACGTACAGCTAGTGCCGCTTGCGGTCTGTGGTTAAACCCACTGCCAGCGTAGTAGTCGAGTCTCTAGAGTCCCACACAGAGAGTTTCCTACTCCAGGCGAAACGATATAGAGGTCGTATGGTTTTGCGACAAAGGGTTCGGACGCATACGTGCGTTTACGCGCGTACGACTTTCGGACAGTTTTTACCAGTCGGCTTTGGTTTAAGCCAGTTACTGGTATCCGGTTATTGGATTTATACAGTCTAAAGTTTTTCCGTATTTTTACGGATCGGAGGGGCGTTCTCGTAATTACTCGAGAAGCTTCTAGAAGATGGTGACTAAGGAGGGTTATGTGTCATTTGCATTAAATGAGTTTAGTGAGTCATGAGGGTGATTCATGCATATCATTAATGCATGATAAATGCTTAGTGAGTCATGACAATGAATCACCATTAGATATTTGTGAAGCATGCTTATTCATTATGTATTATTCTTTTGTTCAAAAATAAGAATGCTTCATATATATTATGATAACTTACTATTCTCATCATAATATTATTCACATTCTCTCTCCTCAAGCTCACTCTCTTCAAAAGACTAATCCTCACCCCTCATGTGTTGAGATCTAGGATTAGTTAGACTAAACAATCCATAACCATCACTCTATCTCAATCTATCTTCTTTGATTAGCAATCCAAAAGGGTTAGTTGCCTCAAGTTTAGAGGCTAAGCTTGGAGTTTTGCTCTCGGGTGGATCGTCTACTACAAAGAGAAGGCCGAGGAGGACGAGGAGATCGTAAAGACGAAGGACTTGGTTCGATAGGTATAATCCCTAAGCATAGTAGTTTAGAACAACTATATGTTTGGTTAGTTATCGTTTAGCTTCGATTCAAGCGGTTAGTCGATGTTTGTTCACTAAACAAGTTCGTTTTTGAAAATTCCGCCTCCCCACAAGTATTGGGGTGTAGAACATCGACTTACACATGTATCACTATCCTTGCAAAAATATTTTCAGGTGACCCGGGTGTTAGCAGATTTCCAAATACAATCACAGAATCCAAAATTCTTCCGATATCGGGTTTCTAAATCCATATTCCAGGTCCTAGTCTCAGGTTTAGTCCCATATAACATCACAACAGGGACTGTAGTTCCTAATTACACCTCAATTCACCTTGTAATCAATTCATACCCTAAACCCTAACCAGGTTTTTCCTAAGTCCACAAAATCACACAATATCAGTTCAAATCTAACCTGGGGGCATAAGTAAAGGAAACACTAAGCTAATGGTTCAAAAAATACCTCATTTGGCAACTCAAGAAAATTCTTGAGTTGCCCCAAGTAGTCAAAACCTTTCCTTTCTTGGTCCAATGTGTTGCTTGTGAGCTTGTGCATCATTTTAATGAAGTGGGGTTGATGTTTTGATGAAGGAATGAGGGTGTTTGTGAGGGTGTATAGGAGGGGGGGGGAGAGGGCAGCAGCTTGAGAGGGAGAGGAGAACAGAAATGAAGGGGATGATGAAGGGAGACCAAGTCAAGAGACCCCTCACCTCACTCTCTCTCATGCCCATACCTATATATTTTATTCCTTTCCACTTTCTTTTCTTTTCTTTTCTCCTCCCTAATAATCCAACAACCATGAAATAAAACATGTATGAAAGCCATAGGAATAAGCAACAAGTGAAAAATATAGATATGGTGCATGTTTTGCACAAATATGCTAAAAATCCGATTAGCGATTTTTAATCGCGATTAGCACTAAAATAGCATATAATTAATCATAAAAACTTAAAAATGGCATAATTCGCATTAAACACCCTCTTCTAGTAATCTATAATTTTCCAAAATTTTCCCCAATTTATCGGTATTTAATTATACCGAAATATTAAAATATTCATTAAAAATAATATTAAATCATAAAAATTCCCAAAAATAATATTTTATTTTTTTGAAATGTTACAATTTCATCCACGTGCAATACGAGAATGACCACCATACTCTCTACAACCTTTTTGTATTTACAAGGTTCATCTACCATTTTGATGAAGTCAAACACTTTGACTACCACATCAAAACAGATGTTCTAACTTCGCGATGCCTGCTTTAACCCGTAAAACAACTTGCACACGTTTCTGCTGCTCCCACTGTCTATGAAGCTCTCTGGCTGTGTACTTGTAGACGCCCTCTTCTAAATCATTATTTAGAAAAAGTAGTCATGACACCCAACCATCAGATATCATAGTCATGGTATGTAGCAATGGCAAGTAAGATCTGGATGGACTTAAGCATAGTCACTGGAGAAAAAAATTCATCATTATCCATGCCTGGTCAATGACGAGAACCTTTTGCAACGAGTCTACCTTTGAAAGTCTCAACTTTTCCATCCACACCACATAATCTTCTCAAGATATACTTGCTCTTGATGGGGATTTAACCCTTCAGATATAGCAACCAAAGTCCATGCTTTGTTGGTGTATATAGATTCCATCTCAGATCGCTTAGCATCCATCCATTCTTACAGAGTCCCCACTCTTGATGGCCTGCTCGATACTAGTTGGGTCATCATCTCTCATGATGCAATCCTCACTCCCACTGTCTTCGAGAAACCTAAGTATCTCTCAGGCGGATGAGGAACCCTACCAGATCGGCGGAGAGGCTGAGCTTCGTTGGGAACTATTGAATACTTCGGTTCTACCAAATCATTAGCTGTAGTTTGTATAGCTGGAACTCATTCCAGTTCGACCTCATGACCATAAATTTCTTTCCAAAATAAATTCATTTTCCTAAAAAGGTGGCATGCCGAGAAATAAAACACCTTTTGTTTCTCGGTGTGGTAGAAGATATTCCCTTGCGAATGCTTAGGATATCCAACAAACTTCTACAGAATTGACCTTGCCTCGAGCTTGTCCGAATTTTTCTTTTAGACATAGGCCGAACAACCCAAATCTTAACATGCTTAAGAGATGGGCTATTCCCATACCATATAATATATGGAGTGTTAGGCACTGATTTGATTGGAAGCTAATTCAATAGGTATGCTGCTTCTTCAAGCGCATAACCCCGAAAGGAAACAGGAAACTCAGCAGTACTCATCATAGAGCGCACCATATCTTATAGGGTGTGATTGCTCCGCCCTGATACACCGTTGTGCTATGGTGTATACGGTGGAGTAATGCTGAGAGAGAATCTCATTCTCCTGCAGAATAGTCCAAGAATTCGATGCACAAGTATTCTCCTCCTTGATCCCATCAAAGGACATAATACTTATAGCCGTTATAGTTCTCTACATCGGATTTATATTCATTGAATTTCTCAAAAGCTTCAAGCTTGTGTTTCAATAGGAACACATGTCCGAATCCTGAGAGATCAACAGTGAATATAATGAAGTACAAAGAACCAGTCCTGGCATGTGCAGACAGGAGACCACATACATCATCATGTATCTGTCCCAAGAGTTCACTAACCCTTTCTTTGTTTTAAGTAAATGGAGTTATGGTCATCTTATCTTTGTGACATGACTGGCAAGTTTTACCAGATGTAAATTCAAACTGATTTAAATATACATCTTAATGTAACTTAGTTAGTCGGGTCGCATTGATATAACTTAGTCTACAATGCCATAAGTAGGATTCGTTCATTTCTGAACTCTTCCTCTTGTGTGTGTTCTGTATGTTAAGAACTGCGGTTTGATTTAGAACGTTTATGCTACTAGATAACGTTCCTGATCTGATACACTCTAGATATAGGAAATGTTCAAAACATTATCCAACAATACAAAATTATATCCTTCTTCAGTAAATAAAGAAACTGATATAATGTAGCATATCAGGTTCGGTATCGAATAACATTTGTTCAGAATCAATCTATTTGGTAATACAAGGTGATATTTACCAATTGATTGGGCTGCAACAATTGCACCGTTCTCTATACTTAGAGACATATCACCCTATTCTCAGTTCTCTACCTTTCTGTAGCCCATGTAACAGATTACATATGTGGGATCCAGATCCGGTATCAAATACCCAGGACATAGAGGATACTGAGAAACAGTTCTCTATAATGAACATACCCGAAGAAGATGCATCAATCATGCACTTTCTTCGTATGGGCGGCATGAGAATCCTAGTATTCCCCTATTTCTTGCTCGGTCTTATAACAATTATTAGATGGAGCGGAACCAACGTTCCCCAGCTCAGTATGACAAGCGGGTTCGGTCAATATATCCATATTATTATCTTGATTAAGGCGTGACATGGTCACTACCTGGAAAGAGAGAGAAAAGAAAAAACTCTGTGTGCGCTCTTGCAAGATTAGATTGGTTATATATTTTATCTAATTAGGATGGCTCCTATTGTTTTTATCAAATCTTCCCTCAAACCTTTAAAGGAAAGACTAGCCGGGATTAATTACACTCTACAAGTTCGCCAATCTTTCAGCCAGGCCAGTGCCGGTACTTTGAGGGAGGTTCCTCATGCTTTCGTACGGACCTAATTAAAATAAATCTCATTTTCTCAGGGGCGTAACCCCGTTGACACCTTTCTAGACACCTACTTGATCGGCTAATTGTAAAGTGCAAAACTCTCTCAGGAGTAACAATTACTCGCAGTGGGTATCAGGATCTAACTATCACATAGAAGGTATGCAATCTCATTGCAAATTTCAACATTTGAAACTCCCGATAATGGTTTTTACCCTTAGTGACTTATGACTATAACTATGGTCAATAAATCATAAGCACTAGTCAAGTTCTACCCATTATTTCGTGATTAATTAGACCCACCCATATGACCCTTAACTATGGTCAACAAAGTCACTTGACTGTCCTAACTAATCGCATCATATGCTGTATAGGAAGACATCACTTAGCTACCGTACACTGCGCCTTAACTATGGTCAACAAACACAGTACGAATACTAAGTAATCTACTTCCTAAAATGACGGAGGGTTGCGGATGATTTTTAAGAAAACCTTTAACGCTTTGAACTTGATATTGTTGTATAATCAAATGGTTTTAAAAGGAGTGGCTTAAGCTCCGCATTTTGAAACTTTACTTTTTCGTAAAAAGCCGAGTGGGTTTTAAATTCGATTCTACAACATCTTTAGATTTATTTTCTTTCATTAATCTCATTAATGAATGTCTCATCTATTAAGTTACCTAAGTATCACAGATAAATACAACGTACGCTTATGCCATCCGCATTCGCCACGAAGTCCCGTCGTGCACCGTTAGGTTAGGTAACTAACGGGAGAGCGGAGCAGGGCTAGCGCGGGTGAATAACATAAGCAACGCCTATAATATATCATATATATTATATAATGTATCCATCCCAGAATATAAAGTGATCACATCACAGAATATCAGCAGCAGAAGACAACATATGAAATATTGGATATACTAGGATTTCCGGATTTTAATTTAAGCCTGTATAAAACACAGATTGCATGGTCGTGATGCATAGCCAAAACCCACATCCCAAGACCCCTACGAGAGCGGAAAGCAACCCTTCAAATTCTAGAGTTAGGAGACCCAGACTCGACTCCTCGAGATGGCCTCCCACTGGACTTTAGAACCCGGTTACTTGTGCTCCCCTCCCTGGGCCTATCCTAATGCGGAAAAGTGAATAATATACATCAACGGTGACATCTTCCTCAACCCGGAAGTGCTCCAATAAAATAATATTACATACAAGTTTTTACATGAATGAAAATGAAAACTGTCATCTCACATAAAAAAAACCCGGCTATTCAAACACGACGATCCAATATAACATATCCCAGCAACCCATAACATCACATATCATCAACGTAAATAAATATACGTATCCCAATTGTCGTTAACATATAGCAATGAAACCGGCGATACCCCACATATTACACTTACGGTCGCAGAAAAGAAAGTGAAAACTACAACAGTTGGAATCCGCAACCACCTTAGACATCATAAACCCGTAATATCTCATATTGCGGATTTCATGCCTAACAATATGAATTCCATAGAAATCACACGCTTAACAATTATAAACCCCGCATTTTAGTCTCGATATTGAAAACACTTTTCAAAAACAAGGCGGGCAATTCAATAAGATTCCCGACATCCCGATCGAATGCTCATCGGAAACTTTAGTAGACGGCTGCACCCCTGATACCGACGACGAAGTGCACTTAGGTGGAACACCGCGGCCGCGGGCACCCGGACGGAAGCTTTATCAATGGGCTTCTCCTACAGTCATTTGGTCGGGGCTATGGGGCGTGTCTATCTAGTAAAGTTACCCGGCGAGTATTCGCGTAAACTACGTGATGCGATGAACTTTTGATCCATATCAAAATTCCGTGGCAATCGATCAAATGAGACTAAATTGCAAGATTTATAAAATTCAAATGTTGTGGATTCCAAGTATTGTATCCCATCACAAATATCCGGACTGCGTTAAAATTTTCGATCGATTCATCAAAGTCCCATAATTCCCCGAGAGCTCAATACTTGAGCACAGTTCAAAAATACCCAGAACATGGCACAACACCTATAGACCGGCCGTGAAGGGAAAACCGAAGCATCATTAATGGCACTGCGGAACTGTCGCAAACCCCAAGATTCAAAGTGGTTCCATGGTCATTTATCATGACCCGAAATATTAGGTCGTAATCAGCACTTGAATCACGCCACGTCTAAAGGCGTAACGGAATTCAAGTAAGCTGAAACCCAGAAATCTAAACCTTTTTTTTTGAAAAATAAAGGAGGTGAGGTTTTGAAATAAGGGTATAATGAAATCAAGTTTTCTTAATGCATAGAATAGGAACATGAAAAATGCAAGTGGATTATGCAAGTTTGAAAACATGTTTCGTCTTTCTAAAATTTTGGGCAGCACCTCCTTTGTATATTTTGAACCAAAACCACATATACAAGATAATAATAAAGGCATCCCCAAGCGGGAGCTAGCTCTTCGCCAAACGGCGGATCACAACCACACAAGACAATATATATAAGTATACGATGCCCAATGGTGAAGATCACCACAAAGATAAAGAAATAAGGAAGACAACAAAACCACAAGTAGCGGAAAACCCCTCGCTCTAAGTCTCGCAACCACAATCTCACTAAGTCTCATTACTTATACAATTTACTAATTTTGATTGATATAGTTGACTAGATACAATATAAAATATAAATACAAGAGTGGGTACGATACAAATACCCCACCTGCCAATGCAAAACACTCAAATAAAGCTATGTGCCAGCGATGCCGCTACGGATCCATGCGGTCAACCTGCAAGAACTGTAGCACAACGGGGGTGACTTGCCAACTCGTGAGTAGAAAAACATCTACAAGTAGAAATCGAATAAACAACGACTCCTAGGTCAACTATATCATACAGGTAATACTATGATATCTAGGGTGACCGGGTCTGTATATGTGCCAACACTAATATAAATGTCAATCAGCATGTGGATATCATCCAACAATATAATCAATTTATGTATGTTTGTGGATCTCGTCCAACCATAATCAATGTATGTATGCATGTGGATCTCGTCCAACCATAATCAAAGTATGTATGCATGTGGATCTCGTCCAACCATATAATCAGTGTATGTATGCACGTGGAAGTTTGAGAATATAAATTAACAGGTGTCCCACGCGACACATCAAAATCATGGAACCTGGGTGTCCAACATCGACACCCGAAAATATCATGAAACCCGTGTCCAGCATCGACACGTAAATCCTTATATCTCAGGCTCCGTCAGTCCGGATCGGCCCACGGGCTCTGTCAGTCCGGATCGGCACACATCATCTCTCGACTCTGGTCGGTATCCTCTGGATATCCGCCGAGCCCAAATACTATCACCGGTAGGTGGTGGTCCCTCTGCCAGGCTCACCGTCTACTGCACAACAGATCCATTCTCGCCCCGGGGTACCATACCGGGTCCACCATGCACCCGCAATCGGCTTCGTCCACTCCTCGAGTCGGGTTTCACATGTCACACGTCTCAGAACCGAGAAAACGCATGGTGGACGCACTGAAATATCATATCAAGAGAAACCAGGTTTTTAAAACAATACATACTTTCTTTTAAAATGACCACGGTTCTCAAATCCAGAAATCTCATGAAAACAGCATATCTCAATGCGTAAAAGCGTAAAGCATGATGTATGCGACGTATAACAGAAATGTAAGTATATCCGTATATCATGCAACATGGAACAGTAATATGCATATGTCGAGGGAAAACCGCTCTTTTAAATGAATCCAGTTTTAAAATATATCATGCGGTTCCCAAATCTCCAAAATCAAATACAACATCGTATAATGGTGCATATGTGTGTTAGTTATATGTATGCCCTAGAGGCCATTACTGTACATTGGATGTATATTGTAGTGGATGCTGGGACATATATAGGGAGGACTTTCTTGCTCGACATGATAGTATGCTATCTGGTTGATTTTTACCTTAACGTGTACACTGATTGTCTCTCTGTTACATGTTGGTAAAGCCCTTAGGATCTGTACTTGACTACCTGGACTATGATGCGGATCATACTAGTGGGGACATGGTAGTCCATAAGTACATCCTTGAAAGTCCCTAGTCGTGGGTGTATCGAGACGGGGCATCGATATACCAGAGTAGACTAGCGTATACCTTCTCGACCCATACAGATGGGCGATGGATGATCCCATATCCATTGGTGTTTGACATCAGAGATGATATACGGGTGCTCAGTAGAGACTGGGTACACTGGACGGACTCGCCGAGAACTCCCAGATGGTATTATACCTCACGTCAGATGGCAGTTCTCTGGTGACACTGGTACAGAGTAGTCTGTTGACCCGAGATCGTCATAGAGTCTTGTGTGGTTCCTACTGTGCTTTGATTTCCATCTTACCATGTCCAAGAGGGCGTGCAAAACGGTGGTTTTTGGGTACAGTCCCGAGTCATATGGAGGCAATGAGCGATAGGAGGGGATTCGTCTCTCCCGGTATAGGGGGTTGATGTTGCGCTGTGTTCGATTGGCTATAACAAGAAATCCCTGGCCAGGGTTGCTGAGATTTACTGGTAAGTGTTACCAGTAGTTTCTCGAACAGTTATAGACCTCATATCGACACGACTTATCGAGCTATTGGGGTCTGACGTTTACCACCCCTAGGCGAGATATGCGACATATCAGACGATCAGACCGGACTGTACGGTAGTGTTACTGGTCGGATTCACTGGAGTGTGAGCGGGCTTGCTCGTCGATCTTCAGATCGCTCAATACCCGGGTGGCCGTTACGTTTAGCAGACCGCTTGCGGCTTGTGGGTGTTTGATATGATCATCGCCTGCTGCCGGCGTATTGACGAGTCTTTAGAGTCCTACACAGAGGTTTCCTGGCTCAAGCGAAACGAAATAGGAGCGCATATGAGATATATGCGGGACCGAGAATAATGCGTGTATGTGATACCGTATTCCATTCTCGCGATGAATGAATCGATTAGGTTATATGCGATATACCCTAGTTATCGAATCAAAGGTTGATTCGATAAGCCGATACATAGGATACTAGTCGGTTATATGCGATATGACCGGATCGTTAAATCAAGTGTTGATTTAATGATTTAATGTATAATTATATATTTGATATATTGCTTTGCATTAACTAGTATTGGTTCACTTTAAGATGGATTTTCTCACTCGGATGTGCGCATTATATATGTGATATGATTTTGTGCACTAGCTTGTAT
Organism: Agapanthus africanus; assembly: GCA_030015575.1. NCBI lineage: Eukaryota > Viridiplantae > Streptophyta > Magnoliopsida > Asparagales > Amaryllidaceae > Agapanthus > Agapanthus africanus. The sequence continues at coordinate 464,503,822 of CM057340.1, forward strand.
CATGTTTGATGATACATGCATTTTAGTTAAGTGTAAAGTATTAAACCTTGGTTAATGAATAGGTTAGGGTTTATTATTTGTTATTCATTTATCTTGTTTAATTATCCATTTATTTATGATAAATGAATAAAAGAAAATGAATTGAAATGGTTGCTAATTTTGGATTCTAGTTGAAGCTTCTTGATCTTTTGACTAAGTGACCATTTTGTCTCTAGCTTGACCCTAACCATTCCTTTAACCATGATTGATTCTCTACACATTACCATGGTTAAAGATTATGATAAGTATTCTTTTATTTTATATTTTCTAATAACTTATCATAATATTTTACCATCTTCTTCTTCATTTCTTCAAGTGAAGAAAGCTTGCCTCCATCAATGGCAAGTGATGAAAAGGAGTGTGAACTCCAAATCTAAAGTCTACCCACTTCCTATTTCTTCATCCTCTACCTCTTGCCAAGTAGTAGAGTGTGTTTTCTTCACAAGTTTCTTGACTTGGTGAAGTCGGAGCTTGATTTAGCGATGCCTCGACGTAGATCATCTTCGGCATGGACATCGATGACCTAGCCCGTCCATTCTCCGATGAAGCCGACGCTAGAGCCTGGGACTTGTTATGGACAGCGAGGAGACTTCATTGCGGAGCTATGGAGGTGGAGCACTGGATCTACAAAGGTTGTATTTCCGTTTTCTCATTAGTTAAGTGTTAACTAGTTATCTTTTCGCCTAGAAATCTAGCTAACGATCCGTACACTAGGGTTTCTCGGCACCATATTTTTTGAAATTGGCATGATCGATGCCTTGTGAGACATCTTGAGGGTGCCTAGGATCCCTACAGTGGTATCAGAGCCTAGCTAGAGCCTTAGGCGAAGTCTAGACGGAGTTTGAAGTCCGAACGAACCCGTAACCCGATCACAAACTTGCTCTCTGTACATTTTTTAAAAACTGGGTTTTTTCAAGATTAAAAATGCTTAAAAAATTCAGCAGGGAATTTTAAGAATTACGACGCAAAAATTTACTGATGAACAGTACAAACCGCGGCGGAACCGCGGCAGAAGCCTGGCTTCTGCGGCGGTTCCGCGGCGGAATGATGACGTCATCGTACACTGTTTGCACAGTAACTCCTATTATATTATGCTGGAATTTCTGGGTATTTTTAAAATTTATTCAAGAGTTGAATTTTCTGGAGTTGTTTTGGGGATTCGGTGTTTCGATCGGGGTATCAAATTTTGTCTATTTGGCTTTCCGGATAAATTTTAGAATATGTTAAAAAGTTCGACCGGATATAAATACCCAATTTTTCCCCTGTCGGGAAATTTCCAAGAGTTGGATTTTTCCGTAGTTTAACGACGTTCTAAGTAGTGCAAGTAACGCGATGGACCCTCTAGAAGACAACAAACCTTAACTCGATTATGTGACCGTCTTGAACTGCCCTTTGAACCTTCGGGTTTGGGGCAGTACGGCGTGCCACATGTGAGGCGTTGGCTTGACCCTTCTACGGCTGGACCGTTGGTACTGAGGCACGAACTGAATGTTGTTAGACTTATTTCATGTGTTGGATTGTATCGGGAAAACTTGGGTGTTCGATTGTTCGATCGGAAAGTTTAACATTTTCTGTTTATCTGGAATGTGATACAATAATTGGAATTCACAAAGCGTTATGAGATAACAGAATGAATATTATAAACATAGCAGTTTAGTCTCACTTGATCGGTTGCCACGGAATTTTGATGTGATCAAAAGTCCGTCGCAATCACGTAGCGTACGCGGATACTCGCCGATAAACTTAATAGACAGCCTCGCTCCATAGTCCCGACCAAGTGACTGTAGGAGAACCCCGTCGCCGAAAGCATCCATTCGGGTGCTCGCGGCAGCGGTGTTCCGCCTTGGTGCACTTCGTTGACGGTATCGGGGGTGCGGCCGCCTACTAAAGTTTGCGACGAGCATTCGATCAGGATGTCGGAATCCTGTTGAATTGCCCGACTTGATATTGAAAAGTGTTTTCGATTTTGAGACTAAAATGCGGGGTTTATAATTGTTAGGCATGCGATGTCTAAGGAATTCATTTGGTCAGGCATGCGATGTCTGAGGAGATTGCGGATTCCAACTGTTGTAGTTTTACACTTTCTTTTCTGTGACCGTAAGTGTAATATGTGATATCGCCGGTTTCGTTGCTATATGTCAACGACAATTGGGATACGCATGTTTACTTACGTTGATGACATGTGATGTTATGTGTTGCTGGATATGTTATATTGGATCGTCGTCTTTGAATAGCCGGGGGTTTTTATGTGAGATGAGTGTTTTTCATTTTCATTCATGTAAAAACTTGTATGTAATATTCTTTTATTGGGGCACTTCCAGGTTGCGGAAGTTGTCACCGTTTGTATATTATTTACTTTTCCGCACTAGGATAGACCCAAGGAGGGGAGCACAAGTAACCGGGTTCTGGAGTCCAGTGGGAGACCAACTCGAGGAGTCGAGTCCGGGTCTCCTAACTCTAGAATTGTTAGGGTTGCTTGCCGCTCTCGTAGGGTTCTAGGGGTGTGGGTTTGGCTATTCATCACGACCGTGGAATCCGTGTTTTATACTGGCTCGTATTGAAAACACGGACGTCCTAGAATATCCAATATTTCATATGATTCTTCTGCTGCGATATCTGTGATGTGATCATGTGATGTTCTGTGATAGATACACTATATAGTATATATGATATATTATATAGGCGTTACTTATGTTTTACACCCGCGCTAGCCCTGCCCCGCTCTGCCGTTAGTTACCTAACCTAACGGTGCACGAGGGGACATCGAGGCGAATGCAGATGGCATAAGTGTACGTCGTATTTATCTGTGATGTTTAGGTACTTAAATGATGGGACTTCATTAATATGATTAATGAAATAAAAGAAACCTAAGATGTTGTAGAATCGAATTTCAAAATAAAACAGGTAGCTAAAGTTCTTGCTTTGCACAGCGGTATATATGATATATCCTGCACCTTATTCGATAAGGAAAGGACCGAGATCCCTCCACCGGGAGTGACTCCTTTAGCAATAACTGGCAGATGCTACACACTCGGTTTGTCTTTTGATTGCTTTTAAGAGTTTTTGCTTTGCACAGTGATATATATGATATATCCCGCACCTCATTCGACGAGGAAAGGACCGACGATCCCTTCACCGGGAGTGACTCCTTTAGCAAAACTAGAAAAGCCTCAAAAACACTCCATTTTAAAATTCATTTGATTCTACAACGATATCAAGTTCATTACGCAATAGGTTTTCAGAAAAACCTGTCGTAGCCCTCCGTCAATTCAGATAAGTATTAGTTAGTATTCGTGCTGCGGTTGTTTGGCATACGTCAAGGCGTAGTGTACGGTAGCTAACTAGTGCTTATCTGCCAGCATATGATGCGATTGGATTAGGGTATTCGTACGACGTTGTTTGGCATGCGTCAAGGGTCGTGCGGGTGGGTTTAATTCAATCAAGAAATGTACGGGTTGAACTTGACTAGCAGACTATGGGTTGTTTGGCATGCGTCAAGGTCATAGCGAGCTAGGGGCAAAATATTATCGGGAATTTCAAGTGTTGAAATTTGCAATGAGATTGCATACCTTCTATGAGATAGTTGGATCCCGATACCCGCTGCGAGTAAGAGTTACTCCTAGGAGAGTTTTATACATTACAATTAGCCGATCAAGTAGGTGTCTAGAAAGGTGTCAACGGGGTTACGCCTCTGGGAAAACGAGGTTTACATTAATTAGGTTCGTGCGAAAGCACGGGGGACCTCCCTCAAAGTACCGACACTAGCCTGGCTGAAAGATTGGCGAACTTGTAGTGTGTAATTAATCCCGGCTAGTCTTTCCTTTTAGGGTTTGAAGGAAGATTTGATAAAAAGCAGTGGGAGCCATCCTGATTAGATAAAATAATAACCAATCTATTCTTGCAAGAGCGCACGCTGAGTGTTTTCTTCTCTCTCTCTCCAGGTAGCGACCATATCACGCCTTAATCAAGATAATAATACGGAATATTGACCGAACCCGCTTGTTATACTGAGCTGGGGAACGTTGGTCCCGCTCCAACTTATAATTGTTATAAGACAGAGCAGGAAATTGGGGAATACCAGATTTCCCGTGCCGCCCAAACGAAGAGAGTGCATGCTGATGCATCATCTTCGGGTGTGTTCATTACAGAGAACTGTTTCTCAGTATCCTTTACGTCCTGGGTATGTGATACCAGATCAGGATCCCAGATATGTAATATGTTACATAGGGCTACAGATAGGTAAAGAACTGAGAACGGGTGATAAGTTTCATGAGGCAGAAAACGGGGCAAGTGTTGCAGCCAAGTCTGTTGGTCACTGTCACCCTCTATTACGAATACATTGATTCTGAACAAATGCTATTAGATACCGAACCTGATATACAAAATCATATCAGTCTCTTTATTAGTAAAGAAAGGATATAATTTTGTATTGTTGGATAATGTTTTGAACATTTCCTATATCAAAAGTTGATCGGTTCAGGCACGTTATCTAAAAGCATTGATGTTCTAAATCAAACTACAGTTCTTAGTATATGGAACACACATAAGAGGAAGAGTTCAGAAATGAACGGATCCTTCTTAAGGTATTGTAGACTAGGTCAGATCAATGCGACCCGACTGGCTAGAGTTACATAAAGATGCATATTTAAATTAGTTTGAACTTACATCTTGTGAAACTCGCCAGTCATGTCACAAAGATAAGATGACCACAGCTCCGTTTATTGGAAACAGAGAAAGAGTTAGTAAACTCTTGGGATGATACATGTTGATGTATGTAGATCCCCAGTCTACATATGCCAAGACTGGTTCTTTGTACTTCATTACATTCTCTGATAATCTCTCAAGATTCAGACATATGTTCCTGTTGAAACACAAGTCCGAACCTTTTGAGATATTCACAGAATATAAGTTAGAAGTAGAGAAACAATACGGGTATAAGTATTATGTCCTTTGATGAGATCGAGGAGGAGAATACTTGAGCACGGAAATCCTGGACTATTTTAAAGGAGAATGAGATTCTCTCTCGGCATTACTCCTCCGTATACACCATAGGACGATGGTATATCGGGGCGGAGCAGATACACCCTATTTTGATATGGTGTGCTCTATGATGAGTACTGCTGAGTTACCTATTTCCTTCTTGGGGGTTATGCACTTATGAAGTTGCATACCTATTGAATTAGGTTCCAATCAAATCAGTTGCCTACCATTCCATATGAGATATGGAAAGGGAAGAGCCCATGTCTTAAGCTAGTTAAGATTTGGGGTTGTCCGGCCTATGTTTAAAAGCAAAATCCGGACAAGCTCGAGGCAAGATCTGTAATGTAGAACTGGAAAGGTTCCAGCTATACAAACTACAGCAGATGATTTGGTAAAACCAAATGATTCAATAGTTACCAACGAACCTCAGCCTCTCTGCCGATCTAGTAGGGTTTCTCACCCACCTGAAAGATACTTCGGTTTCTCTATGACAGTGGGAGCGAGGACTGCATCATGAGATGATGACCCAACTAGTTTCGAGCTGGCCATCAGGAGTAAGACTCTGTGAGCATGGCTGGATGTTTATCGATCTGAGATGGAATCCTTATACACCAACAAAGTATGGACTTTGGTTGCTATATCTGAAGGGTTAAATTCCCATCAGGAGCAAGTATATCTTGAGAAGATTACTTGGTGTACATGGAAAAGTTGAGACTTTCAAAGCTAGACTTGTTAAAAGTTTGCATCATTGACCAGGTGTGGATAATGATGAAACCTTTTCAAGTAGCTATGCTTAAGTCCATCCAGATCCTACTTGTCACGGCTACATACCATGACTGCGATATCTGGTGGTTGGGTGTCTTGACTGCTTTTCTAAATAATGATTTAGAAGAGAGCGTCTATAAGTACACAGCCAGAGGGCCTCGTAGACAGTAGGAGCAGCGGAAACGTGTGCAAGATGCTTTATAGGATAAAGCAGGCATCGCGGAGTTGGAACATCTGTTTTGATGGATTAGTCAAAGAGTTTGACATCATCAAAATGGTAGATGAACCTTGTATAAACAAAAAGGTAGTAGGGAGTATGGTGGTGATCCTCGTAGAGTACGTGGATGACATACTCTTGATAAGAAAGGAGTTTCCTATGCTACGCTCGATCAATCTCCGTTTATCACAATGATTCTCCATATAGGATCAAAATGATACCTCCTAAATCCTGAGTTTTTTTTGATCTATGAGATAGATTTAAATGGATGTTAGGATTCTCACTAGTTGTAGTGAGATGGTATCAATCGATCCTGACGAGAATCACTGGAAGGGTTCCAGGGTGATAAAGACGACTGAATGTCAGTCACAGGCATTGTCTTTACCCTCAGTAAAGGGACGGTATGTTGGAAGAGTTCCAAGCTAGATACCTTGGCATACTAGACGATAAAGGCTGAATACATCGCTACTTAAGATGCTACCATAGAGGCAGTCTGGGTGTATAATAGTTTATGAGATGAACTTCGTTCCTACCATTGTGAGACAAAGGAGTTGTGGCTTATGCCAAGGAACACCCGTCCCATCAGTGACCCAGGCGTATTCTGAGGCCGCATCACCTGATCATGGAGATAGTTGATCTCCAGGGTGATCGAGGTAAGGAGAGTAGATTCAGAGGACAACACAGCGGATCCACTCACAAAGGCCTGTTCCCAGAGAGAGACTTTTATGGGATGATTGAGTATGAGATACTACAACCACTGCTACAGATGGCCCTACTGCAAGTGGGAGATTGTTAGTTATATGTATGCCCTAGAGGCCATTACTGTACATTGGATGTATATTGTAGTGGATCCTGGGACATATATAGGGAGGACTTTCTTGCTCGACATGATAGTATGCTATCTGGTTGATCTTTACCTTAACGTGTACACTGATTGTCTCTCTGTTACATGTTGGTAAAGCCCTTAGGATCTGTACTTGACTACCTGGACTATGATGCGGATCATACTAGTGGGGACATGGTAGTCCATAAGTACATCCTTGAAAGTCCCTAGTCGTGGGTGTATCGAGACGGGGCATCGATATACCAGAGTAGACTAGCGTATACCTTCTCGACCCATACAGATGGGCGATGGATGATCCCATATCCATTGGTGTTTGACATCAGAGATGATATACGGGTGCTCAGTAGAGACTGGGTACACTGGACGGACTCGCCGAGAACTCCCAGATGGTATTATACCTCACGTCAGATGGCAGTTCTCTGGTGACACTGGTACAGAGTAGTCTGTTGACCCGAGATCGTCATAGAGTCTTGTGTGGTTCCCACTGTGCTTTGATTTCCATCTTACCACGTCCAAGAGGGCGTGCAAAACGGTGGTTTTTGGGTACAGTCCCGAGTCACATGGAGGCAATGAGCGATAGGAGGGGATTCGTCTCTCCCGGTATAGGGGGTTGATGTTGCGCTGTGTTCGATTGGCTATAAAAGGAAATCCCTGGCCAGGGTTGCTGAGATTTACTGGTAAGTGTTACCAGTAGTTTCTCGAAAAGTTATAGACCTCATATCGACACGACTTATCGAGCTATTGGGGTCTGACGTTTACCACCCCTAGGCGAGATATGCGACATATCAGACGATCAGACCGGACTGTACGTTAGTGTTACTGGTCGGATTCACTGGAGTGTGAGCGGGCTTGCTCGTCGATCTTCTGATCGCTCAATACCCGGGTGGCCGTTACGTTCAGCAGACCGCTTGCGGCTTGTGGGTGTTTGATATGATCATCGCCTGCTGCCGGCGTATTGACGAGTCTTTAGAGTCCTACACAGAGGTTTCCTGGCTCAAGCGAAACGAAATAAGAGCGCATATGAGATATGTGCGGGACCGAGAATAATGCGTGTATGTGATACCGTATTCCATTCTCGCGATGAATGAATCGATTAGGTTATATGCGATATACCCTAGTTATCGAATCAAAGGTTGATTCGATAAGCCGATACATAGGATACTAGTCGGTTATATGCGATATGACCGGATCGTTAAATCAAGTGTTGATTTAATGATTTAATGTATAATTATATATTTGATATTGCTTTGCATTAACTAGTATTGGTTCACTTTAAGATGGATTTTCTTACTCGGATGTGCGCATTATATATGTGATATGATTTTGTGCACTAGCTTGTATCATGTTTGTTGATACATGCTTTTTGGTTAAGTGTAAAGTATTAAACCTTGGTTAATGAATAGGTTAGGGTTTATTATTTGTTATTCATTTATCTTATTTAATTATCCATTTATTTATGATAAATGAATAAAAGAAAATGAAATGAAATGGTTGCTAATTTTGGATTCTAGTTGAAGCTTCTTGATCTTTTGACTAAGTGACCATTTTGTCTCTTGCTTGACCCTAACCATTCCTTTAACCATGATTGATTCTCTACACATTACCATGGTTAAAGATTATGATAAGTATTCTTTTATTTTATATTTTCTAATAACTTATCATAACATTTTACCATCTTCTTTTTCATTTCTTCAAGTGAAGAAAGCTTGCCTCCATCAATGGCAAGTGATGAAAAGGAGTGTGAAATCCAAATCTAAAGTCTACCCACTTCCTATTTCTTCATCCTCTACCTCTTGCCAAGTAGTAGAGTGTGTTTTCTTCACAAGTTTCTTGACTTGGTGAAGTCGGAGCTTGATTTAGCGATGCCTCGACGTAGATCATCTTCGGCATGGACATCGATGACCTAGCCCGTCCATTCTCCGATGAAGCCGACGCTAGAGCCCGGGACTTGTTATGGACAGCGAGGAGACTTCATTGCGGAGCTATGGAGGTGGAGCACCGGATCTACAAAGGTTGTATTTCCGTTCTCTCATTAGTTAAGTGTTAACTAGTTATCTTTTCGCCTAGAAATCTAGCTAACGATCCGTACACTAGGGTTTCTCGGCACCATATTTTTTGAAATTGGCATGATCGATGCCTTGTGAGACATCTTGAGGGTGCCTAGGATCCCTACAATGTGTATGTACGCAAGTATGGATGTACAATATGTAGCAATAGCAAGTATATCATGCAAGGAGTCATATCTTGATGCAGCAGTTCTACTGTGTAGTGACATGGCAATTATCGATGATGAAGTGTGTGAGCCGGCAAATCTGTGTACGTGTAACATACGCATCATCGATAATGGTGTAAGTGTACTAACACAGGTATATGCAATGCAATGATAATATCATGAATGCAGCATAAGGTAAATCATCAGCTAAAAGTTATAAGGTATACGTAACTATCATATGTCTGAGTCGGTGAATCTATCAATCGGCATCTAGCTTCACAGAATCATGTATGGTATAATCCATCGTACGGCATCCTCTAGTCAAGGGTATGGATCAATCATCAAGTCAAACTCATCACGTACGGAAAATCATCGTACGGCGGCATTAAACCAATAAGGATCTATCATCCTATAAGACAAGGAGGGTACGTACCTAACGTCACGTACGGCTAACACTCACGATTCACAACACATATAAATTTATCTATATACCTATGTCCCAGGTCACATCCATAACAATCTCATATCAAGGGACCGGCAAGGTATCAATCATCTCAATCGACTCACATCCGTATACCAACATATCATCATATCACATGTTAAATCGTATTCTCTTTTCATCGCATTTATATCTCACAAAGGTCAATTTTTTACAATAAAATCTACCTTTACTATAAGCATAAGTATCTAATCTAACATACACACCCGAACCATACAAAAAGTTTTTGAAAGATGCAAATCGTAGTTTTGAAAGTAGGGGCTACAGTGTTTTTAAAGAAATTTATCATTTGAAAATCCGTAACGTCCCTCAGGGTATCTATTTTAAAAGATGCATACGATTCTTCAGTTTGGAAAATAGGTATGGTTCGGATGACACATCTACGTCGACTATCTAGTCCTATAGTACCCTAAACGGCAATATCATCAAATATCATCCTCAAATCCCGTCATCACATATTAGCCGTATTATATCACTTCTAACTATCATTTAGTTTCTAATATAGTATCTCTAACTATCATTTAAGTCTATCTATAGTTTTCTATTAAAGGTTTCCTTAACCATTTACTATGAATCGGTTTCCATCAAAACTTGCGGGGGTGCTATACGCCATCCACCCGACTTCCCCCGTGGATATAGATCCACTCACCTTGATCCTCGATTGCTGAAGTCGATGACGCCATGCTCTGTCGACTCGGAATCCACACGAGGGTACCTACAATAATAAACAATCGCAATCGCTATTAACATCAAGTCCAGAAACCAAAACGGCACACAAATCGCTTATAGGTTAGAACCTATAGCCTATGCCCGCAAAGCACGACCAAATAATCCTCATTATTGACGTTCAAACGCCACACGATGGAATCCAAAACAATTTCACAAAACCATGTTTAAAACGAAATCGCAAAACAACCAGCAACTAAGGAAAATGGTCCCAGATTTTACCTTAACTGAAATCAGTCAATTTTGCACGAAGGAGGGGTCTAGTTTACTAGAAATGGAGACACAGAACAAGCACGAAACCCAAAGCTCATGCCCTGACCGCAAATTGCGACCAAACAGATTAAATTTGCGGACTGGAAGTGTACTGGGGGTCTCAGGTCTTGGGGTTATCATCTAGGCTGCCTATATGACTCACAGTAATCGCTAAATAATTTTCCAGGTCCCCGAGTCACTCCAGATTCCTAAATACCATTACAATTCTCACAATTTTCCGATATCGACGAGTCTAAAGTTTGTATTTTGGGGTTTGGTCACTGGTCCAGGTCAAGAATTGGTCTCTAGGGTCTTGTAACAGCCACTAGGTATCACCCAAACCACACAACACTCAAACTCTTCTCTAGGAATTTCCAAGCTCACAAATCCACATCTTAAACCCATTTCTAACTAACTAGAATATAAAGAAACTTGAAACTATCTAAAGGGTAGAAATTATACCTCATGGATGCAACTCAAGAGAAACCCTAGTTTTTCAATGTTGTCAAAATCCCACTTTCCTTGGTCCAATGTGTAGAGGAGAAAGAGGGGATCAACTTTAAAGAAAGGGGTTTAGGGTTTTGATGAAGCTTTTTAGATGATTTCATAGGTTGAAGTGGAGGGGGAAGAAGATGAAGAACGAGAAGAAGAAAAGAAATGGGGAGGAAAATGGGGCTGCTTCCCTCTCTCTTTTTCTCTCTCTCTCTCTCTTATTCTAACCCTCTCACTCAATTATTACCCTTTTGCCCTTTTTCACACCTTTTCTCTTTTTCTTATCTTTTAAGTTTTAAAACCAAAACACATAATACCCAAAACAACATAAGAATTAACATGAAACCAAATGCGGCATGACACGGTGCACTAGCCATGGAAAACTGTATAAACACGGATTTGGCTTAATCACGATTAGCAGTGCACTAATCGGGTTTTTATCCAAACTGCATATAATAATTTTTTTTAAATGCCCAATCCCTTAAATATATTATTAAATGAATAAATAATTTTAATTTCCAATTATTTCACAATTATTGGTATATATTTATACCCTTTTTCGAAAACCCCAAATTTCGCAAATCAGACAGTTTTCGGGAAATATATTATTTTAATATTAAATTCCAAAAATTATATTTTATATTTTCTGATATGTTACATCATTATATCGAGTTAGGGTTTCATTCTTCTAGAGGGTCCACGGAATGACTTGCATGATTTTCCGAATACCTTAAAATTAGAAAAATAGGTTTTTGACATTCGATCGAACTTTTTAACTTCGCCCAGATAATATATGAAAACCCAAAAACAATGTTAAACTATGAATACGAAACACTCCGAATTAGCCTCTTAACAAATTAACATCACATGAAATTTTTGGACTAAACAAATAATACCTGAAACACCAAACCCCAGTGCCTGGAACACAGGAAATATTTGAGGGAAAAATACCCTAATAGGGACGAGCAAACCAGATTTTAGGCAAGTTTGGCCGACCACTTATCAGCCAATTGTGCTCAAATTTCTTCTGCGTTTATGACATATCTCATAAAACATTCTGCACATGTTTAAAAAAATTTTAGAAACCATTTAAAATTCGACAGAAACTAGGGTTCGATGTTGCATGTTTCGGAGTAGTTTTGGTTTCGTAATCTAACAAATATCGTCTAAAACTCTAGCCCGGCTCTGATACCACTGTTGGGATTCCTTAGCACCCTACAGGGTTTTCAGAGCAACTACCAAGCCAATTTCAAATTTTCTAGAGTGCTAATGAACCCTAACCTAGGATCTAACTAGATTGAATAGACAATATAAAGCATGTAATCAAACATTACAAGTAGTGAACAAGGAATAAAACCTTTGTAGACCGGTCCTTCACTTCTAAAGCTCCGTGTAGAAGTCCCTTCGCTGGAAGTGGAGATCTCCCGAACTCTAGTATGAGTTCTTTTGGAGAAATGAACAACCTTGCTCGAAGTCTTCGAGGCCGAAGATGATCTACGTCGAGGAGACTCAAACCCAAGCTACCTTTTCACTAGGTGATGAACTTTGTGCAGAGAACACCCTAAACTAAATGGCAAGTAGTAGAGGATGATGAAGTAGGGAGTGGGCTCACTTTAGATTTTATTTTCTCACTCATTTTCACCATTTTTCATAAAGCTAGAGAGCTAGAGGAAGAAGATGAAGTTAATGAAGAATGAATAAAATCAAGTGCTGAATGGCAACCATGGTTGAGTTAGTATCATATACTAACCATTGTAGAGACATAACCATGGTTTAAGCTAATGGTTTGGTTAATAAATATCTTTAGTAAAACAAAACAAGTGGACCAAGTCAAATGATCTACAAGCTGTAGGGTTCCTAGGCACTCTTGTGAAGGTTCATAAGGCATCAAACATGCCCGAATAAAATTTTAGACGTGTCGAACAACCCAAATCCGGGATCTTTGCTAGATTATTAGGGTTTAACATGCAAGTAAACATTTTTACTACTAAGTGTGAGGGATTACAACCTTTGTAGTCTGCTCCTTCGCTTCACAAGCTCCGAGTAGAAGTCCCTTCGCCGCGATCCACGATCTCCCGGACTCAAGAGAGGCTCCACGACTCAAACGATCCATGCTAGCTTGTAGTGTTCCGCTTCTCCGATGATCTACGTCGAAGTTGCTATAACTCAAGCTCTCTCACTCTAATGAGGTGAACACCCAAATCTAATGGGCTAGATTAGATGAGGATGATGGAGTAGTATTTATGCTTTCTTTTTATATCATTTTCTCACAAGAAATCATCACAAAAGAAATAACCAGTAAGCTTTCTCAAAGCTAAAGTGAGAAGAAGATGATGAATGAAAAGATAATCCTTCTGTGATGAATAGTAGAAGTAAATATATGATTGATTATGGAACCATGGTTAAGGATGAGAAGCTTAACCTTTGTAGAGAATAAACTAGGGCTAGGGTTTGGTTAGGTTAAGTAATGAGTCATGGATAAATATCAACCATAATATCTTAACCAAGACAAAAGGAATTCTTTCTAGAATGTGCAAGAAAGAGCTAACCTTAATCAAACCCTAACCTTGCTTTATCTCTACTAAACATGTTCCATTATCAATCATATCATGTTACTATAATATATATCACATATATATTATATATTTGTAACAAAAGAAAATAATACAATTAACATATATCGCATATATATATCAATGTATTATCCGGTGAGAAAACGAAATAATAAAATGAGCCAATATTAGATAATGTAATATAATATATCATATATATTATTATACATTAAATCATCGAGTCATCACTTGATCCGACAATCCGGCTATATCGAATATAACCGACTAATATATCATGTTCCGATTCATCGAATCAACACTTGATCCGATGATCCGGTCCATATCTAAATATCGCGAGAATATAACACGGTATCTCATATCGCATTATCCTCGGTCCTGCACATATCACATATGTGCCTCTACTCCATTTTGCCTGAGCCAAGAAACCTCTGTGTAGCACTCTAAAGAATCGTCAATACGCCGGTAGCAGGTGATGATCATATCAAATACCCACAAGCTGCAAGCGGTCAGCTAAACATAACAGCCACCCGGGTATTGAGCGATCCGAAGATCAACAAGCTAGCCTGTACGTTCTCCTGTGAATCCAATCAGTAACACTCCCGTACAGTCCGGTCTGTTCTTCTGATATATCGCATATCAAGTTTAGGGGTGGTATACGTCAGACCCCAGTAACCGATAAGTCATGTCGATGTGAGGCTCATAACAGGTTGAGAAACTACTATTAACACTTACCAGTAAATCTCTATATCAGCCCTAGCCAGGGACTTCCAGTTATAGCCAATCGAACACAGCACAACATCAACTCCCTATACCGGGAGAGTCGAATCCCCTCCTATCTCTCATTGCCTCCATGTGATTCGGGACTGCACCCAAAAGCCATCGTTTTGCACGCCCTCTTGGACGTGGTAAGGTGGAAATCAAAGCATAGTGGGAATCACACAAGACTCTATGACGATCTCGGGTCTACAGACTACCCTGTACCAGTGTCACCGGAGAACTTCCATCTGACGTGTAGTATATCCCCATCTGGGAGTTCTCGGTGAGTCCGTCCAGTGTACCCAGTCTCCACTGAGCACCCGTTTACCATCTTTGATGTCAAACACCGACGGATATGGGATCATCCATCGCCCATCATATGGGTCAAGATACGTATACGCTAGTCTACTCTGGTGGATCGATGCCCTGTCTCGATATACCCTCAACTAGGAACAGTTATAGGATGTACTCATCGACTACTGTGGCCCCACTAGTTTGATCTCATCATAGTCCCAGTAGTCGAGTATAGATCCTAAGGGCTTTATCAACATATGAGATAGAAAGACAGTAAACCAATACAAGTCAACATGTTAAGATAAAGTGAAACTAGATAGCATACTATCATGACGAGAAAGAAAGTCCTCTCTCTATATATCCAAGCATCCATCATAATATACATCATATGTACAACAATGGCCTCTAGGGCATATACATAACTAACAATATCCTACTTGCACTAAGGCCAGCTGCTGTAGTATCTCATACCTAGCATCCCGAATAATCTCTCAAACTGTATCTGGGGAATGGCCTTCGTGAGTGGATCCGCAGTGTTGTCCTTCGTATCTACTCTCCTGACCTCGATCTCTCGGCGATCAATTATCTCCCTGATCAGGTGATACCGCCTCAAAATATGTCTGGACTTCTGATGGGACCTGGGTTCCTTGGCCAAAGCCACAGCTCCATTGTTATCACAATACAGAGGTATTGGATGCTTAATGGATGGAACCACACCAAGTTCACTAATGAACTTCTTCATCCAGACAGCCTCTTTGTCAGCATCGTTGGCAGCGATGTATTCAGCCTCCATCGTCGAGTCTGCAACGGTATCCTGTTTGGAACTCTTCCAACATACCACCCCTCCATTGAGGTTAAAGACAAATCCCGAGTGCGACTTATAGTTGTCCTTATCACTTTGGAAGCTGGAATCGGTAAAGAACTCCACCCGGAGTTCTCCGTTACCATAAACCAAGAACATGTCTCTAGTCCTTCGTAAGTACTTGAGAATGTTCTTCACAGCTGTCCAGTTGTTGGATATAGTGACCTCTAAGTCAATTATTGGATCGCAGATACGTGATTGCAATGATTGAGGGGGGACCTATACCGATATGAAAGTCTTACTCGAGATGATAGTATGCTATCTGGTTTGTCTTTATCATAGTATACATGCTTTAGTTCACTATTTCATATTGATAGAGCCCATAGGATTCTTGCTTGACTTCCAGCAGTATGATGGCGATCATATACGTGAGAGCTGGGGTCTATAAGCACATCCTTAAAGTGTCCCTAGTCGTAGGAGTTTCGAGACAGGGCATCGATACTCCAGAGTAGACTAGTGTAGACAGTCGAGACCCCGATGAGGGGCGGTGGCCGGTCTCACAAGCCATTGGTGTCAGTTGGTTCACCTAAGATGTATACAGGTGCTCATTGAGTACACCGGACAGGACTCGCCGGGAACATGCTAGTTGGTATTATATATATCGTCAGATAGCAGTTCCCTGGTGACATATGTACAGGTTAGTTTGTCGACCTGAGAGCGTCATTTGTCTCGTGTGAGTTCCCATTGTGCTTTGATTTCTACCCTACCACGCTCAAAGGAGAAGTGCAAACATGTATTTTTTGGGTACAGTCCCGACCCACATGGAGGCAGTGAGCGGATCGTCGGGGATTCGCCTCTCCCGGTATTGGGGGTTGATGTCGCACAGTGCACGGGTGGCCATCACTAGAAATCCTCGGCCGAGATAGTGGAGAATTACTGATTTGGATCAGTAGTTTCTTAGATGGTGATGGGCTTCATGCCGACACGATTTATCACGTTATTAGGGGTCTGACTTTATCCACCCCCCTAGACTCGATATGCGATACTCTTCAGACGAACGGATCGAACTGTACGGATATTGTCACTGTCAGGCTCAGTAGGGTTTCTGGATGAGTTCGCTCATCAGCTTCCCTTCTAATCAATACATAGGCAACCGTTACGTATAGCTTATACCTCTGACGTGCTAGTGGTTATACCCAGTGCCAGTGTGTTGATGAGTCATTAGAGTCCCCCACAGACACTTTCCCAAGTTCGGGCGAAACGTTGTAGAGGCCGTATGGTTTTATGGCAGGGTTCGGAAAATGCACGTGTGTTTACGCATATGTCATATTTCGGGCAGATAATACTGGTGGGCTTTGGTTTAAGCCGGATCCGAGTATTATACTGTGTAGATATAATATCTTTGTCTCAGTTGCATTTGTATTCGGTCGTAATACAAATGTGGGTATGTTTATACTGTTACGGGGTTATCCTGAAATTCGTTTCAGGATCGCTTTTGGAAGTTGCCAGTTTCTAGTTTTCTATCAGCCGTATTTAACATTCGGTTAAATGCGGATTTATCTTTTCTTCTTGGGTGAGTCATGAGGGTGAGTCATGCTTCTAGAAGTGATGAAAAGGTTAGTGACTCATGGTTGTATTTAATGATTCAATTAATGCAGGATGAGTAGGTTAGAAGGTTCAATGTATGCATTGATTATGTTCATACTATGTGTCTTGTGACTCATTCTCTTCTTTAATCTTAAGGTCACCCTCCTAGCTCCTACCCTCACCTTCCCCACCTCTACTTATATGGCCAACCCCCTTGAGGAAAGGTCATGGTTGCTTGAACAAAGATTGATATTATTTTGGACTCATGGAAATTAGATAAGCCTTATTTCTCATTTCACCCGATTCAAAAGGCAACTTCATTAACCGTTCGTCCATAGCCTTGGACGTAACAAGACAAAGTGTTCTACTCATTCTTTACATCATCTTGGTCGTCTCTTTTAGCAAACATGATGACCGAGTTGCCTCGGTTCAGAGGCGGGAGCCTGTTTAATGATCTGTCGACGTGGTGCCACCTGGACGAGAAGACTGGAGATTCAGGAGATCGGAGCAGCCGCAACAAAGCGTGGGATGATGGTTGAAGATCGAAGGACTCGGATCGTTCGGTATAACTCTTCTACCCACTTTGTAGTTTGTTAGTTTAGCTTTAATGGCAGATCCGGGTTATAGTACGCGATAGCGCCAGTTGTAAAAAGTGTTTGCTCCGCATTTGGCGTCTGTTAGACGGCCGGGGCGCTACCGTGGACATACAGTGGTATCAGAGCCTCACCATTAAGCTATACTAACTTGTGCTAACGCGTTTAAAAGATCGATCGAACGGAATTTCGGAAATCACAATTTTCAAGTGCTTAAGCTTCTGTCGATTTTAAACAGGGTGTAAAAATAATTTTACATATCACAGAATATTAAGCAGGGTTTTTTAAGCATACGTCTGAAAATTGGGCACGTGATCCCACAAGAGCATCGTGGATCCGTGGTCAAACCTAGGGTTTGACCGCGGAACCGCGGCGCTTTAGTGGGAACAGTGCATCAATTTTTCACATAGAGCTTCTTTTTGGAAAACGTGGTTTTTGGTATAGTTCTTTTGGGCCCAGATTTTGTTACTGTACAGCAGATGTACGTGAGGCCCACTCCGGGAAATTTAGTCGATCGAAATTTTAAATTTGTTAGTATGCAGTATTTATATTATATCTCCGACCGGGAATGTCATTTGATCGGTAAACCGCGTCTAATTGCTATAGTTCTTTTAGACGGGTTTGCGAACGTGACATTCGCGTTGATGTTCTGTGCTGTGCTGTATTGTTGCGGATATGTCGTGGTGGATAGAAGGGTGCAATGACAGTGCAGTTTGGATTTATTTGTACATTTGATATTGCGGGGCGAGCGTCCAACATGTGGACTGCCGTCACTGCCTGTTTGTATAATATTCTTTTTGGGGCACGACAGGGTAGAGGTCGATGTACCCGTTGTACATATTTTTATTTCTGTACTACGTTTACCCCGCGACGGAGTGCACGGATAGCCGGGTTCTGGAGGGCAACGGGTCCGTAACTCATGGCTTTGAGAGGCAGAGGGACCTCACTCTAGAATTGGCAGACTATTTGCCGCACTCGTAGGGGGTACAGGTTGACCCAAGGAGGGGTGCTCAATTTACCGGATTCCGTGAAGTGCTGGGTGTTCCATTCACTAAGCTGTGGGGGACTACCTCGCTTCAGGTTTTGGCGGGTAACTTGTCGCACCCGTAGGGGTCTAGGTTTCATTGCACAGGCTATCCACACGACCAGGGGAACGTCGGGTTTCAGCAGCGGCTCTGTGAAAATCGGGGATCCCAGATTATCTATATTGTTCTGTGATGCTTATTACTTTTCTGTAATGTTGCATATTATCACGCCTGGAGCGATTACTGTATATTGGTATATACACTATTAGATGTTGTATATGTTTTACACCCGCGCTGGTCCAGCCCCCGCTCTGTCGTTAGTTAAGTAACCTAACGGGTGATGACGGGACCCAGTGGCTAATACGGATGGCATATACGTACATTTTATTTTCGTTCTTTTCTGGTGTGATTGATTGATGGGTCTGCATTGATTCTTATCAATGCAAAGATAAAACAAACCTATATTTGATGTTGTTGGAACAAATTTTAAAAAGTATTAATACAAAGACGTTTCCTTTTGTTATGCATAGTGATATTCAGTTAGAATATCCTGCACCTCATTCGATGAGGCAAAGGCCGAGATCCCTTCACCGGGAGTGACCCCTTGGGCAGAAGTTTACGTCAGGGTAATAACTTCAATATAGTCGATTACAAGTTGCTTTGCAATGCGATATTCAGTTAGAATATCCTGCACCTCATTCCACGAGGAAAGAGCCGAGATCCCTTCACCGGGAGTGACCTCTTTAGCAAAAGGTTTTCGCAGCTATATTTTTATAAAAAGCTATCAGGTTCCTTCAGCGATATCAAGTTCATTACGTTAAAGGTTTTTCGCCAAAGACCAGTCGTAGCCCTCCGTCATTTCTTATGGATGGTCGGTATTATTCAAGCTATGTTTGTTGACCTTCGTCAAGGCATAGTGTTTGGTAGTTGCGGGTATTCATTTGTTGCATAGATAGATGTGTTGGTTTGGGACAGTCGTATAGCCTTGTTGACCTTCGTCAAGGGCTTGTACTGGTGGGTTCAAATTAACCTGGACAATGACGGGTAGAACTTGACATGTGACTTATGATTTGTTGACCTTCGTCAAGGTCATAAGAGCATGAGGTAATAATCATATCGGGAGTTTCAAACATACAGGAAACTTGCCAGGCATACGCATACCTTCTGGAGTGTGATAACTTGAGTGGCTTCCATCAAGTTATCATGCGATGATAGTTGGATCCCGATTCTCACTGATGAGTTAGTTTACTCTTCGGGTGATCCCGACTAATTCTTCTTTCAGGTTCGGAGGAGAATTTGAGATTACAGTGGGAGGTTTACTGATTAGATAAATTGATAACCATTCTGATCTAGGGTAGAGTGCACGCAGAGTGTTTCTTTTCTCTCTCTCTCTTGGGCAGCGACCTTTTGACCGACCCTAGACTATGACTCAGTAACCAAGTTGACCGAACCTTCTTAAAATACTGGCTTTTGGATTGTCTGAGTTGCATAAGTCATTGCCGCTCCTTCTTTTACCCTTTGTATTTCTCAGAACACCCCGTATTACTACGGACATCCACTTCCATTGGATAGATCCATCGTATGGTTATATACGAACTCGGAGGGACTTCCTCGAGGATGGATCCAGGTTCAGGAGAAATAGAATAAGGTATTATTCAGTTGTCTTTTATTATCACCTTCTCTCAGGTTGCGCGGGCTCCTTAGTTTAGGACAGTACACCTATTACGCTTATTGGATAGTCTTATTCCAAACCATAGGCTGGTGCCGAAAGGTAGGGAATGAAGAAAACCAATTAGCCTAAGTAGGGTGTACAGAAGGTAATAACTAAAGACAAAATAAAGGGATTAGAAAGAGGGCAAAGTAAATTGCGACTGTTATCATTCACGACCAAACCGCGTACTTCATCGCCACTCCTATTTCACCATTGTTTTTTCCCCAGTTCGGGAGAAATAGAATAAGGTATTATTCAGTTATCTTTTATCATCACCTTCTCTCAAGTTGCGAGTACTCCTAGGATTAGGAGAGTATACCTATTATGCTTACTGGATAGTCTTCTTCCAAACCATAGGCTGGTGCCGAACGGTAGGGAAGAAAGAAAACCATTTAGCCTAACGAAGGTGTACAGAAGGTAACGACTAAAGACAAATAAAGGGATTTGGAGAGATGGCAAAGAAATATACGGTTACAGTCATGAATTGGATTACGGAAGAGGCATTACTAGGAATACCAGGATACCTCTACGAAACATTTTCATGTTTCAGTTTCACTGTGCATTGTTAAAGGAAAACAGATTTCCCGATTAGATACTTACTCCAGGGTATGTATTTACCAGCTTTTATTCTCATATCTTTATGGTTTTACAGATGATGACTGGGAGTAGGTTATTGGGAATAAGGTGATCATCCTCATTATATCGGAATTCATTGTAATTGGTGATATTTGAGGAAGTCGCCTGAGTTTTTTCCAGACGGCATGTATTTGGTTTTGAATATCCGTTGTTGTGCACCAATTTCAAAATGATATATCTGTACGTTTATTTCTATAAAGTGAGATATAAATTTTTGAGATTATATCCGTGACATTTTACCTATATCAGATACGATTGGGTAAGGAGCATTGAACAACGGAGTAGTTCTTAACCATAAGTACAGTTTTCAACCTACGACGCACAGGTTGTGAGTTATTCAACTCAGCGGACTTATACAGAGTATTTTATGTTTTCCAGTGTCCGTCAGGACAAAGGGGTTGGTCCTCGTACTATATTCTATTTACTTGTGACTTCTTTATATTTTTAGACAAGTGTTTCGTAGAAATACAATGTCTAAGTTTTGAGAAGTTGTGGGTATAAGAATAAAGTAGAGAACCAGATGTCGCAAGTATCAGGATTCTTCAAAGAGATCGAAGATGTAGATACTTGTGATTGGTATTCAGTAGATAGCAATGGTTTTGAGAAACTTATTTCTCTTTCAGGTTACTCATAATTGGATATATTCCTAAGTTGAGTAATGCTGATTAGCCCTTCTCCATTGATTTGATATGCACTGGAGACAGTTGCATGGTTTGAATCTGGTTCCAGTTAAATTAGTGCCTCTATTTCTATATTGTATATAGAATGGTTCGTATCTTAACGATGTTAAGATTCGGAGAGTTGTCCAGCTTATGCTTAAAACCAGACACTGGATAACTCAAGGCACGTTTCTGTAATGGCAGTTTGTGGGTTGACCCTGGCTTCGACGAGGGTTGATTTTCTACCATCTGGAAGATCAATAGTGATATTGTTCTTGACTCGCCACAGTTTTACTAAAATGGATTTTTTCAGAAAACAACAGTGGGAGTATGGTAGAACTGGAAGAGATTCCAGAACCGCAAACGATTACGGAAAATTTAATAGGACCTATATATTCTATCAGGTTTGACATTCCATTAGCCCATTCGCAGATATGGTAGGTAACCTCAGACACCCGAGAGGTACTCCGGTAGCCTCAAGGACGGTGACAGGGAGGTTCTTGTTTACCCAGACTTGACATAACTGTTGTTCCAGATTGTGAGACCCAGCAGGAGGATAAGTATAGCGTCGTTCTAAACTAGCTTTAGAAGTGCACGTATATATTATTCTGCCAGAGGGTTGTCGTAGTGAGTGGGAGCAGCGGAAGCATAGTGGACAAGTAGCTTATGTCTATTTATAGGCTTGAGCAGATAAAGCGGAGATAAGATCATCCAATTTTGATGTAATAGTCATGGGTTTGACTTCATCAGAATAGGGGATGGATCTGTTAAGAAGGTAGTAAGGTGTGATGTCCTGGTATTTGGATGGCATACACAGTGTTGGAAGTAAAATTCCTATACTACGATCGGTTGTACTGTGGTCGTCACACAGATGTTTCTCCAGACAGGATATGGATATAATATCAGACATTCTGGTTTCTAGATCTATGGTTTTAGATCTAGAATTGGGTAGTTTCCCAATCTGGGTACTTTGACAGCATTCTAATAGTATTTTAGAATAGATGACTACTGGCATGGTGGTGTACCTGCAGATGATGGAGTCACTCTCTCTAAACGTGTCTTACAGACTAAAGGGGAGAGGGATATACATGATTGGCAGATCACTTGCTTAGGCAATTGAGTCAATCGTGAAATGTCAAGTACCACACCAGATGTTGTTTTTGCACTAGATGCAATAAGTTTATATTAATTCAATCCTGAAGAATCATAAGGAAGCGGTTTTAGAACATAAGTGCATGTTCTACGGATTTGATGACGGCAGCCTCCTTCGGGAGACGGTTATCATTCTAGGCTTCAAAGGTGACATGGATGACAGAGTGATTGTCAGAGTTATAGTTTTCCCTCTGACGAGGGACAGTATTATGGACAGGTGGTCCAAGAGGATACTGTGGAAGGCATGGTGCTGGATACTGATTAGGTTCAGTTATCGATACAGTCTAAGAAGTTTGGAATTGGAGTTCATTTATGAACTAGGTCCCATCAGATATCCAGATATATTCTAAGACAGGTATTACTCGATTCGGGAGATGGCTTTCTCCGCGAACTTGAGACTAAGAGAGACATCGAAAGAAACATCAGGGCGGATCCACTCACTGAGGCTATGAGTATGCGACATCGAAATAATAGCCTTAAGTGCAAGTGGGAGATTGTTGGATATAGTGCCCTCTAAGTCAATTATTGGATCGCAGATACGTGATTGCAATGATTGAGGGAGGACCTATACCGATATGAAAGTCTTACTCTAGATGATAGTATGCTATCTGGTTTGTCTTTATCATAGTATACATGCTTTAGTTCACTATTTCATGTTGATAGAGCCATAAGATTCTTGCTTGACTGCCAGCAGTATGATGGCGATCATATACATGGAAGCTGGGGTCTGTAAGCACATCCTTAAAGTGTCCCTAGTCGTAGGAGTTTCGAGACAGGGCATCAATACTCCAGAGTAGACTAGTGTATACAGTCGAGACCCCGACGAGGGGCGGTGGCCGGTCTCACAAGCCATTGGTGTCAGTTGGTTCACCTAAGATGTATACAGGTGCTCATTGAGTACACCAGACAGGACTCGCCTGGAATATTCTAGTTGGTATTATATATATCGTCAGATAGCAGTTCCATGGTGACATGTGTACAGGTTAGTTTGTCGACTTGAGATCGTCATTTGTCTCGTGTGAGTTCCCACCGTGCTTTGATTTCTACCCTACCACGCTCAAAGGAGACGTGCAAACAGGTATTTTTTGGGTACAGTCCCGAGCCACATGGAGGCAGTGAGCGGATCGTCGGGGATTTGTCTCTCCCGGTATTGGGGGTTGATGTCGCACAGTGCACGGGTGGCCATCACTAGAAATCCTAGGCCGAGGTAGTGGAGAATTACTGATTTGGATCAGTAGTTTCTCAGATAGTGATGGGCTTCGTGCCGACACGATTTATCGCGTTATTAGGGGTCTGACTTTATCTACCCCCCTAGACTCGATATGCGATACTCTTTAGACGAACGGACCGGACTGTACGGATATTGTCACTGTCTGCCTCAGTAGGGTTTCTGGATGAGTTCGCTCGTCAGCTTCCCTTCTAATCAATACATAGGCAACCGTTACGTACAGCTTGCACCTCTGACGTGCTAGTGGTTATACCCAGTTCCTGTGTGTTGATGAGCCATTAGAGTCCCCCACAGACACTTTCCCAAGTTCGGGCGAAACGTTGTAGAGGCCGTATGGTTTAATGGCAGGGTTCGGAAAATGCACGTGCGTTTACGCACTTATCATATTTCGGGCAGATAATACTGGTGGGCTTTGGTTTAAGCCGGATCCGAGTATTATACTTTGTAGATATAATATCTTTGTCTCAGTTGCATTTGTATTCGGTCGTAATACAAATGCGGGTATGTTTATACTGTTACGGGGTTATCCTGAAATTCGTTTCGGGATCGCTTTTGGAAGTTGCCAGTTTCCAGTTTTCTATCAGCCATATTTAACATTCGGTTAAATACGGATTTATCTTTTCTTCTTGGGTGAGTCATGAGGGTGAGTCATGCTTCTAGAAGGTTCTAGAAGTGATGACAAGGTTAGTGACTCATGGTTGTATTTAATGATTCAATTAATGCGTGATGATTAGGTTAGAAGGTTCAATGTATGCATTGATTATGTTCATATTATGTCTTATGACTCATTCTCTTTTTTAATCTTAAGGTCACCCTCCTAGCTCCTACCCTTACCTCTCCCACCTCTACTTATATGGCCGGCCCCCTTGAGGAAAGGTCATGGTTGCTTGAAAAAAGATTGATATTATTTTGGACTCATGGAAATTAGATAAGCCACATTTCTCATTTCACCCGATTCAAAAGGCAACTTCATTAACCGTTCGTCCATAGCCTTGGACGTAACAAGACAAAGTGTTCTACTCATTCTTTACATCATCTTGGTCGTCTCTTTTAGCAAACTTGACGACCGAGTTGCCTCGGTTCGGAGGCGGGAGCCCGTTTAAAGATCCATCGACGTGGTGCCACCTGGACGAGAATACTGGAGATTCAGGAGATATGTGCAGCCGCAACAAAGCGTGGGATGATAGTTGAAGACCGAAGGACTCGGATCGTTCGGTATAACTCTTCTACCCACTTTGTAGTTTGTTAGTTTAGCTTTAATGGCAGATCCGGGTTATAGTACGCGATAGAGCCAGTTGTAAAAAGTTTTTGTTCCGCATTTGGCGTCTGTTAGACGGCCGGGGCGCTACCATGGACTTACACCAGTGACTCTCTCCAGGATCTGCTTGATACCGACTCACTACACTTAGTGAGTATGCTACATCGGGTCTGGTACATAGCATCGCATACATGATAGAGCCTATTGCCGAAGCATAGGGTATCCCTTGCATGCGAGCTCTCTCCAAATCAGTCTGGGGAGACATCTCTTTAGAGAGAGTGAGTTCAGAGATCAAGGGTTGGTTCCCACGCTTGGATTCTTCCATACTATACCTCTTTAGTATGGTGTCAATGTACCTGGATTGGGACAATCCCAGTATCCTTTTAGATCTATCTCTATAGATCATGATTCCCAATATGCAGGAGGCATCACCTAGATCTTTCATTGAGAATCTTTGTGATAAGAAGAGCTTGACTGATTGCAGCATAGGAATATCATTTCCTATCAAGAATATATCATCCACGTACAATACGAGGAAGACAACCTTACTCTCTGCTACCTTCTTATAGATACAAGGTTCATCTATATTTTTGATGAAGTCAAACTCTTTGACTACAACATCAAAACAGATGTTCCAACTCCGCGATGCTTGCTTCAACCCATAAATGGATTTAAGCAGCTTGCACACCATTCCGCTGCTCCGACTATCTACGAAGCCCTCTGGCTGAGTCATGTACACGAACTCTTCTAAATCACCGTTTAGAAAGGCGGTCTGAACATCCATTTACCAGATTTCGTAGTCATGGTATGCAGCAATGGCAAGTAAGATCCGGATGGACTTAAGCATAGCCACTGGAGAAAAGGTTCCGTCATAATCCACACCTGGTCGTTGACGAAAACCCTTTGCTACAAGTCTGGCTTTGAAAGTATCAACTTTTCCATCTACACCATATTTCTTTTTAAAGATCCACTTGCTCCCAATGGGTTTTACCCCTTCAGGAGCATTTTCCAAAGTCCATACTTTATTGGTGTACATGGATTCCATCTCAGATCGCATTGCATCCAGCCATTTCACAGAGTCACCACTCGTGATGGCCTGCTCGAAACTAGTCGGGTCATCATCTTCCATGATGCAATCCTCGCTTCCACCATCAATGAGAAAACCGTAGTATCTCTCAGGCGGATGAGAAACCCTGCTAGATCGACGGAGTGGCTGGGGTTCATTGGGTATTACTGAATCCTCTGGTTCTACCAAATCATCTGTTGTAGTTTGTTCTGCTGGAACTTCTTCCAGTTCTACCTCAATACCACTAATCTGTTTCATAACAAAAACTTTTTCTAAGAAAGTGGCATGTCGAGAAACAAACACGTTTTGTTCCTCGAGTGGTAGAAGATATACCCTCGCGAATGTTTGGGATATCCAATAAACTTACATAGGATAGACCTTGCCTCGAGCTTGTCCGGATTTTGTGTTTTAACATAGGCCGGACAACCCCATATCTGAATAAAATTAAGACATGGTCTCTTACCATTCCATATCTCATATGGAGTGGTAGGCACTGATTTGGTTGGAACTCTATTCAATAGGTATGCAGCTGTCTTCAGTGCATATCCCCATAAGGAAATATGTAATTCAGCAGTGCTCATCATAGAGCGCACCATATCTAATAGAGTGCGATTCCTCCGTTCCGATACACCGTTGTGCTGTGGTGTATAAGGTGGAGTAAGCTGAGAGAGAATCCCATTCTCTTTTAGATAATCTAGGAACTCATTGCTTAAGTATTCTCCTCCTCGATCAGAATGAAGGATCTTAATACTTTTGCCCGTTTGGTTCTCTACTTCGTGCTTACATTCTCTGAATTTCTCAAAAGCTTCAGACTTGTGTTTCATCGGGAACACATATCCGAATCTTGAGAGATCGTCAGTGAATGTAATGAAGTAGGAAGAACCGTTCCTGGCATGTGTAGACATGGGACCGCATACATCACTATGTACTAGTCCTAAGAGTTCCGTAACTCTTTCTCCGTGTCCACTAAACGGAGCTTTGGTCATTTTTCCTTTGAGACAGGAATGGAAATTATCATAAGATGATAATTCGAACGGATTCAAATATCCATCCTTATGTAACTTAGCCAGTCGTGTCGCATTGATATGACCAAGTCTACAATGCCACAAGAAGGATTCGTTCATTTCTGAACTCTTCCTCTTGTGTGTGTTTTGTATATTGAGGACTGTATTTTGATTTTGAATGAATAAGCCATTATGTAACGAGCCTGATGCAATCAACATTTGATCTAGGAATATGTTCATAACATTATCCTGTACAACAAAATTATATCTTTCTTTACTTAATAAAGAAACTGATATAATGTTGCACATCATGTTCGGTATATAATAGCACTCATTCAGAATCAGTGTATCACCACTTGGTAATACTAGGTGATATTCGCCAACTGTTTTGGCTGCAACATTTGCCCCATTCCCTACTTGAACGGAATGATCACCTTTTCCCAGTTCTCTACTTTTACGTAGCCCATGTAACATTTTACATATGTGGGATCCTGATCCGGTATCTAATACCCAGGACATAGGGTGAATTGAGAAACAGATCTAAAAAACTAACACACCTGAAGAAGATGCATCAACATGCATGTTCTTTTGGGCGGCTTGAGAATCCAGATATTCTCCTATTCTCTGTTCAGTCTTATAACTCTTATAAGAAAGAACGGGTCCAACGTTCCCCTGCTCAGTATAATAAGCGGGTTCAGTCAATACATCCATATTATTATCTTGATTATGGCCTGACATGGTCGCTACCTGGAGAGAGAGAGAGAGAGAAGAAAACACTTTAGCATATGCTCTTGCAAGATTAGATTGGTTATTATCTTATCTAATCAGGATGTCTCCCAGTGTTTTTATCAAATCTACCTTCAAACCCTAAAAGGTAAGATTAGCCGGGATTAATTACACCCTACAATTTCGTCAATCTTTCAGCCAGATCAGTGTCGGTACTTGAGGGAGGTTCCCCGTGCTTTCGCACGGACCTAATTAAAGTAAACCTCGTTTTCCCATAGGCGTA
Organism: Agapanthus africanus; assembly: GCA_030015575.1. Classification (NCBI taxonomy): domain Eukaryota; kingdom Viridiplantae; phylum Streptophyta; class Magnoliopsida; order Asparagales; family Amaryllidaceae; genus Agapanthus; species Agapanthus africanus. Next base: position 464,532,201 of record CM057340.1, read on the forward strand.
ACCCCGTTAACACTTTTCTAGACACCTACTTGATCGGCTAATTGTCCTGTGTAAAACTCTCCTAGGAGTAACTCTTACTCGCAGTGGGTATCGGGATCCAACTATCTCATAGAAGGTATGCAATCTCATTGCAAATTTCAACACTTGAAATTCCCGATAATGCTTTTGCCCCTAGCGTCCCATGACCTTGACAGAGGCCAAACTACCCATAGGGCGCTAGTCAAGCTCAACCCGTCATTTCTTGATTGAATTAAACCCACCCGTACCACCCTTGACGGAGGCTAACTACGCCGTACGAATACCCTAATCCAATCGCATCATATGCTAGCAGATAAGCACTAATTAGCTACCATACACTATGCGTTGGCGGAGGCCAAACTACCGCAGCATGAATACTAAGTAACACTTATCTGAAATGACGGAGGGCTACACAGGTTTTTTCAGAAAAACCATGAGCGTAATGAACTTGATATCGTTGTAGAATCATATGGTTTTTGAAATGGAGTGTTTTTGAGGCTTTCATTAGTTTTGCTAAAGAGGTCACTCCCGGTGAAGGGATCTCGGCTCTTTCCTCATCGAATAAGGTGCAGGGTATATCATATATACCGCTATGCAAAGCAAAACTCTAAAAGCAATCAAAAGACAAACCGAGTTTTGTAGCATCTGCCAGTTTCGCTAAAGAGGTCACTCCTGGTGAAGGGATCTCGGATCTTTCCTCATCGAATAAGGTGCAGGGTATATCATATGTACCACTATGCGAAGCAAAACTGTAGCTACCCTTTTTATAAAGTTTTGATTCTACAACATCTTTTAGGTTTCTTTTCTTTTTATTAATCTCATTAATAAAATCCCATCAGCTTATGCTTCCTAACCATCACAGAAGAAACGAAAGCAATAATATTTATGTATCAGCATATATATATATTGTAAGTCCATGCCACGCACCCCACGAAATTGCGGGGAGGCGGAATATATGAAAAACGATTATCAAAGCTTCGTAACACGGACTTGAGCGCATGAATCATTATCTAAACCATTGCTAACAAACTACTAGAGGTTTAATTACTCGGATACGAAGTTATACCTCACGTTACTTATCCTTCGGGTCTTCTTCACGGTCCTCCACTCCTCGTGGGCTCCTTGGAACATCGGCACCTCAACGGACTTCTCGAATCAAAGACGATCCACCCGAAAGCTCCTACGCCAAGCTTAATTTCAAACTTGAGATAACTAGGTTGCTTAAAGTGCTAATCTAAGCTACCTAAGGGATATAGAGTGAGGTTATGGATGTATTAGTCTAGCTAACCCTTGATCTCAACACATGAGAGGTTAGGGCTAGGTTTGAAGAGTGAGTGAGCTTGAGGAGAGAGAAGGTGAAGATGATAATGAAAATGAATAATGAACTCATATGAATATATCAACCAAAACAATTAATCAAATAAATAATATAAATGATTTATCATCATGGTTAGATTCATTCATCTAGTGTGATTCATCATATGACTCATTAATTCATTAATGAATCATTTAATGCAAAGGATGAATCACACAAATGAGTCATTAAGCAACTAATGCTCATGCCACCTTAACCCCTTAGTCACCACTCTTCTAGAACCTTCCCGACAAATTACGAGAACACCCCTCCAATCCGTGAAAACACGGAAAAACATTAGACCGTATAAATCCAATAACCCGATACTAGAATCTGGCTTAAACCAAAGCCGGCTAGTAAAAACTGTCCGAAAAGTCGTACGTGCGTAAACACACGTATGTGTCCGAACCCTTGTCGTAAAACCATACGACCTCTATATAGTTTCGCCTGGAGCAGGGAAACTCTCTGTGTGGGACTCTAAAGACTCGACACTACGCTGGCAGTGGGTTTAACCACAGACTGCAAGAGGCACTAGCTGTACGTAACGGTCCCCAGGTAGATGTCGGTAAGAAGGCCGATGAGGAAAACCATCCGAACCCCTACTGAGCCTGATGGGACAATCTCCGTACAGTCTGGTCTGTTCATCTAAGACTATCGCATATCAAGCCTAGGGGGCGGTAAGCGTCAGTCCCCTAATAGCTGTATAAGTCATGTCGGAGCGAAGCCCATTACACTCTGAGAAGCTACTGGAACCTACCAGTATATCTCGCTTGCCCTGGCCAGGGACTTTGCGTAATGGCTCTCTGACACAGCGCGATATCATCTCCCAATACCGGGAGAGACGAATCCTATCTAACCGCCACTGCCTCCAAGTGCTCGGGACTGCACCCAACTGCTACCTGTTTGCACGACTCCTTTGAGCCGTGGTAGGGTAGCAATCTAAGAACAGTGGGACACACTCGAGGCGAAGTAGCAGTGTCAAGTCTGCGGACTATGCTGTACTCATGTCACCTGGGAACTGTTAACTGACGATGGGTATAATACCAACTAATCAGTTCCCTGGCGAGACCTGTCCGGTGTACCCGTAACTTAACGAGCACCTGTATACTATCTCGAATACGACGTACTGATGGCTGTGGGACAGACCATCTCCCCAACTGGGATGAGAAGCGTATACACTTAGTCTATTCCGGAATATCGATGCCCTATCTCGATAATCCAACGACCAGGGACCTGTATAGGAGGTTGCTTACAGACTACCCAGCCCCCACTAGTGTGACTGCCATCACGACGCTGGTAATCAAGCAAAGATCCTATGGGCTCTACTAATATGTATAAGTGATACGTTACAAGAAACATATGCACATATTAAAGTAGACTCAAACCAAGTAGCATACTACCATGTTTAGCAAGACTGTTATATACAACTATGAATATCCCAAGCTTCCATTAAGTAATATACATGCTAGTATGATACAATAATAGCCCCTAGGGCATATACACTAACAATCTCCCACTTGCACTAGGGCCATGAGCTGGCATATCGTAGACCTATCATCTCGAATAGCCTCTCGAACCGCGTTTGAGGAATGGCCTTTGTTAATGGATCAGCAATGTTATCCTCCGTCTTTACTCTCTTCACCTCGATCTCCCGGCGATCTATGATCTCCCTGATCAGGTGATACCGCCTTAAGATGTGTCTGGACTTCTGATGGGACCCGGGTTCCTTCGCTAAAGCTATAGCGCCGTTGTTGTCACAATACAGAGGTATTGGACCAACACTGGAAGGAACCACCTGAAGTTCTGTGAGGAACTTCTTCATCCAGACAGCATCTTTTGCGGCATCGCAAGCAGCTATGTACTCCACTTCCATCGTTGAGTCCGCAACGGTCTCTTGCTTGGAACTCTTCCAACAGACCGCCCCTCCATTGAGGGTAAAGACATAACCCGACATGGATTTGGAGTTATCTTTGTCACTCTGGAAGCCGGAGTCGGCAAAGGCCTCCATCTGGGGGTCTTTTCCGCCATACACTAAGAACATCTCCTTAGTCCTCCTCAGGTACTTAAGAATGTTCTTTACTGCTATCCAGTGATTCTCCCCTGGGTTTGCTTGATACCGGCTTACTACGCTCAATGCGTATGCTACATCTGGTCTGGTACATAACATCGCAAACATTATAGAGCCTACCGTAGAAGCGTAGGGTATAATCGACATGCGATCCCTTTCCAAATCAGTCTTGGGAGACATATCTATGGAGAGGGTGATTCCGTGACAAGCCGGTAGGTTACCGCGCTTAGAATCTTCCATACTAAATCTCTTCACTATGGTGTCTATGTACCTGGACTGCGAAAGTCCCAACATCCTCTTTGATCTATCACGATAGATCCGGATCCCCAGAATGTAGGTGGCATTACCCAGGTCTTTCATGGAGAATTTATGTGACAAGAATCTTTTGACTGACTGTAACATAGGAATATCATTTCCTATTAGGAGAATGTCATCCACGTACAATACGAGGAATACTACAGCTCTCCCTACAATCTTACTGTATATGCATGGTTCATCTGGATTTTTGATAAAGTCAAATTCTTTGACAGCATCATCAAAACAGATGTTCCAACTCCGCGATGCCTGCTTTAGTCCATAAATGGACTTAAGCAGCTTGCAAACTTTACCGCTGCTCCCACTCTGAATGAATCCCTCTGGCTGATCAATATAGACGCTTTCTTCCAAATTTCCATTTAGAAAAGCCGTCTTTACGTCCATCTGCCAGATCTCATAATCGTGGAAGGCAGCAATAGCAAGAAGGACCCTAATGGATTTTAGCATAGCTACTGGAGAAAAGGTCTCGTCATAGTCCAAACCAGGTCATTGACGGAAACCCTTTGCAACAAGTCTAGCTTTATAGGTTTCAACCTGTCCATCTACACCAATCTACTTTCTGAAGATCCATTTGCATCCTACGGGTTTTACCCCATCTTGAGCAAAGTCCAAAGTCCATACTTTGTTAGTGTACATGGACTCCATTTCGGTCCGCATTGAATCCAGCCATTTTATTGAGTCACCGCTCTGAATGGCTTGCTGGAAGCTAGTAGGCTCATCATAGTCAATAGTGCAATCCTCTCTATCCCCGTCTATGAGAAAACTGTAGTATCTCTCGGGCGGATGAGATTGCCTACTACTCCTGCGGAGTGGCGTCGGGATGTCCTGTTCTCCTGAACCTTCTTGTTCTACCAAGGTTTCAGTAATTTCTTGTGGATCTGGAATTTCTTCCAGTTCTATTGCGCTCCCACTCTTCTGATTTTCTAAAAATTCAGTTTCCAAGAAGTGGGGATGCTGAGAAACAAAAACCTTTTGTTCCTCTGCGGAATAGAAAAGATACCCCCTGGAGTTCTTTGGGTATCCCACAAATTTACACAGTACTGAGCGTGCCTCGAGCTTGTCCGTATGCTGTTTCTTTACAAAAGCTGGACATCCCCATGTCTTAAGATACTTAAGACAGGGTTTCTTCCCACTCCACATCTGATATGGGGTGGTAGGCACAGTTTTGGTTGGAGCCTTGTTCAAGAGATATGCAGCTGTTTCTAGTGCATAACACCAGAAAGATCGCGGCAACTCAGCCTTACTCATCATGGAACGAACCATATCTAATAGGGTTCGATTCCTCCTTTCCGATACACCGTTGTGTTGTGGTGTGTATGAAGGAGTAAGCTGAGAGAGAATTCCATTCTCTTTTAAGTAACCTAGGAACTCGGCACTTAAGTATTCACCACCTCGATCAGATCTCAGTATCTTGATACTTTTGCCGGTTTGTTTTTCCACTTCATTCTTGTATTCTTGGAATTTCTCAAAGGCCTCGGATTTATGCTTCATTAAGAGGATTTATGCTTCATTAAGAAGATATATCCATACCTAGAGAAATCATCCATAAAAGTAATGAAGTAGGAATAACCACCTCGCGTATGTGTAGACATTGGACCGCACACGTCACTGTGTACGAGTCCCAAGAGCTCGCTTGCTCTTACTCCGTGTCCAGTAAACGGAGTCTTTGTCATCTTTCATATGAGACAAGATTCACAAGTAGTATAAGATTGATATTCGAACGGATTCAAATATCTTTCTCTATGTAACTTAGTCAACCTTCTCTCATTGATGTGACCTAGTCTACAATGCCATAAGAAAGCCTGATTTGTTTCCGGGGACATTCTTTTAAGTGTGTTCTGGAAACTGAAAATCTGAACTTGATTTAATACGTATATTCCGTTTTCTAATGTACCTGACCTAATCAAATCTTGATTTAGGTGGACGTGAACCACATCTCTTGTAAAAGTAAAATCATATCCTTCCTTAGAAAGTAAGGGTACATATATGATATTACAGGTCGTACCTGGTACATAAAAACAGTTACGTAGAATCAATATCTGCCCAGTTGTCAGTCCAAGATGATATTCCCCTACGGATTCAGCGTTCATGCTCATTCCGTTAGCAACTGTGAGGGTCATATCACCTATCCCGATAACCGTACGATTTCTCAGAGCCTGTAATGAATTACAGATGTGAGTTCCTGATCCGGTATCCAATACCCAGGAAGTAGGGTTAACTGACATACAGTTCTCTGTCATAAACATACCCGAAGTTGAAGCCACAGCAGGCTTCGTATCCTGGCAACTGGCTTCTAAAGCCCTGCAATCATTCTGCCAATGCCCGATCCCATAACAATAGGAATGTCCCTCAATAGGGTGGTCCGGCTTGTCATAGGCAATGGACATCTGGACAGACTTTTGCCAGTCATATAAGTCAGATTCAGTCAAATTATTATCTAGATGTAACCTATGTGTGGTCACAAGGTCGCTGCAATTAAGAGAGAGAGAAGAAGACACTTTAGTATGATGCTGTTACAAGCTTAGATTGGTTTTTAATTTATCTAAACAGGATGGCTCCCACTGTTTCTCGAATCACTCTTCAAACCATAAAAGAAGAATTAGCCAGGACTATTCTCACCGTACAATTCTTGCTTAACCGTTCAGCCAGGTCAGTGTCGATATTTCGAGGGAGGTTTTCCAATGCTTTCGCGAAGTTCTTTAATTAAATAACCTCTTTTCTCTGGGGGTGTAACCCCGCTGACACCTTTCTAGGCACCTACTTGGTTTATAGCATTGATCGTTAAGTGACGAATCTCCTGATAAGTAGTATATACTCACAGTAGGATCGGGATCCAAAATATCATCGTATGATAATGTTGAAGGAATCCTACCAACATTCATCAAACTCTAAAATGGTATGCACTCTCTGCAAATTTCAGTTTCTTTAGAAATTCCCGATATAGATTTTTTCCCCATGCTCTTATAACCTTGACGAAGGTCAACAAATCATAAGTCACATGTCAAGTTCTACTCGTCATTGTCCAGGTTAATTTGAACTCACCCGTACATACCCTTGACGAAGGTCAACAAGGTAAACGACTGTCCCAAACCAACGCATCTATCTATGCTACATATGAACACCCAACAGCTACCAATCACTATGCCTTGACGAAGGTCAACAAACATAGCTTGAATACTATTGAATATCCGTATGAAATGACAGAGGGCTACGACTGGTTTTGGCAAAACCGTGAACGTAGTGAACTTGATGTAATCGAAGGAACCTGATACTTTTTTAAAAGGAGTGGTTAAAGCTCCGCAATTAAAAATTCTGATCTTTTTAAAATAACCGAGTGATTTCTTTTAAATTTGTTCCAACGACTTAACTTTGGTTTATTTTCTTTGCATTATAATAATGCGTCCCATCTTTTATCCTATCATTGCAGAAAACAACGAAAATACCACGTCCTCTTATGCCATCCGCATTCGCCACTGGGTCCCGTCATCACTCGTTAGGTTACTTAACTAACGACAGAGCGGGGGCTGGGCTAGCGCGGGTGTAAAACATAAGTGACGTCTAATAGCTATCATATATAGATATTGTACATTCGTCAGATGCAATAATAAGCATTCCAGATCACAGATGAATTTTATTGGATTTATTAGCAATCCGCATTTGCTTTGAGCCTGCAATAAAAGACGGATTACACAGTTGTGATGAATAGCCATTACCCCACTCCAGACCCCAACGGGTACGGCAAACTACCCGCCAAGTACCCGAAGTGAAGCGGTCTCCCTCAACAACGTGAGTAGGCCACTAAACACTTCAACGTACCCGGTAGTTTGTGTACCCCACCTTGGGTCTATCCTATGAGCAAAAACAGTAAAAAGAAATAATACAACGGTGGTTACAACCGCAACCTAGATGTGCCCCGCAAAAGAATATTACATCAAATTACATTTACATTGAATGAATGAATATTAAACACATCTCAAACCCCGGCTAATCATTACAACAGTCCAACATAGTTCATATACACAAACAGTAAACATTACAGAAATGTGCAACCCCCTGCCAACCGACATACTAGCAGTTAGAGGAGGTTTACGAACACATTGAACATTACAGATAAAAACCCAATTAGCAAATATCTTAGAACATCGATCGAATACCATATTCCGTGTCTACCCCAAAAGCAAACCTGCACTGAAGCAACCTGGGTAGAAACAGAGCATACAGGAAAACAAAAAACACCAAAATATGAATTACTGTGAAAATCCGAGTCAACTCGGCGTTGACTCGGCGGCGGATCCGCGGCCAAAAGCACCTTCTTACCGCGGATCTGCGGCCGTCTTGCCGAGTTAGGGGGTCGTATTTTCCCAGTTTTCTTACAATTCCCTGCTGTGAATTTTAAGGTATGTCAAATTATTTTTCAGACACTTTTAAAATTAACAGAAACTAGGAATATCCAGGTTTTTGTTTTCATGTTTTTCGTCGATCGAACTTCTAATTAGTTGCTAACAAGCTAGTAATGGTTTAGTTGGCTCTGATACCACTGTAAGTCTATGTCACGCACCCCACGAACTTGCGGGGAGCCGGAATATATGAAAAACGATTATCAAAGCTTCGTAACACGGACTTGAGCACATGAATCGTTATCTAAACCATTGCTAACAAACTATTAGAGGTTTAACTACTCGGATACGAAGTTATACCTCACGTTACTTGTCCTTCGGGTCTTCATCATGGTCCTCCACTCCTCGTGGGCTCCATGGAACATCGGCACCTCAACGGCCTTCTCGAATCAAAGACGATCCACCCGAAAGCTCCTACGCCAAGCTTAATCTCAAACTTGAGATAACTAGGTTGCTTAAAGTTCTAATCTAAGCTACCTAGGGGATATAGAGTGAGGTTATGGATGTATTAGTCTAGCTAACCCTTGATCTCAACACATGAGTGTTAGTTATATGTATGCCCTAGAGGCCATTACTATACATAGGATGTATATTGTAGTGGATGCTTGGCATATATAGGGAGGACTTTCTTGCTCGACATGATAGTTTGCTATCTGGTTGCTCTTTACCTTAACGTATACACTGATTGTCTCTCTGTTACATGTTGGTAAAGCCCTTGGGATGTGTACTTGACTACCTGGACTATGATGCGGATCATACTAGTGGGGACATGGTAGTCCATAAGTACATCCTTCAAGGTCTTTAGTCGTGGGTGTATCGAGACGGGGCATCGATATACCAGAGTAGACTAGCGTATACCTTCTCGACCCATACAGATGGGCGGTGGATGATCCCATATCCATTGGTGTTTGACATCGGAGAAGATATACGGGTGCTCAGTGGAGACTAGGTACACTGGACGGACTCGCAGAGAACTCCCAGATGGTATTATACCTTACGTCAGATGGCAGTTCTCTGGTGACACTGGTACAGAGTAGTCTGATGACCCGAGATCGTCATAGAGTCTTTTGTGATTCCCACTATGCTTTGATTTCCACCTTACCATGTCCAAGAGGGCGTGCAAAACGGTGGTTTTTGGGTACAGTCCCGAATCACATGGAGGCAATAAGCGATAGGAGGGGATTCGTCTCTCCTGGTATAGGGAGTTGATGTTGCGCTGTGTTCGATTGGCTATAACCGGAAATCACTGGCCAGGGTTGCTGAGATTTACTGGTAAGTGTTACCAGTAGTTTCTCGAACTGTTATAGACCTCATATCGACACGACTTATCGAGCTATTGGGGTCTGACGTTTACCACCCCTAGGCAAGATATGCGACATATCAGACGATCAGACCGGACTGTACGGTAAGCGTTTCTGGTTGGATTCACAGGAGTGTGAGCGGGCTTGCTCGTCGATCTTCTGATCGCTCAATACCCGGGTGGCCGTTACGTTTAGCAGACCGCTTGCGGCTTGTGGGTGTTTGATATGATCATCACCTATGCCGGCGTATTGACGAGTCTTTAGAGTCCTACACAGAGGTTTCCTGGCTCAAGCGAAACGAAATAGGAGTGCAAATGAGATATGTGCGAGACCGAGAATGATACCAGTATGTGATACTGTATTCGATTCTCGCGATTTGTGACATTGATCGGTTATATGTGATATAGCCGAGTTATCGGATCAAGTGTTGATTCGATAAGTTGTTACTATTGATATTAGTCGGTTATATGTGATATGACCGGATCGTTAAATCAAGTATTGATTTAATGATTTAATGTATAATTATATATTTGATATATTACTTTGCATTAACTAGTATTGGTTCATTTAAGATGGATTTTCTCACTTGATTGTGCACATTGTATATGTGATATATTTTTTGTGCACAAGATTGTATCATGTTTGATGATGCATACAAACTTGGGTTAATGTAGACAATTAACTAGAGTTTAGTTGAATGGTTAGGGTTAAAGGAAAGAAACAAAATGGTCAAGCTTTCAAACCTTCATGATGTTTCAAAGAAAAGACAAAGCAAGCCACCATTTCATTTTCCTTAGCCAAAATAAACAAACAAAATAAATAAATGAATATGTAAATCAAATGAAACCCTAACCATTAACTAACCATGGTTTAAATCACACACTGACCCAAGTTTTCATGCATCATCAAACATGATACAATCTTGTGCACAAAAAATATATCACATATACAATGTGCACAATCAAGTGAGAAAATCCATCTTAAATGAACCAATACTAGTTAATGCAAAGTAATATATCAAAAATATAATTATACATTAAATCAATAAATCAATACTTGATTTAACGATCCGGTCATATCACATATAACCGACTAATATCAATAGTAACAACTTATCGAATCAACACTTGATCCGATAACTCGGCTATATCATATATAACCGATCAATGTCACAAATCGTGAGAATCGAATACAGTATCACATACTGGTATCATTCTCGGTCCCGCACATATCTCATATGCGCTCCTATTTCGTTTCGCTTGAGCCAGGAAACCGCTGTGTTGGACTCTAAAGACTCGTCAATACGCCGGCAGCAGGTGATGATCATATCAAACACCCACAAGCCGCAAGCGGTCTGCTAAACGTAACGGCCACCCGGGTATTGAGCGATCAGAAGATCGACGAGCAAGCCCGCTCACACTCCTGTGAATCCAACCAGTAACACTTACCGTACCGTCCGGTCTGATCGTCTGATATGTCGCATATCTTTCCTAGGGGTGGTAAACGTCAGACCCCAATAGCTCGATAAGTCATGTCGATATGAGGTCTATAACAGTTTGAGAAACTACTGGTAACACTTACCAGTAAATCTCAGCAACCCTGGCCAGGGATTTCCGGTTATAGCCAATCGAACACAGCGCAACATCAACTCCCTATACCGGGAGAGACGAATCCCCTCCTATCGCTCATTGCCTCCATGTGATTCGGGACTGTACCCAAAATCCACCGTTTTGCATGCCCTCTTGGACGTGGTAAGGTGGAAATCAAAGCATAGTGGGAATCACACAAGACTCTATGACGATCTCGGGTCAACAGACTACTGTGTACCAGTGTCACCAGAGAACTGCCATCTGACGTAAGGTATAATACCATCTGGGAGTTCTCGACGAGTCTGTCCAGTGTACCCAGTCTCCATTGATCACCCGTATATCTTCTCCGATGTCAAACACCAATGGATATGGGATCATCCATCGCCCATCTGTATGGGTCGAGAAGGTATACGCTAGTCTACTCTGGTATATCGATGCTCCGTCTCGATACACCCACGACTAGGGACCTTGAAGGATGTACTTATGGACTACCATGTCCCCACTAGTATAATCCGCATCATAGTCCAGGTAGTCAAGTACACATCTTAAGGGCTTTACCAACATGTAACAGAGAGACAATCAGTGTATACGTTAAGGTAAAGAGCAACCAGATAGCATACTATCATGTCGAGCAAGAAAGTCCTCCCTATATATGTCCAAGCATCCACTACAATATACATCTTATGTATAGTAATGGCCTCTAGGGCATACATATAACTAACAATCTCCCACTTGCACTAGAGCCATCTGATAGCAGTGGTTGTAGTATCTCATACTCAACCATCCCATAAAAGTCTCTCTCTGGGAAAAGGCCTTTGTGAGTGGATCCGCCGTGTTGTCCTCTGAGTCTGCTCTCCTAACCTCGATTCCCTGGAGATCAACCATCTCCATGATCAGGTGATACTGTCTCAGAATATGTCTGGATCACTGATGGGACGGACGTTCCTTGGCATAAGCCACAACTCCATTGTCACACAATAGGAGGAACTAAGTTCATCTTATGAACAAATATACACCTAGACAGCCACTTTGGTAGCATCTTAAGTAGCGATGTATCCAGCCTTTATCGTCTAGTATGCCACGGTATCTAGCTTGGAACTCTTCCAACATACCGTCCCTTTACTGAGGGTAAAGACAATGCTTGTGACTGACATTCAGTCGTCTTTATCACCCTGGAACCCTTCCAGTGATTCTCCCAAGGATCGATTGATACCATCTCACTACAACTAGTGAGTATCCTAATATCCAATTAGATCTATCTCATAGATCCAAAACCCAGGATTTAGTAGGTATCACTTTGATCCTATATGGAGAATCATTGTGATAAGCGGAGATTGACCGAACGTAGTATAGGAAACTCCTTCCCTATCAAGAGTATGTCATCCACGTACTCTACGAGGATCACCACCATACTTCCTACTACCTTTTTTGTATATACAAGATTCATCTACCATTTTGATGAAGTCAAACTCTTTGACTACCACATCAGAACAGACGTTCCAACTTCGCGATGCCTGCTTTATCCCATAAAGCAACTTGTGCACGTTTCCGCTGCTCCCACTGTCTACGAAGCCCTCTGGCTGTGTACTTATAGACGCCCTCTTCTAAAACATCATTTAGAAAAGCTGTCATGACACCCAACCACCAGATATCATAGTCATGGTATGTAGCCGTGGCAAGTAGGATCCGGATGGAATTAAGCATAGCCACTGGAAAAGGTTTCATCATTATCCACGCCTGGTCGATGACGAAAACCTTTAACAAGTCTAGCTTTGAAAGTCTCAACCTTTCCATGTACACCAAGTAATCTTCTCAAGATATACTTGCTCCTGATGGGGATTTAACCCTTCAGATAAAGCAACTAAAGTCCATACTTTGTTGGTGTATAAGGATTCCATCTCAGATCTCTAAGCATCAAGCCATTCTTACAGAATCCCACTCCTGATGGCCAGTTCGAAACTAGTTGGGTCATCATCTCATGATGCAATCCTCGCTCCCACTTTCATAGAGAAACCAAAGTATCTCTCAGGTGGGTGAGGAACCCTACTAGATCGGCGGAGAGGCTGAGGTTCGTTGGTTACTATTGAATCCTTCGGTTCTACGAAATCATCTGCTGTAGTTTGCATAGCTGGAACTGCTTCCAGTTCTACAGAACAGACCTTGCCTCGAGCTTGTCCGGATTTTGCTTTTAGACATAGGCCGGACAACCCCAAATCTTAACTAACTTAAGATATGGGCTCTTCCCTTTCCATATCACATATGAAGTGGTAAGCAACTGATTTGATTTGAACCCTATTCAATAGGTATGCAACTTCCCAAGTGCATAACCCACAAAAAGGAAAAAGGTAACTCAGTAGTACTCATCATAGAGCACACCATATCAAATAGGGTGTATCTGCTCCGCCCCGATATACCATCGTGCAATGGTGTATTTGGAGGAGTAATGCTGAGAGAGAATCTCATTCTCCTTTAGAATAGTCTAGGAATTCCGTGCTCAAGTATTCTCCTCCCTGATCGCATCAAAGGACATAATACTTATACCCTTATTTTGGTTCTCTACTTCTAACTTATATTCTGTGAATATCTCAAAAGTTTCGGACTTGTGTTTCAACGGGAACATATGTCTGAATCTAAAGAGATCATCAGAGAATGTAATGAAGTACAAAGAACCGGTCTTGGCATGTGTAGACTGGGGACCTTTATACATCAACATGTATCAATCCCAAGAGTTCACTAACTCTTTCTCTGTTTCCTGTAAACGGAGCTATGGTCATCTTATCTTTGTGACATGACTGGCAAGTTTCACAAGATGTAAATTCAAACTGATTTAAATATGCATCTTTATGTAACTTCAGCTAGTCGGGTCGCATTGATATGACCTAGTCTACAATACCTCAAGAAGAATTCGTTCATTTCTGAACTCTTCCTCTTGTGTGTGTTCTGTATACTAAGAACTGTAGTTTGATTTAGAACATTAATGCTTTTAGATAACGTGCCTGAACCGATCAACTTTTGATATAGGAAATGTTCAAAACATTATCCAACAATACAAAATTATATCCTTTCTTTACTAATAAAGAGACTGATATGATTTTGTATATCAGGTTCGGTATCTAATAATATTCGTTCAGAATCAATGTATTGGTAATACACGGTGACAGTGACCAACAGACTTGGCTGCAACACTTGCCCCATTTTCTGTCTCATGAAACTTATCACCCGTTCTCAGTTCTCTGCCTTTCGGTAGCCCTATGAAACAGATTACATATCTGGGATCCTGTTCCGGTATCAGATACCCAGGACGCAGAGGATACTGAAAAACAGTTCTGCGTAACGAACACACCCGAAGGAGATGCATCATATGCACTTTCTTCGTTTGGGCGGCATGGGAAATCTGGTAATCCCCAATTTCCTGCTATGTCTTATAACAATTATAAGTTGGAGCGGGACCAACGTTCCCCAGCTCAGTATAACAAGCGGGTTCGGTCAATATTCCGTATTTCTTGATTAAGGCGTGATATGGTCGCTACCTCTAGAGAGAGAGAAGAAAACACTCAGCGTGCGCTCTTGCAAGAATAGATTGGTTATTATTTTATCTAATCAGGATGGCTCCCACTGTTTTAATCAAATCTTCCTTCAAACCCTAAAAGGAAAGACTAGCCGGGATTAATTACACGTTACAAGTTTGCCAATCTTTCAGCCAGTCCAGTGTCGGTACTTTGAGGGAGGTCCCCCGTGCTTTCGCACGAACCTAATTAATGTAAACCTCGTTTTTCCAGAGGCATAACCCCGTTGACACCTTTCTAGACACCTACTTGATCGGCTAATTGTAATGTATAAAACTCTCCCAGGATTAACTCTTACTCGCAGTGGGTATCGGGATCCAACTATATCATAGAAGGTATGCAATCTCATTGCAAATTTCAACACTTGAAATTCCCGATAATTTTTCCCCTAACCTCCTATGACCTTGACAAAGGCCAACAAACCATAGGATGCTAGTCAAGTTCAACCCGTCATTTCTTGATTGAAATAAACCCACCCACACGGCCCTTGACAAAGGCCAACAAGGTCGCACGACTACCCTAATCCAATCTGCATCATATGTATAAGCAGATAAGCACCAGTCAGCTACCGCACACTACGCCTTGACAAAGGCCAACAAACGCAGCACGAATACTAACTACTACTTATCTGAAATGACGGAGGGCTACGACAGGTTTTTCTGAAAACCTATTGCGTAATGAACTTGATATCGTTGTAGAATCAAATAATTTTGAAATGGAGTGTTTTTGATGCTTTTCTAGTTTTGCTAAAGGGGTCACTCCCGGTGAAGGGATCGTCGGCCCTTTCCTCGTCGAATGAGGTGCGGGATATATCATATACATCACTGTGCAAAGCAAGAACTATAGAAGCAATCAAAAGACAAACCGAGGGTTGTAGCATCTGCCAGTTATTGCTAAAGGAGCCACTCCCGGTGAAGGGATCTCGGTCCTTTCCTTATCGAATAAGGTGCAGGATATATCATATATAGCGCTGTGCAAAGCAAGAACTGTAGCTACCTGTTTTATTTTTGAAATTCGATTCTACAACATCTTTAGGTTTCTTTTACTTTCATTAATCATATTAATGAAGTCCCATCATTTAAGTACCTAAACATCACAGATAAATACGACGTACACTTATGCCATCCGCATTCGCCTCGATGTCCCCTCGTGAACCGTTAGGTTAGGTAACTAACGACAGAGCGAGGCAGGGCTAGCTCGAGTGTAAAACATAAGTAACGCCTATATGATATATCATATATACTATATACAGTATCTATCACAGAACATCACATGATCACATCACAGATATCGCAGCAGAAGAAACATATATGAAATATTGGATATACTAGGACGTCCGTGTTTTAGTACGAGCCAGTATAAAACACGGATTCCGCGGTCGCGATGAATAGCCAAACCCACACCCCTAGACCCCTACGAGAGCGGCAAGCAACCCTACCAATTCTAGAGTTAGGAGACCCGGACTCGACTCCTCGAGTTGGTCTCCCACTGGACTCCAGAACCCGGTTACTTGTGCTCCCCTCCTTGGGTCTATCCTAGTGCGGAAAGGTAAATAATATAAAAGGGTGACATCTTCCGCAACCTGGAAGTGCCCCAATAAAAGAATATTACATACAAGTTTTTACATGAATGAAAATGAAAAACACTCATCTCACATAAAAACCCCCCGGCTATTCAAACACGACGATCCAATATAACATATCCAGCAACACATAACATCATAAGCCATCTACGTAAGTAAACATACGCATCCCAATTGTCGTTGACATATAGCAACGAAACCGGCGATATCATATATTACACTTACGGTCATAGAAAAGAAAGTGTAAAACTACAACAGTTGGAATCCGCAATCTCTTTAGACATCGCATGCGTAATTAAATGAATTACATAGACATCGCATGCCTAACAATTATAAACCCCGCATTTTAGTCTCAAAATCGAAAACTCTTTTCAATATCAAGTCGGGCAATTCAACAAGATTCCCGACATCCTGATCGAATGCTCGTCGCAAACTTCAGTAGGCGGCCGCACCCCCGACGCCGTCGACGAAGTGTACCAAGGCGGAACACCGCTGCCGCGAGCACCCGAACGGATGCTTTCGGTGACGGGGTTCTCCTACAATCACTTGGTCGGGGCTATGGGGCGAGGCTGTCTATTAAGTTTACCCGGCGAGTATCCGCATACGCTACGTGATTGCGACGGACTTTTGATCACATCAAAATTCCGTGGCAACCGATCAAGTGAGACTAAACCGCTAGATTTATAACATTCATTTAGTTATCTCATAACAACTTGTGAATTCCAATTATTGTATCACATTCCGGATAAATAGAAAATGTTAAACTTTCCGATCGAATATTCAAACACCCAAGTTTTCCCGAAACAGCTCAACACATGAAACAAGTTTAAAAACATTCACTTCGTGCCTCAGTACCAACGGTCCAGCCGTAGAAGGGTCAAGACAACGCCTCACATGTGGCACGCCGTACTGCCTCAAACCCTAAGGTTCAAAGGGCAGTTCAAGACGGTCACATAATCGAGTTAAGGTTTGTTGTCTTCTAGAGGGACCATCGCGTTACTTGCACTGCTTAGAACGTTATTAAACCACGGAAAGATCCAACATTTGGAAATTTCCCGATAGGGGAAAAGGTGGATATTTATATCCAGTCGAACCTTTTTAACATATTCTAAAATTTCCCGGAAAATCTCAAAGACAAAGTTTGAAATTTCCGATCGAATCTTTGAAGCTCCAAAACACCCCAGAAAACTCAACTCTTGAGTGCAAATTAAAAATTCCCAGAAAACTCAGCACCTGAATAAACAAATTACTGTGCAAAAATTATAAGCTAATCTCATAATTTGGCCGCGGAACCGCCGCAGAAGCCAGGCTTCTGCCGCGGTTCCGCCACGCTTTAGACACATCATTAGGTAATTTTTGCACCGTAATTCTTAGAATTCCCTGCTGAATTTTTTAAGCATTTTTAATCTGGAAAAATCCGAGTTTTGTAAAAATGTACAGAGAGGGGTCATTTTTAGGGTTTCGTGGTTCGATCGGAATTCTAACTTCCTCAACACTTCGCCTAAGGCTATGGTAGCTAGGCTCTGATACCACTGAAGGGTTCCTAGGCACACTAATGAGGTCTCACAAGATTCTCTATATTAAACCATGGTTGCAAATATGATAAGTATCATCTTATTTTCTATTTTCCATAATACTTATCATATTATCTTCTTCTTCTCCTTCTTCAACAAGAAGAGAGCTTGCTACCATCAATGGCAACATGAGAAAAAGAGTGAGAAATCCAATTCTAAAGTGAACCCACTTCCTATTTCTTCATCCTCTACCACTTGCCAAGTAGTATAGGGTGTTTTCTTCACAAGTTTCATGACTTGGTGAAGTTGGAGTTTGATCTTAAGTTGCCTCGACGTAGATCATCTTCGGCATCGAAGTCGACGACCTAGCCCGCCCATTTCTCCGATGAAGCCGACGCTAGAGCCCGGGATCCGATGATCGCAGTGAGGGGACTTCATCACGGAGCTATGGAGGTGGAGGACCGGATCTACAAAGGTTGTATTACCGTTCACTTAGCAGTTAAGTTGTTAACTAGTTGCATGTTTCGCCTAAACTCTAGTCAACCATCCGTATTAGGGTCTCTCGGCACTTGTTAAATTTGAAATTGGCATGGTTGATGCCTTGTGAGACCTCATTAGTGTGCCTAGGAACCCTTCAATGAGAGGTTAGGGTTAGGGTTTGAAGAGAGAGTGAGCTTGAGGAGCGAGAAGGTGAAGATAATAATGAAAATGAATAATGAACTCATATGAATATATCAACTATAACAATTAATCAAATAAATAATATAAATGATTTATCATCAAGGTTAGATTCATTCATCTAGTGTGATTCATCATATGACTCATTAATTCATTAATGAATCATTTAATGCAAAGGATGAATCACACAAATGAGTCATTAAGCAATTAATGCTCATGCCACCTTAACCCCTTAGTCACCACTCTTCTAGAACCTTCACGACAAATTACGAGAACGTCCCTCCAATCCGTGAAAACACGGAAAAACTTTAGACTGTATAAATCCAATAACCCGATACTAGAATCTGGCTTAAACCAAAGCTGGCTAGTAAAAACTGTCCGAAAAGTCGTACGTGCGTAAACACACGTATGTGTCCGAACCCTTGTCGTAAAACCATACGACCTCTATATCGTTTCGCCTGGAGCAGGGAAACTCTATGTGTGGGACTCTAAAGACTCGACACTACGCTGGCAGTGGGTTTAACCACAGACCGCAAGCGGCACTAGCGGTACATAACGGTCCCCAGGTAGATGTCGATAAGAAGGCCGATGAGGAAAACCATCCGAACCCCTACTGAGCCTGATGTGACAATCTCCGTACAGTCCGGTCTGTTCGTCTAAGACTATCGCATATCAGGCCTAGGAGGCGGCAAGCGTCAGTCCCCTAATAGCTGTATAAGTCGTGTCGGAGCGAAGCCCATTACACCCTGAGAAGCTACTGGAACCTACCAGTATATCTCGCTTGCCCTGGCCAGGGACTT
The DNA here is from genome assembly GCA_030015575.1 of Agapanthus africanus. Taxonomy (NCBI): domain Eukaryota; kingdom Viridiplantae; phylum Streptophyta; class Magnoliopsida; order Asparagales; family Amaryllidaceae; genus Agapanthus; species Agapanthus africanus. The sequence continues at coordinate 464,551,383 of CM057340.1, forward strand.
TGCGTAATGGCTCTCTGACAAAGCACGATATCATCTCCCAATACCGGGAGAGACGAATCCTATCTAACTGCCACTGCCTTCAAGTGCTCGGGACTGCACCCAACTGCTACCTGTTTGCACGACTCCTTTGAGCCGTGGTAGGGTAGCAATCTAAGAACAGTGGGACACACTCGAGGCGAAGTAGCAGTGTCAAGTCTACGGACTATGCTGTACTCATGTCACCTGGGAACTGTTAACTGACGATGGGTATAATACCAACCAATCAGTTCCCTGGCGAGTCCCGTCCGGTGTACCCCTAACCTAACGAGCACCTGTATACTATCTCTAGTACGACGTACTGATGGCTGCGGGACAGACCATCTCCCCAACTGGGATGAGAAGCATATACACTTAGTCTATTCTGGAATATCGATGCCCTATCTCGATAATCCAACGACCAGGGACCTGTATAGGATGTTGCTTACAGACTACCCAGCCCCCACTAGTGTGACTGCCATCACGACGCTGGTAATCAAGCAAAGATCCTATGGGCTCTACTAATATGTATAAGTGATACGTTACAAGAAACATATGCACATATTAAAGTAGACTCAAACCAAGTAGCATACAACCATGTTTAGCAAGATTGTTATATACAACTGTGAATATCCCAAGCTTCCATTAAGTAATATACATGCTAGTATGATACAATAATGGCCCCTAGGGCATATACACTAACAATCTCCCACTTGCACTAGGGCCATGAGCTGGCATATCGTAGACCTATCATCTCGAATAGCCTCTCGAACTGCGTCTGAGGAATGGCCTTTGTTAATGGATCAGCAATGTTATCCTCCGTCTTTACTCTCTTCACCTCGATCTCCCGGCGATCTATGATCTCCCTGATCAGGTGATACCGCCTTAAGATGTGTCTGGACTTCTGATGGGACCTGGGTTCCATCGCTAAAGCAATAGCGTCGTTGTTGTCATAATACAGAGGTATTGGACCAACACTGGAAGGAACCACCTGAAGTTCTGTGAGGAACTTCTTCATCCAGACAGCTTCTTTTACGGCATCGCAAGCAGCTATGTACTCCGCTTCCATCGTTGAGTCTGCAACGGTCTCCTGCTTGGAACACTTCCAACAGACCTCCCCTCCATTGAGGGTAAAGACATAACTCGACATGGATTTGGAGTCATCTTTGTCACTCTGGAAGCCGGAGTCGGCAAAGGCTTCTATCTGGAGGTCTTTTCCGCCATACACTAAGAACATCTCCTTAGTCCTCCTCAGGTACTTGAGAATGTTCTTTACTGCTATCCAGTGATTCTCCCCTGGGTTTGCTTGATACCGACTTACTACGCTCAATGTGTATGCTACATCTGGTCTGGTACATAACATCGCATACATTATAGAGCCTACCGCAGAAGCGTAGGGTATAATCGACATGCGATCCCTTTCGAAATCAGTCTTGGAAGACATATCTTTGGGGAGGGTGATTCCGTGACAAGCCGGTAGGTTACCACGCTTAGAATCTTCCATACTGAATCTCTTCACTATGGTGTCATGTACCTGGACTGCGAAAGTCCCAACATCCTCTTCGATCTATCACAATAGATCCGGATCCCCAGAATGTAGGTGGTATCACCCAGGTATAATCTTCGATACTACTATATTGAGCAAGACTGTTAATACAACTGTGAATATCCCAAGATTCCATTAAGTAATATACATGCTAGTATGATACAATAATGGCCCCTAGGGCATATACACTAACATATATAGTATAAGCATTCGTCTCAGGCAGTAATATGATCTCATCACAGAACATTGCAGCAGAAGAACATATATGAAATATTGGATATACTAGGACGTCCGTGTTTTCAATACGAGCCGGTATAAAACACGGAATCCACGGTCGCGATGAATAGCCAAACCCACATCCCTAGACCCCTACAAGAGCGGCAAGTAATATTGCCAATTCTAGGGTTAGGAGACCCGGTCTCGACTCCTCGAGATGGCCTCCCACTGGACCCTAGAACCCGGTTACTTATGCTCCCCTCCTTGGGTCTACCTAATGCGGAAAAGTAAATAATATACAATGGTGACATCAACCTCATCCCGGAAGTGCCCCAATAAAATAATATTACATACAAATGAATTTTACATGAATGAAAATAAAAACCCTCATCTCACATAAAACCCCCGGCTATTCAGAACACCACGATCCAATATAACATATCACAGCAACACATAATATCACATATCATCAACGTATGTAAGTAAGCATACACCGATCGTCGTTGATGTATAGCAACGAAAACCGGCAATACAACTATATACTACACTTACGGTCACAGAAAAGAAATTGTAAAACTACAATATTTGGAATCCACAATCACTTTAGACATCGTAAATCCGAAATATCACATACTTCGCATTTCATGCCTAACTCTATGAATTCCACATATTGTATCCCATTCCAGATAAATAAACAGTATTAAACATTCCGAACAGATAATCAATTACCCAAAATTTCCTAAATTGCTCAACACTTGAGCGGAGTTCAAATAATCCCAGAAATATATCATGGTACCGATGATCCAGCCGTAGAAGGGTCAAACCAATGTCTCACATGTGGCATGCCGTACTGCCCCAAACCCTAAGGTTTAGAGGCAGTTCAAGACGGTTACATAATCGAGTTAAGGCTTGTTGTCTTCTAGAGGGTCCACCGTGTTACTTGCACATTTGTCCGTAAGATTTAAACCCGATAAAAATTCAACACTTGAAAGTTTTTCGTGCTGGGAAAAAGTGAGTTAATGATATCCGTTCGAACATTTTAACAGTTTCTAAATATCCGGAAATAATAGCGAATTTAAATATTCCGATCGACTCTACGATTACAAAATAAACCCCAGAATACTCAACACATGAGTCAGATTAAAAATACCCATAAAATATAACATACAGAAATAGATATTATAGTGCAAACACCAGTGCATTAATCATCTGTACGGCCGCGGAACCGCGTCCCAAGCGTGGTATGGCCGCGGTTCCGCGGTGGAATGTACGGATCATGCGCACGTGTTTTACTGTAATTCTTCTATTTGCCTGCTGAATTTTTTAGGAATTTTTAAATCAGAAAAATCCCAGTTTTGAAAATTTTTCCAGAGAGGGGGTTAACTTTGACATATCGGGGTTCGTTCGGAGTTTTAACTTCGTAAACACGTTGCCTAATACTCTAGCTAGGCTCTGATACCACTGTAAGGTTCCTAGGCACTCTTGTGAAGGTTCATAAGGCATCAAACATGCCCGAATAAAATTTTAGACGTGCCGAACAACCTAAAGCCGAGATCTTTGCAAGATTATTAGGATTTAACATGCAAGTAAACATCTTTACTACTAAGTGTGAGGTATTACAACCTCTGTAGTCCGCTCCTTCGCTTCACAAGCTCCGAGTAGAAGTCCCTTCGCCGCGATCCACGATCTCCCGGACTCAAGAGAGGCTCCACGACTCGAACGATCCATGCTAGCTTGTAATGTTCTGCTTCTCCGATGATCTACGTCGAAGTTGCTATAACTCAAGCTCTCTCACTCTAATGAGTTGAACACCCTAATCTAATGGGCTAGATTAGATGAGGATGATGGAGTAGTATTTATGCTTTCTTTTTATATCATTTTCTCACAAGAAATCATCACAAAAGAAATAACTGGTAAGCTTTCTCAAAGCTAAAGAGAGAAGAAGATGATGAATGAAAAGATAATCTTTTTTTGATGAATAGTAGAAGTAAATATATGATTGATTATGGAACCATGGTTAAGGATGAGAAGCTTAACCTTTATAGAGAATAAACTAGGGCTAGGGTTTGGTTAGGTTAACTAATGAGTCATGGATAAATATCAACCATAATATCTTAACCAAGACAATAGGAATTCTTTCTAGAATGTGCAAGAAAGAGCTAACCTTAATCAAACCCTAACCTTGCTTTATCTCTACTAAACATGTTCCATTATCAATCATATCATGTTACTATAATATATATCACATATATATATTATATTTGTAACAAAAGAAAATAATACAATTAACATATATCGCATATAAATCAATGTATTATCCGGTGAGAAAACGAAAAAATAAAGTGAGCCAATATTAGATAATGTAATATAATATATCATATATATTATTATACATTAAATCATCGAATCAACACTTGATCCGATAATCCGGCTATATCGAATATAACCGACTAATATATCATGTTCCGATTCATCGAATCAACACTTGATCCGATGATCCGGTCCATATCTAAATATCGCGAGAATATAATAGGGTATCTCATATCGCATTATCCTCGGTCCTGCACATATCACATATGTGCCTCTACTCCATTTTGCCTGAGCCAAGAAACCTCTGTGTAGAACTCTAAAGAATCGTCAATACGCCGGTAGCAGGTGATGATCATATCAAACACCCACAAGCTGCAAGCGGTCAGCTAAACGTAACAGCTACCCAGATATTGAGCGATCAGAAGATCAACAAGCTAGTCTGTACGTTCTCCTATGAATCCAATCAGTAACACTCCCGTACAGTCCGGTCTGTTCGTCTGATATATCGCATATCAAGTCTAGGGATGGTATACGTCAGACCCCAGTAACCGATAAGTCATGTAGATGTAAGGCTCATAACAGGTTGAGAAACTACTAGTAACACTTACCAGTAAATCTCTATATCAGCCCTGGCCAGGGACTTCCAGTTATAGCCAATCGAACACAGTACAACATCAACTCCCTATACCGGGAGAGACGAATCCGCTCCTATCGCTCATTGCCTCCATGTGATTCGGGACTGCACCCAAAAGCCAACGTTTTGCACGCCCTCTTGGACGTGGTAAGGTGGAAATCAAAGCACGGTGGGAATCATACAAGACTCTATGACGATCTTGGGTCTACAGACTACCCTGTACCAGTGTCACCGGAGAACTGCCATCTGACGTGTGGTATATCACCATCTGGGAGTTCTCGGCGAGTCCGTCCAGTGTACTCTGTCTCCACTGAGCACCCGTATACCATCCTTGATGTCAAACACCGATGGATATGGGATCATCCATCGCCCATCATATGGGTCAAGATGCGTATACGCTAGTCTACTCTGGTGTATCGATACCCTGTCTCGATATACCCTCGACTAGGAACAGTTATAGGATGTACTTATCGACTACTGTGGCTCTACTAGTATGATCTCATCATAGTCCCAGTAGTCGAGTACAGATCCTAAGGGCTTTATCAACATGTGAGAGAAAGACAATAAACCAATACAAGTCAACATATTAAGATAAAGTGAAACCAGATAGCATACTATCATGACGAGCAAGAAAGTCCTCTCTGTATATATCCAAGCATCCATCATAATATACATCATATGTACAACAATGGTCTCTAGGGCATATACATAACTAACACAAGCTTCCATAAACTTACATGCCATGACAAAATGCCAGGGATTTCAATTATGTCCAATCGAGCATAGCGCAACATCAACCCCCAATAATGGGAGAGATGAATCCCCTCCTATCGCTCATTGCCTCCATGTGACTCGGGACTGTACCCAAAAACCACCTGTTTGCATGACTCAGTAGAGCCGTGGTTGGGTGGAAATCAAAGCACAGTGGGAGACACACAAGATTCTATGACGATCTCGGGTCTACAGACTAACCTGTACCAGTGTCACCAGAGAACTGCTATCTGACGTGAGGTATAATACCATCTAGGAGTTCTCGTCGAGCCCATTCAGTGTATCCAGTCTCTACTGAGCACCCGTATACCATCTCCGATGTCAAACACCAATGGATATGGGATTATCCATTGCTCATCACATGGGTCAAGAAGATATATGCTAGTCTACACTGAAATATCGATGCCCCATCTCGATATTCCCACGACTAAGATCATTGAAGGATGGACTCATGGACTACCCAGGCCCCACTAGTATGATCTGCATCATAATCCTGGAAGTCAAGTACACATCCTAAGGGCTTTATCAACATGTAACAGAGAGACAGTAGGTGTACATGTTAAGATAAAGAGAAACCAGATAGCGTACTATCATGTCGAGTAAGAAAGTCCTCCCTATATATGTCCAAGCATCCACTATAATACACTTCTCATGTACAATAATGGCCTCTACGGCATACATACAACTAACAATTTTGGCCGCTGTTTTATTCAATTCGGCAGCAATTTTCCACCCAATTTTAGAGTTAGGGTCTGAAATTTGGTCTGTAGCTCACTCATTAGATAACCAGACCTACCCTATATGCAAAAAATTTTAATTTTAGCTTAGGTAGAATCTGGAGTCATTTCACTTGCTTTCTGTCGATGTTTTCCGACTTTTGAAACTTGGTTTATGATATTTGAGTTTTGACACAGTTGTTTGACGTTCGTACATCAATGTCGGGGGTTGTTATGTTGTTCTAGCATGAGTGGACAATAGGTTCTAACTTATGTGCACTTTGCTTGCCGTATCGGTTTTTTGATATGATTTTGATTTCGATACGATATGCATTGATTTGTAGGTACATTCGCGTGGATTTTCGGGGCGACGAAGGAGAGCAAGATGTTCATCGATTTCGGCTAGAGCGAGAATAGCAGGTGAGTAGATGTATATCTACGGGGAAGTCGGGTGGATGGCGTATAGCACCCCCGCGACCGTAATACTAGGATACTAGATATTTAGTACACACACACACATATACCTAGCTATTAGGGTTCTAGAATACTAAGCTATAGTAGTATACTTGTAGGAGGAATAACCTTAGTTCTAATCTTTCTTATGCCTTTAGCCATATGTAATTGTGCTTCTATACATACACACATAGATTCAAATATGTATATATATGTATATGTATATGTATGTGTGTGTGTGTCTATATATATATATATATATATATATATATATATATATATATAAGTTGAGGAAAAGTTCGATACAATATCATGAGATGAGGATATGAGATATTATGATGACACGAGTCGATATGATATTATGTGAAAATTAGGCTATATATATATTCATGATGCAATACGAGATGATATGACATATGGCGATATGTGACTAGATGAGATGATATGACATATGGCGATATGTGACAAGATGAGATGATATGATGTATGTGACCATAGATCCGTACTCTTGATTGATGATATCGTACGATGAATTATACCGTACGTGATATGATGTACAGGACGATAGATCCGTACTTTTGATTTGATGATACCATACGATGGATTATACCGTACGTGATACTATGAGCATGGATCGCCGACTTATGAATGTATCGACTCGGAAGCATATTGTTTTAAATCACTTAAGTAGATATTAGGATATATTTAGAAGCATACATATTTTCAAAGGCTAACGAATCATTACACACTTTTAAACGACAACCTCAAGAGACGCTACAGATTTTCAAATGGTATCATTTTCTCAAACTCTGTAGCCCCCATTTTAAAAACAATGATTCGCACTATTTTAAACTATAACCGAATGGTTCATATGTGGTAACATATTTATTATTGTTCATGTTTACACTTTACCTTATTCTGTTTACGTTGTATTATTTTCTTTATGACATACATACCACGTTCCCTGTTCTTATCTTGTATGACATCGTCTGCTAGGATACATGCACCATTACCAATGATGCGCATGTTTCACGTACACATACTCGCCGGCTCACACACTCATCATCGTTAATTACCATGCTACGTACGCATTAGAATCTGCTATATCGCTGTATTTTTCCTTAAATTGTAGAATTATAGTTATTGTTTAGTTCTTATTACCGCCCATGATGGTTTAGATATTGCACTTCCCTTACCTAGTTACATGACATGCTTATATGAAAACATCGGTTATACCTTGCAGTCCTGTTATGTGCTTTTATTTACTGTTCCATCTGTTGGGATCCGGTGCCCGTGCCATGAAGACCGTGGCCGAGGCGGAAGCAAAAACAAAAACTTTTTGCTGGCACCGGACGCGCAAACCCAGGAATTCAATCTAAACACCATAAACTAGAAATCTAAAACATGCATGGTTTGAGAAATACAACCTTTATCGCGTGTCCACCCAATTGTGGAAGACCCCTCCAAGCTCATAGCCGCTGGGATCGCGCTTGAGAATTGACCACCCATGCCGAAGACAATCCACCCGAGACAACGCGGAGGAAGCTCTAATCGACGATCCAAAGTTGTTAGGTTTGGATGGTCGGTGATGTAGGAATACTCCACTAAATTTCTCTCTCTAGAATCTTGCTCAAATATTGGAGCAAGAAGAAGAAGGAGAAGGAAAAGATGAGGCATAAACCATGGAGCTAAAGTGAGGAAGTCAAGAAAAACATTAAGTGTTGAAAGTGAGCATGGCTTGCCCTTTTAGAACCTTCCATCAATAGTGCATCCAAATGAATATATCATTTTAAAAGAATCAAGCCAAGCCTCACCAATCTTGTAACCATACTTCATTGTCTCTTACTTTACACCTTATTTCCATTTAATTTTCTAAATAGAAAATTAAATATGAGGTGTCCTTCTAGAAGCATTGTCGTACAAATACGGAATACATCACCTGGTATATATATCGCTATATATACACACATCCGTATAAAAATACGGATAGCATCAAAGAGAGAAAATAAATAGTGAACAATAATACTAAAATTCATGTATCAAAATACATATATAAATTTTTAAATCAAAACCCGATTTAATAATCCGGCTTAATCCTAAGCCGGCCAGTATTATCAATCGTCCGATTAAAGTCCATGTATCGCATACACGTATTTAATCGGACCCCCTGCACGTACCAACGTACAGTTCCTACATCTGTCACCTAAATCGGGAAAACCCTCTGTGTGGGACTCTAAAGACTCGCCAATACGCCGGCAGTAGGTGATGATCATATCAGTCGCCTACAAGCCGTCAGCGGTACTAGCTGGACGTAACGGCTACCCGGGTATTGAGCGATATGAAGATCAACAAGCAATCCTGTCCACAGTCTCCATGAAGCCTATCAGTAACACTACCGTACAGTCCGGTCTCTTCGTCTGATATGTCGCATATCATGTCGAGGGGTGGAGATCGTTAGACCCCAGTAACGTGATAAGTCATGTCGATGTCTGGCCTATAACGGTTCGAGAAACTACTGATAACACTTATCAGTATATCTCGGCAGCAGCCCTCGCCAGGACTTCCAGTTATAGCTAATCGAACATAGCGCAACATCAACCCCCAATACCGGGAGAGACGAAACCCCTCCTATCGCTCATTGCCTCCATACGACTCGGGAATGTACCCAAAATCCACCTGTTTGCACGAATCCTCTTGAGCATGGTAGGAAGGAAATCAAAGCAGAGTAGGAGCCGCACAAGACTCTATGACGATCTCGGGTCTACAGATTAACCTGTACCAGTGTCACCAGAGGACTGCTATCTGACGATAGGTATACTACCATATAGGAGTCCTCGGCGAGTCCTGTTCAGTGTACCCAGTCTCCACTGAGCACCTGTATACCATCTTTGATGTCAAACACCAATGGATGTGGGATCATCCATCGCCCATCATATGGGTCAAGAAGTGTATACGCTAGTCTTCTCTGGAATATCGATGCCCTGTCTCGATATTCCCTCGACTAGGAACAATTGAAGGATGTACTTGTGAACTACCCTCGCCCCACTAGTATCATCTACATCATAGTCCTGGTAGTCAAGTACATATTCTAAGGGCTTTATCAACATGTGAGAGCAAGACAATATAACAATATAAGTCTACATATTAAGATAAAGGTAACCAGATAGCATACTATCATGTTGAGCAAGAAAGTCATCTCTATATATATCCAAGCATCCACTATAATATACATCATGTGTACAATAATGGCCTCTAGGGCATACAAGCACGTCAGCGGCACTAGCTGTACGTAACAGCTACCCAGGTAGTTGTCGAAAAGGGGGGCTGACAATCAAGTTCGTCCTTACCCTACTGAGCCTGAATGTGACAATCTCCGTACAGTCCGGTCTCTTCGTCAATGAGTATCGCATATCGGGTTTAGGGGGTGGATAACGTCAGACCCCTACTAACTAGATAAGTCGTGTCTGAGTCTAGCTCATCACCAACTGAGATACTACTGATCAACTATCAGTAAATCTCCCCTACCGTGGCTACGGATTTCTTGTGATAGTCAACCGAACATAGCGCGATATCAACTCTTAATACCAGAAGAGACGAATCCCTGACAGTCGACCACTGCCTCCATATAGCTTGGAACTGTACCCAACTAAAACTTGTTTGTGCAGGGTTCCCTAGGGTGGCCGCTGGGTTTCGGGAGGCATCGACCATGCCGTTTTCAAAAAAATGGCGCGCTAAAGAACTCTAACCTAGAATCTTAACTAGATAATTGGACGAATCAAGAATGTAAACATCTTTACATCTAAGTGAAAAAGGAATACAACCATTGTAGACCGGTCCTTTACTTCAATAGCTCCGTGTAGTAGTCCCTTCGCTCTAATTAGTGAACTCCCAGACTCTAGAAAGGCTCCACAAGATGAAAGTAACAAGCTTGCTTAAAGTATTCGAGGCCGAAAATGATCTACGTCAAGGAGACACTAACCCAAGCTACATCTTCACTAAGTGATGAACTAGTGAAGAAACAATCCAATCTAAATGGCTAGTCTAGAAGAGGTTGATGAAGTAGGAATTTTGCTCACTTTAGAAATTATTTTCTCACTCATTTTCTTCACTTCCCAAAAAGCTAGAGAGCTTGAGGAAGGAGATGAAGAAAAACAACCATGGAAAAAGTCAAGTGTAGAATGGCAACCATGGGTGAGTTAATATCATATACTAACTCATGTAGAGACTAAACCATGGCTAATCAAAATGCTTGGGTTAATAAATATCTTAAGTAAAACAAAATTAGTGGACTTGGTCAATGGTTCCACAAGCTTCCACAAGCTTCAACCATGTGACTAATTTCCATTTAATTTTGATTTACTTTAAATAAATAAATCCCTTCATTATGTTAAGCATGGTGTGAGTCTTGTACACCCATGTCACATGTATCATCTAGCACGACACACAAAAATGTACATTAATATATATCACATATATACTAAATGCATAAGTGAGAAAAAGAATTCTTAAGTGAGCTAATATTAGTTAATGTAAATTAATATTTCAAATATATAATTATATATTAAATTATTAAATCAACACTTGATTTAATAATCCGGCTATATCACATATAACCGGCTAATATCTTATGTATCAACTTATCGAATCAACTCTTGATTTGATAACCCGGCTATATCACATATAACCGACCGATAACACAAGTTGTGATAATAAAATACGGTATCAAATACTCGTTCTAATCTCGGTCCCACACATATAACATATGTGCTCCTACTTCGTTTCGCTTGAGCCAGGAAACCTCTGTTGGACTCTAAAGACTCGTCAATACGCCGACAGTAGATGGTGATCATATCAGTCACCCACAAGCCGCAAGTGGTCTGCCAAACGTAAATGCTACCCGGGTATTGACCGATCAGAAGATCAACAAGCAAGCCTGCTCATACTCCTGCGAATCCAATCAGTAACACTACTGTGCAGTCCGGTCTCTTCGTCTGATATGTCGCATATCACAGCCCGGGGGATGGTAAACGTCAGACCCCAACAGCCTGATAAGTCATGCCGATGTGAGGTCCATAACGGTTCAAGAAACTACTGATAACACTTACCAGTAGATCTCAGCAACCATAGCTAGGGATTTCCTTTTATGGCCAATCAAGCATAGCGCAACATCAACCCCCAATACAGGAAGAGACGAAATCCCTTCCTATCGCTCATTGCCTCTATGTGACTCGGGACTGTACCCAAAAACCACCGTTTTGCACGATCTCTTAAACGTGGTAAGGTGAAAATCAAAGAACAGTGGGAATCACACAAGCCTCTATGACGATCACGGGTCGGCCGACTAACCTGTGCCAGTGTCACCAGAGAATTGCTATCTGACGATATGTATAATACGATCTAGGAGTTCTCGGCGAGTCTGTCTAGTGTACCCAGTCTCCACTGAGCACCCATATACCATCTCTGATGTCAACACCAATAGATATGGGATCATCTATCGCCCATCATATGGGTCGAGAAGCGTATACGCTAGTCTACTCTGGAATATCGATGCCTTGTCTCAATACACCCAGGACTAGGAACATTTAAAGGATGTACTTACCGACTACAACTGCCCCACTAGTATGATCTGCATCAGAATCCTGGTAGTCAAGTACTCATCCTAAGGTCTTTATCAACATGTAATAGAGAGACAATAAGTGTACACGTTAAGATAAAGAGCAACCAGATAGCATACTATCATGTCGAGCAAGAAAGTCCTCCCTATATATGTCCAAGCATCCACTATAATATACATCATATGTATAATAATGGCACCTAGGGCATACATATAACTAACAATCTTCCACTTGCACTAAGGCCATTTGTTGTAGTATCTCATACCCAATGTCCCATAAAAGTCTCTCTAGGGAAAGGCCTCTTTGAGTGGATCTGCTGTGTTATACTTCGTGTCAACTCTCCTTATCTCGATCCCTTGGAGATCAACCATCTCCCTGATCAGGTGATACTGTCCTCAGAATATGTCTGGATCGCTGATGGGACAGGCGTTCCTAGGTTAAAGCTACAACTCCATTGTTGTCACAATAACAATTATTGGATGCTCAATGGTAGGAACCATGTTCATCTCATGAACAAGAAATATCCAGACATCCACTTTAGTAGTATCGTTGGTAGTGATGTATTCAGACTTTATCCTCTAGTTATGCCATGTTATCTAGCATGGAACTCTTCCAACATACCATCCCTCCACTGAGGGTAAAGACAAAGCCCATGACCGACTTTCAGTCATCCTTATCACTTTAGAAGCTTGAATTAGTAAAGGACTCCTACTGGAGTTCACCGTTACCAAACACAAAGAACATTTCTTTAGTGCTTCTCAAGTACGTAAGAATGTCCTTCACAGCTGTTCAGTGATTCTCCCAAGATCCGGTTGATTCCTGATCACTACTCCTAGTGAATCAGCTACATCTGGTCTGGTACATAACATCGCATACATGATAGAGCCTACTGCCGAAGCATAGGGTATCCCTTGCACGCGAGCACTCTACAAATCAGTCTTGGAAGACATCTTTTTGGAGAGAGTGATTCATGAGTAAGTGGGCGAACCACCCGCTTAGAATCCTCCATACTAAACCCCTTTAGTATGGTGTTAGTGTACCTGGATTTGGAACACTCCCAACATCCACTTAGATCTATCACCATAGATCATAATCCACAAGATGTAGTAGGTATCATCCAGATCTTCCATGAAGAATTTTCGTGATAAGAGAAGCTTGACCGAGTGTAGCATAAGAAACCCTTTCCTATCAAGAGTATGTTATCTACGTATAATACATGGAAGACAACCTTACTCTCTACAACCTTCTTGTATATATGTAACGCCTTAGATATAGATTAGTGTTAGTTTAGACGGTAATGCGGGTTTTTGGTAAAAAGTTTACCAATTTGGGTTCCTCACATTTTATAACATTTAATTAATAATTTATTTTTATTTGTTATGGCATGCACACACATGTGCTTGTTTACGTGAGGGTGTGTTTGTGTAATCTAGATTAGTGACCATGACAACTTAACCCTAATCCAATCCTTATTTAACCTTAACCTAAACATCTAGATATTTGTTGAGAGAGAGAAGATACTTCTTTTGTGCTTGTTTTGGCTTGGGAAGAGGTGGCATGGGGAGTCATGGCCTTGCATTAATGTGGAGTTAATGCAAGGGTGCACTCACCCTCTTGCACTCACCTCTTTCTCTCTTTTCTTCACACTCTCTCTCTCTCTCATTCTCTCTCACTTCATCTCTTATCATTTCCTTCATCTCCTCTAAGCCTAAACTGAACACTTACCATTCTCTTCACTAATCCTTCACTAAATTTCACAAAATCTCACAAAAATCACATCTTTTGCCTTGTTTTGCCTCTTGGATGCCATGGAGCTTGGAAAGCTAGGATCTTTGAGTTCTTTTGGATTGGTAATGATCTCAATCTCTTCTTTATGTTGTTTTAGTGTTGTGTAGTCTTTTCATTTCAGTTTTGATCTTTTAAAGTTAAGTTTCGTGCATATATCATATTTTTAGTGTCAATATTTGATATATGTGATCTGCTGTGACCACGAGAGTATACTAGAAAATCAAGCAATGTAGTTGTGTTGTACCTGAGACCATAGGACATCACCTGGAGCATGAACCCCTCTTGCTCGAACTCGGCCGGCGACAAGAAGGACTTTTCCGGCGACGTCGGATTTTTGAGGGAGTTAGGGTTTGGGTTTTTGTGGGTAGTTGTCTGCTTTGGTTTAGATGTGTTTGGTCCTGTTTGATTTTTGGGTTTTCTCTGTATACGAAATCTGGGATCACCTAGCTAGTTTCTTGTGTTACGATTACGTGTGTTACGTTATACGACACGGTTCGTGCACTTTGTGTGGTTTTTCTCTTGGGTTGGTTTCGTAGTGTCGCTACGCACGTTAGCCACAATATGAACACTTGAGAGTATGTTTTGAGTTGGTGCGTCGGTCAAACGTAGTGTGTACGTGTTTTTGGTTGTTTGCTAATATGCATACATGTTTTATTGTTTTATGCTTTCAGGATCGCAGGCGAGGACTTCGGGCGCTGCGAAGAAGGGAAAACAGGTGGTTGGCTTTACTTAGCCAGGAGCATTGGTGAGTATATTTAACATCTACAGGGGAATCGCCCGCATGACGTTATGCGTCTGGGCTAGAGATGATATGATATTAGTCGCATATTCTATTGCATATATAGAGTTTGCGCATACACCTCATTGCATATTATTACTTGTTGTACTTAGACTTGTACCATTTGGACACTACACTATTATTGACGGCTCATGTTGCACGAGCACCGATTGTATGCCACACACACCGTCAATAATTGCCATGACACGCACAACACACGTACATATATAATATGATTTGGTTAGGGACATTAAGACATTGATTCATATTCCATGTGCATATGACATATAGCATACCTGTATACCTACATGCTTATACATATGCCTTGCCATACCTACATGCTTACATATATGCCTTGCCATACCTACATGCTAGCTACCTATATACTTAAATGGTATTATACCATTAGATATAAGTATATCCACATATGAGACATAGCTACATGTACATCTTGCATACATACTTACATGTACACCCGTACCTTGTTTTAGTTATACACATACCTGGAGGGTATTGTATCATTATTGACATGTTTATACACATACCTAGCTTGATCTAGCTACACACATACCTGGAGGGTATCACATCATTATTGATAGGTAGATACACATATCTTGCTATACTGACATGGTTACGCATAGGTATGTTTTGAGTTGGTGCGTCGGTCAAACGTAGTGTGTACGTGTTTTTGGTTGTTTGCTAATATGCATACATGTTTTATTGTTTTATGCTTTCAGGATCGCAGGCGAGGACTTCGGGCGCTGCGAAGAAGGGAAAACAGGTGGTTGGCTTTACTTAGCCAGGAGCATTGGTGAGTATATTTAACATCTACAGGGGAATCGCCCGCATGACGTTATGCGTCTGGGCTAGAGATGATATGATATTAGTCGCATATTCTATTGCATATATAGAGTTTGCGCATACACCTCATTGCATATTATTACTTGTTGTACTTAGACTTGTACCATTTGGACACTACACTATTATTGACGGCTCATGTTGCACGAGCACCGATTGTATGCCACACACACCGTCAATAATTGCCATGACACGCACAACACACGTACATATATAATATGATTTGGTTAGGGACATTAAGACATTGATTCATATTCCATGTGCATATGACATATAGCATACCTGTATACCTACATGCTTATACATATGCCTTGCCATACCTACATGCTTACATATATGCCTTGCCATACCTACATGCTAGCTACCTATATACTTAAATGGTATTATACCATTAGATATAAGTATATCCACATATGAGACATAGCTACATGTACATCTTGCATACATACTTACATGTACACCCGTACCTTGTTTTAGTTATACACATACCTGGAGGGTATTGTATCATTATTGACATGTTTATACACATACCTAGCTTGATCTAGCTACACACATACCTGGAGGGTATCACATCATTATTGATAGGTAGATACACATATCTTGCTATACTGACATGGTTACGCATACGTGGCTATAGCTACGTGTTCACCTTTATATGATGTTGTATAGATTTGGAGAATTTAGGAACCGCATGATATATTTTATAACTTGTTGCAGTTAAATAGAGATTTTTCCTTATATGCTCATATTACTGTTTCATGTTGCATATATTATATTCATGGATTTCGTATTGAGATATGGTTTTCATATGATGTTTTCTTGATTGTTTTACTCCTGCGTATATATATCAGTGGTATGGGACGCTGATATATATATATATATATATATATATATATATATATATGTACACCCATCGTATATATATATCAGTGGTATGGGACGCTATTATATATATACACCTACATTATATATCATCATAATGATATATGCAAATATATTTATTCATTATATATGTGGGCCTATATGGTCGATGAGAGGGGCCTATGTGCTCGGGGCCAATGTGCTCGATGAGAGGGGTCTATGTGCTCGGGGTCTATGTGCTCGATGAGAGGGGCCTATATGCTCGATATGAGGGGCCTATATGCTCGGGGCCTATGTGCTCGATGAGAGGGGCCTATGTGCTCGTGCCCTATGTGTTGGATATAGTGCCCTCAGAGTCAATTATTGGATTACAGGCACGTGATTGCAATGATTGAGGGAGGAACTATACCGGTAGGAAAGTCTTACTCAAGATGATAGTATGCTTTCTAATTTATCTTTATCATCGTGTACAGCTTTAGGTGACCTTAGAGGTCACTATTGCACATTGACAGAGCCCTTAGGATTCTTTCTTGACGGCCAGCAGTATGATGGCGATCATATACGTGGGAGATGGGGTCTATAAGCACATCCTTAAAAGGTCCCTAGTCATGGGAGTTTTCGAGACAGGGCATCGATACTCCAGAGTAGACTAGTGTATACAGTCGAGACCCCGACGAGGGGCGGTGGCCGGTCTCACAAGCCACTGGTGTCAGTTGGTTCACCTAAGATGTATACAGGTGCTCATTGGGTTATGAGTACACCGGACAGGACTCGTCGGGAACATGCTAGTTGGTTTTATACCTGACGTCAGATAGCAGTTCCCTGGTGACATGTGTACAGGTTAGTTCATCGACCTGAGATCGTCATTTGTCTCGTGTGAGTTCCCACTGTACTTTGATTACTATCCTACCACGGCTCAAAGGAGTCATGCAAACAGGTTTTAGTTGGGTACAGTCCCGAGCCACATGAAGGCAGTGAGCGGATCTGCAGGGGTTCGTCTCTCCCGGTATTGGGGGTGAGGTCGCACTGTGTCTAGGAGAGCCATTACATGAAGTCCTTGGCCAAGGCAGGAGATTTACTGGTAGGTATTCCAGTAGTATCTCAAGGTGTTCTGGGCTACACTCCGACACGACTTGTACCGCTTTTGGGGGTCTGACTTTTACCAACCCCCTAGGCCCGCCATGCGATGCTCATAGACGAACGGACTGGACTGTACGGATATTGTCACTGACAGGCTCAGTAGGGTGTCAGGATGAGTTCGCTCATCGACTTCCCTTTTGGTCAATACCTGGTAACCCGTTACGTACGGCTAATGCCTCTGTCGTGGTAGTGGTTAAATCCACAACCAAAGTATTGACGAGTCATTAGAGTCCCCCACAGACAATTTCTCAAGTTTCGGGCGAAACGCTGTAGAGGCCGTATGGATATATGGCAGGGTTCGATCATATACGTGCGGTATTGCACGGATCATGATCGGACGGATAATACTAGCTGGCTTTGGTTTAAGCCGGATCCTAGTATTGTACGGTGTAGATTTTGTCTCATTGCATTTGTATTCGGTCGGAATACAGATATGGGTATGTATATACAGTTGCGCGGTTATCCCGTAATTTGTTACCGGATCGCTTTTTGAAGTTGCCAGTTTTCGGCCATTTTTCCTTTGTTCCTTCTTGGCTGAAATTCCTTTGATGGGAGGGGCTTATTTGCAAATATGCAAATTAGCAAAGTGGAGGGTGTTTTTTGTAAGTGGTTGCTTCATGATGGTTCTAGATTGACTTTGACTTCCATTTGCATCATTACTTGCCTTTTTTTGAGATAAGGATGGTGATGGGTTTCTTATTTTGACTTGGTTGTGATCATTGTTTCTCATCATCACCCATCTTTTCTTATGGTCACCATGCACTAGCTTGTGCTCACCCCCTTGATATTTCCCTTGCCAATTTATGGCCGGCCACTTTTGGGGAGAGTGGGGGTGATTCATTCATTTTTGATGGTGGGAAAATATTGCTCTAATTTTCTTGGCTTGCAACAAAATTCCTTACCCTCTCCAAAGTTCTTTTCTCCTCCACTCAAAAATTGGCAACTTCATAAACCCCTTCGAGACATACCATACTACACTCAATCTACAGCAATCTTGGACATGTCGGCTTGCTAACTTCGTGTCCGATTTGCCTCGGTTCAAGAGGTGGGAGCCCGTAAAAAGACTTCTCGATGTGGTGCCCTTTCCGACGAGGAGATCGAGACCGGAGATTCCGCGGGTAGATCGGGATGGTGGCCGTTGACCGAAGGACATGAATCGCTCGGTATAGCTCTCTACCCTTTCTCCAATTAGCTAGTAGTAAGTTAATGGTCCGATCCGGGTTTATAGTCCGCGGTAGTGCCGGTTTTTAGTTTTAGAAAAGATTTTGTTTCCGCTTTTTGGCTTCGTTCAGACGGCCGGGGCGCCACCGTGGTCTTACATGGTATCAAAGCCACGCCATTAACCTTTACTAGCTTGCTCTAACGTGTTTACAAGTTCGATCGAACGAATTTCCAAAAACCACATTTTCCAAGCATCAGTTTCTGTCGAAATTTTTTAGTTGTCCAAATAATATTTGGTGTATTTCAGAAATGTGTGCAGGCTTTTTCAAGAGAATTGAAGAAATTTGGTTGGCTGATTTCACTGTAGCGTGGCGGATCCGCGTCCGTAACCACGTTTTGGCCACGGATCCGCCGCCGTACTGTAGCTACAGTGCACCAAATTTCTTCAGTAGGTCTCTGTATTGGAATTGGGGTTTTTGGTATATTCTGTTTGGGCCCAGATTTATTTTGTGTACTGAGTATTGTACTTGGGGCCCACTTCAGGAATTTTTGTCGATCGAAAATTTTAAACATGTTAGTTCACAGTATTTACATTATATCTGCGACCGTGAATGTCATTTGATCGGTAAATCCTGTCTAATTTCTATAGTTTTGTTAGACGGATTTGCGAACGTGACATTCATGTTGATGTTCTGTGTTGTACTGTGATGTTGCGGATTTGTCGTGGTGGATAGCCTGGATGCAATGGTAGTACAATTTGGTTGTATATGTACATTTGATATTGTGTAGCGAGCGTCCGACATGTGGACTTCTATTACTGCCTGTTTGTATATTATTCTTTTGGGGCACGACCGGGCTAAGGTTGATGTACCCGTTGTATATTTTACTTTCTGTACTAGGATTGCCCCACGGAGGGGTGCGCGGGTAGCCGGGTTCAAGAGGGCAACAGGCCCGCATCTCATGACGTTGAGATGGAGGGGGCTTCACTCTAGAATTGGCGGGCTATTCGCCGCACTAGTAGGGGGTACAGGTTGACCCAAGGAAGGGTGCTCAAGTTACCAGATTCCGTGAAGTGCTGGGTTGTCCATTCACGTTGTTGAAAGGGGCTGTCTAGCTTCAGGTTTTGGCGGGTAACTTGCCGCGCCCGTAGGGGTCTAGGATTTCATTGCACAGGCTATCCACACAACTAGGGGAACGTCGGGTTTCAGTAGCGGCTCTATGAAACTCGGGGATCCCAGATATCTGTATTGTTCTGTGATGCTTATTACATTTCTGTGATGTTGCATTTTATCACGCCTTGTGCGATTACTATATATTGATATATATACTAGTTGATGTTGTATATGTTTTGCATTCGCGCTAGTCCAGTCCTCGCTCTGTCGTTAGTTAAGTAACCTAACAGGTGATGACGGGCTCCAGTGGCGAATGCGGATGGCATATACGTACATCGTATTTTCGTTCTTTATTAGTGTGATCAATTGATGGGACTGCGTTGATTCGGATCAATGCAAGCTAAACAAACCTATTCTGATGTTGTTGGAATATTTTTCAAAAAGTTGTTATTGGAAGAACGTTCTCTTTTATTTTGCACAGTGGTATTCGGTTATGAATATCCAGCACCTCAGTCGACGAGGCAAGGGCCAAGATCCCTTCACCGGGAGTGACCCCTTGGACAGAAGTTTGCGTTAGGGCAATAACTTCACTATAGTCGATTACTTTTTCTTTGCACTGTGGTATTCAGTTGGAATATCCTGCACCTCATTCTACGGGGAAAGTGCCGGGATCCCTTCACCGGGAGTGACCTCTTTAGCAAAGGTTTTCGCCACTATATTTTTATAAAAAGCTATCCGGTTCCTTCAACGATATCAAGTTCATTCCGCTAAAGGTTTTTCACCAAAAACCTGCCGTAGCCTACCGTCATTTCATATTAGTATTGCTTAGTATTCGTGCTACGTATGTCGTGCATTGCCGAGGTGTAGTGTTCGGTAGCTCTGTAATGCTTTTCTGTCGCATGGATATGTGGATTGGTTAGGAAAGTCGTACGGTTATGTTGGCATTGTCAAGGACTCGTACGGGTGGGTTTAACGCAATCAAGATAATGATGGGTTGAACTTGACTAGGACTCTTTGATATGTTGGCATTGTCAAGGTCACTTGGGTCCTAGGGGTAAAAATATACATCGGGAGTTTCTAAAGAAACTGAAACTTGCCAGGCATGTGCATACCTTCTGGAGTGTGATAACGTGAGTGGATTCCGTCACGTTATCATGCAAAGATAGTTGGATCCCGATTCCCACTGATGAGTTGGTTTACTCCTCGGGTGATCCCGACTAATTCTTCTTTTAGGTTTGGAGGAGAATTTGACGTTACAGTAGGAGGTTTCCTGATTGGATATTGTGATAACCATTCTGATCTAGGTTAGAGTGCACACTGAGTGTTTCTTTTCTCTCTCTCTCTTTGGCAGCAACCATGGACCGACCCTTGACTATGACTCAGTGACCAAAATTAACCGAACCTTCTTAAACACTGGCTTTTGGATTGTCAGAGTTGCATACCTCATTGCCACTCCTACTTTTACCCTTTTCTCCAGAACACCCCGTATTACTACGAACATCCACTTCCATTGGATAAAACCATCGTATGGTTATATACGTACTCGAAAGGAACTTGTTCCAGTTCGGGGATGGATTCTGGTTCAGGAGAAATAGGAATAGGGTTTATTCGGTTGTCTTTTATCTTCACCTTCTCTCAAGTTGCGAGTGCTCCTAAGAATTAGGATAGTACACCCATTATGCTTATTGGATAGTCTTCTTCCAAACCATAGACCGGTGCCGAACGGTAGGGAAGGAAGAAAACCATTTAGCCTAAAGTGGTGTACAGAAGGTAATGACTAAAGACATATAAGGGATTTGGAGAGATGGCAAAGAAATATAGGGTTACAGTTGTGAATCTGATAATGGAAGAGGCATCACTAGGAATACCCGGATACCCCTTCGAAACATTTACATGTTTCAGTTTGACTGTGTATTGTTAAAAGAAAACTGATTTCCCAATTAGTCCTTGCTCCAGGGTATGTATTTACCAGGTATGATTCTCATATCTGTATGATTTTACAGATGATGAGTGGGAGTAAGTTATTGGGAATTAGGTGATTATCCTCATTATATCGAAATTCGTTGTAATTGAGGAAATCACCTGGGTTGTTTGCCGGACGGCAGATATTTGGTTTTGAATATCCGTTGTTATGCACAAATTTCAAATTGATATATATATATATATACGTTCATTTTTATGAAGTGAGATATAACTTTTTGAAATTATGTCTATGACATTTACCTATATCAGTGGATGGTTAGGTAAGGAGCATTAAACAACGGTGTAATTCTTCATAACCATAGTACAGTTTTTCAACCAACAACACGCAGGGAAAGAGTTATTCAACTCAGGGGACTTATACAAAGTATTGTATATTGTCCAGTGTCCATTAGGAAAGAGGGGTTGGTACTCGTACTATATTCTGTTTACTTGTGATTTCTCTAGTTCTTAGACATGTGTTTCGTAGAAATGCAAGGTCTATGTTTTGAGAAGTTATAGGTATAAGAATAAAGTAGAGAACCAGGTATTGCAAGTATCAGGATTCTTCAAGGTGATCGAAGATGTTGATACTTGTGTATGGTATTCAGTTGATAGTAATGATTAAGAGAACTTACTTCTCTTTCAGGTTACTCATAATTGAAAGCACTCCTAAGTTGAGTAATACTGATCGGTCTCTCTCCATTTAGTTAACATGCACTGGAGACAGCTGCATGATTTGAATCTGGTTCCAATTAAATCTGTGCCTCTATTTCTATATTGGATATAGAATAGTTCATATTTTAACATTGTTAAGGTACGGCGAGTTGTCCAGCTTATGTTTAAAACCAGACTCTGGACAACTCAAGGCACGTTTCTGTAATGGCTGTTTGTGGGTTGACCCGAGCTATGACGAGGGTTGACTTTCTACCATATGGAATATCAATAGTGATATTGGTATTGACTCGCCACAGTTTTAATAAAAATGGATTTTTCAGAAAACAGCAGTGGGAGTATGATAGAACTGGAAGTGATTCCAGAACCGCAAACGATTACTGAAAATTTGATAAGAACCTAAAAATTCAATCTGGTTTGACATTCCATTGGCCACTCCGCAGATATGGTGGGTAATCTTAGGCACCCGAGAGGTACTCCGGTAGCCACAAGGACGGTGACAGGGAGGTTCTTGTTTACCCAGACTTGACACTACTGTTGTTCCAGACTATGAGACCCGGCAGGAGGATCAGTATAGCGTCGTTCTAAACAAGCTTTAGAAGTGCACGTGTATATGATTCTGCCAGAGGGTTGTCATAGTCAGTGGGAGCAGCGGAAGCATAGTGGAAAAGTGGTTTATGTCTATTTATAGACTAAAGCGGATATAGCGGAGATAGATCATCTATTTCTGATATGGCAGTCATAGGTTTGACTTCATCAGAATAGGGGATGAATCTGTTAAGAAGGTAGTAGGGTGTGATGTCCTGGTATTTGGATGACATACACCGAGTAGGAAGTGAAATTCCTATACTGCGATCGGTTATACTTTGGTTGTCACACAGTGGTTTCTCCACATAGGACTTGGATATTATATCAGACATTTTGGTTACTAGATCTATGGTTTTAGATCTAGATTTGGGAAGTGTCCCAATCAGGGTACTTAGACAGCATTCTAAAGGTATTTAGAATGGACGACTCCTGCACGGTAGTGTACCTGCAGGTGATGGAGTCACTCTCTCTAAAGGTGTCTTACAGACTAAAGGGGAAAGGGATGTGCATGATTGGCAGATCACTTACTTAGGCAATTGAGTCAATCATGAGATGTCAAGTACCACACCAGACGTTGTTTTTGCATTAGATGCAATATGTTGATATTGATCCAATCCTGGAGAAACATTCGGAAGCAGTTTTAGAACATAAGTGAATGTTCTAGGGATTTGATAACGGCAGCCTTCTTCGGGAGACGGTTATCATTCTAGGCTTCCAAGGTGACCTGGATGACAGAGTGACTGTCAGAGTTATAGTTTTCCCTCTGATGAGGGGCAGTGTTTTGGACAGGTGATCTAAGCAAACACTGAGAGAGGCATTACGCCTGATACTGATTATGTTCAGTTGACGATACAGTCTAAGAAGTTTGGATTTGGAGTTCATTTATTAACTAGGTCCCATCAGATACCAAACATATTCTAAGACAGGTATTGCTAATTTTGGGAGATGGTTTTCTCCGCGAACTTGAGATAAAGAGAGACACAGAAAGAAACATCAGAGCGGATCCACTCACTGAGGCTATTCTTCGAACGCATTAGTTTCGCAAACGGGTTTTGTGACACTGATTAGTAGAGGAGTTGGGTGTTCGGTATCACACGGGCTGTGAGTATGCGACATCGCAATAATTAGCCTTGAGTGCAAGTGGGAGATTGTTGGATATAGTGCCCTCAGAGTCAATTATTGGATCACAGGCACGTGATTGCAATGATTGAGGGAGGACCTATACAGGTAGGACAGTCTTACTCAAGATGATAGTATGCTATCTGGTTTATCTTTATCATCGTGTACAGCTTTAAGTGACCTTAGAGGTCACTATTGCACGTTGACAGAGCCCTTTTGATTCTTGCTTGACGGCCAGCAGTATGATGGCGATCATATATGTGGGAGCTGGGGTCTATAAGCACATTCTTAAAAGGTCCCTAGTCGCGGGAGTTTTCGAGACAGGGCATCGATACTCCAGAGTAGACTAGTGTATACAGTCGAAACCCCGATAAGGGGCGGTGGCCGGTCTCATAAGCCACTGGTGTCAGTTGGTTCACCTAAGATGTATACAGGTGCTCATTGGGTTATGAGTACACCGGACAGGTCTTGCCGGTAACAAGCTGGTTCGTTTTATACCTGACGTCAGATAGCAGTTCCCTGGTGACATGTGTACAGGTTAGTTCATCGACCTGAGATCGTCATTTGTCTCGTGTGAGTTCCCACTGTACTTTGATTACTATCCTACCACGGCTCAAAGGAGGCGTGCAAGCAGGTTTTAGTTGGGTACAGTCCCGAGCCACATGGAGGCAGTGAGCGGATCTGCAAGGGTTCGTCCCTCTCGGTATGGGGGGTGAGGTCGCGCTGTGTCTAGGAGAGCCATTACATGAAGTCCTTGGCCAAGGTAGGAAATTTACTGGTAGGTATTCCAGTAGTATCTCAGGGTGTTCTGGGCTACACTCCGACACGACTTGTACCGCTTTTGGGGGTCTGACTTTTACCAACCCCTTAGGCCCGCCATGCGTTGCTCATAAACGAATGGACCGGACTGTACGGATATTGTCACTGACAGGCTCAGTAGGGTGTCAGGATGAGTTCGCACATCGACATCCCTTTTTGTCAATACCTGGTAGCCCGTTACGTACGGCTAATACCTCTGATGTGCTAGTGGTTAAATCCATAGCCAAAGTATTGACGAGTCTTTAGAGTCCCCCACAGACAGTTTCTCAAGTTTCGGGCGAAACGCTGTAGAGGCCGTATGGATATATGGCACGGTTCGATCATATACGTGCAGTATTGCACGGATCATGATCGGACGGATAATACTAGCGGGCTTTGGTTTAAGCCGGATCCTAGTATTGTACAGTGTAGATTTTGTCTCATTGCATTTGTATTTGGTTGGAATACAGATGCGGGTATGTATATACAGTCGCGGGGTTATCCAGTAATTTGTTACCGGATCGCTTTTTGAAGTTGCCAGTTTTCGGCCATTTTTCCTTTGTTCCTTCTTGGCTGAAATTCCTTTGATGGGAGGGGCTTATTTGCAAATGTGCAAATTAGCAAGTGGAGGGTGTTTTTTGTAAGTGGTTGCTTCATGATGGTTCTAGATTGACTTTGACTTCCATTTGCATCATTCCTTGCCTTTTTTGAGATAAGGATGGTGATGGTTTTCTTGTTTTGACTTGGTTGTGATCATTGTTTCTCATCATCACCCACCTTTTCTTATGGTCACCTTGCACTAGCTTGTGCTCACCCCCCTTGATATTTCCCTTGCCAATTTATGGCCGGCAACTTTTGGGGAGAGTGGGGGTGATTCATTCATTTTTGATGGTGGGAAAATATTGCTCTAATTTTCTTGGCTTGCAACAAAATTCCTTACCCTCTCCAAAGTTCTTTTCTCCTCCACTCAAAAATTGGCAACTTCATAAACCCCCTCGAGACATAGCATACTACACTCAGTCTACAGCAATCTTGGACACGTCGGCTTGCCAACTTCGTGTCCGAGTTGCTTCGGTTCAAGAGGTGGGAGCCCGTAAAAAGACTTCTCGATGTGGTGCCCTTTCCGACGAGGAGATCGAGACCGAAGATTCCGCCGGGATATCGGGATGGTGGCCGAAGATCGAAAACACGGATTGCTCGGTATAGCTCTCTACCCTTTCTCCAATTAGCTAGTAGTAAGTTAATGGTCCGATCCGGGTTTATAGTCCGTGGTAGCGCCGGTTTCTAGTTTTAGAAAAGTTTTTGTTTCCGCATTTTGGCCTCGTTCAGATGGCCGGGGTGCCACCGTGGTCTTACACTATGTGCTCGATATGAGAGGCTTATGTGCTCAGGGCCTATGTGCTCGATCTGGGGGGCCTATGTGCTCGATGCGAGGGGCCTATGTGCTCGGGGCCTATGTGCACGATATTGGATATAGGATATATGAGATTTACATGATATTGGACACTCAGGATATATGAGAATTACAGGATATGAGAGCCATTTTGGGGGCTAATTTGAGGAAATTTGGGATTTTGATTGTCTTGATGGACTTTGGTCCTGCCACGAGGTCAGGATTCCGTGAGAATAGCATGTTTTATCCCATACTCCGCATTTATTTTATATACATTGCTTCATGTATTAGTTGTACCTGCTAGAGTACCTTTCATGACTGTTGCATATACATATTGCCATATATTGCTTCATGTATTAGTTGTACCTGCTAGAGTACCTTTCATGACTGTTGCATGCATATGACCATTTATTGCTATTATCTTGCATATGTTAGATTCGCGCTGTACGTGCATACTTGAGATTACCTGCATATGTTATTTACTATTCACGAGTCGGCAACTCACCCCCGTTGTGCCATAGTGTTTTGCAGGTTGTTCCTCAGAGTGTTGGAGATAGTGCCCTCAGAGTCAATTATTGGATCACAGGCACGTGATTGCAATGATTGAGGGAGGACCTATGCCGGTAGGATAGTCTTACTCAAGATGATAGTATGCTATCTGGTTTATCTTTATCATCGTGTACTGCTTTAGGTGACATTACAGATCACTATTGCACGTTGGTAGAGCCCTTAGGATTCTTGCTCGACGGCCAGCAGTATGATGGAGATCATATACGTAGGAGTTAGGGTCTATAAGCACATCCTTAAAAGGTCCCTAGTCGTGGGAGTTTTGGAGACAGGGCATCGATACTCCAGAGTAGACTAGTGTATACAGTCGAGACCCCGACGAGAGGCGGTGGCCGGTCTCACAAGCCACTGGTGTCAGTTGGTTCACCTAAGATGTATACAGGTGCTCATTGGGTTATGAGTACACCGGACAGGACTCGCCGGGAACATGCTAGTTTGGATTATACCAGACGTCAGATAGCAGTTCCCTGGTGACATGTGTACAGGTTACTTCATCGACCTGAGATCGTCATTTGTCTTGTGTGAGTTCCCACTGTACTTTGATTACTACCCTACCACGGCTCAAATGAGTCGTGCAAACAGATTTTAGTTGGGTACAGTCCCGAGCCACATGGAGGTAGTGAGCGGATCTGCAGGGGTTCGTCTCTCCCGGTATTGGAGGTGAGGTCGCGCTGTGTCTAGGAGAGCCATTACACGAAGTCCTTGGGCAAGGGAGGAGATTTACTGGTAGGTATTCCGGTAGTATCTCAGAGTTTTCTGGACTACACTCCGACATAACTTGTACTGCTTTTGGTGGTCTGAATTTTACCAACCCCCTAAGCCCGCCATGCGATACTCATAGACGAACGGACCGGACTGTACGGATATTGTCACTGACAGGCTCAATAGGGTGTCAGGATGTGTTCGCTCATCGACGTCCCTTTTGGTCAATACCTGGTAGCCCGTTACGTATGGCTAATATCACTGACGTGCTAGTGGTTAAATCCACAGCCAAAGTATTGACGAGTCTTTAGAGTCTCCCACAAACAGTTTCTCAAGTTTTGACCGAAACGCTGTAGAAGTCGTTTGGATATATGGCAGGGTTCGATCATATACGTGCGGTATTGCACGGATCATGATCGGACGGGTAATACTAGCGGGCTTTGGTTTAAGCCGGATCCTAGTATTGTACAGTGTAGATTTTGTCTCATTGCATCTATATTCGGTCGGAATACAAATGCCGGTATGTATATATAGTCGCGGGGTTTTCCTGTAATTTATTACGGGATCGTTTTTCTGAAGTTGCCAGTTTGCATTCCGTTTCGGCCATTTTCCTTTTTTTCTTTCCTTGGCTGAATATTGATGGGAGGGGGTTATTTGCAAATGTGCGAATTAGCAAAGTGGAGGGTGTTTCTTGTATGTGGTTGGTTCATGATGGTTCAACCATCATTTGACTTCTTTGTTCATCATTACTTGCCCTCTTTGGAGATGGGATTGTGATGGGAAATGGGTGTGACATTCTTCATGATTATCATCATTTTCTTTCTTACATTATTGGTCCACTCCCTCCTCCTCTTCTTGATAGCATGGCCGGCCATTCTTGGGGAGGGCTGTCCAAATTATTGGGGTGGTTTTT
Organism: Agapanthus africanus; assembly: GCA_030015575.1. Taxonomy (NCBI): domain Eukaryota; kingdom Viridiplantae; phylum Streptophyta; class Magnoliopsida; order Asparagales; family Amaryllidaceae; genus Agapanthus; species Agapanthus africanus. Next base: position 464,580,071 of record CM057340.1, read on the forward strand.
TTTTTATCTCTTTTGTTTGCATTAAAAACCCTTTAGCTCATCTCCAATGTTGATATCCTTCTTCCATTCCAAATGGCAACTTAAAACAACCACATGAGACAAAACCATTCTACACTTAGCCTACAGCATTCTTGGATACGTCGGCTCGCCAACTTCGTGTCCGAGTTGCCTCGGTCCAGAGGTGGGAGCCCGTAAAAAGACTCGGCGATGTGGTGCCCTTTCCGACAAGGAGATGAAGACTGGAGATTCCGCGAGGAGATCGGGATGGAGGCCGAAGACAGAAGGACACGGATCGCTCGGTATAGCTCTCTACCCTTTCTCTTGTTAGGTAGTAGTAGGTTAATGGTCCGATCCGGGTTTATAGTCCGCGTTAGCGCCGGTTTCTGTTTAAAGAAAAGTTTTTGTTTCCGCATTTTGGCCTCATTAAGACGGCAGGGGCGCTGCCGTGCACTTACATTGGTATAAGAGCCACGCCATTAACCTAGTCTAGCTTGCTCTAACGTGTTTACAAGTTCGATTGAACGGATTTTCCAAAAACCCTATTTTCAAGTCCAGGTTTCTGTCGAATTTTTGCTGTGCTCAAAAAATTATTTGGTACATTGCAAAAATACGTACAGGGTGTTATAAGAATTCTGTGAAAATTTGGTCGGCTGAAATTACTGTAGCGCGGCGGATCAGCGGCCAAACCCACGTTTTGGCCGCGGATCCGCCGCCGTACTGTTGCCAAACTGCACCAAATTTCTACAGTGGGTTTCTGACATGGAAATAGGGTTTCTGGTATATTCTTTTTGGGCCCATATTTATTTTGAGTGCTACAGTAGCGCTTGGGGCCCACTTCGGGAAATTTAGTCGATCGAAAATTTTAAACATGTTAGTTCACAGTATTTACGTTATATCTGTGGCCGTGAATGTCATTTAATCGGTTAATCCTGTCTAACTGCTATAGCCCTTTTAGACGGATTTGCGAACGTGACATTCACGTTGATGTTCTGTGTTGTGCTGTGATGTTGCGGATTTGTCGTGGTGGATAGCCTGGATGCAATGGTAGTACAGTTTGGTTGTATATGTACATTTGATATTGCGGGGCGAGCGTCCGACATGTGGACTGCCGTCACTGCCTGTTTGTATATTATTCGTTTGGGGCACGACCGGGCTGAGGTCGATGTACCCGTTATATATTATACTTTCTGATCTAGGATTACCCCGCGGAGGGGTGCACGGGTAGCCGGGTTCTAGAGGGCAACGGGCCCACATCTTATGGCTTTAAGACGGAGGGGGCTTCATTCTAGAATTGGCGGGCTATTCGCCGCACTCGTAGGGGGTACAGGTTGAGCCAAGGAGGGGTGCTCAAGCTACCGGATTCCGTGAAGTGCTGGGTGGTCCATTCACGTTGTTGAAGGGCGCTGCCTCGCTTCAGGTTTTGGCGGGTAACTTGCCGCGCCCGTAGGGGTCTAGGATTTCATTGCACAGGCTATCCACACGACCAGGGGAACGTCAGGTTTCAGTAGCGGCTCTATGAAACCTGGAGATCCCAGATATCTGTATTGTTCTATGATGCTTATTACATTTCTGTGATGTTGCATTTTATCACGCCTTGGGCGATTATTATATATTGATATATATACTAGTAGATGTTGTATATGTTTTGCATCCGCGCTAGTCCAGTCCCCGCTCTGTCGTTAGTTAAGTAACCTAACGGGTAATGACGGGACCCAGTGGCGAATGCGGATGGCATATACGTACATCATTATTTTCGTTCTTTATTAGTGTGATCAATTGATGGGACTGCATTGATTCGGATCAATGCAAGCTAAACAAACCTATTCTGATATTGTTGGAACATTTTTCAAAAAGCTGTTATTGCAAGGACGTTCTCTTTTGTTTTGCACAGTGGTATTCAATTGGAATATCCAGCACCTCGGTCGACGAGGCAAGGGCCGAGATCCCTTCACCGGGAGTGACCCCTTGGACAGAAGTTTGCGTCAGGGTAATAACTTCGCTATAGCCGATTGCCTTTTGCTTTGCATCGTGATATTCAGTTGGAATATCCTTCACCTCATTCTACAAGGAAAGAGCCGAGATCCCTTCACCGGGAGTGACCTCTTTAGTAAAGGTTTTCGTCACTATATTTTTATAAAAAGCTATCTGGTTCCTTCAACGATATCAAGTTCATTATGTTAAAGGTTTTTCGCCAAAAACCATTCGTAGCCCTCCGTCATTTCAGACAGGTAACACTTAGTATTCATGCTATGTTTGTTGGCCAAAGTCAAGGCATAGTGTATTGTAGCTATTTGTTACCTTTCTGTTGCATAGATAGATGCGTTGGTTTGGGACAGTCGTACTGCCTTGTTGGACAAAGTCAAGGATAGGTACGGGTGGGTTCAAATTAACCTGAATAATGACGGGTAGAACTTGACATGTGACTTATGATTTGTTGGCTAAAGTCAAGGTCATAAGAGCATGGGGTGAAAATCACATCTGGAGTTTCTAAAGAAACTGATACTTGCCAGATATGCGCTTACCTTCTGGAGTGTGATAACGTGAGTGGATTCCATCACGTTATCATGCGATGATAGTTGGATCCCGATTCCCACTGATGAGTTAGTTTACTCCTCGGGTGATTCCGACTAATTCTTCTTTCAGGTTTGAAGGAGAATTTGAGAATACAGTGGAAGGTTTCCTGTTTAGATAAATTGGTAACCATTCTGAACTAGGTTAGAGTGCACGCTGAGTGTTTCTTTTCTCTCTCTCTTTGGCAGCGACCATGACCCGACCCTTGACTATGACTCAGTGACCAAGATTAACCAAACCTTCTTTAACACCGGCTTTTGGATTGTCAGAGTTGCATACCTCATTGCCATTCCTACTTTTATCCTTTTCTCCAGGACACCCCGTATTATTACGAACATCCACTTCCATTGGATAAAACCATCGTATGGTTATATACGAACTCGAAGGAACTTGTTCCAGATTCGAGGATGGTTTCTGGTTCTGGAGAAAACGAATAGGACTATTCAGTTGTCTTTTCCTTTTACCTTCTCTCAGGTTGCGAGTGCTCCTTAGATTAGAGGATAGTATACCCGTTATGCCTATTGGATAGTCTTCTTCCAAACCTTAGGCTGGTGCCGAACGGTATGGAATGAAGAAAGCTGATGAGCCTAAGTGTGGTGTACAGAAGGTATTAAGTTAAGACAAATAAAGGGATTAGAAAGAGGGTAAAGTAAATTGCGACTGATATTCACGACCGAACCAAGTATTTCATCGCCACTCCTGCTTCACCTTTGTATTTCTCCAGGACATTACGTATCACTACGAAGATCCATAGTTATTTGGATACTCCATCGTATGGTTATATACGAACTCGAAAAGAACTTGTTCCAGTTCGGGGATGGATTCTGGTTCAGGAGAAATAGGAATAAGATTTATTCAGTTGTCTTTTATCTTTACCTTCTCTCAGGTTGTGAGTGCTCCTAGGATTAGGACAACACACCCATTATGCTTATTGGATAGTCTTCTTCCAGACCATAGGCTGGTGCCGAACGTTAGGGAAGGAAGAAAACCATTTGGCCTAAAGGGGTGTGCAGAAGGTAATGACTAAAGACATATGAAGGGATTTGGAGAGATGGCAAAGAAATATACGGTTACAGTTGTGAATCTGGATAATGGAAGAGGCATTACTAGGAATACCCGGATACCCCTACGAAACATTTCAATTTTTCAGTTTCACTGTGTACTGTTAAAAGAAAACTGATTTCCCAATTAGCCCTTGCTCCAGGGTATGTATTTACCAGGTATGATTCTCACATCTGTATGGTTTTACAGATGATGAGTGGGAGTAAGTTATTGGGAATTAGTTGATTATCCTCATTATATCGGAATTCGAAGTAATTGGAGATATTTGAGGAAGTCACCTGGGTTGTTTGCCGGACGACAAATATTTGGTTTTGAATATCCGTTGTTATGCACCAATTTCAAATTGATATATCTGTACATCTATTTTTATAGAGTGAGATATACCCTTTTTGAAATTATGTCCATGATATTTACCTATATCAGTGGATGGTTAGGTAAGGAGCATTAAACAGCGGTGTAATTCTTCTTAACCATAAGTACAGTTTTCAACCTACGACACACAGGGAATGAGTTATTAGACTCAAAGGACTTATACAGAGTATTGTATGTTGTCCAGTGTCCATGAGGACAGAGGGGATGATACTCATACTATATTTTGTTTACTTGTGACTTCTCTAGTTCTTAGACATGTGTTTCGTAGAAATGCAAGGTCCAAGTTTTGAGAAGTTATAGGTATATGAATAAAGTAGAGAACCAGGTATTGCAAATATCAGGATTCTTCAAGGTGATCGAAGATGTAGATACTTGTGTATGGTATTCAGTTGATAGTAATGATTAAGAGAATTTGCTTCTTTTTCAGGTTACTTATAATTGGAAGCACTCCTAAGTTGAGTAATGCTGATCGGCCTCTCTCCATTTAGTTGACATGCACTGAAGACAGCAGCATGATTTGAATCTGGTTCCAATTAAATCGGTGCCTCTGTTTCTATATTAGATATAGAACGGTTCATATCTTAACGATGTTAAGGTACGGGGAGTTGTCCGGCTTATGCTTAAAACCAGACTCTGCATAACTCAAGGCACGTTTCCGTAATGGCAGTTTGTGGGTTGACCCGGGCTATGACGAGGGTTGACTTTCTACCATCTGGAAGATCAATACTGATATTGTTCTTGACTCGCCACAGTTTTGATAAAAATGGATTTTTTCAGAAAACAGTAGTAGGAGTATGGTAGAACTGGAATTGATTCCAGAACCGCAAACGATTACTGAAAATTTAATAAGAACCTAAAGATTCAATCTGGTTTGACATTCCAGTGGCCACTCCGCAGATATGGAGGGTAACCTCAGGCACCCGAGAGCTGCTCCGGTAGCCTCAAGGAAGGTGACAGCAAGGTTCTTGTTTACCTAGACTTGCCATTGTTATTGTTCCAGACTATGAGACCCGGCAGGAGGATGAGTATAGCGTCGTTCTGAACTGGCTTTAGAAGCGTACGTGTATATGACTCTGCCACAGGGTTGTCGTAGTCAGTGGGAGCAGCGGAAGCATAGTGGACAAGTGACTTATGTCTATTTATAGATTAAAGCAGATATAGCGGAGATAGATCATCTATTTCTGATGTGACATTCATAGGTTTGACTTCATTAGAATAGGAGATGGATCTGTTAAGAAGGTAGTAGGGTGTGATGTCCTGGTATCTGGATGACATACACAGAGTAGGAAGTGATTTCCTATACTACGATCGGTTATACTTTGGTCGTCACACAGTGGTTTCTCCACAAAGGAGATGGATATTACATCAAATATTCTGGTTACTAGATCTATGGTTTTAAATCTAGATTTGGGTAGTTTCCCAGTCAGGGTACTTGGACAGCATTCTAATGGTCTCTAGAATGGATGACTCCTAGCACGGTAGTGTACCTGCAGGTGATGGAGTCAACCTCTCTAAAGGTGTCTTACAGACTAAAGGGGAGAGAGATGTGCATGGTTGGCAGATCACTTGCTTAGGCAATTGAGTTGATCATGAAATGTCAAGTACCACACCAGATGTTGTTTTTGCACTAGATGCAATAAGTTGATATTGATCCAATCCTGGAGAAACATTCAGAAGCAGTTTTAGAACATAAGTAGATGTTCTAGGGATATGATAACGACAAACTCATTCGGGAGACGGTTATCATTCCAGGCTTCCAAGGTGACCTGTATGACAGAGTGACTGTCGGAGTTATAGTTTTCCCTCTAACGAGGGGCAGTATTTTGGACAGGTGGTCTAAGGGAATACTGAGGGAGGCATGGCACAGGATACTAATTAAGTTCAGTTGACGATAAAGTCTAAGAAGTTTGGATTTGGAGTTCATTTATGAGCTAGGTCCCATCAGATATCCAAACACATTCTAAGACACATATTGCTCATTTCGGGAAATGACTTTCTCCGCAAACTTGAGATAAAGAAAGACATAGAAAGAAATATCAGAGCGGATCCACTCACTGAGGCTATTCCTCGAACGCAATAGTTTCGCAAACAGGCTTTGTGAGACTGATTAGTAGAGGAGTTGGGTGTTCGATATCACACGGGCTGTTAGTATGCGACATCACAATAATAAGCCTTGATTGCAAGTGGGAGATTATTGGAGATAGTGCCCTCAGAGTCAATTATTGGATCACAGGAACGTGATTGTAATGATTGAAGTAGGACCTACACCGGTAGGACAGTCTTACTCAAGATGATAATATGCTATCTGGTTTATCTTTATCATCGTTTACTGCTTTAGGTGACATTACAGATCACTATTGCACGTTGGTAGAGCCCTTAGGATTCTTTCTTGACGGCCAGCAGTATGATGGCGATCATATACGTGGGAGCTGGGGTCTATAAGCACATCCTTAAAATGTCCCTAGTCGTGGGAGTTTTTGAGACAGGGCATCGATACTCCAGAGTAGACTAGTGTATACAGTTGAGACCCCGACGAGGGGCGTTGGCCGGTCTCACAAGCCACTAGTGTCAGTTGGTTCACCTAATATGTATACAAATGCTCATTAGGTTATGAGTACACCGGACAGGACTCGCCGGAAATATGCTGGTTGGGATTATACCAGACGTCAGATAACAGTTCCCTGGTGACATGTGTACAGGTTAGTTCATCGACCTGAGATCATCATTTGTCTCGTGTGAGTTCCCACTGTACTTTGATTACTACCCTACCACGGCTCAAAGGAGTCGTGCAAATAGGTTTTAGTTGGGTACAGTCCCAAGCCACATGGAGGCAGTGAGCAGATCAGCAGGGGTTCTACTCTCCCGGTATTGGGGGTGAGGTCACGCTGTGTCTAGGAGAGCCATTACACGAAGTCCTTGGCCAAGGCAGGAGATTTACTGGTAGGTATTCCAGTAGTATCTCAGGGTGTTCTGGACTACACTCCGGCACGACTTGTACCGCTTTTGGGGATCTGACTTTTACCAACCCCCTAGGCCCGCCATGCGATGCTCATAGACGAACGGACCGGACTGTACGGATATTGTCACTGACAGGCTCAGTAGGGTGTCAGGATGAGTTCGCTCATCGACGTCCCTTTTGGTCAATACCTGGTAGCCCATTACGTATGGCTAATATCTCTGACGTGCTAGTGGTTAAATCCGCAGCCAAAGTATTGACGAGTCTTTAAAGTCCCCCACAGACAGTTTCTCAAGTTTCGGGCGAAACGCTGTAAAGGCCGTATGGATATATGGCAGGGTTCGATCATATACGTGCAGTATTGCACGGATCATGATCGGACGGGTAATACTAGCGGGCTTTGGTTTAACCCGGATCCTAGTATTGTACAGTGTAGATTTTGTCTCATTGCATTTATATTCGGTCGGAATACAAATGCGGGTATGTATATAAAGTCGCGGGGTTTTCCTGTAATTTATTACGGGATCGTTTTTCTGAAGTTGCCAGTTTGCATTCCGTTTCGGCCATTTTCCTTTGTTTCTTTCCTTGGCTGAATATTGATAGGAGGGGGTTATTTGCATATGTGCAAATTAGCAAAGTGGAGGGTGTTTCTTGTATATGGTTGGTTCATGATGGTTCAACCATCATTTGACTTCTTTGTTCATCATTACTTGCCTTTTTTGGAGATGGGATTGTGATGGGAAATGGGTGTGACATTCTTCATGATTATCATCATTTTCTTTCTTGCATTATTGATCCACTCCTTCCTCCTCTTCTTGATAGCATGGCCGGCCATTCTTGGGGAGGGCTGTCCAAATTATTGGGGTGTTTTTTTTTATCTCTTTTGTTTGCATTAAAAACCCTTTAGCTCATCTCCAATGTTGATATCCTTCTTCCATTCCAAATGGAAACTTAAAACAACCCCATGAGACAAAACCATTGTACACTTAGCCTACAGCATTCTTGGACACGTCGGCTCGCCAATTTCGTGTCCGAGTTGCCTCGGTCCAGAGGTGGGAGCCTATAAAAAGACTCGGCGATGTGGTGCCCTTTCCGACGAGGAGATGAAGACTGGAGATTCCACAAGGAGATCGGGATGGAGGCCGAAGACCGAAGGACACGGATCGCTCGGTATAGCTCTCTACCTTTTCTTTAGTTAGCTAGTAGTAGGTTAATGGTCCGATCCGGGTTTATAGTACGCGGTAGCGCCGGTTTTTGTTTAAAGAAAAGTTTTTGTTTCCGCATTTTGGCCTCATTCAGACGGCCGGGGCGCTGCCGTGTACTTACACAGAGTAGTCGAGGAAGGCTTTTCACCTATCATATCATCTTTTGCAGTGGATACCGTTACGGCCGACTGTGTACAATTTTGCTATAGGTAGGTTTTGCGGTTATCCGATATTGCTCGTTGTATATTCGTTGTACCATGTACGCTCCATCTACCACTTTCATGTATGACTTAGAGACTTGATGTGAGGATGATATTGTATATTATTTTGTGACTTGGAGGTTTTTTATGCAGTTTTGTTTATATCGTCTTTTGCTTCTTCGTTACGGTGTCGTATATCTGTTGTGGTGGTTGTTTTCCGCCTTTGGGTGTGTATTTGCTCCCGTTTGGGGATGCTTTACTTATATTTTTGTTGTACCCATTTTTGGGGATGGATTTTACAAAGGAGGTGCTGCCAAAATTTTAAAGGAAATAAAGTTGGATTTTAAAGAATTTGGGTTGAGATTTCAAAAGTTTTAAAATTGCTATTATCACTTACTACTTTTGATGGTTTAGATTGCTGGGTTTTCGGCTTACTTAAATTGTGTTACGCCTGTAGACGTTGCATAGTTTAAGGGCCGTCACGTGCCAATTTTGGGTCGTGACAAAGTTGTTATCAGAGCGCTAGGTTTTAACTTTCGGAGTGTAGGATGACCTTGGTATGATGGAGTAGGTAGCTTAAGTAGAGTAACATAGTGTGTGTATGTCCGCGGCATACTTACGATACGGTACTCTACCTAAAGTGACCTAAGTACTAATTGCTTGAAATTCCTTCCTTGATACATATCCTTGTGATTCGATTTCTGTGTTCTTATCGAATCCTTTTTCCATTTATAGCCTTTGCTGACGATGACTATGAGGACTCGGAGAGGTGCAGCGATGGCCGAGGTCAGAGTTGACTCGTCTGGGACGAGGATTGACCAGGAAGGTACGCTCGCTGTACATGAGCAGATGGATACGCCTTCGATAGATCGTATCGATAGGCTTGTGGCAGAGATGCAGGACTTACGCCAGATGATGAGGTCACTGGTTGAGGCCAGTTGAGCGCAGCGACAGGAGGTTGTCAGCCCTGTTACCCAGTTATTCCTTACGATCAGCACACAGCATAGTGTTACGTACGCAGCACCAGTGGACGCGGCCCTTTTGGACGAGGAGCGTCTTTCCGAGACTTTAGGAGTTTGAGGACCAAGGAGGACTCGTACAGGTGTATCGGCCTAGAGACAGAGGTTCATTCGCCGTGATAGATTTCGTGCACGTCGCGGGAGTAGCAGAGGGTTAGGACGAGGACAGTTGCTCAGCTCTCATCCCCAAGAGGGTCAGCATCCATGGAATGGATGTTTTCGATGCGGGAGCCTTCATCACTTTCTCAGGAATTGTTCCTTAGCACCGCGTCAGGCTCGTGTTCAGAGAGGTCGTGGTCGTGGAGGGTTCGCTCAGAGGGGACAGGATGGCAGAGTAGGAGTTCAACCAGTTGCGGGTAGGGGGCAGACACGAGAGTTTGCTTCTACTCATCGGGACGCGCGGGCGTCTAATGCAGAATTTTCAGGTATTCTTAATTCGTATGTGTCATGACCCGAAATTTGGCACGTGACGGCCCTTAAACCACGCAACGTCTACATGCGTAACACAATTTAAGTAAGCCGAAAACCCAGCAATCTAAACCATCAAAAGTAGTAAAGAAATAATAACATTTTTAAAACCTTTGAAATCTCAACCCAAATTCTTTAAAAGTCCAACTTTTCTTTCTTTAAAATTTTGGCAGCACCTCCTTTGTAAAAACCAGCCCCAAAAATGGGTACATCATAAATATAAGTAAAGAATCCCCAAACGGAAGCAAATACACGCCCAAAGACGGAAAACAACCACCACAACAGATATACGACGCCGTAGCGAAGAAATAAAAGACGATATAAATAAAACTGCATAAAAGACATCCAAGTCGCCAAAATAATATACAATATCGTCCTCACATTAAGTCTCTAAGTCATACAAAATAATGGTAGATAGAGAGTACATGATACAACGAATATACAATGAACAAAACGGATAAGCACAAAATCCACCTAAGCAAAACTGCACACTATGAACTGAAACGGTATCCGCAGCAAAAGATGATATGATTGGTGGATAGCCTGCCTCGACTACTCTGCGGAACAACCTGCAAAACCCTGTGGCACAACGGGGGTGAGTTTCCAACTCATGAATAGTAAATAACATATGCAAGTAATCACAAGTATGCACGTACTGCGCGAATCTAACATATGCAACTAATAGTAATAAGAGGTCATATGAATGCAACAGTCATGAAAGGTACACTAGCAGGTACAACTAATAAATGAAGTAATAATAATATGACAATCTGTATGCAACAATCATTTAAGGTACTATATCAGGTACTACTAATACATGAAGAAATGATATGACAATGTATATGTAGGGTTCCTAGGCACTCTCAAGAGATCTCACAAGGCATCAACCATGCCAATTTCAAATTTTACAAGTGCCGAGAAACTCTAATACGGATCGTTAACTAGAATTTTAGGCGAAAAGGAAACTAGTTAACATCTTAACTAAAAGTAAGAAGCTACAACCTTTGTAGATCCGGTTCTCCACTTCCTTAGCTCCACGTAGACGTCCTCTCACTATCCAAGTCGGATCTCGGACTCTTGCATCGGCTTCATCGGAGAAATGAACGGACTAGTCGTCGGCTACGATGCCGAAGATGATCTACGTCGAGGTTACATAAGATCAAGCTCCAACTTCACCAAGTTGTGAAACTTGTGAAGGAAACACCCTATACTACTTGGCAAGAGATAGAGGGAGAAGAAATAGGAGGTGGGTTCACTTTAGCATTGGATTTCTCACACTTTTGCTCAAGTTGCCATTGATGAAGGCAAGCTTTTCTTCATGTCAAGAAGAAGAAGAAGATGAAGATGATTATGATAAAAAAATCAATCAAATAGAAAATAGATTATATTTATCATATAGCAACCATGGTCAAGATAACATGTGTAGAGAATCAACTATGGTTCAAGTGAATGGTTAGGGTTAAGAAAAGAGACAAAATGGTCAAACCATTCAAAGCTTCAAAAGAAAGTCCAAAATGAGCCACCATTTCATTTCTTTTCCAAATATAAATGAAAAGAAATAAATAAATAAATAAGTAAATCAAATAAACAAAACCCTAATCATTAACTTAACCATGGTATAATTCTTTACACAAACCCAAGTGAGCATGCATCATCAAACATGATACAATCAAGTGCACAAAAGTATATCACATATACAACTTGTGAACTTCAAGTGAGAAAAACCTTTTAAAGTGAACCAATACTAGTTAATCCAAAGTAATATATCAAATAAATAATTATACATTAAATTATTAAATCAACACTTGATTTAACGATCCGGTCATATCGCATATAACCGACTAGTATCCTATGTATCGGCTTATCGAATCAATCTTTGATTCGATATCTAGGTTATATCGCATATAACCAATCGATACATTCATCGCGAGAATGGAATACGGTATCACATACACGCATTATTCTCGGTCCTGCACATATCTCATATGCGCTCCTATTTCGTTTCGCTTGAGCCAGGAAACCTCTGTGTAGGACTCTAAAGACTCGTCAATACGCCGGCAGCAGATGATGATCATATCAAACACCCACAAGCCGCAAGCGGTCTGCTAAAGGTAACGGCCATCCGGGTATTGAGCGATCAGAAGATCGACGAGCTAGCCCGCTCACACTCCTGTGAATCCAACCAGTAACACTTACCGTACAGTCCGGTCTGTTCGTCTGATATGTCGCATATCAAGTCTAGGGGTGGTAAACGTCAGACCCCAATAACCGATAAGTCGTGCCGATGTGAGGCTCATAACGGGTCGAGAAAGTACTGGTAACACTTACCAGCAAAACTCTGATAAGCCCTGCCCAGGGACTTCCCTGTTACGGCCAATCGAGCACAGCGCAACATCAACCCCCAATACCGGGAGAGACGAAACCCCTCCTATCGCTCATTGCCTCCATGTGACTCGGGACTGTACCCAAAAACCACCGTTTTGCATGCCCTCATGGACGTGGTAAGGTGGAGATCAAAGCACAGTGGGAATCACACAAGACTCTATAACGATCTCGGGTCTACAGACTAACCTGCACAATGTCACCTGAGAACTGCCATCTGACGTGAGGTATAATACCATCTGGGAGTTCTCGGCGAGTCCGTCCAGTGTACCCAGTCTCCACTGAGCACCCGTATACCATCTCTGATGTCAAACACCAATGGATATGGGATCATCCATCGCCCATCTCATGGGTCGAGAAGCGTATACGCTAGTCTACTCTGGTATATCGATGCCCCGTCTCGATACACCCACGACTAGGGACCTTGAAGGATGTACCTATGGACTACCATGTCCCCACTAGTATGATCTGCATCATAGTCCAGGTAGTCAAGTACACATCCTAAGGGCTTTACCAACATGTAACTATAAGACAGTTGAAAGAGACAAGTGTACGTGTTAAGATAAAGAGCAACCAGATAGCATACTATCATATCGAGCAAGAAATTCATCTCTATATATGTCCAAGCATCCAATATAATATACATCATCTGTACAATACTGGCCTCTAGGGCATACATACAACTAAGAATCTCCCACTTGCACTAGGGCCAGCTGCTGTAGTATCGCATACCGAGCATCCCGAAGAGTCTCTCAAACTGTATCTGGGGAATGGCCTTCGTGAGTGGATCCGCCGTGTTGTTCTTCGTGTCAACCATCCTGACCTCGATCTCCCGGCGATCAACTATCTCCCGGATCAGGTGATACCGCCTCAGAATATGCCTGGATCGCTGATGGGACCTGGGTTCCTTGGCCAAAGCCACCGCTCCATTGTTATCGCAATACAAAGGTATTGGATGCTCAATGGATGGAACCACACCAAGTTCAGTAATGAACTTCTTGATCCAGACAGCCTCTTTAGCAGCATCGTTGGCAGCGATGTATTCAGCCTCCATCGTCGAGTCTGCCACGGTTTCCTGCCTGGAACTCTTCCAGCTAACCGCCCCTCCGTAAAGGGTAAAGACAAATCCCCACTGCGACTTAGAGTCGTCCTTATCACTCTGGAAGCTCGAATCGGTAAAGGACTCCACTTGGAGTTCTCCGTTACGATACACCAAGAGCATCTCTTTAGTCCTTCGTAAGAACTTGAGAATGCTCTTCACAGCTGTCCAGTGACTCTCTCCAGGATCAGGTTGATACCTGCTCATTACACTTAGTGAGTACGCTACATCGGGTCTGGTACATAGCATCACGTACATGATAGAGCTTACAGCCGAAGCATAGGGTATCCCTTGCATGCGAGCTCTCTCCAAATCAGTCTTGGGAGACATCTCTTTGGAGAGAGTGACTCCAGAGATCGTGGGCAAGTTCCCATTCTTGGATTCTTCCATACTAAACCTCTTTAGTATGGTGTCAATGTACCTGGATTGGGACAATCCCAATATCCATTTGGATCTATCTCTATAGATCCTAATTCCCAATATGCTGGAGGCATCACCAAGATCTTTCATCGAGAATCTTTGTGATAAGAAGAGGTCGACTGATTGCAGCATAGGAATATCATTTCCTATCAAGAGTATGTCGTCCACGTAGATGTAGAAGAAGAAGGTCCCCCATTAAGCAGAGCTTGTGTCTCCCTGGTTTCTTTCAGGGTGTAAGTAGAGGGTAGGGACTGTGGAAATAAGTCAGCGTATGACCTGTTTCTCAACGTGGTCTCCAGGTCTTTGAGCTCATCAATATAGCTAGTCATCGTAAGGACGTCGTCGCCTACAGATGACCCGTCAGCCGACCTTGCTTGAATTATATCTTTCAAGGTCTCATATCTTGCGATATGAGATTGCTCTCCATATAAATCTTTGTTATGGAGAAAGATGAAAACTGAGTCCATCTTCTCGTGCTGCTTCTGGTATACACCATCAACTGAAGCAAACACGAGGCACTTGGCTTTCGCTTTATCCTTTTCCTTTGTCTGACGGATATCCATATCCGCGACGGTGGAAACTGGACCTGGGACGGCGGGATCTTGAGTAGTAATAGGGTGGTCCATCTTGTCATAGGCAATAGACATCTGGACAGACCTTTGCCAGTCATATAAGTGAGATTCAGTCAACTTGTTATCTAGATGTAACCTAGTCATGGTCACAAGGTCACTGGAATGTGAGAGAGAGAGAAGAAAACACTTTAGCATGATGCTCTTGCAAGTTTAGATTGGTTTTTAATTTATCTAAACTGGATGGCTCCCACTGTTTCTCGAATCCTTCCTCAAACCATAAAAGAAGAAATAGCCAGGACTATTCTCACTGTATAATACTTGCTTAACCGTTCAGCCAGGCTAGTGTCGGTACTTCGAGGGAGGTTTTCCAACGCTTTCGCGAAGTTCCTTAATTAAATAACCACTTTTCTCTGGGGGCGTAGCCCCGTTGACACCTTTCTCGACACCTACTTGGTTTATAGCATTGATCGTTAAGTGACGAATCTCCTGATAAGTAGCATATACTCACAGTAGGATCGGGATCCAAATATCATCGTATGATAATGTTGAAGGAATCCTATCAACATTCATCAAACTCCAAATGGTATGCAACACTAGAAAGTTTCAGTTTCTTTAGAAACTCCCGATGTGGATTTTTGCCCCATGTTCTTATGACCTTGACGAAGGCCAACAAATCATAAGTCACATGTCAAGTTCTGCCCATCATTATCTTGTTAATTTGAACCCACCCGTACATACCCTTGACGAAGGCCAACAAGGTAATACGACTGTCCCAAACCAACTCATCTATCTATGCAACAAATGAATACCCCAGCAGCTACCAAACACTATGCCTTGACGAAGGCCAACAAACATAGCTTGAATACTACTGACCATCCATAAGAAATGACGGAGGCCTACGACTGGTTTTGGCAAAACCGTGAACATAGTGAACTTGATATAATCGAAGAAACCTGATAGCTTTTATAAAAGGAGTTGTTAAAGCTCCGCGATTAAAAAATTCTGCTCTTTTAAAATAACCGAGTGGTTTCTTTTAAATTTGTTCCAACGATTCAACTTTGGTTTATTTTCTTTGCATTAAAATAATGTGTCCCATCATTTAACCTATCATTGCAGAAAACAACGAAAATACAACGTCCTCTTATGCCATCCGCATTCGCCACTGGGTCCCATCATCACCCGTTAGGTTACTTAACTAACGACAGAGCGGGGGCTGGGCTAGCACGGGTGTAAAACATAAGTGACGTCTAAATAGCTATCATATATAGATATTGTACATTCGTCAGACGCAATAATATGCATTCCAGATCTCATATGAACTTTATTGGATTTGCAAGCAATCCGCGTTTGTTTAGAGCCTGCAACAAAAGACGAATTATACAGTTGTGATGAATAGCCATTACCCCACCCTAGACCCCTACGGGTACGGCAAACTACCCGCCAAATACCCGAAGTGAAGCGGTCTCCCTCAACAAAGTGAGTAGGCCACTAAACACTTCAAAGTACCCGGTAGTTTGTGCACCCCACCTTGGGTCTTTCCTAGGAGCAAAAACAGTAAAATGAAATAATACAACGGTGGCTACAACCACAACCTGGATGTCCCTGCAAAATAATATTACAACATATTACAATTACATTGAATGAATGAATATAACAACCCATCTCAAACTCCGGCTAATCATCACAACAGTCCAATACAGTTCACAACCACAAACAGTAAAAACCATTACAGAAATGTGCAACCCCTGCCAACCGACATACTAGCAGTTAGGGGAGGTTTACGAACACATTATACAATCACAGATATAATCAAATTAGCAAACATCATAAAATTTCGATCGAGCAAAACACTTTAGATTCTACTCCAAAACTTCTCTGTGCTCCTGCGATCTTAGCAGAAAATAAAATATTCCAGAAACATCAATATTAACACAGGAGAGTTACTGAAGGAATTTGGGTTGACTCGGCCCCAACTCGGCCGCAGAACCGCGGCGGATCGCATGGATCCGCCTCGGTTCCGCGGTGAGTTGACCGAGTCAGTAGCCCAAATTTCTGCAGTATCTCTATTATTCTCTGCTTTTTATTCTGAAGGTCCCTGAAAAATTTTTAGGGCCTGTTTTAAATTCGACAGAAACTGTGTTAACACGATGATCTTTCCGGTTCTTTTTGTGTTCGAAATACTTACGACTTTGCTAATGAGTTAATTATTGTTTAGCGAGGCTCTGATACCACTGTAAGTCGATGTACAACACCCCACGACTTGCGGGGAGGCGGAATAATGAAAAACGATCTTGTTTTATGCGTAAACATCGATTAACCGAGAATCTTTGCTTAAACTATAACTAACAAGAAACTATAGAAGAGTTAACTACTATGATAAGTGATTATACCTAAACAACTGTGTCCTTCATCTTTCCGTTCTCCACGTCCTCTCCGGCCTTCTCTATGTAGTAGATGATCCACCCGAGAGCTTTACTACAAGCTTCACCTCAAACTAGAGGTAACTAGGTTTCTTAGAGTGCTAATCCAAGTAACCTAGGTGATATAGAGTATGGTTAAGGATTAAGTAGTCTATTCTAATTCTTAGTCTCAACACATGAGAGGGGAGGATTAGGGTTTGAAGAGAGAGAGAGATTGAGGAGAGAGAAAGTGAGCAAGAGAATGAGATGAGATAATGATCTCTCATAATATATATGAAGCATTAACAATATCAATATAAATCAAATAAATGATTTAACAACCATGCTCCATAAATATCTAATGGGTGATTCATCTCCATGAGTCATTAAACATTTATGATGCATTAATGACATGGATGAATCACTCAAATGAGTCACTAATCTCATTTAATGCATATGCCACCTTAACCCCCAAGTCACCATCTTCTAGAAGCTTCTCGCGTAATTACAAGAATGTCCCTCCTATCCGTGAAAACACGGAAAAACTTTAGACTGTATAAATCCAATAACCGGATACTAGAAACTGGCTTAAACCAAAGCCGGCTAGTAAAAACTGTCCGGATGTTGTACGTGCGTAAACACACGTATGCGTCCGAACCCTTGTCGTAAAACCATACGACCTCTATTTCGTTTCGCCTGGAATAGGGAAACTCTCTGTATGGGACTCTAGAGACTCGACTACTACGCTGGCAGTGGATTTAACTACAGACCGCAAGCGGCACTAGATGTACGTAACGGTCCCCAGGTAGATGTCAATAAGAAGGCCGATGGGGAAACCCATCCGAACTCCTACTGAGTCCGATGTGACAATCTCCGTACAATCCGGTCTGTTCGTCTAAGACTATCGCATATCGGGCCTAGGGGGCGGCAAGCGTCAGTCCCCAAATAGCGGTATAAGTCGTGTCGGAGCGAAGCCCATTACACCCTGAGAAACTACTGGAACCTACCAGCAAATCTCGCTTGCCCTGGCCAGGGACTTTGCGTAATGGCTCTCTGACACAGCGCGATATCAACCCCCAATACCAGGAGAGACGAATCCTGTCTAACCGCCACTGCCTCCAAGTGCTCGGGACTGCACCCAACTGCTACCTGTTTGCACGACTCCTTTGAGTCGTGGTAGGGTAGCAATCTAAGAACAGTGGGACACACTCAAGGCGAAGTAGCAGTGTCAAGTCTGCGGACTATGCTGTACTCATGTCACCTGGGAACTGTTAACTGACGACTGGTATAAAACCAACCAACAGTTCCCTGTGAGTCCTGTCCGGTGTACCCGTAACCTAACAAGCACCCGCATACTATCTCCAGTACGACGTACTGACGGCTGTGGGACAGACCATCTCCCCAACTGGGATGAGAAGCGTACACACTAGTCTACTTCGGAGTATCGACGCCCTGTCTCGATAATCCTTTGACTAGGGACCTGAATAAGGATGTGCTTGTAGACTACCCAGCCCCCACTAGTGTGACTGCTATCACAACGCTGGTAGTCAAGCAAGATCCTAAGAGATTTATCAATACGTTTACTCACATATTAAGATAGAAAAACCAAGTATCATACTACCATGTTTAGCAAGACTGTTATATACATGTGAATATCCCAAGCATCCATTAAGTAATATACAAACTAGTATGATACAGTAATGGCCTTCTAGGGCATAAACACTAACACAGTCTTGGTAGGAACCATGTTCAAAAGATATGCAGCTGATTCTAGTGCATAACCCCAGAAAGATCGCGGTAACTCAGCATTACTCATCATGGAACGTACCCTATCCAATAGGGTTCGGTTCCGTCTTTCTGATACACCGTTATGTTGTGGAGTGTATGGAGGAGTAAGCTGAGAGAGAATTCCATTCTCTTTTAGGTAACCCAGGAACTCGACACTTAAGTATTCACCACCTCGATCAGATCTCAGTGTCATGATACTTTTGCCTGTTTGTTTTTCTACTTCATTCTTGTATTCCTGGAATTTTTCAAAGGCTTCAGATTTATGCTTCATTAAGAAAATGAATCCATACCTAGAGTAATCATCCTTAAAAGTAATAAATATGAAAAACCGCCTCTTGCATGTGTAGACATTGGACCACATATATCGCTGTGTATAAGTCCTAAGAGCTCGCTCGCTCTTACTCCATGTCCAGTGAATGGAGTCTTTGTCATCTTTCCTTTGAGACATGATTGACAAGTGGCATAAGATTGATATTCGAATGGTTCCAAATATCCTTCTCTATGTAACTTAGTTAACCTTGTCTCATTGATGTGACCTAGTCTATAATGCCATAAGAAAGCCTGATTTATATCTGGAGACTTTCTTTTTAGTGTGTTCTGGACATTGAAAATCTGTAATTGGTTTAACACGTATATACCGTTATCCAGTGTACCGGACCCAATCAAATCATGATTAAGGTGGATGTTAACAACATCGCTTACAAACGTGAAATCATAACCTTCTTTTGATAATATGATATTACACGTTAAACTAGGTAAACAAAAACAGTTGCGCAAAACCAAAATATGTCCACTCGTTAATCCAAGGTGATAATCCCCTACGGACATAGCATTCACGCTAGCTCCGTTAGCAAACTGGAGGGTCATATCACCAACCTTCAGCGCTTTACGGTTTCTCAGTGCCTGCAATGAATTGCATATATAAGATCCTGATCCGGTATCCAATACCCAGGAAGTAGAGTTGATTGACAGACAATTTTCAATTACAAACACACCTGAAGCCGAAGCCACAACTTGCCTCGGGTCCTGGTTCTTGGCAATCCAAGCTTTGCAATCCTTCTTCCAATAGCCTTACCTACGACAGTGAAAGCACTCGTCTTTTGCCACTACCGGCACCGCAACCTTTTCCTTTCCTTTGGCTTCCACCTTACCAACACCACCTCTTGGTTTGGTAGCGGCCTTCTTCTTCCTTCCTTTGGCCCTTGCCTTGGACCTGGAAGAAGAAGCACCACGAACAAACATAGTGGGTGTTTCCCATGCTTTCTGCAAGGTGCCCTCTGCACTCCTTGACATATTGAGGAGTTCTGGAAGTTCAACTTCTTTACCTTGAATGTTGAAATTCAAGATATACTGGGCGTAGGTGGAAGGAAGGGACTGGAGAATCAAGTCTGTATACAGCTCGTTCTCTAATGTTGTCCCGATGTCTGCGAGCTCTTCAATATAGCCAACCATCTTAAGGAAATGTTCCCCTACAGATGATCCGACGGCCATCCTCGACTGAAACAAGTTTTTCGAGGTCTCGTATCTTGCTATACGAGATTGCTCTCCATACAGTTCCTTGGTGTGGAGAAATATGGATTCTAGATCCATATTCTCGTGCCTCCTCTGATGTTCATTATTCATAGAGGCAAGCACGATGCATTTGGCTTTCGCGCAGTCAATCTCCCATGTCTTGTGGATTCCCTTATCCACGACACTGGATTCTGGACCTGGGACGGCAGGCACCTTAGTAGTAAGGACATACCCCAATTTGTCATAGGTAATTGCCATCTTAACATTCCGGAACCAATCTTTATAGTTTGGCCTTGTCAAAATATGTTTATCTAATAATAACTTAAGGCCTGTCATGTTCTGGGTCACAGCAATTTAAGAGAGAGAAAGGAAATACTTTATGTCACAACCCGAAATTGGCATGTGACGGCCCTAATACTACGCAACGTCTACAGGCGTAACGTAGTAAAAGAAAGCCAAAACCCAGCAATCTAAACCATCAAAAGTAGCAAGAAAGTGATAATAGTATTTTCAAAACCTTTGAAATCACAACCCAAATTCTTTAAAGTCTCACTTTTATTCCTTAAAATTTTGGCAGCACCCCCTTTGTAAAACAAGCCCCCAAAAGGGGTACAACATAAATATAAAGTAAAGCATCCCAAACGGGAGCAAAATCCATGCCCAACGGCGGAAAAAAAACACCACAACAGATATACGACGCCGTAGCGAAGAAAGAGACGATATAAATAAAACTGCATAAAATCCTCCATGTCACAAAATAATATACAATATCGTCCTCACATCAAGTCTCTAAGTCAACATAATACTGGTAGATGGAGAGTACAGGGACACAACGAATATACAATACAACATCGGATAACCACAAAACCCACCTGGGCAAAAATGCACACTGTCAGGCGAAGTGGTATCC
Organism: Agapanthus africanus; assembly: GCA_030015575.1. Taxonomy (NCBI): domain Eukaryota; kingdom Viridiplantae; phylum Streptophyta; class Magnoliopsida; order Asparagales; family Amaryllidaceae; genus Agapanthus; species Agapanthus africanus. The sequence goes on from CM057340.1 coordinate 464,601,006, forward strand.
GCAACAAAGGATGATACGAAGGATGTAAATAGCCTGCCTCTGACTATCCTGAGGAACACCTGCAAACACTGTGGCACAACGGGGGTGAGTTGCCAACTCGTAAATAGTAAATAACATATGCAGGTAATCGCGAGTATGCACGTACAACGCGAATCAAACATAAGCATTTAATATCAATAAATGGTCATATGTAATGGAATAATCATGAAGTGTACACTAACAGGTACAACTACACATGAAGCGGTAATAATATAACAATCTGTATGCAGCATCATGTAAGGTACTATATCGGTACTAATAATACATGAAGAATTAATATGAATAAAGGTATGTAAATGCAACAGTCATGGAAGGTACTCTAACAGGTACTACTAATACATGAAGCAGTGCATAAACAATAAATGTAGAGTATGGAATGAAACATGTCATTTCCACGGAATCCTGATATCGTGGTAGGATCAAAATCCATCAAGACAATCCAAATCCCAATTTCCTCAAATCAGCCCCCAATTTGGCTATCATATCAAGTAAGTCTCACATAACCTTAATGTACAACATCAAGTAGATCTCACATATCCCGTATGTACAACATCAAGTGTATCTCGTATACCCCGAATGTAAAATATCAAGTAGATCTCACATATATCCTGAAATCAATATCAAATAAATTCTCAAATGTCATAAATCCAATGTCAATGGGTCCTTTACATTCTAGGTATATTTGCATGTATAGACGATATATATAATTTAATGTCAATACACATATATTAGCGTCTCATTCCACTAATATTGGTGTAAGGGAATATATAACAGCGGCTTAATCCCCTGTTATATATACAAAGGAGTAAGAAGAAATATCATGAAACCAATGTGTCAAGCATCGACACAGAAATGCTGATCTATCAGGTGCTGTCACCATGACTGGAACCCTGATAGGGAAGTATCATACGCTATCCCGAAAACACAATTGCCTAGCTCTGATCCTCGCCTCTCGACGTATCAATACGTACATGATTCCTGTCAGTATCCCCATGATAACCGCTGAGTCATTGGTAATGTCACCGGATGGTATGGTTCCCCTACCAGGCTCAATCGGAAAGATCCATCAATCGTCTTGCCCCGGGGTACCTCCAGGCCCCACCATGTACCCTCATACGGCCCACGACGCTTCCTCGCATGGGGTATATATTTCAGAACCGATAAATCTCATGGTGGATGCTGAAATGTCATATCAAGGGAAACCGGGTTTTTCAAATAATGCATAATTTCATGAACTCCCACGGTCCCCAAATCCAGAAAACATCATGAAAAATCTATATCTCAATGCGGAAATCCATGAATATAATATACGCATCATAAATCTGAAATGCGAGCATATAAAGGAAAAGCAGCAATTAACTGTAACAAGTTAATATAATATCATGCGGTTCCTAATCTCTCCAATTCTAAAATAATATCAAGTAAAGGTAAACATGTAGCTATAACCAGATATATTTGCAATATAAAGGTATAGCAAGATATATGTATCTTCCTATAAGTAATGATGTAGTATACCCCCTGGGTATAAGTGAAGTATGTGAGCAAGGTATACCTGTAGCTATGAAATAAAGTGTGTACGTATCTATCACTAATGGTACGATACTCTATAGGTATACAGGTATCTAACACGTAAGTATGTGAAGGCATATGTGTAAGCATGTGGATATACAGGTATGCTAAATGTCATATGCGATAAGAACTATGAATCAATGTCTCAATGTTCCTAACCAAGAAATATCATTTCTATATGTGGGTTGTGCGTGACATGTCAATTATTGACGGTGTGTGTGGCATACAATCAGTGCTCGTGCAACGTAAGCCGTCAATAATGGTGCAGTGTCCTAAGGATACTAGTCCAAGCACAACACTAAATAAGCAGTAGGGTGAATGCGCAAATTCTAAATATGACATAGAATATGCGACATAATAACATTTCTAGCCGAGACGCATAACGCCATGCGGGCGGTTCCCCTATAGATGTTAAATCTACTCACCAACACTCCTGGCTAAGTGTAGCCAACCACTTGTTTTCCCTTTGTAGCTGTGTCCGTAATCCCCGCCTGCGAACCTACAATAATAAGACAATAAAACAAGTGTATATTAATAATAACCCCAAAACACGTACACACTACATTAGACCGACGCAACCATACAAAATATACTCTCAAGTGTTCGTATTGTGGCTAACGCGCATAGCGACACGACGAAAAACAACCTAAGAGTAAAACCACACAAAGTGCACGATCCGTGTTGAATAACGTATCGCGCGAACACAAAACGCTACAACCTACCTAAGTGATCCCAGATTTTGCATACAGAGAAAACTAAACAAACAAACAAGACCAAAAACACCAAAACCACAGCAGACACCTACCCAGAAAAACCCAAACCCAAACTCCTACCCACGGCCGATATCGCCGGAATCCTCTTCAGACGTCGCCGGCCCTGGCCGGTGGGATTGGTCTCGTGTCTCAGGTGAAATCCTATGGTCACAGGTACAACACAACTAAAATGTTTGGTTTTCTAGTATTTTCTCGGGATCACAGCAGGTCACAGATATCGCAAATCGACACTAAAATACGATATATTAATCAAAACTTAACTTTAAACACTTAAAACTGAAACTAACTAGCTACATACCACAAAAACTATAAAAAGAACAGATAAGGATCATTACCTATCCTTAAGAACAAAAAGATCCAATCTTTCCTAACTCTAAGATGCTAAAATCAAGACTTGGGGTATTTTTATGATTTAATTAGGAATTTTGGAGATTTATTGGCTTGGAATTTGTTGCAAATGCAGAAAGAAATGGTCAAGGGCAGTAGAGAGAGAGAGGAATTCGGCCAAGTGAAGAGGTGAGGGTTTTGTGAGGAATTACCTAGCGATTTCCCATGATTAATGCTCATATTTGCATTCACACACACTTGCACACATGCATGCACCTCTTTTCTATTTCTTTTCTTTAATCCAATAAAACCTAACCTCCACACAAATATCTAGATACCAAGTGAGGAGTTTTGATTTTACACAAACATAATTGTTGAAAAGATCACTTAAGCGAAATTTCCCAAAAAGTGAATACCGCATTAAAATAATATTAAAATTGGGAAAAATTCAAATTGAACCAAAACGTCCCATATAACCCCAAAGCTTGCGCAGTAGCTTTATTTTTGCTAAACTAGGTGCTGGCAAATCTATATGGTCGTTTGATTATAGTTGGTTAAAAACAGAAAATACCGACAATTTACCCAAAAACGGAAACATTCACATAACGATTTCTAAAACGTTACAATCTCCCCCCACCACTTATAAAAATTCGTCCCCGATTTTAAAATTCTCACTAAGCGTACCTTCAAAGAGAAGAGTACAAAACTCCCGAATCTCGCTCGCAGCCTCCCAAGTGATCACCTCACTAAACGGATACGTCCAAGAAAACTCTCCACAGATGGCAAGAACTTTGACCGAAGTTTCTCCACCTGCCGAGCCACTAACAGAAATGGCTGCCGGTGAACGAAAAGATCGAGTCCAACTAAATGGTCTGGTGCTGAATCATGTGAGAAAGTCATGAAGGTAATTGCAAAGTATCAACACAAAGAAAACGGGATGAATAGTCAATAATCTGGGAGGAAGTGCCAAGTTATAGGCAACGGAACCAACTCGCTTTAAGGATCTCAAAAGGCTATGATCCTGGGATAAGCTTCCCAAAACTCAACACGTCATTCATCGGAAAGTCCGTAGGAATACATGATTTCCCACTGCGAACCCAAGTCTGCGACCACCATGGTCGGCATAAGACCTTTGTCTGCACTGGCTGTCATCATCCTAACCTGAACCAACTGGATCACCTCCGAAGTCTCTAGACTAGCTGGGATCCAAAAATCCTACTCACGCAGAGTCAGAAAAACAGACTGGTGATCGACACAACCTAACAACTAATTAAAGGCTACCAATTGTAGTGCCTCCTAATAACTTCTATCGAAGGAGAATCCTAACAGTGCCAAGTGACGATCCTAACTGCCGACAATAATTAATACGTACGCACAAGCATATCCTCCAGAGTCGGTATATCCCGCTCTCACAAAACCATCTGCCTGCGGTTGGAAAGATGGAGCTAAAGCTCAACGAGTACCCAAGGCTTCCTGAAGCTCCTGCCCAAGACGGCAAGCAAACATGGTGCCTTATTGGATACGACCCATAAAGGAACTCCATGCAACGCACAAACTTAACAAAGAACAACTGAGCAAACTAAGCAAAACCGGACAACAAACACCCGAATGGAGTCACACCCTGACTAAACCTGGGTAGACACCATAACGAAATTCATGGAGATCTGCTCCCATTCCCACTCCGGAACGGTTAAAGGTTGCAACTCTCCAGCCGGTCTCAGATACTCAACCGAAAACACACAACAAGACAAACACTTTGAAATGAAACCCGAAACTTCTCTTTACATCCCTGCCCACCCGTAACTATCTCACAAGTCACGTCAATGTTGGTGGAACTTGAATGAGTACAGAGAGTTGACAGATGTGACTGCTCTAGGATTTCGCGTCTCTACCCAATAGTATCAGGTACACAAACGCGTCCTTAAACGTAACGCATCGGGTCACAATTCAAGGACTCCGAATCAGTACCCAGCCGAATATGCTCAAGTATCTCAGATGAACGAGCATCGGCGGGCAGTGCCTCGCAAAAGCGATTAAGGAAAAGTGGTCGGGCGCGGACATGAGCAAGCTGCCCACCTTAGTAGAGGCGAACATAAGCTGTACCCAACGATCGAACAAGAACTGTAAATCTGCAGAAGACTGTCTGAACAATCAACACCCGCTGCAGGAAGATGTACATTAAACTCTGGTGGTCCGTGAAAATCTGACACGACTCTAGAACAGGTAGTGTCTCCAAATCTCCAACGCGAAACCACTGCGGCCATCTCCAGATCATGAGTGAGATATCCTACTCGTACTTCCTCCAGATGTAGGGAAGCAAAAGCGATAACTCTATAGTGTCACCTCAGTATACAATCGAGCCCCACTCGCGAAACATCACAGTTAAACAACAAAGTCGCCCGAACCAAAAAGCAAGAAAGAACTGGTGCAGTTGTCAACCGAATCTCCAACTGCTGGAAAACTCCGCACACATGCCTCAGTCCAAAGAAAAGAAACCTCCTTTCCGGTCATTCAAGTCAACGGTGCAGCACTACACTAGCAATCCTGCACGAAACGGCGGTAAAAACCTGCTAAGCCCAAAAATCTGTGGACCTCCGTCATGCTCACAAGTTTGGGCCTAAGCCTTACGGCCACGATCTTCCTCAGAACCATACAAAACCGTCTCCCGTAACTACAAGTCGTAGGAGTCAACACAAACAAGCCTGAAGGAACACTCCGAGAATCTAGCAAACTGCTGGCACTCTCCCAATGTCTGCAAAACAAATCCTCAAGTGCAGCTCATGTTCCTCACGACACAAGGAAAAGACCAGAATGCTATCATGACACCACAATAACTGGTCGAGGAACGGCCTGAAGAAATCTGGTTCATCATATCTATGAATGCTGCTAGGGCATTGGCGAGTCCAACGACACCACCAAAACACACAAAGCCCGTAGCGCGCACAAAAGCAGTCTTCGGAATGTCATCACTCCGAACCCGCAACAATGATGACCTGATCCCAAACAAACTTAGAAAAAAAACTGTTTCGCACTCAGGAGCTGATCGAAGAAATCGTTAATGCGAGATAAAGGATACCTATCCGCACTGAAAAGCCGGTTAAATTGACGATCAATCGATACACAACCTAAATTGTCGTCCTTCTCCTTGACGAACAGAAATAGGAGCTCTTCCAAGAGAAACACTCAGACGCACAAGCCCCCCAACAACAACTCTGCAGCTGATCTTTAAGCTCCTAAAGCTTCGCCGGCTCATCTGGAACAACGTCGGAAAACTCTCGCACGAAAGGAACCCGGTCCAACAAACCAACTGTGGCTCCGGTATCACGAATGAATGCCAAGAATCCTCGACATCTTCTCCACAAAAGCCGACTAGCGAAAAAGGCTGAATTTAAGATGTGAGAGGCGGCACCACTATCCACCTGCACAACAAGAACTGACTCGCTGGGGAAAACAACACCTGTCTGTTTTCTCGCGACAGTCCATAGACGCCTATCACATAGCTAACCAATTCGTGCCCAGGAGAACGTCAAATCCAACATCTCTAAAAGGATCAAGTAACGGACGAATCTCTATCTCCTAACCGATTGGCACACGACTGAAATACGTATTGTGTAATAAAAGGGTAGCTGACAGAAGTTAACACAATTAACGGCTGATCTAGCTAACACGACTCTCCTCGTCCCAAACCTCTGTTACTCCCGCGACGGTCACAAAAGCTGTCTCGATGACAAGGCCTCTGTCTCTGGGCTGATACACCGGTACGAGTCCTCCACTATCCCGGAACTCTCAGAGTCTCTGGAATACATGCCTCGTTAAATGGGGCTACATCCACTGGTGCTATGTAGGTGACGGACTGCTGCATGCTGATCGCAAGGAACAACTGGTTAACAGGGGTGACAACCTCCTGTCGCTGCGCTCGAATGGCCTGAACCAAAGAACTCATCGTCTGGCGCATGTCCTGCATCTCTGCCACAAACCTAGCAATACTATCTGTCGAAGGAGGATGCGTCTGCTCCTGTGCAACGAGAGTGCCATCCTGGTCAGTCCTTGACCCACCCGAGTCAACTCTGACATCGGCCCTCACTGCACCTCTCTGAGTCCCCATAGTCGTCGGCAGCAAAGGCTACAAATAGAGATAGGATTTGAAATGAACACGGAAATCGAATCACAAGGATATGAATCATCAAGGAAAGAATTTCAAGCAATTTGTACTTAGGCCACTTTAGGCGGAGTACCGCATCGTGAGTATGCTGCAGACATACACACTACGTTACTCTGCTTAAGTTACCTACTCCATCATTCCAAGGTCATCCTACACTCCGAAAGGTAAAAACCTACCGCTCTGATACCAACTTTGTCACGACCCGAAATTGGCACGTATCGGCCCTAATACTACACAATGTCTACAGGCGTAACGTAGTAAAAGAAAGCCAAAACCCAGCAATCTAAACCATCAAAAGTAGCAAGAAAGTGATAATAGTATTTTCAAAACCTTTGAAATCACAACCCAAATTCTTTAAAGTCTCACTTTTATTCCTTAAAATTTTGGCAGCACCCCCTTTGTAAAACAAGCCCCCAAAAGGGGTACAACATAAATATAAAGTAAAGCATCCCAAACGGGAGCAAAATCCATGCCCAACGGCGGAAAACAAACACCGCAACAGATATACGACGCCATAGCGAAGAAAGAGACGATATAAATAAAACTGCATAAAAACCTCCATGTCACAAAATAATATACAATATCGTCCTCACATCAAGTCTCTAAGTCAACATAATACTGGTAGATGGAGAGTACAGGGATACAACGAATATACAATACAACATCGGATAAACCACAAAACCCACCTGGGCAAAACTGCACACTGTCAGGCGAAGTGGTATCCGCAACAAAAGATGATACGAAGGGTGAAAATAGCCTGCCTCTGACTGTCCTGAGGAACACCTACAAACACTGTAGCACAACAAGGGTAAGTTGCCAGCTCGTGAATAGTAAATAACATATGCAGGTAATCGCGAGTATGCACGTACAATGTAAATCTAACATAAGCATTTAATATCAATAAATAGTCATATGTAATGCAATAATCATGAAGGGTACACTAACACACTAACAGGTACAACTACACATGAAGCGGTAATAATATGACAATCTGTATGCAGCATCATGTAAGGTACTATATCGGTACTAATAATATATGAAGAAATGATATGAATAAAGGTATGTAAATGCAAAAGTCATGGAAGGTACTCTAACAGGTACTACTAATACATGAAGCAGTGCATAAACAATAAATGTAGAGTATGGAATGAAACATGTCATTTCTACGGAATCCTGACATCGTGGTAGGATCAAAATCCATCAAGACAATCCAAATCCCAATTTCCTCAAATCAGCCCCCAATTTGGCTATCATATCAAGTAAGTCTCACATAACCTTAATGTACAACATCAAGTAGATCTCACATATCCCGTATGTACAACATCAAGTGTATCTCGTATACCCCGAATGTACAATATCAAGTAGATCTCACATATATCCTGAAATCAATATCAAATAAATTCTCAAATGTCCTAAATCCAATGTCAATGGGTCCTTTACATTCTAGGTATATATGCATGAATAAATATGACGATGTATATAATTTAATGTCAATACACATATATTAGCGTCCCATTCCACTAATATTGGTGTAAGGGCATACTTAACAGCGGCCTAATCCCCTGTTATATATACAAAGGAGTAAGAAGAAATATCATGAAACCAATGTGTCAAACATCGACACAGAAATGCTGATCTATCAGGTGCTGTCACGATGACTGGAACCCTATTAGGGAAGTATCATATGCTATCCCGAAAGCACGAGTGCCTAGCTCTGACCCTCGCCTCTCGATGTATCAATACGTACATGACTCCCGTCGGTATCCCCATGATAACCGCTGAGTCATTGGTAATGTCACCGGATGGTATGGTTCCCCTGCCAGGCTCAATCGGCAAGGTCCATCAATCGTCTTGCCCCGGGGTACCTCCGGGCCCTACCATGTACCCTCATACGGCCCACGACGCCTCCTCGCATAGGGTATATATATTAGAACTGATAAATCTCATGGTGGATGCTGAAATTTCATATCAAGGGAAACCGGGTTTTTCAAATAATGCATAATTTCATGAACTCCCACGGTCCCCAAATCCAGAAAACATCATGAAAAATTCATATCTCAATGCGAAAATCCATGAATATAATATACGCATCATAAATCTGAAATGCGAGCATTTAAAGAAAAAGCAACAATTAACTGTAACAAGTTAATATAATATCATGCGGTTCCTAATCTCTCCAATTCTAAAATAATATCAAGTAAAGGTAAACATGTAGCTATAACCAGATATATGTGCAACATAAAGGTATAGCAAGACATATGTATCTACCTATAAGTAATGATGTAGTATACCCCCAGGGTATAAGTGAAGTATGTGAGCAAGGTATACCTGTAGCTATGACATAAAGTGTGTATGTACCTATCACTAATGGTACGATACTCTATAGGTATACAGGTATCTAACACGTAAGTATGTGAAGGCATAGGTGTAAGCATGTGGATATACAGGTATGCTAAATGTCATATGCGATAAGAACTATGAATCAATGTCTCAATGTTCCTAACTAAGCAATATCATTTCTATATGTGGGTTGTGTGTGACATGTCAATTATTGACGGTGTGTGTGGCATACAATCAGTCCACGTGCAACGTAAGCCGTCAATAATGGTGCAGTGTCCTAAGGATACTAGTCCAAGCACAACACTAACTAAGCAGTAAGGTGAATGCGCAAATTCTAAATATGACATAGAATATGCGACAGAATAACATCTCTAGCCCAGACGCATAACGCCATGCGGGAGATTCCCCTGTAGATGTTAAATCTACTCACCAGCACTCATGGCTAAGTGTAGCCAACCACCTGTTTTCCCTTTGTAGCTGTGTCCGTAGTCCCCGCCTGCGAACCTACAATAATAAGACAAGAAACAAGTGTATATTAATAATAACCCTAAAACACGTACACACTACATTAGACCGACGCAACAACACAAAACATACTCTCAAGTGTTCGTATTGCGGCTAACGCGCGTAGTGACACGACGAAAAACAACCTAAAAGTAAAATCACACAAAGTGCACGATCCGTATCATATAACGTATCGCGTGAACACAAAACGCTACAACCTACCTAAGTGATCTCATATTTTACATACAGAGAAAACTAAACAAACAAAGAAGACCAAAAACACCAAAACCACAGCAGACACCTACCCAGAAAAACCCAAACCCAAACTCCTACCCACGGCCGATCTCGCCGGAATCCTCTTCAGACGTCGCCGGCCCTGGCCGGTGGGATGGGTCTCGTGTCTCAGGTGAAAGCCTATGTCACAGGTACAAAACAACTAAAATATTTAGTTTTCTAGTATTTTCTCGGGATCACAGCAGGTCACAGATATCGCAAATCGACACTAAAATACGATATATTGCTCAAAACTTAACTTTAAACACTTAAAACTGAAACTAACTAGCTACATACCACAAAAACTATAAAAAGAACAGATAAGGATCATTACCTATCCTCAAGAACACAAAGATCCAAGCTTTCCTAGCTCCAAGATGCTAAAATCAAGTCTTGGGGTATTCTTATGATTTAATTAGGAATTTTGGAGATTTATTGGCTTGGAATTTGTTGCAAATGGAGAAAGAAATGGTCAAGGGCAGTAGAGAGAGAGGGGGATTCGGCCAAGTGAAGAGGTGAGGGTTTTGTGAGTAATTACCTAGCAATTTCCCATGATTAGTGCTCATAAATGCATTCACACACACACTTGCACACATGCATGCACCTCTTTTCTATTTCTTTTCTTTAATCCAATAAAACCTAACCTCCACACAAATATCTAGATACAAAGTGAAGGGTTTTGGTTTTACCCAAACATAATTGTTGAAAAGATCACTTAAGCGAAATTTCCCAAAAAGTGAATACCGCATTAAAATAATATTAAAATTGGGAAAAATTCAAATTGAACCAAAATGTCCCATATAACCCCAAAGCTTGCGCACTAGCTTTATTTTTGCTAAACTAGGTGCTGGAAAGTCTATATGGTCATTTGATCATAGTCGGTTAAAAACAGAAAATACCGACAATTTTACCCAAAAACGGAAACATTCACATAACGATTTCTAAAACATTACACTTTAGCATGATGCTCTTGAATGTTTAGAGTGGTTTTAGTTTATCTAAATAGGATGGCTCCCACTGTTTCTCGAATCCTTCCTCAAACCAGAAAAGAAGAACTAGTCAGGACTATTCTTACTGTACAATACTTGCTTAACCGTTCAGCCAGGCCGGTGTCGGTACTTCGAGTGAGGTTTTACGACGCTTTCGCGAAGTTCCTTAATTAAATAACCTCTTTTTCCTGGGGGCGTATCCCCGCTGACACCTTTCTCGACACCTACTTAGTTTATAGCATTGATCGTTAAGTGAAAGAATCTCCCGATGAGTAGTACATACTCACACTATGATCGGGATCCAAATATCATCGTGTGATAAAACTGAAGGAATCCTACCAAAATTATCACACTCCAAATGGTATGCAACTATAGCAAATTTCAGTTTCTTTAGAAATTCCCGATGTGGATTTTTGCCCCATGCTCTTATGACCTTGGCATTGGTCAAAATGTCATAAGTCACATGTCAAGTTCTACCCATCATTATCTTGTTAATTTGAACCCACCCGTACATACCCCTAACGTTGGCCAAATAGAAGTATGACTGTCCCAAACCAACTCATCTATCTATGCAACAGATGAATACCCAGCAGCTACCAAACACTATGCCTTGGCGTTGGACAAAATACATAGCTTGAATACTACTGAATACCCAAATGAAATGACGGAGGGCTACGAATGGTTTTGGCGAAACCGTGAACGTAGTGAACTTGATATGATCGAAGAAACCTGATAGCTTTTAAAAGGAGTGGTTTAAGCTCCGCAATTAAAAATCTGCTGTCCTTAAAATAACTGAGTGGTTTCTTTTAAACTGTTCCAACGATTCAAGTTTGGTTTATTTTCTTTGCAATAAAATAATGTGTCCCATCAATTAACCTATCATTGCAGAAAACAACGAAAATACAACGTCCTCTTATGCCATCCGCATTCGCCATTGGGCCCCATCATTCACCCGTTAGGTTACTTAACTAACGACAGAGCGGGGGCTGGGCTAGCGCGGAAGCAAAACATAAGTAACGCCTACTAGATATTGTACATTCGTCAGACGTAATAATAGGCATTCCAGATCATAGATGAATATATTTGATATACAAGCAATCCGCATTTCTTTTCAGCCTGCAATGAAAGACGAATTACACAGTCGCGATGAATAGTCAAACCCCCACCCTAGACCCCTACGGGTACGGCAAACTACCCGCCAGGTACCCGAAGTGAAACGGTCTCCCTCAATGACGTGAGTAGGCCACTAAGCACTTCAAAGTACCCTATAGTTTGTGCACCCCACCTTAGGTCTATCCTAGGAGTATAAAACAGTAAATGAAATATTACAACGGTGGCTACAACCTCAACCCGGATGTGCCCCGCAAAAGAATATTACAACAAATTACAATTTACATTTGAATGAAAGAAACACTCGTCTCACATCCCCGGATATCCAGTCACGACAATCCAACAAGTTCATATTCATAAACCAGAAAAAACCAATACAGAAATGTGCAACCCCCTGCTAACTGACATACTAGCAATTAGGGGAGGTTTACGAACACATTAACCACAACACAGATATAATCCAGTTAGCCAAAGTTCTTAGAATTTCGATCAAGAAACACATATGAATCTACTCCAAATAATTCTCTGTGCACATAAAACCTGAGTAGAAACAAAATATCCCAGAAAACCCAACATTAACACAGAAGAATAACTGAGCAAATTTGGGTTGACTCGGTGTCAACTCAGCCGCGGATCCACGGCGGATCGCTTGTATCGGCTGCGGTTCCGTGGTGGTTTGGTCGAGTCACGATCCCAAATTTCTTCACAATTCTTAAAAAATCCTGCTTGTATTTTTAAGGGACCCTGGAAAATTTTTAGACCCCAATTTAAAATCGGCAGAAACTAGGTGAAAACATCGTTTTTCCAGGATAATTTTGCGATCGAATTTCCAAAGAATTTGCTAACATGTTAGTTATGGTTTAGCTAGGCTCTGATACCACTGTAAGTCGACGTTACACACCCCACTAGATGCGGGGAGGCGGAATAGGTAAAACAATAATTTTGTTCAAGGTAACATCGACTAACTTTACGGATCTTTGCTAAACCTTAACTAACAACTATCTAGAAGTGCTAAACTACTATGATAGATGATTATACCTCAAGATACAATTCCTTCTTGTTCTTGTTGTACACCTTCCCGTCGGTGTAGCGTTTTAAAAATCGTTTTGCGAATTTTTCCGTTTTAGGGTAAATTTGTCGGTGTTTTCCCTTTTAACCCGATTGTGATCAAACTTCCGTAGAAACTTGCCGGCACCTAGTTTAGCTAAACTAAAGCTAGTGGGCGAATTTTGGGGGTCAATGGGAAGTTTTGGTTCACATAGAATTTTTCCCTAATAAAATATTATTTTAATACTTTATTTGTGCACTTTATTAGTGGTAATTATTTTTTTATGCGGGTAAATTACTATAAATGGGATTTTATGGTAAGCTAATCACTAGAATTATGTTTATAACCATCCATCCAAAATATCAAGATTTTTAGGATTTATTTTGGTTTTTCAAGAAAAGAAAATGGTGACTAATGCCTTTTTTGTTTTATTATGCAATTATTGCATTTATCTTCTAGAATTTTCCACACAAATCCACAAAAAAACCTATCTTCTTCATTTGGCCGGCCACTTCACTCCCTTTGCTGCCCTTCATCATTTTCCACACATTTCTGTAGGGTTCCTAGGCACACTCAAGAGGTTTCACAAGGCATCAACCATGCCAAAATCAAATTTTTACATATGCCGAGAAACCCTAATGCAAGATCGTTACTAGAGGTAAGATGAAATCCAGCAAGTTAACTACTTTAACTATAAGTGAAAGGGACTACAACTTTTGTAGATCCGGTCCTCCACTTCTTTAGCTCCGTGTTGACGTCCCTCCGCTGCGATCATCGGGATCCCGGACAATAGCGTTGGTTTCATCGAAGAAATGAGCGGGCTAGGTCGTTGACATCGATGCCGAAGATGATCTACGTCGAGACGACTCAAACTCAAGCTCCATCTTTACTAGGTCATGAAACTTGTGAAAATAACACACTCTACTATATGGCAAGTTGTAGAGGATGAAGAAATAGGAAGTGGGTTCACTTTAGAATTGGATTTCTAACTTGATTTCTTCACTTGGAATTTTCTAGCAAGCTTTCTTCTTCATGAAGAAGAAGAAGAAGAAGAGAATAGAAAATGAATTATGTTAAAAAGAAAATTCAAGTGAAGACTTATCATTTAGCAACCACGGGTGAGTAAACTCATGTAGAGAGTAAACTAAGGTTTAGGTAATGGTTAGGTTAAAGAATAAAACAAAATGGTAGACTTTTTCAAAAATGCTTGCTTGAAGTATCATGAAGCTTCTAGCAAAGTGAAAGAAAAAGACCATTTTGTTTTAACAAAACAAAATAAATAAAGTAAATAAAACCTAACCATTAACCTAAACATGGTGTAAGTCATGCACACACCCAAGTTTGCATGTATCATCAATCATGATACAAACTAGTGCACAAACATATATCATATATACAACTTGTGCACATTAAGTGAGAAAATCAATCTTAAGTGAACAAATACTAGTTAATGTAAAGTAATATATCAAATATATAATTACACATTAAATCATTAAATCAACACTTGATTTAACGATCCGGTCATATTGCATATAACTGACTAATATCTAGTGTATCAATGTATCGAATCAACACTTGATTCGGTAACCCGGCTATATCACATATAACCGTCCAATGATACAAATCGTGAGAATAGAATACAGTATCACATACTGGTATTATTCTCGGTCCCGCACATATCTCATATGCGCTCCTATTTCGTTTCGCTTGTGCCAGGAAACCCCTGTGTAGGACTCTAAAGACTCATCAATACGCCGGCAGTAGGTGGTGATCATATCAATCACCCACAAGCCGCAAGCGGTCTGCTAAACGTAACGGCCACCCGGGTATTGAACGATCAGAAGATCAACGAGCAAGCCTGCTCACACTCCTGTGAATCCAACCAGTAACACTTACCGCACAGTCCGGTCTGTTCGTCTGATATATCGTATATCTCACCTAGGGGTGGTAAATGTCAGACCCCAGTAGCTTGATAAGTCATGCCGATGTAAGGTCCATAACAAGCGTGAAACTACTGATAACTCTTATTAGTAAATCACTGCAACCCTGGCCAGGGATTTCCAGTTATAGCCAGTCGAGCATAGCGCAACATCAACCCCCAATACCGGGAGAGACGAATCCCCTCCTATCGCTCATTGCCTCCATGTGAATCGGGACTGTACCCAAAAACCACCTGTTTGCACGACTCAGTAGAGCCGTGGTAGGGTGGAAATCAAAGCACAGTGGGAGACACACAAGACTCTATGACGATCTCAGGTCAACAGACTAAGTTGTACCAGTGTCACCAGAGAACTGCCATCTGACGTGAGGTATAATACCATCTGGGAGTTTTGGCGAGTCCGTTCAGTGTACCCAGTCACCACTGAGCACCCGCATACCGTCTCTGATGTCAAACACCAATGGATATGGGATCATCCATCGCCCATCACATGGATCGAGAAGATATACGCTAGTCTACTCTGGAATATCGATGCCCCGTCTCGATATTCCCACGACTAAGAACATTGAAGGATGTACTCATTGACTACCCAAGCCCCAATAGTATGATCTGCATCATAGTCCTGGAAGTCGAGCACACATCCTAAGGGCTTTATCAACATGTAATAGAGAGACTGCAAGTATACATGTTAAGATAAAGAGCAACCAGATAGCGTACTATCATGTCGAGCAAGAAAGTCGGGTATACATATAACTAATAATCTCCCACTTGCACTAGGGCCATCTGTAGCAGTGGTTGCAGTATCACATACTCAACCATCCCATATAAGTCTCTCTCTGGGAAAAGGCCTTTGTGAGTGGATCCGCCGTGTTGTCCTCTGAGTCTACTCTCCTAACCTCGATCACCGTGGAGATCAACTATCTCCATGATTAGGTGATGCTGCCTCAGAATATGTCTGGGTCACTGATGGGATCGGGGTTCCTGGGCCAAAGCCGCATTTCCATTGTCACACAATGGTAGGAACCTAGTTCATCTCATGATCTAATATACACCCAAACTTCCTCTTTGGTAGTATCATTGATAGCGATGTCACCAGCCTTTAGCGTCTAGTTTGCCACGGTATCTCAGCTTTGAACTCTTCCAACATACCGTCCCTCTACTGAGGATAAAGACAATGCCCGTGACTGACATTCAGTCGTCCTTATCACCCTGGAACCTTTCCAGCGATTCTCCCCAGGATCAACTGATACCATCTCACTACAACTAGTGAGAATCCTAAAATCCATTTAGATCTATCTCATAGATCCAAAACCCAGGATTTAGGAGGTATCACTTTGATCCTATATGGAGAATTCATATGATAAGAGGAGATTGACCGAGCGTAGCATAGGAAACTCTTTTCCTATCAAGAGTATGTTGTCCACGTACAATACGAGGATGACCACCTTACTCTCTACTACCTTTTTTCTATATACAAGGTTCATCTAGCATTTTGATGAAGTCAAACATTTTGACTATCACATCAAAACAGACGTTCCAACTCCGCGATGCCTGTTTTATTCTGTAAAGCAGCTTGCACACGTTTCCGCTGCTCCCACTGTTTACGAAGCCCTCTGGCTGTGTACTTATAGACGTTCTCTTCTAAATCAGTATTTAGAAAAATAGTCATGACACCCAACCACCAGATATCGTAATCATTGTATGTAGCAATGGCAAGTAGGATCCGGATGTACTTAAGCATAGCCACTGGAAAAGGTTTCATCATTATCCACGCCTGGTTGATGACGAAGACCTTTAACGAGTCTAGCTTTGAAAGTCTCAACTTTTCCATCTACACCAAGTAATCTTCTCAAGATATACTTGCTCCTGATGGGGATTTAACCCTTCAGATATAGCATCCAAAGTCCATACATTGTTGGTGTACATGGATTCCATCTCAGATCGCTAAGCATCCAGTCATTCTTACAGAGTCCCCACTCTTGATGGCCTGCTCGAAACTAGTTGGGTCATCATCTCATTATGCATTCCTCGCTCCTACTGTCATCGAGAAACAGAAGTATCTCTCAGGCGGATGAGGAACCCTACCAGATCGGCGGAGAGGCTGGGGTTCGTCGGGGTCTATTGAATCCTTTGGTTCTATCAAATCATCAGCTGTAGTTTGTATAGCTGGAACTCCTTCCAGTTCTACAGAACTGACCTTGCCTCGATCTTGTCCGGATTTTGCTTTTGACATAGGCCGGACAATCCCAAATCTTAATTTACTTAAGAGATAGGCTCTTCCCATACCATATCTCATATGGAGTGGTAGGCACTGATTTGATTGGAATCTAATTCAATAGGTATGCAGCTTCTTAAGCGCATATCCCCAAAAAGAAAAAGGTAACTCAGTAGTACTCATCATAGAGCACACCATATCCAATATGGTGCGATTGCTCCGCCCCGATACACCTATGTGCTGTGGTGTATACGGAGGAGTAATGCTGAGAGAGAATCTCATTCTCCTTTAGAATAGTCCATGAATTCTATGCACAAGTATTCTCCTCCCTGATCTCATCATAGGACATAATACTTATACCTGTATTGGTTCTCTACTTCTAACTTATATTCTTTGAATTTCTCAAAAACTTCAGACATGTGTTTCAACAGGAACATGTGTCCGAATCTTGAGAGATCATCAGTGAATATAAGGAAGTACAAAGAACCAGTCCTGGCATATGTAGACTGGGGACCTTTATATATCACTTTGTATCAGTCCCAAGAGTTCACTAACTCTTTCTCTGTTTCCAGTAAACGTAGCTATGGTCATCTTATCTTTGTGACATGACTGGCAAGTTTCATAAGATGTAAATTCAAACTGATTTAAATATGCATCTAAATGTAACTTTAGCTAGTCGGGTCACATTGATATGACCTAGTCTAAAATACCTCAAGAAGGAATCGTTCATTTCTGAACTCTTCCTCCCGTGTGTGTTCTGTATACTAAGAACTGTAGTTTGATTTAGAACGTTAATGCTTTTGGATAACGTGCTTGAACCGATCAACTCTTGATATAGGAAATGTTCAAAACATTATCCAACAATACAAAATTATATCCTTCTTTAATAAATAAAGAGACAGATATGATGTTGTATATCAGGTTTGGTATCTAATAACATTTGTTCAGAATCAATGTATTTAGAAATATAGGGTGATAGTGACCAACAGACTTGGCTGCAACACTTGCACCGTTTTCTGTCTCATGAAACTTATCACCCGTTCTCAGTTCTCTACCTTTCTGTAGCCCTATGTAACAGATTACATATCAGGGATCCTGATCCGGTATCTAATACCCAGGACGTAGAGGATACAGAGAAATAGTTCTTTGTAATGAACACACCCGAAGAAGATGCATCATAATGCACTTTCTTCGTTTGGGCGGCATGGGAATCCTAGTATTCCCCTATTTCCTGCTCGGTCTTATAACATTTATAAGTTGGAGCGGGACCAACGTTCCCCAGCTCAGTATAACAAGCGAGTTCGGTCAATACATCCATATTATTATCTTGATTAAGGCATGATATGGTCGCTACCTGGAGAGAGTGAGAAGAAAACACTCTGCGTGCGCTCTTGCAAGATTAGATTGGTTATTTATTTTATCTAATCAGGATGGCTCCCACAGTTTTTATCAAATCTTCCTTCAAACCCTAAAAGGAAAGACTAGCCGGGATTAATTTCACTCTACAAGTTCGCCAATCTTTCAGCCAGGCCAGTGTCGGTACTTTGAGGGAGGTTCCCCGTGCTTTCGCATGGACCTAATTAAAGTAAACCTCGTTTTCCTAGGGCCGTAACCCCGTTGACACCTTTCTAGACACCTACTTGATCGGCTAATTGCAAAGTGCAAAACTCTCCCAGGAGTAACAATTACTCGCAGTGGGTATCGGGATCCAACTATCATATAGAAGGTATGCAATCTCATTGCAAATTTCAACACTTGAAACTCCCGATAAAGGTTTTTACCTCTAGCACCTATGACCTTGGCTAAGGTCAACAAATCATAAGCACTAGTCAAGTTCTACCCGTCATTTCGTGATTAATTAGACCCACCCACATGACCCTTGGCTAAGGTCAACAAAGCCACATGACTGTCCTAACTAATCGCATCATATGCGATGTAGGAAGATATCACTTAGCTACCGTACACTGTGCCTTGACTATGGTCAACAAACACAGCACGAATACTAGTACTCTGCTTCCTAAAATGACGGAGGGTTGCGGATGGTTTTTAAGAAAACCTTTAATGCTTTGAACTTGATCTCGTTGCGGAATCAAATGGTTTTAAATGGAGTGTTTTTGAGGCTTTTATAGTTTAGCTAAAAGGGTCACTCCCGGTGAAGGGATCGTCGGCCCTTTCCTCATCGAATAAGGTGCAGGATATATCATATATACCGCTGTGCAAAGCAAAAAACTATAGAAGCAATCAAAAGACAAAGCGAGGGTTGTAGCATCTGCCAGTTTTTACTAAAGGGATCACTCCCGGTGAAGGGATCTCGGCCCTTTCCTTATCGAATAAGGTGCAGGATGTTCTACAAGGAACACCGCGATGCAAAGCAAGAACTGTCGCTACCTGTTTTTGAAAATTCGATTCCACAATATCAATTAGGTTTATTTTCATTCATTAATCTCATTAATGAATGTCCCATCATTTAAGTCCACCTAAACATCACAGATAAATACAACGTACGCTTATGCCATCCGCATTCACCTCGATGTCCCGTCTACACTGTTAGGTTAGGTAACTAAAGGCAGAGCGAGGTAGGGCTAGCGCGGGTGTAAAACATAAGCAACGTCTATATAATATATCATATATACTATATACAGTATCAATCTGAACAAATCACATGATCACATCACAGATAACGCAGCAGAAAATATCATATGAAATATTGGATATACTAGGACGTCCGTGTTTTTTTTGAGCCTGTATAAAACACGGATTCCACGATCGTGATGAATAGCCAATCCCACACCCCTAGACCCCTACGAGAGCGGCAAGCAACCCTACAATTCTAGAGTTAGGAGACCCGAACTCGACTCCTCGAGATGGTCTCCCACTGGACCCTAGAACCCGGTTACTCGTGCTCCCCTCCTTGGGTCTATCCTAATGCGGAAAAGTAAATAATATACAATGGTGACATCATCCTCAACCCGGAAGTGCCCCAATAAAAGAATATTACAAACAAGTTTTTGTTTACATGAATGAAAATGAAAAACACTCATCTCACATAAAAAAAACCCCGGCTATTCAAACACGACGATCCAATATAACATATCCAGCAACACATGTCATCAACGTAAGTAAATATGCCCATCCCAATTGTTGTTGACATATAGCAATGAAACCGGCGATATCACATATTACACTTACGGTCGCAGAAAAGAAAGTGTAAAACTACAACAGTTGGAATCCGCAACCTGCATAGACATCGCATGCCTAACCAAATGAATTCCTTAGATATCGCATGCCTAACAATTATAAACCCCGCATTTTAGTCTCACTATCGAAAACACTTTTCAATATCAAGTCGGGCAATTCAACAAGATTCCTGACATCCAGAACGAATGCTCGTCACAAACTTTAGTAGACGGCCGTACCCCCCGTTACCATCGACGAAGTGCACTAAGGCGGAACACCGCTGCCGCGAGCACCCGAACGGATGCTCTCGGCGACGGGGTTCTCCTACAGTCAGTTTATCGGGGCTATGGGGCGTGGCTATCTATTAAGTTTACCGGCGAGTCTCCGCTTACGCAACGTGATTGCGACAGACTTTTGATCACATCAAAATTCCGTGGCAACCAATCAAGTCAGAATAAACTGCTAGATTTATAACATTCAAATCAGTTATCTCATAACAATTTATGGATTCCAAATATTGTATCACATTCCAGACAAATAGACAATGTTAAACTTTCCGATCGAACAATCAAACACCCAAGTTTTCCCGAAAGGCTCAACACATGAAATAAGTTTAAAAACATCCACTTCATGCCACAGTACCAACGGTCCAACCGTAGAAGGGTCAAGCCAACGCCTCACATGTGGCACGCCGTACTGCCCCAAACCTTAAGGTTCAAAGGGCAGTTCAAGACGGTCACATAATCGAGTTAAGGTTTGTTGTCTTCTAGAAGGTCCATCACGTTACTTGCACTATTTAGAACGTTCTTAAACAACGGAAAAATCCAACACTTGGAAATTTCCCGGCAGGGGAAAAAGTGGGTATTTATATCCGATCGAACTTTTTAACATGTTCTAAAATATCCGGAAAAACACATAGACAAAGTTAAATTTTTGATCGAATCAACGAACTCCCAATACAACCCAGGAAACTCAACTGTTGAGTAGAAGTTAAAAATTCTTAGAAAACACAGCACTTACAGAAAGAAATTACTGTGCAAACCACGTGGCAAGATTCACCATTATGACCGCGGAACCGCCGCGCAAGCCAGGGTGGGGCCACGGTTCAGCGGCGTATTAGTCGAGTTGGGGGCACGTGTTGCACAGTAACTCCTAGAAAACCCTGCTGAATTTTTTGACAATTTTTAATTCACAAAAATCCACAATTTCAGAAAATGTACAGAGAGGGGTCAAGTTTAGGGTTTCGGGGTTCGATCGGATTTCTAATATCGTCTACACATTGCCTAAAGCTCTAGCTAGGCTCTGATACCACTGTAGGGTTCCTAGGCACACTCAAGAGGTTCCACAAGGCATCAACCATGCCAAAATTAAATTTTTACATGTGCCGAGAAACCCTAATGCAAGATCGTTACTAGAGGTAAGGCGAAAGCAAGCAAGTTAATTACTTTAACTACAAGTGAAAGGGACAACAACCTTTGTAGATCCGGTCCTTCACTTCTTTAGCTCCGTGTTGACGTCCCTCCGCTGCGATCATCGGGATCCCGGACTCTAGCGTTGGTTTCATCGAAGAAATGAGCGGGCTAGGTCGTTGACTTCGATGCCGAAGATGATCTACGTCGAGGCGACTCAAACTCAAGCTCCATCTTCACTAGGTCATGAAACTTGTGAAGATAACACCCTCTACTACATGGCAAGTTGTAGAGGATGAAGAAATAGGAAGTGGGTTCACTTTAGAATTGGATTTCTCACTTGATTTCTTCACTTGGAATTTTCTAGCAAGCTTTCTTCTTCATGAAAAAGAAGAAGAAGAGAATAGAAAATGAATTATGTTAAAAAGAAAATTCAAGTGAAGACTTATCATTTAGCAACCATGGGTGAGTAAACTCATGTAGAGAGTAAACTAGGGTTTAGGTAATGGTTAGGTTAAAGAATAAAACAAAATGGTAGACCTTTTCAAAGATGCTTGCTTGAAGTATCATGAAGCTTCTAGCAAAATGAAAGAAAAAGACCATTTTGTTTTAACAAAACAAAATAAATAAAGTAAATAAAACCTAACCATTAACCTAAACATTGTGTAAGTCATGCACACACCCAAATTTGCATGTATCATCAATCATGATACAAACTAGTGCACAAACATATATCATATATACAACTTGTGAACATTAAGTGAGAAAATCAATCTTAAGTGAACAAATACTACTTAATGTAAAATAATATATCAAATATATAATTATACATTAAATCATTAAATCAACACTTGATTTAACGATCCGGTCATATTGCATATAACCGACTAATATCTAGTGTATCAATGTATCGAATCAACACTTGATTCGGTAACCCAGCTATATCCCATATTGTTGGAGATAGTGCCCTCAGAGTCAATTATTGGATCACAGGCACGTGATTGCAACGATTGAGGGAGGACCTATCCCGGTAGGACAGTCTTACTCGAGATGATAGCATGCTATCTGGTTTATCTTTATCATTGTGTACTGCTTTAGGTGACCTAACAGGTCACTATTGCATGTTGATAGAGCCCCTAGGATTCTTGCTTGACTGCCAGCAGTATGAGGGCGATCATATACGTGAGAGCTGGTAGTCTATAAGCACATCCTTAAAAGGTCCCTAGTCGTAGGAGTTTCGAGACATGTGTAAGCCCGCGGGGGCGCCCCGGCCGTCGATCCGACGCCGGAAACGCGGAAAACAAAAACTTTGCGAACTTTGCAAAACGGCACCACCGCGGACTTTTTACCCGGATCGGGCCATTAACCTAGCTAGCTAGCAAAAAGAAAAGAGTAGAGAAGTATACCAAGCGATCCGTGTCCTTCGATCTTCATCTCCACTCCGATCTCCCGCGGATCTCCGTCACCTCTTCGCTCGTCGGAAAGGGGCACCACGTGGCCGGAATCTTTTACGGGCTCCCGTCTCTTGACCGAGGAAACTCGGGCGCGAAGTTGGCTAGCCGACGCGTCCAAGGCTTTCTATAGAACAGTGTAGTGAGTTGTCTCTTTAGGGTTTATGGAAGTTGCCTTGATGGAGGGATTTGAGGAGGAGAATGAATGAATGAGAGAAGCTTGGGATTTTTGCAAGCATAAAAGCATGAAATGAGATGAAGAATTTCCACCACTAGAAAAATGATCCTCTCATCTCTCTCCCTCAAGAATGGCCGGCCCCCTCTCTCTAGAAATGAGATTGGAGAGAGAAAAAGAATTCTCCAAGAATTATCATGTGAAAAAGAAATGATAAATCAACAAAAGGCTCACATCAATTCCAATCCAAATCAATCCTTCATCTAATCTCATCATCACATAACCATCACATGAAAAGCTAAGAAAGGGACAAGAAAGGCATCTCATGATGATAAGAAGGAACAAAAGCAAGGAAGCCCTCCACAAAAGAGTTATTTGCAAATTGCAAATAACCCCCTTCCATCAAAAGTCCGGCCGAGAAGGAAAAAGAGAAAACCGGCCGGAACGGAATGCAAACTGGCAACTTCAGAAAACCGATCCCGTAATAAATTACAGGAAAACCCCACAACTGCAAATACATGCCCGCATTTGTATTCGCACTGAACACAAATGCAAAGAGACAAAACTACACTATCTTATACTAGAATTCGGCTTAAGCCAAAGCCGGCTAGTAAAAACCGTCCGATCACGATCCGTGCAATACCGCACGTATCTGATCGAACCCTGCCATATCTCCATACGGCCTCTACAGCGTTTCGCCCGAAACTTGAGTAACTGAATGTGTGGTGGACTCTAAAGACTCGTCAATACTATGGCTGTGGATTTAACCACTAGCACGTCAGAGGTATAAGCCAATACGTGACGGGCCACCAGCTATTGACAAAAAGGGACGTCGATGAGGAAGCTCACCCCGACACCCTACTGAGCCTGTCAGTGACAATATCCGTACAGTCCGGTCCGTTCGTCTATGAGCATCGCATGGCGGGCCTAGGGGGTTGGTAAAAGTCAGACCCCCAAAAGCGGTACAAGTCGTGTCGGAGTGTAGCCCAGAACACCCTGAGATACTACTGGAATACCTACCAGCAAATCTCCTGCCTTGGCCAAGGACTTTTCATGTTCTAGCTCTCCTAGACACAGCACGACCTCACCCCCAATACCGGGAGAGACGAACCCCTGCAGATCCGCTCACTGCCTCCATGTGGCTCGGGACTGTACCCAACTAAAACCTGTTTGCACGACTCCTTTGAGCCGTGGTAGGGTAGTAATCAAAGTACAGTGGGAACTCACACGAGACAAATGACGATCCCAGGTCGATGAACTAACCTGTACACATGTCACCTGGGAACTGCTATCTGACGTCTGGTATATCCCAACTAGCAGGTTCCCGGCGAGTCCTGTCCGGTGTACTCATAACCCAATGAGCACCTGTATACATCTTAGGTGAATCAACTGACACCAGTGGCTTGTGAGACCGGCCACCGCCCCTCGTCGGGGTCTCGACTGTATACACTAGTCTACTGTGGAGAATCGATGCCCTGTCTCGAAACTCCCTCGACTAGGGACCATTTAAGGATGTGCTTATAGACCCCAGCTCCCACTTATATGATCGCCCTCATACTGCTGGAAGTCAAGCAAGAATCCTAGGGGCTTTATCAACGTGTAATAGCGACTCGAAAGGTCACCTAAAGCAGTACACGATGATAAAGATAAACCAGATAGCATACTATCATCTCGAGTAAGACTGTCCTACCGGGATAGGTCCTCCCCTCAATCATTGCAATCACGTGCCTGTGACCCAATAATTGACTCTGAGGGCACTATCTCCAACAATCTCCCACTTGCACTCGAGGCTAATTATTGCGATGTCGCATACTCACAGCCCGTGTGATACCGAACACCCAACTCCTCTACTAGTCAGTCTCACAAAGCTCGTTTGCGAAACTATTGCGTTCGAGGAATAGCCTCAGTGAGTGGATCCGCTTTGATGTTTCTTTCTATGTCTCTCTTTATCTCAAGTTCGCGGAGAAAACCATCTCCCGAAATGAGCAATACCTGTCTTAGAATGTCTGGATGTCTGATGGGACCTAGCTCAAAAATGAACTCCAAATCCAAACTTCTTAGACGGTTTCGACAACTGAACTTAATCAGTGTCCTGCGCCATGCCTCCCCTCAGTATCCACTTGGACCATCTGTCCAACATACTGCCCCTCGTCAGAGGAAAAACTATAACTCTGACAGCCACTCTGCCATCCAGGTCACCTTGGAAGCCTGGAATGATAACCGTCTCCTAAAAGAGGCTGCCGTTATCATATCCCTAGAACATCCACTTATGTTCTAAAACTGCTTCCGACTGTTTCTCCAGGATTGGATCAATATCAACTTATTGCATCTACTGCAAGAACAACATCTGGCGTGGTACTTGACATCTCATGATTGACTCAATTGCCTAAGCAAGTGATCTGCCAATCATGCATATCCCTCTCCCCTTTAGTCTGTAAGACACCTTTAGAGAGGGTGACTCCATTACCTGCAGGTACACTACCATGCCAGGAGTCGTCCATTCTAAATATTCATAGAATGCGGTCAAAGTACCCAGATTGGGAAACCACCCAAATTTAGATCTAAAACCATAGATCTAGTAACCAGAATGTCTGATATTATATCCAAGTCCTATGTGGAGAAACCACTGTGTGACGACCAAAGTATAACCGACCGTAGTATAGGAATATCACTTCCTACTCTGTGTATGTCATCAAATACCAGGACATCACACCCTACTACCTTCTTAACAGATCCATCCCCTATTCTGATGAAGTCAAACCTATGACTGTCACATCAGAAATAGATGATCTATCTCCGTTATATCTGCTTAAGTCTATAAATAGACATAAGCCTGATATCCACCAATGCTTCCGCTGCTCCCACTGACTACGACAACCCTCTGGCAGAGTCATATACACGTACGCTTCTAAAGCAAGTTTAGAACGACGCTATACTCATCCTCCCGCCGGGTCTCGCAGCCTGGAACAACAGCAATGGCAAGTCTGGGTAAACAAGAACCTCCCTGTCACCGTCCTTGAGCATACCGAAGTACCTCTCGGGTGCCTGAGGTTACCCACCGTATTTGCGGAGTGGCCAATGGAATGTCAAACCAGATTGAATCTTTAGGTTCTTATGAAATCTTCAGTAATCGTTTGTGGTTCTGGAATCACTTCCAGTTCTACCATACTCCCACTACTGTTTTCTGAAAAAAATCCATTTTTGATAAAACTGTGGCGAGTCAAGAACAATATCACTATTGATCTTCCAGATGGTAGAAAGTCAACCCTCGTCATAGCCCGGGTCAACCCACAAACAGCCACTACTGAAACGTGCCTTGAGTTGTCCAGTGTCTGGTTTTAAGCATAAGCCGGACAACTCCCCGTATCTTAACAGTGTCAAGATATGAACTGTTCTATATCCAAGAAACAGAGGCACTGATTTAATTGAACCAGATTCAAATCATGCAGCTGTCTCCAGTGCATGTCAACTAAATGGAAAGAGGCCGATCAGCGTTACTCAACCTAGGAATGCTTCCAATTATGAGTAACCTGAAAGAGAAGCAAGTTCTCTTAAACATTACTATCAACTGAATACCATACACAAGTATCTACATCTTCGATCACCTTGAAGAATCCCGATACTTGTAATACCTGGTTCTCTACTTTATTCATATACCCATAACTTCTCAAAACTTGGACCTTGTGTTTCTACGAAACACTCGTCTAAGAACTAGAGAAGTCATAAGTAAACCGAATATAGTACGAGTACCTACCCCGCTGTCCTAATGGACACTGGACAATATATAATACTCTGTATAAGTCCCCTGAGTCTAGTGACTCATTCACTGTGTGTCGTAGGTTGAAAACTGTACTTTTGGTTAAGAAGAATTACACCGTTGTTCAATGCTCCTTACCTAACCATCCACTGGTATAGGTAAATGTCATAGACATAATTTCAAAAAGTATATCTCACTCTATAAAAATAGACGTACAGATATATCAATTTGAAATTGGTGCACAACAACGGATATTCAAAACCAAATATTTGCCGACCGGCAAACAACCCAGGTGGCTTCCTCAAATATCACCAATTCCAACGAATCCCGATATAATGAGGATGGTCACCTAATTCCCAATAACTTACTCCCACTCATCGTCTGTAAAACCATACAGATGTGAGAATCATACCTGGTAAATACATACCCTGGAGTAAGTATCTAATCGGGAAATCAGTTTTCTTTTAACAGTACACAGTGAAACTGAAACATCGAAATGTTTCGATGGGGTATGCTGGTATTCCTAGTAATGCCTTTTCCATTATCCAGATTCACAACTATAACTGTATAATTCTTTGCTACCTCTCCAAATCCCTTTATATGTCTTTAGTCATTACCTTCTGTACACCCCTTTAGGCCAAATGGTTTTCTTCCTTCCCTACCGTTCGGCACCAGCCTATGGTTTGGAAGAAGACTATCCAATAAGCATAAAGGGTGTACTGTCCTAATCCTAGGAGCACTCGCAATGCGAGAGAAGGTGAAGATAAAAGACAACCGAATGAACTTAATTCATAGGTGATTTAGGATTGACAAAGAAGTACATGGTTTGGTCGTGAATAGCAGTCGCAATTTACTTTGCCCTCTTACTAATCCCTTGCTTTGTCTGAACTTAATACCTTCTGTACACCGTTTAGGCTAATTGGCTTTCTTCCTTCCCCACCGTTCGGCACCAGCCTAAGGTTTGGAAGAAGACTATCCAATTTGCGTAATAGGTGTACTACCTCCTAAACCAAGGAGTACTCGCAACCTGAGAGAAGGTAAAAGGTAAAGACAACTGAATAGTCCTATTCGTTTTCTCCAGAACCGGAAACCATCCTCGAAGTCCTTCGAGTTCGTATATAACCATACGATGGTTTTGTCCAATGGAAGTGGACGTTCGTAGTAATACGGGGTGTCCCGGAGAAAAGAGTAAAAGTAGGAGTGGCAAAGAGGTCTGCAACTCTGACAATCCAAAAGCCAGTGTTAAGAAGGTTCGGTCAACTTGGTCACTGAGTCATAGTCTAGGGTCGGGTCAATGGTCGCTGCCAAAGAGAGAGAGAAAAGAAACACTCAGCGTGCACTCTAACCTAGATCAGAATGGTTACCAATTTATCTAATCTGGAAACCTCCCACTGTAACGTCAAATTCTTCCCCAAACCTGAAAGAAGAATTAGCCGGGAATACCCGAGGAGTAAACCAACTCATCAGTGGGAATCGGGATCCAACTCTCATCGCATGATAACGTGACGGAATCCGCTCACGTTATCACACTCCAGAAGGTATGCGCATATCTGGCAAGTTTCAGTACTTTTGAAACTCCCGATGTGGATTTCTACCCCATGCTCTTATGACCTTGGCGTGAGGTCAAAATATCATAAGTCACATGTCAAGTTCTACCCGTCATTATCCTGGTTAATTTGAACCCACCCGTACATACCCTTGACGTAGGCCAAAATAGTAGTACGACTGTCCCAAACCAACGCATCTATCTATGCAACAGATAAATACCCGGCAGCTACCAAACACTATGCCTTGGCGTGAGGTCAAAATACATAGCTTGAATACTACCGAATATTTAACTGAAATGACGGAGGGCTACGAATGGTTTCTGGCGAAAACCTTTAACGTAATGAACTTGATATCGCTGAAGGAACGGATAGCTTTTTAGAAAAATATAGTGACGAAAACCTTTGCTAAAGAGGTCACTCCCGGTGAAGGGATCTCGGCTCTTTCCCCGTAGAATGAGGTGCAGGATATTCCAACTGAATACCACGGTGCAAAGCAAAAGTAATCGGCTATAGTGAAGTTAATGCCCTGACGCAATCTTCTGTCCAAGGGGTCACTCCCGGTGAAGGGATCTCGGCCCTTGCCTCGTCGACTGAGGAGCAGGATATTCCAAATGAATACCACTGTGCAAAACAAAAGAGAACGCCCTTGCAATAACAGCT
Organism: Agapanthus africanus; assembly: GCA_030015575.1. Lineage (NCBI taxonomy): Eukaryota > Viridiplantae > Streptophyta > Magnoliopsida > Asparagales > Amaryllidaceae > Agapanthus > Agapanthus africanus. The sequence goes on from CM057340.1 coordinate 464,630,470, forward strand.
TTTTGAAAAAGTGTTCCAACAACATCAGATAGGTTTGTTTAACTTGCATTGATCCGAATCAACGCAGTCCCATCAATTGATCACACCACTAAGAACGAAAATATACTGACGTACGTATATGCCATCCGCATTCGCCACTGGGTCCCGTCATCACCCGTTAGGTTAGCTAACTAACGACAGAGCGGGGACTGGACTAGCGCGGATGCAAAACATATACAACGTCTACTAATATATATACCAATATATAGTATTCGCTCAAGGCGTGATAAAAGCAACACAGAAATGTATAGCAACACAGATCAATACAGATATCTGGGATCCCCGGGTTTCACAGAGCCGCTGAAACCGGACGTTCCCCTGGTCGTGTGGATAGCCTGTGCAATGAAATCCTAGACCCCTACGGGCGCGGCAAGTAACCCGCCAAAACCTGAAGCGAGGCAGCCCCCTTCAACAACGTGAATGGACCACCCAGCACTTCACGGAATCCGGTAACTTGGGCACCCCTCCTGGGTCAACCCTATACCCCCTACGAGTGCGGCGAATAGCCCGCCAGTTCTAGAGTGAAGCCCCCTCCGTCTCAACGCCATGAGATGCGGGCTCGTTGCCCTCTAGAACCCGGCTATCCGTGCACCCCTCCGCGGGGTAATCCTAGTACAGAAAGTAAAATATACATACAATGGGTACATCGACCGCGACCAGGTCGTGCCCCAAAATAATAATACAAACAGGCAGTGACGGCAGTCCACATGTCGGACGCTCGCCCCGCAATAACAAATGTACATATAAAACAAAACTGTACTACCACTGCAACCAGGCTATCCCCCACGACCGATCCGCAACAACACAGTACAATCACAGAACATCAACGTGAAAGTCACGTTCGCAAATCCGTCTAACCGGGCTATAGCAGTTAGACGGGACTTACCGATCAAGTGACATTCACGGTCGCAGATATAATGTAAAAACTGTGAACTAGCATGTTTAAAATATCCGATCGAACAAATTTATCAAAGTGGGCCCCACACAGTACTGTAGCACTTACAGAAAATCTGGGCCCAAAGAAAATATCCCAAAAGCCCTATTTTCAACTCATAAGCTTACTGGGAAAATATGGTACCAAGATTCCTCCTATCCGCCGCGGAAGCGCGGCCAAACCGAGGGTTTGGCCGCCCTTCCGCGGTCGAAGTGAAGAATCATTGGATCGTATTTTCCCATAATTCTTATAATTACTTGTACATGCCTCTGAAACAACATTAAAAATTTTAGGAGCTCAAAAAATTTTAACAGAGAACACATGTGCACAAAATACGGTTTTTGGGGATTTTCGTTCGATCGAGCACTAAACATACTAGAGCAAGCTAGGTAGGTTAACGGCGTGGCTCTGATACCATTGTAAGCCCGCGGGGGCGCCCCGGCCGTCGATCCGACGCCGGAAACGCGGAAAACAAAAACTTTGCGAACTTTGCAAAACGGCACCACCGCGGACTTTTTACCCGGATCGGGCCATTAACCTAGCTAGCTAGCAAAAAGAAAAGAGTAGAGAAGTATACCAAGCGATCCGTGTCCTTCGATCTTCATCTCCACTCCGATCTCCCGCGGATCTCCGTCACCTCCTCGCTCGTCGGAAAGGGGCACCACGTGGCCGGAATCTTTTACGGGCTCCCGTCTCTTGACCGAGGCAACTCGGGCGCGAAGTTGGCTAGCCGACGCGTCCAAGGCTTGCTATAGAACAGTGTAGTGAGTTGTCTCTTTAGGGTTTATGGAAGTTGCCTTGATGGAGGGATTTGAGGAGGAGAATGAATGAATGAGAGAAGCTTGGGATTTTTGCAAGCATAAAAGCATGAAATGAGATGAAGAATTTCCACCACTAGAAAAATGATCCTCTCATCTCTCTCCCTCAAGAATGGCCGGCCCCCTCTCTCTAGAAATGAGATTGGAGAGAGAAAAAGAATTCTCCAAGAATTATCATGTGAAAAAGAAATGATAAATCAACAAAAGGCTCACATCAATTCCAATCCAAATCAATCCTTCATCTAATCTCATCATCACATAACCATCACATGAAAAGCTAAGAAAGGGACAAGAAAGGCATCTCATGATGATAAGAAGGAACAAAAGCAAGGAAGCCCTCCACAAAAGAGTTATTTGCAAATTGCAAATAACCCCCTTCCATCAAAAGTCCGGCCGAGAAGGAAAAAGAGAAAACCGGCCGGAACGGAATGCAAACTGGCAACTTCAGAAAACCGATCCCGTAATAAATTACAGGAAAACCCCACAACTGCAAATACATGCCCGCATTTGTATTCGCACTGAACACAAATGCAAAGAGACAAAACTACACTATCTTATACTAGAATTCGGCTTAAGCCAAAGCCGGCTAGTAAAAACCGTCCGATCACGATCCGTGCAATACCGCACGTATCTGATCGAACCCTGCCATATCTCCATACGGCCTCTACAGCGTTTCGCCCGAAACTTGAGTAACTGAATGTGTGGTGGACTCTAAAGACTCGTCAATACTATGGCTGTGGATTTAACCACTAGCACGTCAGAGGTATAAGCCAATACGTGACGGGCCACCAGCTATTGACAAAAAGGGACGTCGATGAGGAAGCTCACCCCGACACCCTACTGAGCCTGTCAGTGACAATATCCGTACAGTCCGGTCCGTTCGTCTATGAGCATCGCATGGCGGGCCTAGGGGGTTGGTAAAAGTCAGACCCCCAAAAGCGGTACAAGTCGTGTCGGAGTGTAGCCCAGAACACCCTGAGATACTACTGGAATACCTACCAGCAAATCTCCTGCCTTGGCCAAGGACTTTTCATGTTCTAGCTCTCCTAGACACAGCACGACCTCACCCCCAATACCGGGAGAGACGAACCCCTGCAGATCCGCTCACTGCCTCCATGTGGCTCGGGACTGTACCCAACTAAAACCTGTTTGCACGACTCCTTTGAGCCGTGGTAGGGTAGTAATCAAAGTACAGTGGGAACTCACACGAGACAAATGACGATCCCAGGTCGATGAACTAACCTGTACACATGTCACCTGGGAACTGCTATCTGACGTCTGGTATATCCCAACTAGCAGGTTCCCGGCGAGTCCTGTCCGGTGTACTCATAACCCAATGAGCACCTGTATACATCTTAGGTGAATCAACTGACACCAGTGGCTTGTGAGACCGGCCACCGCCCCTCGTCGGGGTCTCGACTGTATACACTAGTCTACTGTGGAGAATCGATGCCCTGTCTCGAAACTCCCTCGACTAGGGACCATTTACGGATGTGCTTATAGACCCCAGCTCCCACTTATATGATCGCCCTCATACTGCTGGAAGTCAAGCAAGAATCCTAGGGGCTTTATCAACGTGTAATAGCGACTCGAAAGGTCACCTAAAGCAGTACACGATGATAAAGATAAACCAGATAGCATACTATCATCTCGAGTAAGACTGTCCTACCGGGATAGGTCCTCCCCTCAATCATTGCAATCACGTGCCTGTGACCCAATAATTGACTCTGAGGGCACTATCTCCAACAACATGGCATCGATACTCCAGAGTAGACTAGTGTATACAGTCGAGACCCCGACGAGGGACGGTGGCCGGTCTCACAAGACACTGGTGTCAGTTGGTTCACCTAAGATGTATACAGGTGCTCATTGGGTTATGAGTACACCGGACAGGACTCGCCGGAAACATGCTAGTTGGTCTTATACCTGACGTCAGATAGCAGTTCCCTGGTGACATGTGTACAGGTTAGTTCATCGACCTGGGGATCGTCATTTGTCTCGTGTGAGTTCCCACTGTACTTTGATTACTACCCTACCACGCTCAAAGGAGACGTGCAAACAGGTTTTAGTTGGGTACAGTCCCAAGCCACATGGAGGCAGTGAGCGGATCTTCAGGGGTTCGTCTCTCCCGGTATTGGGGGTGAGGTCGCGCTGTGTCTAGGAGAGCCAGAACATGAAAACTCCTTGGCCAAGGCAGGAGATTTACTGGTAGGTATTCCAGTAGTATCTCAGGGTGTTCTGGGCTGATCTCTGACATGACTTGTACCGCTTTTGGGGGTCTGAATTTTACCAACCCCCTAGGCCCACCATGCGATGCTCATAGACGAACGGACCGGACTGTACGGATATTGTCACTGACAGGCTCAGTAGGGTGTCAGGATGAGTTCACTCATCGACGTCCCTTTTAGTCAATAGCTGGTGTCCCGTCACGTATGGCTAATACCTCTGACGTGCTAGTGGTTAAATCCACAGCCATAGTATTGACGAGTCTTTAGAGTCCCCCACATTCAGTTGCTCAAGTTTTCGGGCGAAACGCTGTAGAGGCCGTAAGGAGATATGGCAGGGTTCGATCAAATAAATACGGTATTGCACGGATCAGAATCGGACGGATAATACTAGCCGGCTTTTGTTTAAGCCGGATCCTAGTATAGTACAGTGTAGATTTTGTCTCATTGCTTTTGTATTTCGGTCGCAATACAGAAGCGGGTGTGTATACACAGTATCGGGGTTTTCCTGTAATTTATTACGGGACCAGTTTTCTGGAGTTGCCAGTTTGTTTTCCGTTTCGGCCATTTTCGTTTGTATCTTTCATTGGCCGAAGTTTGGTGGAGGATGGCTTATTTGCATTTGTGCAAATAAGCAATTTGGAAGGGGGTCTTTGCATATTGTTGGATCATGATGATGCACCATCCATTGACTTGATTTATCCATCATGGCTTGACTTTTGTGTGATCATGGTTGTTGATGATGGTTGTTGAGTGTTGGACTTTGTTTATAATAATTTCTTTTCATGATCACATAGGTTTTTCCCTCTTGCATTATTGCCTCAGTTGACTGTCCTCTCTCATTCCTAGATGAGGCATGGCCGGCCATGCTCATGGGGGGCTGCCCATTTTTATGGTGTGGGTTTTTTTGTTCATTTGGCTTTGAAAATAATTCCCACAAGTTCCATCTCCAAACTACATCACATTCCTCCACCTCTATGGCATCTCCACTCAAACCCCAATGAGACATAGATCCCTACACTATTCTACAGCAAATCTTGGGCACGTCGACTCGCCAGCTTCATGCCCGAGTTGCCTCGGTATAGATGCGGGAGCCCAGAAAAGAAGCCGGCGACGTGGTGCCCTTCCGGCGACGAAGTGGAGATTGGAGATTCCGCGGGAGATCGGGACGACGACGAGAAGACCGGAGGACACGGATCGCATGGTATAGCTTCTCTACCCGCTCTCTAGATTGCTAGGACTAGATTAATGGCACGATCCGGGTTTATAGTGCGCGGTGGTGCCGGTTTGAAAAGTTAAAGTTAATGACCGCTTCCGCATTCCGGCGTCGGATTGACGGCCGGGGCGCCGCCGTGCACTTACAGTGGTATCAGAGCCTCGCCATTAACATAGTCTAGTTTTGTCTAATGTGTTTTACATTTCCGATGGAACAAAATTCCAAAACCCGTATTTTTCCATGCATCAGTTTTCTGTCGATTTTTTTCTGGCTCGAAATTTTTTTCAGGTTGTTGAAAAGTGATGTACTGGAAGTTCTAAGCATTCTGGAGAAATTTCATACAGTGATTCGATTATGGGGGCGCGGAACCGCGGCCAAACCCCTCTTTGAGCCGCGGTTCCGCAGCACTATGATGTCCTTGCCGTATCAAATTTCTCCAGTTGCTTTCTGGGTTAAAAATAGGGTTTTTGGAATGTTAATTTTTCGGCGCAGATTTCTTCATGTGCTACAGTAGTGCTTGGGGGCCCACTTGGTAAAATTTGATCGATCGGATATTTTAAAAACATTAGTTCAAAGTATTTACATTATATTTGCAACCGTGAATGTCACTTGATCGGTAAATCCTGTCTAACTGCTATAGCCCGGTTAGACGGATTTGCGAACGTGACTTTCACGTTGATGTTCTGTGTATTGCTGTGATGTTGCGGATCGGTCGTGGGGGATACCCTGGATGCAATGCTAGTACAAGTTTTGTTGTATTATGTACATTTGATATTGCGGGGCGAGCGTCCGACATGTGGACTGTCGTCACTGCCTGTTTGTATATTATTATTTTGGGGCACGACCAGGTTGCGGTCGATGTACCCGTTGTATGTATATTTTACTTTCTGTACTAGGATTACCCCGCGGAGGGATGCACGGATAGCCGGATTCTAGAGGGCAACGAGCCCACATCTCATGGCATTGAGACGGAGGGGGCTTCACTCTAGAATTGGCGGGCTATTTGCCGCACTCGTAGGGGGTACAGGTTGACCCAGGAGGGGTGCCCAAGTTACCGGATTCCGTGAAGTGCTGGGTGGTCCATTCATGTTGCTGAAGGGGGCTGCCTCGCTTCAGGTTTTGGCGGGTAACTTGCCGCGCCCGTAGGGGTCTAGGATTTCATTGCACAGGCTATCCACATGACCAAGGGAACGTCGGGTTTCAGTAGTGGCTCTGTGAAACCCGAGGATCCTAGATATCTGTATTGTTCTGTGATGCTGTACATTTCTGTGATGTTGCATTTTATCACGCCTTGAGCGAAATATTATATATTGATATATATATTAGTAGATGTTGTATATGTTTTGCATCCGCGCTAGTCCAGTCCCCGCTCTGTCGTTAGTTAGCTAACCTAACGGGTAATGACGGGACCTAGTGGCGAATGCGGATGGCATTTACGTACATCAGTATATTTTCGTTCTTTGTGGTGTGATCAATTGATGGGACTGCGTTGATTTGGATCAATGCAAGTTAAAAAAAAAACCTAATCTGATGTTGTTGAAACACTTTTCAAAAAGCTGTTATTGCAAGGGCGCTCTCTTTTATTTTGCATCGTGGTATTCAGTTAGAATATCCTGCTCCTCAGTCGACGAGGCAAGGGCCGAGATCCCTTCACCGGGAGTGACCCCTTGGACAAAAGTTTGTGTCAGGGCAATAACTTCACTATAGCCGATTACTTTTGCTTTGCACCGTGGTATTCAGTTGGAATATCCTGCACCTCATTCTACGGGGAAAGAGTCGAGATCCCTTCACCGGGAGTGACCTCTTTAGCAAAGGTTTTCGTCACTATATTTCCATAAAAGCTATCCAGTTCCTTGAACGATATCAAGTTCATTACGTTAAAGGTTTTCGCCAGAAACCATTCGTAGCCCTCCATCATTTCAGTTAAATATTCGGTAGTATTCAAGCTATGTATTTTGACATCACGCCAAGGCATAGTGATTGGTAGCTGCCATGTATTTATCTGTTGCATAGATAGATGCGTTGGTTTGGGACAGTCGTACAACTATTTTGGCCTACGTCAAGGGTATGTACGGATGGGTTCAAATTAACCGGGACAATGACGGGTAGAACTTGACATGTGACTTATGATATTTTGACCTCACGCCAAGGTCATAAGAGCATGGGGCAAAAATCACATCGGGAGTTTCTAAAGAAACTGAAACTTGCCAAATATGCACATACCTTCTGGAGTATGATAGCGTGAGTGGATTCCGTCACATTATCATGCGATGATAGTTGGATCCCGATTCCCAATGATGAGTTAGTTTACTCCTCGGGTGACCCCGATTAATTCTTCTTTCAGGTTTGGAGGAGAATTTGACGGTACAGTGGGAGGTTTCCAGATTAGATAAATTGGTAACCATTCTGATTTAGGTTAGAGTGCATGCTGAGTGTTTCTTTTCTCTCTCTCTTTGGCAGCGAACATTGACCCGACCCTAAGACTATGACTCAGAGACCAAAATTAACCGAACCTTCTTAAACACTGGCTTTTGGATTGTCAGAGTAGCAAACCTCTTTGCCACTCCTACTTTTACCCTTTTCTCCAGGACACCCCGTATTACTACGAACGTCCACTTCCATTGGACAAAACCATCGTATGGTTATATACGAACTCGAAGGAATTTATTCGAGGATGGTTTCCGGTTTTGGAGAAAACGGATAGGACTATTCAGTTGTCTTTTCCTTTTACCTTCTCTCAGGTTGCGAGTACTCCTTGGTTTAGGAAATAGTACACCTATTACGCAAATTGGATAGTCTTCTTCCAAACCTTAGGCTGGTGCCGAACGGTTGGGAATGAAGAAAACCAATTAGCATAACGATGGTGTACAGAAGGTATTAAGTAAAGACATAACAAGGGATTAGTAAGAGGGCAAAGTAAATTGCGACTGATATTCACGACAAAACCAGGTATTTCATTGCCACTCCCACTTCACCTTTGTATTTCTCCAGGACACTCCGTATCACTACGAAGATCCACAGTTTATTGGATACTCCATCGTATGGTTATATACGAACTCAAAAGGAACTTGTTCCAGTTCGGGGATGGATTCTGGTTCAGGAGAAATAGGAATAAGGTTTATTCGGTTGTCTTTTATCCTCACCTTCTCTCGCATTGCGAGTGTTCTTAGGATTGGGATAGTACACCCATTATGCTTATTGGATAGTCTTCTTCCAAACCATAGGCTGGTGCCGAACGGTAGGGAAGGAAGAAAACCATTTGGCCTAAGGGGTGTGCAGAAGGTAATGACTAAAGACATATAAAGGGATTTGGAGAGGTGGCAAAGAATTATACGGTTACAGTAGTGAATCTGGAAGAGGCATTACTAGGAATACCGAGATACCCCATCGAAACATTTCAATGTTTCAGTTTCACTATGTACTGTTAAAGGAAAACTGATTTCCCAATTAGACTCTTGCTCCAGGGTATGTATTTACCAGGTGTGATTCTCACATCTGTATGGTTTTACAGATGATGAGTGGGAGTAAATTATTGGGAATTGGGTGATCATCCTCATTATATCAGAATTCGTTGTAATCGGTGATATTTGTGGAAGTCACCTGGGTTGTTTGCCGGACGGCAAATATTTGGTTTTGAATATCCGCTGTTATGCACCATTTTCAAATCGATATATCTATACGTCTATTTTTATAGAGTGAGATATACCTTTTTGAATATATGTCCGTGACATTTACCTATATAAGTGGATGGTTAGGTAAGGAGCATTAAACAGCGGTGTAATTCTTCTTAACGATAAGTACAGTTTTCAACCTACGACACACAGTGAATGAGTTATCAGACTCAAGGGACTTATATAGAGTATTGTATGTTGTCCAGGGTCCATCAGGACAGAGGGGTTGGTCCTCGTACTATATTCGGTTTACTTATGACTTCTCTAGTTTTAGACAGGTGTTTCGTGGAAACATAGGGTCCGAATTTTGAGAAGTTATAGGTATTTGAATAGAGTAGAGAACCAGGTGTACAAGTATCGGGATTTTTCAAAGTGATCGAAGATGTAGATACTTGTGTATGGTATTCAGTTGATAGTAATGATTTAGGGAACTTGCTTTTCTTTCAGGTTACTCATAATTGGAAGCTTTCCTAAGTTGAGTAACGCTGATAGGCCTCCTTCCATTTAGATAACATGCGCTGGAGACAGCTGCATGATTTGAATCTGGTTCAATTAAATCAGTGCCTCTGGTCCTATATTGGATATAGAACAGTTCGTATCTTAACGATGTTAAGGTACGGGGAGTTGTCCGGCTTATGCTTAAAACCAGACTCTGGATAACTCAAGGCACGTTTTCTGTAATGGTTGTTTGTGGGTTGACCCAGGCTATGACGATGGTTGATTTTCTACCATCTGGAAGATCAATAGTGATATTGTTCTTGACTCACCACAGTTTTAACAAAAATGGATTTTTTTCAGAAAAACAGTAGTGGGAGTATGGTAGAACTGGAAGTGATTCCAGAACCACAAACGATTACTGAAGATTTGATAGGAACCTAAGGATTCAATCTGGTTTGACATTCCATTGGCCACTCCGCAGATGCGGTGGGTAACCTCAGGCACCCGAGAGGTACTCCGGTAGCCTCAAGGACGGTGACAGGGAGGTTCTTGTTTACCCACACTTGCCATTGTTGTTGTTCCAGGCTGCGAGACCCAGCAGGAGGATGAGTATAACGTCGTTCTGAACTGGCTTCAGAAGTGTACGTGTATATGACTCTGCCAGAGGGTTGTCGTAGTCAGTGCGAGCAGCGGAAGCATTGGTGGACATGTGGCTTATGTCTATTTATAGACTAAAGCAGATATAGCGGAGATAGATCATCAATTTCTTATGTGACTGTCATAGGTTTGACTTCATCAGAATAGGCGATGGATCTGTTGAGAAGGTAGTAGGGTGTGATGTCATGGTATTTGGATGACATACACAGAGTAGGAAGTGATATTCCTATACTACGATCGGTTATACTTTGGTCGTCACACAGTGGTTTCTCCACATGGGACTTGGACATTATATCAGACATACTGGTTACTAGATCTATGGTTTTAGATCTAGATTTGGGTGGCTTCCCAATCAGGGTACTTAGACAGCATTCTAAGATTATTTAGAAAGGACGACTCCAGGCATGGTGGTGTACCTGCAGGTGATGGAGTCACCCTCTCTAAAGGTGTCTTACAGACTAAAGTGGAGAGGGATGTGCATGATTGGCAGATCACTTGCTCAGGCAATTGAGTCAATCATGAGATGTCAAGTACCACACCAGATGTTGTTCTTGCACTAGATGCAATAAGTTGACATTGATCCAATCCTGGAGAAACAGTCGGAAGCAGTTTTAGAACATAAGTGGATGTTCTAGGGATATGATAACGACAGCCTCATTCGAGAGACAGTTATCATTCCAGGCTTCTAAGGTGACCTGGACGACAAGGAGGTTGTCAGAGTTATAGTTTTCCTTCTAACGAGGGGCAGTATTTTAAACAGGTGGTCCAAGGAAATACTGAGGGAGGCATGGCGCAGGATACTGATTAAGTTCAGTTGACAATACAGTCTAAGAAGTTTGGATTTGGAGTTCATTTATGAGCTAGGTCCCATCAGACATCTAGACACATTCTAACACAGGTATTGCTCATTTCGGGAGATGGCTTTCTCCGCGAACTTAAGATATAGAGAGACATAGAAAGAAACATCAAAGCGGATCCACTAACTGAGGCTATTCCTCGAACGCAATAGTTTCGCAAGCGAGCTTTGTGAGACTGACAAGTAGAGGAGTTGGGTGCTCGGTATCACACGGGCTGTGAGTATGCGACATCGCAATAATTAGCCTTGAGTGCAAGTGGAAGATTGTTGGAGATAATGCCCTCAGAGTCAATTATTGGATCATAGGCACGTGATTGCAATGATTGAGGGAGGACCTATCCCGGTAGGACAGTCTTACTCGAGATGATAGTATGCTATCTGGTTTATCTTTATCATTGTGTACTGCTTTAGGTGACCTGACAGGTCACTATTGCACGTTGATAGAGCCCCTAGGATTCTTGCTTGACTGCCAGCAGTATGAGGGCGATCATATACGTGAGAGCTGGTAGTCTATAAGCACATCCTTAAAAGGTCCCTAGTCGTGGGAGTTTCGAGACAGGGCATCGATACTCCAGAGTAGACTAGTGTATACAGTCGAGACCCCGACGAGGGGCGGTGGCCGGTCTCACAAGCCACTGGTGTCAGTTGGTTCACCTAAGATGTATATATGTCCTCATTGGGTTATGAGTACACCGGACAGGACTCGCCGGGAACATGCTAGTTGGTCTTATACCTGACGTCGGATAGCAGTTCCCTAGTGACATGTGTACAGGTTAGTTCATCAACCTGGGGATCGTCATTTGTCTCGTGTGAGTTCCCACTGTACTTTGATTACTACCCTACCACGCTCAAAGGAGACGTGCAAACAGGTTTTTGTTGGGTACAGTCCCGAGCCATATGGAGGCAGTGAGCGGATCTTCGGGGGTTCGTCTCTCCCGGTATTGGGGGTGAGGTCACGCTGTGTCTAGGAGAGCCAGAACATGAAAAGTCCTTGGCCAAGGCAGGAGATTTACTGGTAGGTATTCCAGTAGTATCTCAGGGTGTTCTGGGCTGATCTCTGACATGACTTGTACCGCTTTTGGGGGTCTGACTTTTACCAACCCCCTAGGCCCGCCATGCGATGAGCATAGACGAACGGACCGGACTGTACGGATATTGTCACTGACAGGCTCAGTAGGGTGTCAGGATGAGTTCACTCATCGACATCCCTTTTAGTCAATAGCTGGTGTCCCATCACGTATGGCTAATACCTCTGACATGCTAGTGGTTAAATCCACAGCCATAGTATTGACGAGTCTTTAGAGTCCCCCATATTCTGTTGCTCAAGTTTTTGGGCGAAACGCTGTAGAGGCCGTATGGAGATATGGCAGGGTTCGATCAGATACGTGCGGTATTGCACGGATCAGGATCGGACGGATAATACTAGCCAGCTTTTGTTTAAGCCGGATCCTAGTATAGTACAGTGTAGATTTTGTCTCATTGCTTTTGTATTTCGGTCGGAATACAGATGCGGGTGTGTATACACAGTATCGGGGTTTTCCTATAATTTATTACGGGACCAGTTTTCTGAAGTTGCCAGTTTGTTTTCCGTTTCGGCCATTTTCGTTTGTATCTTTCATTGGCCGAAGTTTGGTGGAGGATGGCTTATTTGCATTTGTGCAAATAAGCAATTTGGAAGGGGGTCTTTGTATATTGTTGGATCATGATGATGCACCATCCATTGAATTGATTTATCCATCATGGCTTGACTTTTGTGTGATCATGGTTGTTGATGATGGTTGTTGAGTGTTGGAGTTTGTTTATAATAATTTCTTTTCATGATCACATAGGTTTTTCCCTCTTGCATTATTGCCTCACTTGACTTTCCTCTCTCATTCCTAGATGAGGCATGGCCGGCCATGCTCATGGGGGGGGCTGCCCATTTTTATGGTGTGGTTTTTTTTGTTCATTTGGCTTTGCCAAAAATTCCCACAAGTTCCATCTCCAAACTATATCTCATTCCTCCACCTCTGTGGCATCTCCACTCAAACCCCAATGAGACATAGATCCCTACACTATTCTACAGCAAATCTTGGGCACGTCGACTCGCCAGCTTCGTGCCCGAGTTGCCTCGTTATAGAGGCGGGAGCCCGTAAAAGAAGCCGGCGACGTGGTGCCCTTCCGGCGACGAAGTGGAGATTAGAGATTCCGCGGGAGATCGAGACGACGACGAGAAGACCGGAGGACACGGATCGCATGGTATAGCTTCTCTACCCGCTCTCTAGATTGCTAGGACTAGATTAATGGCACGATCCAGGTTTATTGTGCGCGGTGGTGCCGGTTTGAAAAGTTAAAGTTAATCACCGCTTCCGCATTCTGGCGTCGGATTGACGGCCGGGGCGCCGCCGTGCACTTACACATATAACCGTCCAATGATACAAATCGCGAGAATAGAATACAGTATCACATACTGGTATTATTCTCGGTCCCGCACATATCTCATATGCGCTCCTATTTCGTTTTGCTTGAGCCAGGAAACCCCTGTGTAAGACTCTAAAGACTCATCATTACGCCGGCAGTAGGTGGTGATCATATCAATCACCCACAAGCCGCAAGCGGTCTGCTAAACGTAACGGCCACCCGGGTATTGAGCGATCAGAAGATCAACGAGCAAGCCTGCTCACACTCCTGTAAATCCAACCAGTAACACTTACCGCACAGTCCGGTCTGTTCGTCTGATATGTCGCATATCTCACCTAGGGGTGGTAAACGTCAGACCCCAGTAGCTTGATAAGTCATGCCGATGTAAGGTCCATAACAAGCGTGAAACTACTGATAATTCTTACCAGTAAATCACTGCAACCCTGGCCAGGGATTTCCAGTTATGGCCAGTCGAGCATAGCGCAACATCAACCCCCAATACCGGGAGAGACGAACCCCCTCCTATCGCTCATTGCCTCCATGTGAATCGGGACTGTACCCAAAAACCACCTGTTTACACGACTCAGTAGAGCCGTGGTAGGGTGGAAATCAAAGCACAGTGGGAGACACAAAAGACTCTATGACGATCTTGGGTCAACAGACTAAGCTGTACCAGTGTCACCAGAGAACTGCCATCTGACGTGAGGTATAATACCATCTGGGAGTTCTCGGCGAGTCCGTTCAGTGTACCCAGTCACCACTGAGCACCCGCATACCATCTTTGATGTCAAATACCAATGGATATGGGATCATCCATCGCCCATCATATGGATCGAGAAGATATACGCTAGTCTACTCTGGAATATCGATGCCCCGTCTCGATATTTCCACGACTAGGAACATTGAAGGATGTACTCATTGACTACCCACGCCCCACTAGTATGATCTGCATCATAGTCCTGGAAGTCGAGCACACATCCTAAGGGCTTTATCAACATGTAATAGGGAGACTGCAAGTATACATGTTAAGATAAAGAGCAACCAGATTGCGTACTATCATGTCGAGCAAGAAAGTCCTACCTATATATGTCCCAGCATCCACTACAATATACATCTTATGTACAGTTATGGCCTCTAGGGCATACATATAACTAACAATTTCTTCTCATTTTACTTCAAAAAAAAATGATGAAAAGTCCAAATAAATTCATACAAATTCAAATGTAAATCAAACCCATCATTCTTCTTCTTCAATCATGCTTGGATCTTCATTCTAGTGGGGATTTTGGAGGCTAATTTTGGAGATTTTTGCTAGTTTTTGAAATCAAGTTTGAGGTATAAATCCTAACTCTAAGCTTAAGTTCTTTTATTAATACATTTAATTAGCAAAATTAGATGTTTAATTTAAACTTTTGAATTAATATTTAGAAATTTAAGATATCATTTTGGTAATCAAGTTAGGATTTTGATTAGTGAAATGGTTTAGTAATATGTTAAGCTTGATGAAAACTTAATCAAGTTGCTAATTTGTTAAATGATATTTTCCTAATCGGATAATTAAGCTAATTAACAAACTAAACTTTTGCTAATCCTAATTAGTGAAATCTAAAATTTTAGTAAAGATTTAAATGGTTTAATCTTGCTATTTGAAGATGTTTGTAAATTATAGTTTTGGTAAAACTTGTAGTTTTGTGCTAAAATGAGAAATACTGCTTACTAGATTTCGGTAACTTTTAGGCGTTGGTTTATTTTGACGTTGCGACGTTAATTATATTGAGTCCACGTTTATTATTGTGTTTTGAATGCGCGATTGGGACGATTAGAATCTAGACTAGGTGTTTCGTAGTTTATCTACTCTAGTTAGGGTTTTTGTCCGATGTCGTGCGCGATAGATGCGCTAAGTGCGCAGTGTAATTTTCAGGGCGTTATCCTTGCGTTTCATTGTCTTTTCGTCGATATAGGATTTTTAGCTTATGTGATATGTTTGTGAAATTTTAGGTTCGCAGGAGGGGACTTCGGACGCTACGACAAAGGGAAAACAGGTGCTAGGCTTCACATAACCAGGAGCGTTGGTGAGTAGATTTAACATCTACAGGGGAATCGCCCGCATGGCGTTATGCGTCTGGGCTAGAAATGACTTGACTTGTCGCATATTCTATTTCATATTTAGAATTGCGCATACACCTTACAGCATAGTTAATTGTTATGCTTGGACTAGTATCCTCAGGACACTGCACTATTATTGACGGTTTATGTTGCACGAGCACGGATTGTATGCCATACACACCGTCAATAATTGTCATGACACGCACAACCCACTTATAGATATGATATAGTTTGGTTAGGGACATTGAGACATTGATTCATATTTCTTCATGCATATGACTTATAACATACCTGTATACCTATATGCTTACACATATGCATTGACATACTTATATGCTAGTTACCTGTATACCTATAGGGTATTGTACCATTAGTGATAGGTACATACACACATAATGACATAGCTATATGTATACTTTGCATACATACTTCACTTATACCCTGGGGGTATATTACATCATTTCTGATAGGTACATATCTATATCTTGCTATACCTTTATGTTTACGCATATATCAGTTATAGCTACATGTTTACCTTTACTTGATATTATTTAGAATTGGAGAAATTAGGAACCGCGTGATATTTATATTAACTTGTTGTAGTTAATTAGCGGCTTTTCCTTTATATTCTTACATTTCAGTTTTATGTTGCGTATATTTTATTCATGGATTTTCACATTGAGATATGGATTTTTCTGGATTTGGGGACCGTGGCAGTTTCATGAAATTATTCATTATTTGAAAAACCCGGTTTCTCTTGATATGATATTTCAGCATCCACCATGAGATTTATCGGTTCTGATATATATACCCCATGCGAGGAGTCGGGGGCCGTATGAGGGTACATGGTGGGGCCCAGTTTAGTTCCCCTCGGTAAGATGACCGACGGTCCAAGCCGATTGAGCCTGGAAAGTGGGCAAGTACCTACCGGTGACATTACCAATGACTCGGCGGTTATCATGGGGATACCGATGAGAGTCATGTGTGTATAGATACGTCGAGAGGCGAGGGTCAGAGCTAGACACCCGAGCTTTCGGTATAGCGTATAATACGTACCTATCAGGGTGCTAGTCTTAGTGACAGCACCTGATAGATCAACATTTTTGTGTCGATGCTTGACACTTGGTTTTCATGATATTTTACTCCTAAGTATATATAACAGTGGAATGAGATACTGTTATATATGCATATACATATATATATTAGTGGAATGGGATGCTAATATATATGTATACATAGAAATTCATATACTTCATCTTAATTATTCATGCAAATTATATATAGGATATAAAAGATTTACTTGATATTGGATTTGGGATATAGGTGATTCATTTGATATTGGATACAGGATATTTATGATATTACTGATTTTGTACATTCAGGATATATGAGATTTATTCGATATTGTACATTCAGAATTTGTGAGACTTATATGAAATGAGAGCCAATTTGGGGGCTGATTTGAGGAATTGGGATTTGGATTGTCTTGATAGATTTTGATCCTACCACGATGTCAGGATTCCGTGGAAATGACATATTCTATTCCATACATCACATTTATTGCTTATGCACTGCTTCATGTATTAATGGTACCTGTTAGTGTACCTTTCATGATTGTTGCATTTACATACTTTATTTTATATGCATTGTTTCATGTATTAGTAGTACCTGCTAGCGTACCTTTCATGACTGTTGCATATATACACATTCATATCATTAATGCATGATTATTGCATACCGATTTTAAAATTATTGCTTCATGTATTAATTGTACATGCTAGTATACCTTTCATGATTATTGGATTCATATGACCTTTATTAGCTATTAATTGCTTATGTTAGATTCGCGCTGTACGTGCATATTTGCGATTACCTGCATATGTTATTTACTATTCACGAGTTGGCAACTCACCCCCGTTGTGCCACAGCGTTTTGCAGGTCTTTCCTCACAGTAGTCAGAGGCAGGACTATTCATCTATCTTATTGTCTTTTGCTGCGGATACCGCATCAGCTCACAATGTGCAGTTTACTTAGGTGGGTTTTGTGGTTATTCATTTTTTTATTGTATATTCGTTGTATCCATGTACTCTCCATCTACCATTATCTTGTATGACTTAGAGACTTGATGTGAGGACGATATTGTATATTTTGGTGACTTGGTTGTCTTTTATGCAGTTTTACTTATATCGTCTTTTATTTCTTCGCTACGGTGTCGTATATCTATTATGGTGGTTGTTTTCCGCCTTTTGACGTGGATTTTCTCCCGTTGGGGATGCCTTACTTTATATTTATGTCGTACCCATTTTTGGGGTTGGTTTTTACAAAGGAGGTGCTGCCGAAATTTTCAAGAAAGTAAATTGGATTTAAAGAATCTATACTTGAGATTTTCAAAAGTTTAAACAATGTTTCTTATCATTTCTTGTCTTTTAATGGTTTATATTTCTGGGTTTTGGCTTTCTTTTACTCCGTTACGCCTGTAGACGTTGCGTAGTATTAGGGCCGTCACGTGCCAATTTCGGGTCGTGACAAATTTGGTATCAGAGCGCTAGGTTTTACCTTTCGGAGTGTAGGATGATCTTGGTATGATGGAGTAGGTAGCTTAAACACAGTGACGTATGTTGGAGATAGTGCCCTCAGAGTCAATTATTAGGTCACAGGTACATGATTGTAATGATTGAGGGAGGACCTATCCCAGTAGGACAGTCTTGCTCGAGATGATAGTATGCTATCTGGTTTACCTTTATCATCGTGTACTGTTTTAGGTGACCTGACACGTCGCTATTACACGTTGATAGAGCCCCTAGGATTCTTGCTTGACCACCAGCAGTATGAGGGCGATCATATAAGTGGGAGCTGGGGGTCTACAAGCATATCCTTAAAAGGTCCCTAGTCGTGGGAGTTTCGAGACCGGGCATCGATACTCCATTAGTAGACTAGTGTATACAGTCGAGACCCCGACGAGGGGCGGTGGCCGGTCTCACAAGCCACTGGTGTCAGTTGGATCACCTAAGATGTATACAGGTGCTCATTGGGTTATGAGTACACCGGACAGGACTCGCCGGGAACATGCTAGTTGGTCATATACCAGACGTCAGATGGCAGTTCCCTGGTGACATGTGTGCAGGTTAGTTCATCGACCTGGGGATCGTCATTTGTCTCGTGTGAGTTCCCACTGTACTTTGATTACTACCCTACCACGGCTCAAAGGAGTCGTGCAAACAGGTTTTAGTTGGGTACAGTCCCGAGCCACATGGAGGCAGTGAGCGTATCTTCAGGGGTTCGTCTCTCCCGGTATTGGGGGTGAGGTCGTGCTGTGTCTAGGAGAGCCATTACACAAAGTCCTTGGCCAAGGCAAGGAGATTTACTGGTAGGTATTCCAGTAGTATCTCAGGGTGTTCTGGGCTACACTCCGACACGACTTGTACCGCTTTTGGGGGTCTGACTTTTACCAACCCCCTAGGCCCGCCATGCGATGCTCATAGACGAACGGACCGGACTGCACGGATATTGTCACTGACAGGCTCAGTTGGGTGTCGGGGTGAGCTTCCTCATCGACGTCCCATTTGGTCAGTACCTGGTAGCCCGTCACGTATTGGCTTATACCTCTGACGTGCTAGTGGTTAAATCCACAACCAAAGTATTGACGAGTCTTTAGAGTCCCCCACATTCAGTTACTCAGCTTTCGGGCGAAAGGTTGTAGAGGCCGTATGGAGATATGGCAAGGTCCGATCAGATACGTGCGGTATTGCACGGATCAGGATCGGACAGTTTGTACTATAGGCCGTATGGTTATATGGCAGGGTTCGATCAGATACGTGCGGTATTGCACGGATCAGGATCGAACAGATATTACTATCCGGTTTTGGTATAAGCCGGATTCTAGTATAGTACAGTGTAGATTTTGTCTCATTGCATTTGTATTTCGGTCGAAATACAGATGCGGGTGTGTATGCACAGTATCGGGGTTTTCCTGTGATTTATTACGGGACCAGTTTTCTGGAGTTGCCAGTTTGCTTTTCGTTTCGGCCAATTTCCATTGTTCCGTTCATTGGCCGAAGATTGGTGGAGGAGGGCTTATTTGCATTGTTGCAAATAGGCATTTGTGGAGGGGGTTTTTGCATCTTGATGCATCATGATGGCTTTCATGATGTGCACCATCATTGACCTTGACTTCTTCTTGTCATGATGGCATGACTTTGGAAGCCATCATGCATGTTGATGATGGTTGAGTTGAGTATTGGTTTTGCCTTGTCATCATTGGTTCTCATGATTTCCTTTTGCATGATAGCCTTCTCTCTCTCTCCCTTGTATTATGGAGATGGTCTTTCATTTTTCATTGGCCTCTCCCATTTTCATTCTCTCCATTCCTCTCTAGTGGTGGCCGGCCAAGTCCTATAGGGGCTGTCCAAAATTGGGTGTGGGTATTTTTGGTTCATATCATGCTCCAAAATACCCACTAGCTCCTACACTTTGTTCTTGTTTCATCCCTCCACCAATGGCAACCTCCACTACCCCAAAAAGAGACACAAGCTCACTACATATTCTACAACGAACCTTGGGCACGTCGAGTAGCCAGCTTCGTGCCCGAGTTGCCTCGGCATTGAGGTGGGAGCCCGTAAACAAAGTAGGCGATGTGGTGCACTTCCGGCGACGAGGAGGAGACGGGACTTTTCCGCAGGAGATCGGGAGCATGACGAGAAGACCGGAGGACTTGGATCGTCGGTATATCTCTATTCCCATTCTTGTAGGTAGCTTAGACTAGTTAATGGTTCGATCCGGAGTTTAGTGCGCGGTGGTGCCGGTTTGCAAAGTCCGCAAAATTTTAGTTATTCACCGTTTCCGCATTCCGGCGTCGGATTGACGGCCGGGGCGCCGCCGTGCACTTACATTGGTATCAGAGCCTCGCCATTAACTTCGTCTAGCTTTCGTTTGATGTGTTTTGCTTTTCCGATCGACCAAAATTCCAAAATCTATGTTTTAGTGCACATCAGTTTTCTGTTAAGATTTTTTGGTGTCTAAAAATTTTTCTGGTGATCTCAGAATGATGTGCAGGAAATTCTAAGCATACTGGAAAAATTCGACACTGTGATCTCTCCTCATGAGCGCGGAACCGCGGCCTCACCTCTATATTGGGCCGCGGATCCGCCGCAGTGTGGAGAGGTCAGTGGGCCATCTTTTTCCAGTGGGCTTCAGGATAGTAATTAGGGGTTTTGGAATATTAAAATTGGGCCAATTATTTCTGTGAGTGCTACAGTATTGTTTGGGGCCCACTTGTTAATTTTTGGTCAATCGGAAAATTTTAAACACATTTTTCACAGTATTTACATTATATCTGCGACCGTGAATGTCACTCGATCGGTAAATCCGGTCTAACTGCTATAGCCCGGTTAGACGGATTTGCGAACGTGACTTTCACGTTGATGTTTTTGTTTTTGCTGTGATGTTGCGGATCGGTCGTGGGGATAGCCTGGATGCAATGCTAGTACAGTTTTGTTGTATTATGTACATTTGATATTGCGGGGCGAGCGTCCGACTTGTGGACTGCCGTCACTGCCGGATTGTATTATTATTTTGGGGCACGACCTGGTTGCGGTCGATGTACCCGTTGTATGTATATTTTATTTTCTGTACTAGGATTGCCCCGCGGAGGGGTGCACGGATAGCCGGGTTCTGGAGGGCAACAAGCCCGCATCTCATGGCATTGAGACGGAGGGGGCTTCGCTCTAGGATTGGCGGGCTATTCGCCGCACTTGTAGGGGGTACAGGTTGACCCAGGAGGGGTGCCCAAGTTGCCGGATTCCGTGAAGTGCTGGGTGGTCCATTCACGGCGCTGAAGGGGGCTGCCTCGCTTCAGGTTTTGGCGGGTGACTTGCCGCGCCCGTAGGGGTCTAGGATTTCATTGCACAGGCTATCCACACGACCAGGGGAACGTCGGGTTTCAGCGGCTCTGTGAAACCCGGGGATCCCAGATATCTGTATTGTTTCTGTGATGCTGTACATTTCTGTGATGTTGCATTTTATTCACGCCTTGAGCGAATACTATATATTGGTATATATATTAGTAGATGTTGTATATGTTTTACATCCGCGCTAGTCCAGTCCCCGCTCTGTCGTTAGTTAGCTAACCTAACGGGTAATGACGGGACCCAGTGGCGAATGCGGATGGCATATACGTACATCAGTATATTTTCATTCTTTTTGGTGTGATCAATTGATGGGACTGCGTTGATTCGGATCAATGCAAGTTAAAAACAAACCTAATCTGATGTTGTTGGAACACTTTTCAAAAAGCTGTTATTGCAAGGACGTTCACTTTTGTTTTGCATCGAGGTATTCATTGGAATATCCTGCTCCTCAGTCGACGAGGCAAGGGCCGAGATCCCTTCACCGAGAGTGACCCCTTGGACAGAAGTTTGCGTCAGGGCATTAACTTCACTATAGCCGATTACTTTTGCTTTGCATCGCGGTATTCATTTGGAATATCCTGCACCCCATTCTACGGGGAAAGAGCCGAGATCCCTTCACCGGGAGTGACCTCTTTAGCAACGGTTTTCGTCACTATATTTCTAAAAAGCTATTCGTTCCTTCGACGATATCAAGTTCTTTACGTTAAAGGTTTTCGCCAGAAACCATTCGTAGCCCTCCGTCGTTTCAGACGGGTAGCACGTAGTATTCATGCTATGTTTGTTGACCTTCGTCAAGGCATAGTGTATGGTAGCTGCTTGTTACCTTTCTGCTGCATAGATAGATGCGTTGGTTTGGGACAGTCGTATAGCCTTGTTGACCTTCGTCAAGGGCTTGTACGGGTGGATTCAAATTAACCTGGAGAATGACGGGTAGAACTTGACATGTGACTTATGATTTGTTGACCTTCGTCAAGGTCATAAGAGCATGGGGCAGAAATCACATCGGGAGTTTCAAAAGTACTGAAACTTGCCAGATATGCGCATACCTTCTGGAGTGTGACACCGTGAGCGGATTCCGTCACATTGTCATGCGATGAGAGTTGGATCCCGATTCCCACTGATGAGTTAGTTTACTCCTCGGGTGACACCGACTAATTCTTCTTTCAGGTTTGGAGGAGAATTTGAGGTACAGTGGGAGGATTCCAGATTAGATAAATTGGTAACCATTCTGATCTAGGTTAGAGTGCACGCTGAGTGTTTCTTTTCTCTCTCTCTTTGGCAGCGACCATTGACCCGACCCTAAGACTATGACTCAGTGACCAAGTTGACCGAACCTTCTTTAACACTGGCTTTTGGATTGTCAGAGTTGCGAACCTCATTGCCACTCCTACTTTTACCCTTTTCTCCAGGACACCCCGTATTACTACGAACGTCCACTTCAATTGGACAAAACCATCGTATGGTTAGATACGAACTCGAAAGAATTTATTCGAGGATGGTTTCCGGTTCTGGAGAAAACGGATAGGATTATTCAGTTGTCTTTTCCTTTTACCCTCTCTCAGGTTACGAGTACTCCTTGGTTTAGGGGTAGTACACCTATTACGCAAATTGGATTGTCTTCTTCCAAACCTTAGGCTGGTGCCGACCGGTAGGGAATGAAGAAAACCAATTAGCATAACGATGGTGTGCAGAAGGTATTAAGTTCAGACAAAGCAAGGGATTAGTAAGAGGGCAAAGTAAATTGCAACAGATATTCACGACCAAACCAAATATTTCGTTACCACTCCCACATCACCTTCGTATTTCTCCAGGACACTCCGTATCACTATGAAGATCCACAGTTTATTTGGATACTCCATCGTATGGTTATATACGAACTCGAATGGAACTTGTTCCAGTTCGGGGATGGATTCTGGTTCAGGAGAAATAGGAATAAGGTTTATTCGGTTGTCTTTTATCTTCACCCTCTCTCATTGCGAGTGTTCCTAGGATTGGGACAGTACACCCATTATGCTTATTGGATAGTCTTCTTCCAAACCATAGGCTGGTGCCGAACGGTAGGGAAGGAAGAAAACCATTTGGCCTAAAGGGGTGTGCAGAAGGTAAAGACTAAAGACATATGAAGGGATTTGGAGAGGTGGCAAAGAATTATACGGTTACAGTCGTGAATCTGGAAGAGGCATTACTAGGAATACCGGGATACCCCATCGAAACATTTCGATGTTTCAGTCTCACTGTGTAATGTTAAAGGAAAACTGATTTCCCGATTAGATACTTACTCCAGGGTATGTATTTACCAGGTACGATTCTCACATCTGTATAGTTTTACAGATGATGAGTGGGAGTAAGTTATTGGGAATTGGGTGATCATCCTCATTATATCGGGATTCGTTGTAATCGGTGATATTTGAGGAGATCACCTGGGTTGTTTGCCGGTCGGCAAATATATGGTTTTGAATATCCGCTGTTGTGCACCAATTTCAAATTGATATATCTGTACGTCTATTTTCATAGAGTGAGATATACCTTTTGATATTATGTCGATGACATTTACCTATATCAGTGGATGGTTAGGTAAGGAGCATCAAACAGCGGTGTAATTCTTCTTAACCATAAGTACAGTTTTCAACCTACGACACATAGTGAAAGAGTTATCAGACTCAAGGGACTTGTACAGAGTATTGTATGATGTCCAGGGTCCATCAGGACACAGGGGTTGGTCCTCGTACTATATTCGGTTTACTTATGACTTCTCTAGTTTTTAGACAAGTGTTTCGTGGAAACACAGGATCTGAATTTTGAGAAGTTATAGGTATTTGAATAGAGTAGAGAACCAGGTATAGCAGGTATCGGGATTCTTCAAAGAGATCGAAGATGTAGATACTTGTATATGGTGTTCAGTTGATAGTAATGATTAAGAGAAATTGCTTCTCTTTCAGGTTACTCATAATTGGAAGTATTCCTAAGTTGAGTAACGCTGATCTGGCCTCCTTCCATTTAGTTGACATGCACTGGAGACAATTGCATGATTTGGATCTGGTTCAATTAAATCAGTGCCTCTGGTCCTATATGGGATATAGAACAGTTCATATCTTAACGATGTTAAGGTACGGGGAGTTGTCCGGTTTATGATTAAAACCAGACACTGGACAACTCAAGGCACGTTTCTGTAATGGCTGTTTGTGGGTTGACCCAGGCTATGACGAGGGTTGACTTTCTACCATCTGGATGAACAATAGCAATATTGTTCTAGACTCGCCACAGTTTTATTAAAAATGGATTTTTTCAGAAAACAGTAGTGGGAGTATGGTAGAACTGGAAGTGATTCCAGAACCACAAACGATTACTGAAGATTTGATAAGGAACCTAAAGATTCAATCTGGATTGACATTCCATTGGCCACTCCGCAGATAAGGTGGGTAACTTCAGGCACCCGAGAGGTACTATGGTAGCCTCAAGGACGGTGACAGGGAAGTTCTTGTTTACCCACAATTACCATTGCTGTTGTTCCAGGGTGCGAGACCCGGCGGGAGGATGAGTATAGCGTCGTTCTAAACTAGTTTTAGAAGTGTACGTGTATATGACTCTGCCAGAGGGTTGTCGTAGTCAGTGGGAGCAGCGGAAGCATTGGTGGACAGGTAGCTTATGTCTATTTATAGACTAAGAGCAGATGTAGCGGAGATAGATCATCTATTTCTGACGTGACAGTCATGCATTTGACTTCATCAGAATAGGGGATGGATCTGTTGAGAAGGTAGTAGGGTGTGATGTCCTGGTATCTGGATGACATACACATAATAGGAAAAGAAACTCCTACACTACGATCGGTTATACTTTGGTCGTCACACAGTTGTTTCTCCACAAAGGAAATGGATTTTATATCAGACATACTGGTTACTAGATCTATGGTCTTAGATCTAGATTTGGGTGGTTTCCCAATTAGGGTACTTGACAGCATTCTAAGAGTATTTAGGATGGACGACTCCTGGCACGGTAGTGTACCTGCAGGTAATGGAGTCACCCTCTCCAAAGGTGTCTTACAGACTAAAGGGAAGAGGGACGGGCATGATTGGCAGATCACTTGCTCAGGCAATTGAGTCAATCGTGAGATGTCAAGTACCACACCAGATGTTGTTCTTGCACTAGATGCAATAAGTTGACATTAATCCAATCCTGGAGAAACAGTCGGAAGCAGTTTTAGAACATAAGTGGATGTTCTAGGGAGATGATAACGACAGCCTCATTCAGGAGACAGTTATCATTCCAGGCTTCCAAGGTGACATGGACGACAAGGAGGTTGTCAGAGTTATAGTTTTCCTTCTGATGAGGGGCAGTATTTTGGACAGGTGGTCCAAGGCAATACTGAGGGTGGCATGGCGCAGGATACTGATTAAGTTCAGTTGACGATACAGTCTAAGAAGTTTGGATTTGGAGTTCATTTATGAGCTAGGTCCCATCAGACATCCAGACATATTCTGAGACAGGTATTGCTCTTTTCGGGAGATGGGTTTCTTCGCGAACTTGAGATATAGAGAGACATAGAAAGAAACAACTAAGCGGATCCACTCACTGAGGCTATTCCTCGACCGCAATAGTTTCGCAAACGAGCTTTGTGAAACTGACTAGTAGAGGAGTTGGGTGTTCGGTATCACACGGGCTGTGAGTATGCGACATCGCAATAATTAGCCTTGAGTGCAAGTGGGAGATTGTTGGAGATAGTGCCTTCAGAGTCAATTATTAGGTCACAGGTACGTGATTGTAATGATTGAGGGAGGACCTATCCCAGTAGGACAGTCTTGCTCGAGATGATAGTATGCTATCTGGTTTACCTTTATCATCGTGTACTGTTTTAGGTGACCTGACACGTCGCTATTACACGTTGATAGAGCCCCTAGGATTCTTGCTTGACCACCAGCAGTATGAGGGCGATCATATAAGTGGGAGCTGGGGGTCTACAAGCATATCCTTAAAAGGTCCCTAGTCGTGGGAGTTTCGAGACCGGGCATCGATACTCCATTAGTAGACTAGTGTATACAGTCGAGACCCCGACGAGGGGCGGTGGCCGGTCTCACAAGCCACTGGTGTCAGTTGGATCACCTAAGATGTATACAGGTGCTCATTGGGTTATGAGTACACCGGACAGGACTCGCCGGGAACATACTAGTTGGTCATATACCAGACGTCAGATGGCAGTTCCCTGGTGACATGTGTGCAGGTTAGTTCATCGACCTGGGGATCGTCATTTGTCTCGTGTGAGTTCCCACTGTACTTTGATTACTACCCTACCACGGCTCAAAGGAGTCGTGCAAACAGGTTTTAGTTGGGTACAGTCCCGAGCCACATGGAGGCAGTGAGCGTATCTTCAGGGGTTCGTCTCTCCCGGTATTGGGGGTGAGGTCGTGCTGTGTCTAGGAGAGCCATTACACAAAGTCCTTGGCCAAGGAAAGGAGATTTACTGGTAGGTATTCCAGTAGTATCTCAGGGTGTTCTGGGCTACACTCCGACACGACTTGTACCGCTTTTGGGGGTCTGACTTTTACCAACCCCCTAGGCCCGCCATGCGATGCTCATAGACGAACGGACCGGACTGCACGGATATTGTCACTGACAGGCTCAGTTGGGTGTCGGGGTGAGCTTCCTCATCGACGTCCCATTTGGTCAGTACCTGGTAGCCCGTCACGTATTGGCTTATACCTCTGACGTGCTAGTGGTTAAATCCACAACCAAGGTATTGACGAGTCTTTAGAGTCCCCCACATTCAGTTACTCAGCTTTCGGGCGAAAGGTTGTAGAGGCCGTATGGAGATATGGCAAGGTCCGATCAGATACGTGCGGTATTGCACGAATCAGGATCGGACAGTTTGTACTATAGGCCGTATGGTTATATGGCAGGGTTCGATCAGATACGTGCGGTATTGCACGGATCAGGATCGAACAGATATTACTATCCGGTTTTGGTATAAGCCGGATTCTAGTATAGTACAGTGTAGATTTTGTCTCATTGCATTTGTATTTCGGTCGAAATACAGATGCGGGTGTGTATGCACAGTATCGGGGTTTTCCTGTGATTTATTACGGGACCAGTTTTCTGGAGTTGCCAGTTTGCTTTTCGTTTCGGCCAATTTCCATTGTTCCGTTCATTGGCCGAAGATTGGTGGAGGAGGGCTTATTTGCATTGTTGCAAATAGGCATTTGTGGAGGGGGTTTTTCCATCTTGATGCATCATGATGGCTTTCATGATGTGCACCATCATTGACCTTGACTTCTTCTTGTCATGATGGCATGACTTTGGAAGCCATCATGCATGTTGATGATGGTTGAGTTGAGTATTGGTTTTGCCTTGTCATCATTGGTTCTCATGATTTCCTTTTGCATGATAGCCTTCTCTCTCTCTCCCTTGTATTATGGAGATGGTCTTTCATTTTTCATTGGCCTCTCCCATTTTCATTCTCTCCATTCCTCTCTAGTGGTGGCCGGCCAAGTCCTATAGGGGCTGTCCAAAATTGGGTGTGGGTATTTTTGGTTCATATCATGCTCCAAAATACCCACTAGCTCCTACACTTTGTTCTTGTTTCATCCCTCCACCAATGGCAACCTCCACTACCCCAAAAAGAGACACAAGCTCACTACATATTCTACAACGAACCTTGGGCACGTCGAGTAGCCGGCTTCGTGCCCGAGTTGCCTCGGCATTGAGGTGGGAGCCCGTAAACAAAGTAGGCGATGTGGTGCACTTCCGGCGACGAGGAGGAGACGGGACTTTTCCGCAGGAGATCGGGAGCATGACGAGAAGACCGGAGGACTTGGATCGTCGGTATATCTCTATTCCCATTCTTGTAGGTAGCTTAGACTAGTTAATGGTTCGATCCGGAGTTTAGTGCGCGGTGGTGCCGGTTTGCAAAGTCCGCAAAATTTTAGTTATTCACCGTTTCCGCATTCCGGCGTCGGATTGACGGCCGGGGCGCCGCCGTGCACTTACAACGTAGTGTGTGTATGTCCGCGGCATACTCACGATGCGGTACTCCGCCCAAAGTGACCTAAGTACAAATTGCTTGAAATTCCTTCCTTGATGATTCATATCCTTGTGATTCGATTTCCATGTTCATATCGAATCTTATTTCCAATCATAGCCTTGCCGCCGATGACTATGGGGACTCAAAGTGATGCAGCGAGGGCCGAGGTCAGAGTTGACTCGAGTGGGTCAAGGACTGCCTAGGATGGCGCGCTCGTTGTACAGGAGCAGACGGATCCGCCTTCGACAGATAGTATCACTAGACTTGTGGCAGATATGCAGGACTTGCGCCAGACGATGAGTTAATTGGTTGAGTCCATTCGAGCGCAGCGACAGGAGGTTGTCACCCCTGTTACCCAGTTGTTCCTTGCGATCAGCATGCAGTATTCCGTCACCTACATAGCACCAGTGGATGCAGCCCCAGTTGACGAGGCACGCCTTCCAGAGACTTTAAGAGTTCCGGAACCGTGGAGGACTCATATCGGTGTACCAGCCCAGAGACAGAGGCCTAGTCGTCGAGACAACTTTCGTGACCGTCGCGGGAGTAGCAGAGGTTTGGGACGAGGAGAATCGTGTTAGCTAGATCAGATGTTTGTTGTGTTAATTTCTGTCAGCGATTCTTTTGTTGCGCAACACGTATTTCAGTCGTGTGCCAATCGGTTAGGAGATTCATCTGTCACTTGATCCTTGTAGAGATGTTGGATTTGACGTTCTCCTGGGCATGGACTGGTAATCTATGTGCTAGGCGTCTGTGGACTACCGTGTGGAAACAGTCAGGTTTTGTTTTCCCGGCAAGTCAGTTCTTGTTGTGCCGGAGGATGGTGGTGCCGCCTCTCACAGCTTGAATTCAGCCCTTTCGTTAGTCGGCTTTTGAGCAGAGGATGTCGAGAATTCTTGGCGTTCATTTGTGATACCGTAGCCACAGTGGGTTTGTTGGACCGGGTTTCTTTCGTGCGAGAGCTTTCCGACGTTGTTTCAGATGAGCCGGCGAAGCTTAGGGAGCTTAAGGATCAGCTGCAGAGTTGTTTGTTGGGGGGCTTGTGCGTCTGAGTGTTTCGCATTAGGAAGCTCCTAATCTGTTCGTCAGGAGAAGGACGGCAGTTGAGGTTGTGTATCGATTGATAGTCAATTTAACCGGCTTATGGTGCGGATAGGTATCCTTTACCTCGCATTGACGATTTCTTCGATCTGCTCCCGAGTGCGAGACATTTTCTAAGTTTGTTTGGGATCAGGTCATCATTTTTGCGGGTTCGAAGTGATGACATTCCGAAGACTGCCTTGTGCGTGCTATAGGCTTTGTGTGTTTTGGTGGTGTCATTAGACTCACCAATGCCCTAGCAGCATTTATAGAGGTGATGAACCAGATTTCTTTAGACCATTCCTCGACCGGTTATTGTTTTGTTATTGACGACATTCTGGTGTATTCAATGTGTCGTGAGGGACAGGAGTAGCACTTGAGGATTTGTTTTGCAGACATTGGGAGAGCCCCAGCCGTTTGTTAGATTCTCGGAGTGTTCCTTCAGGCTTGTTTGTGTTGATTCCTAGGTCTTGTAGTTACGGGAGACGATTTTCGTATGGTTCCGAGGAAGATCGAGGCCATACAGTTTTGGCCCAGGCTTGTGTACGGACGGAGGCCCGCAGATTTTTGGGCTTAGCAGGTTTTTTACCACCGTTTCGTGCAGTATTACTAGTGTATCGCTGCACCGTTGACTGGACTGACCGGAAAGGAGGTTTCTTTTCTTTAGACTGGGGCATGCGTGCGGAGTTTTTCAGCAGTTGAAGACCCGGTTAACAACTGCATCAGTTCTTTCTTTGTTTCTGGTTTGGGCGACTTTGTTGTTTAACTGTGATGTTTCGCGAGTGGGGCTCGATTGTGTTCTGATATAGCACTATATAGTTATTGCTTTTTCTTTCTTACAGTTAGAGGAAGTACTAGCAGGATATCCCACTCATGATCTGGAGATGGCCGCGGTGGTCTTGCGTTTGAGATTTGGAGACACTACTTGTTTGGAGAGTCGCGTCAGATTTTCACGGACCACCAGAGCTTAATATACATCTTCCTACAGCAGGTTTTAATTGTTGAGATAGTCTTCTGCAGATTTATAGTTCATGTGCGATCGTTGAGTACAGCTTAAGTTCTCCTCTACTGAGGGGACAGCTTGCTCATGTCCGCGCCCATTAACTTTTCCTTAATCTCTTTCGCGAGGCACTGCCCGCCGATGCTCGTTCGTCAAAGATTCTTGAGCATACTTAGCTGGGTAATAATTCGGAGTCCTTGATTTGTGACAAGGGTGTGCTAAGTTTAGGGACGCGTTTGTGTACCTGATACTATTGGGTAGAGACGTGAAATCCTAGAGCAGGCACATCTGTCAACTCTCTGTACTCATTCAAGTTCCATCAGCATTTGAATTGACTTGTGAGATAGTTACGAGTGGGCAGGGATGTAGAGTGAAGTTTCGGGTTTCGTTTCAAGGTGTCTGTCTTGTTGTGTGCTAAGGTTGAGCATCAGAGACCGGCTGGAGAGTTGCATCCTTTAACCGTTCCGGAGTGGGAATGGGAGCAGGTCTCCATGAATATTCGTTGTGGCGTCTACCCAGGTTTAGTCAGGGTGTGACTCCATTCGGATGCTAGTTGTCCGGTTATACTCGGGTTGCTCAGTTGTTCTTTGTTAAGTTTGTGCGTTGCACGGAGTTCCTTCATGGGTCGTATTCAATGAAGGCACCATGTTCGCTTGCCGTCTTGGACAGGAGCTTCAGGAATGCTTGGGTACTGGTTGAGCCTTAGCTCCGTATTTCCATCCGCAGGATGATGGTTTTGTGAAAGAGGGCTATACCGACTCTAGAGGTTATTCTTATGCGTGCGTACTTTGTTGTCGGCAGTTGGGGATCGTCACTCACCATTGTTAGGGTTCTCCTTCGATTGCTGTTATCAGGAGTCACTCAAATTGGCAACCTTTAGGTTTAGGTGTTAGGTCGTGTCGACCACCAGTCTGTTTTTTTGACTCTACGCGAGTAGGATTTTTGGAGCCCAGCTAGTCTAGAGACTTCGGAGATGATCCAGTTGGTTTAGGTCAGGATGAGGACAGCCCAGTGCAGAAAGAGGTCTTATGTCGACCGTGGTAGTCGCAGACTTAAGTTCGCAGTGGGAAATTATGTATTCCTATGGATTTTTCCGATGAATGACGTGTTGAGTTCTGTGAAGCCTATTCCAGGATTGTGGGTCATTTTGAGATCCTTAAAGCGAGTTAGTTCCGTTGCCTTTAACTTGGCACTTCCGCCCAGATTATTGAGTGTTCACCTCGTATTCCTGGTGTCGATACTTTGCAATTAACTTCATGACCTTTCTCACATGATTCAGCATAAGTCCATTTAATTTGGACTCGATCTTTTCGCTCACCAGAAGCCAATTGTGTTAATGGCTCGGCAGGTGGAGGAACTTCGGTCAAGGGTCTTGCCATTTGTGGTGGGTTTTCTTGGACGTAGCCGTATAGTGAGGTGATCACCTGGGAGGCTGCGAGCGAGATTTGGGAGTTTTGTAATCTTCTCTTTGAACGTACGCTTAGTGAAAATTTTTAATTCGGGGACAAATTTTTATAAAAGGGGAGATTGTAACGTTTTAGAAATCGTTTTGCGAATTTTTCCGTTTTAGGGTAAATTTGTCGGTGTTTTCCCTTTTAACCCGATTGTAATCAATCATCCGTAGAAATTTGCCGGCACTTACTTTAGCTAAAGTAAAGCTTGTGCACGAGTTTTGGGGGTCAATGGAAAGTTTTGGTTCATATAGAATTTTCCCTAATAAAATATTATTTTAATATTTTATTTGTACACTTTATTAGTGGTAATTATTTTTTTTATGCGGGTAAATTACTACAAATGGGATTTTATGGTAAGCTAATCATTAGAATTATGTTTAGAACCATCCATCCAAAATATCTAGATTTTTAGGATTTATTTTGGTTTTTCAAGAAAAGAAAATGGTGACTAATGCCTTTTTTTTGTTTTATTATGCAATTATTGCATTTATCTTCAAGAATTTTCCACAAAAAACCCTATCTTCTTCATTTGGCCGGCCACATCACTCCCTTTGCTGCCCTTCATTATTTTCCACTCATTTCTTCTCATTTTACTTCAAAAAAATGATGAAAAATCCAAATAAATGCATACAAATTCAAATATAAATCAAACCCATCATTCTTCTTCTTCATTCATGCTTGGATCTTCATTCTAGTGGGGATTTTGGTGATTTTTGCAAGTTTTTTAAATCAAGTTTGAGGTATAAATCCTAACTCTAAGCTTAAGTTCTTGTATTAATACATTTAATTAGCTTAATTAGATGTTTAATTTAAGCTTTTAAATTAATATTTAGAAATTCAAGATATCATTTTGGTAATCAAGTTAGGATTTTGATTAGTGAAATGGTTAAGTAATATGTTAAGCTTGATGAAAACTTAATCAAGTTGCTAATTTGTTAAATGATATTTTCCTAATCGGATAATGAAGCTAATTAACAAACTAAACTTTTGCTAATCCTAATTAGTGAAATCTAAAATTTTAGTAAAGGTTTAAATGGTTTAACCTTGCTATTTGAAGATGTTTGTAAATTATAGTTTTGGTAAAACTTATAGTTTTGTGCTAAAATGAGAAATACTGCTTACCAGATTTCGGTAACTTTTAGGCGTGGGTTTCTTTTGTCGTTACGATGTTAATTATATTGAGTCCACATTTATTATTGTGTTTTGAATGCGCGATCGGAACGATAGGAATCTAGACTAGGTGTATCATAGTTTAGCGACCCTAGTTAGGGTTTTTGGACGATATCGTGCGCGATAGATGCGCTAAGTGCGCAGTGTAATTTTCAGGGCGTTATCCTTGCGTTTCATTGTCTTTTTCGTCGATGTAGAATTTTTAGCTTATGTGATATGTTTGTGAAATTTTAGGTTCGCAGGCAGGGACTTCGGACGCTAGGACAAAGGAAAAATATGTGGTAGGCTTCACTTAGCCTGGAGCGTTGGTGAGTAGATTTAACATCTACAGGGGAATCTCCCGCATGGCGTTATGCGTCTGGGCTAGAAATGACTTGACTTGTAGCATATTCTATTTCACATTTAGAATTGCGCATACACCCTACTCCTTAGTTAATTGTTCTGCTTGGACTAGTATCTTTAGGACACTGCACTATTATTGACAGCTTATATTGCACGAGCACTGATTGTATGCCATACACACCGTCAATAATTGCCATGACACGCACAACCCACTTATAGATATGATATAGTTTGGTAAGGGACATTGAGATATTGATTCATATTTCTTTATGCATATGACTTATAGCATATCTGTATACCTATATGCTTACACATATGCCTTGACATACTTACATGCTAGTTACCTGTATACCTATAGGGTATTGTACCATTAGTGATAGGTACATACACACATAACGACATAGCTACATGTATACTTTGCATACATACTTCATTTATACCCAGGTGGTATATTACATCAATTCTAATAAGTAGATAACTATATCTTGCTATACCTTTATGTTTACGCATATATCAGTTATATCTACATGTTTACCTTTACTTGATGTTATTTAGAATTGGAGAAATTAGGAACCGCATGATATTTATATTAACTTGTTTCAGTTAATTAGCGGCTTTTTCTTTATATGCTTACATTTCAGTTTTGGGTTTTGGGAAGCTTATCCCAGAATTGTAGGTCCTTTTGAGATCCTTAAAGTGAGTCAGTTCTGTTGCCTATAATTTGGCACTTCTGCCCAGATTATTGAGTATTCACCCCGTATTCCTTGTGTCGATAATTTGCAATTATCTTCATGACCTTTCTCACATGATTCAGCACCAGACCATTTAGCTTGGACGCGATCTTTTCGTTCACCGGCAGCCAATTATGTTAGTGGTTCGGCATGTTAGTGATATGTATGCCCTAGAGACCATTACTATACATGCGATGTATATTGTAGTGGATGTTTGGACATATATATGGAAGACTTTCTTGCTCGACATGATAGCATGCTATCTGGTTGCTCTTTATCTTAACATATACTCTGATTGTCTCTATGTTACATGTTGATAAAGCCCTTAGGATGAGTACTTGACTACCAGGACTATGATGCAGATCATACTAGTGGGGATAGTGTAGTCGCTAAGTACATCCTTCAAATGTTCTTCGTCATAGGTTTATCGAGACAGGGCATCGATATACCAGAGTAGACCAGCGTATGCTACTTGACCCATGTAGATAGGCGATGGATGATCCCATATCCATTGGTGTTTGACATCAGAGATAGTATACGGGTGCTCAGTGGAGACTAGGTACACTGGACGGACTCGCCGAGAACTCCCAGATGGTATTATACCTCACGTCAGATGGCAGTTCTCTGGTGACACTGGTACAGGTTAGTCTGTAGACCCGAGATCGTTATAGAGTCTTGTGTGATTCCCACTGTGCTTTGATTTCCATCATACCACGTCCAAGAGGGCTTGCAAAACGGTGGCTTTTGGGTACAGTCCCGAATCACATGGAGGCAATGAGCGATAGGAAGGGTTTCGTCTCTCCCGGTATAGGGAGTTGATGTTGCGCTGTGTTCGATTTGCTATAACTGGAAATCCCTGGCCAGGGTTGCTGAGATTTACTGGTAAGTGTTATCAGTAGTTTCTCGAACTGTTAATGACCTCATATCGACACGACTTATCGGTTACTGGGATTTGACGTTTACCACCCCTAGACTGGATATGCGACATATCAGACGAAGAGACCGGACTGTACGAGAGTGTTACTGATTGGATTCATAGGAGAATGTACAAGCTTGCTTGTTGATCTTCTGAGTGCTCAATACCTGGGTGGCTGTTACGTTTAGCTGCCCGCTTGTAGCTTGTGGGTGTTTGATATGATCATCACCTACTGCCGGCGTATTGACGATTCTTTAGAGTCCTACACAGAGGTTTCCTGGCTCAGGAAAAACGGAGTAGGAGCACATATGTGATGTGTGCGGGACCAAGAATAATACGATATGAGATACCGTATTCTATTATCGCGATATATGATATCGGCCGGGTATATGTGATATAGCCGAGTCATCGTATCAAGTGTTGACTCGATGAATTGGTACATGTTATACTTGAGCACGGGATTCCTGGACTATTCTAAAGGAGAATGAGATTATCTCTCTGCATTACTCCTCCGTATACACCACAATACGTTGGTATATCGGGGCGGAGCAATCGCACCCTATGTGATAAGGTGTGCTCTATGATGAGTACTACTGAGTTACCTATTTCCTTTTGGGGATTATGCACTTGAGAAGCTGCATACCTATTGAATAGGGTTCCAACCAAATCAGGTACCTACCACTCCATATGTGATATGGTATGGAAAGAGCCCATCTCTTAAGGATGTTAAGATTTAGGGTTGTCCAAAGCAAAATCCGGACAAACTCGAGGCAAGGTCAGTTCTGTGTAAGTTTGTTAGATATCCCAAGCATTCGCAAGGGAATATCTTCTACCAAACTGGGGAGCAAAAGGTGTTTTGTTTCTCAGCATGTCACCTTTTGGAAAGGGAATTCCTTGTGAAGGAATTTGTGGTCATGAGGTAGAACTGGAAGGAGTTCCATCTATACAAACTGCAGCTGATGATTTGGTAGAACCGGAGGATTCAATAGTTTCTAACGAATCTCAGCCTCTCCACCGATCTAGTAGGGTTCCTCATCCACCTGAGAGATACTTCGGTTTCTCTATGACAGTGGGAGCGAGGATTGCATCATGAGATGATGACCCAACTTGTTTCGAGCAGGCTATCAAGAGTGGGGACTCTGTAAGAATGGCTGGATGCTTAGTGATCTGAGATGGAATCTATGTACACCAACAAAGTATGAACTTTGGTTGCTTTATCTGAAGGGTTAAATCCCGATCAGAAGTAAGTATATCTTGAGAAGATTACTTGGTGTACATGGAAAAGTTGAGACTTTCAAAGCTATGCTTAAGTCCATCCAGATCCTATTTGCAATTGCTACATACCATGACTGCGATATCTGGCGGTTGGGTGTCATGAATGCTTTTCTAAATATTGATTTAGAAGAGTGCATCTATAAGTACACAGCTAGAGGGCTTCGTAGATAGTGGGAGCAGTGGAAACATGTGCAAGCTGTTTTATGGGGTAAAACAGGCATCACGGAGTTTGAACGTCTGTTTTGATGTAGTAGTCAAAGAGTTTGACTTCATTAAAATGGTAGATGAACCTTGTATATACAAAAAGGTAGTAGAGAGTATGGTGGTGATCCTCGTATTGTACGTAGATGACATACTCTTTATAGGAAAGGAGTTTCCTATGCTACACTCGGTCAATCTCCTCTTATCATAAGGATTCTCTATATAGGATCAAGGTGATACCTCATATATCCTGGTTTTGGATCTATGAGATAGATCTAATTGGATGTTAGGATTCTCACTAGATGTAGTGAGATGGTATCAATCGATCCTGGAGAGAATCACTGGAAAGGTTCTAGGGTGATAAGGAAGACTGAATGTTAGTCACAGGTATTGTCTTTACCCTCAGT
The DNA here is from genome assembly GCA_030015575.1 of Agapanthus africanus. NCBI lineage: Eukaryota > Viridiplantae > Streptophyta > Magnoliopsida > Asparagales > Amaryllidaceae > Agapanthus > Agapanthus africanus. The sequence goes on from CM057340.1 coordinate 464,667,321, forward strand.
GAAGGGACGGTATGTTGGAAGAGTTCTAAGCTATATACCGTAACATACTAGACGATTAAAAGCAAGATATATCATTACCAAGGATACTACCAAAGAGGCAGTCTGGATATATTTTAGTTCATGAGATGAACTTCGTTCCTACCATTGTGTGACAGTGGAGTTTTGGCTTATGCCAAGGAACCCCCGACCCATCAGAGATCCAAACATATTCTTAGGTGGTATCACCTTATCATGGAGATGTTGATCTCCAGGGAGATCGGTTAGGAGAGTAGACACAGAGGACAATAGCGCGGATCCACTCACAAAGGCCTATTTTCAAGTAGAGACTTTTATGGGATGGTTGAGTATGAGATACTTCAACCACAGCTGATTGTTGGGTATGAGATACTACAACAGATGGCCCTAGTGCAAGTGGGAGATTGTTAGTGATATGTATGCCCTAGAGGCCATTACTGTACATGCGATGTATATTGTAGTGGATGCTTGGACAAATAAATGGAGGACTTTCTTGCTCGACATGATAGTATGCTATCTGGTTGCTCTTTATCTTAACATGTACTCTGATTGTCTCTATATTACATGTTGATAAAGACCTTAGGATGAGTACTTGACTACCAGGACTATGATGCAGATCATACTAGTGGGGACAGTGTAGTCGCTAAGTACATCCTTCAAATGTTCCTAGTCGTACGTGTATCGAGATAGGGCATCGATATTGTAAGTGTACGGTAGCGCCCCGGCCGTCTTTACGAGGCCAAAATGCGGAAACGAAAAATTTTTCTAAACAAGAAACCGGCGCTGTCGTATGCTTAAAACCTGGATCAAACCATTAACCAACAACTAGCTAACAAGAGAAGGAATAGAAAGGCTATACCGATCGATCCGTGTCCTTCGGTCTTTGGCCACCATCCCAAGCTCCTCGCGGCAACTCCGGTCTCGATCTCCTTGTCGGAAAGGGCACCACATCATCGATTCCTTTTACGGGCTCCCGCTTCATCCGAAGCAACTCGGGCACGAAGTGTGCTAGCCGACGTGTCCAAGGTAATGTAGAGAATGTTTGTGATCACTTTGTCTCTTGCATCCATGAGATGGATGGAGTTGAAGGTGTTTCCATTGATGGAGATTATGAGCTAGAGAAGAAAGAGGAAGAAGAAGAAGTTTTTTTTTCTTTCTTTTCTTTTGTGATGGAATGAATAAAATGAGAGTGAGTTAGAACAATAATATGAGAGCTAACCACCATATCATGGCTGCCCCTCTCTTTCCTCTTATCAATTCAACACACAAATCAAACACTAATGTGACATATTACACAAAAAAAGAAACCATGAGTCACTATATATGTCCATGTCACATTTAATGCATCTCATGATGAATTCTAGCTCATAATTTCCAAATGTAAACATTAACCCAAATGTTTACAACAATAAAAAGATACGGCAACATCTAAAGTAAACTCGTGACGGATCACAAGGATACCCTCACCAGTATATACAAACCTGCATCCGCATTCCGACTGAATGCAAATGCGATGAGACTAAAGTAATCCAACAAATCAAATACTAGCATCCGACTTAAACCAAAGCCCACTAGTATGATCCGTCCGATCATGATCCGTGCACTACTACACGTATATGATCGAACCCTGCCATATATCATACGGCCTCTACAACGTTTCGCCCGAAACTTGAGAAACTGTCTGTGGGGGACTCTAAAGACTCGTCAATACTTTGGCTGTAGATTTAACCACTAGCACGTCAGTAGTACTAGCCGTACGTAATGGGCTATCAGGTATTGACCAAAAGGGAGGTCTATGAGCGAACTCATCCTGACACCCTACAGAGCCTGTCAGTGACAATATCCGTACAGTCCGGTCTGTTCGTCTATGAGCATCGTATGTCGGGCCTAAGGGGTTGGTAAATGTCAGACCCACAGAAGCGGTACAAGTCGTGTCGGAGTGTAGCCCAGAACACCCTGAGATACTACTGGAATACCTACCAGTAAATCTCCTGCCTTGGCCAAGGACTTCGTGTAATGGCTCTCCTAGACACAGTGCGATCTCACCCCCAATACTGAGAGAGACGAAACCCCTGCCGATCCGCTCACTGCCTCCATGTGGCTCGGGACTGTACCCAATTAAAACCTGTTTGCACGACTCCTTTGAGCCGTGGTAGGGTAGTAATCAAGGCACAGTAGGAACTCACACGAGACAAATGACGATCTCAGGTCGATGAACTAACATGTACACATGTCACCAGGGAACTGCTATCTGACCCTAGGTATAATACCAACTAGCATGTTCCCGGCGGATCCTGTCCGGTGTACTCATAACCCAATGAGCACCTATATACATCTTTGGTGAACCAACTGACACCAATGGCTTGTGAGACTGGCCACTGCCCTTCGTCGGGGTCTCGACTGTATACACTAGTCTACTAATGGAGTATCGATGCCCAGTCTCGAAACTCCTACGACTAGGGACCTTTTAAGGATGTTCTTATAGACCCCAGCTCCCACGTATATGATCGCCATCATACCGCTGGCCGTTAAGCAAGAATCCTAAGGGCTCTATCAACGTGCAATAGTGACCTGTAAGGTCACCTGAAATAGTACACGATGATAAAGATAAAACATAGTAGCATACTGTTCTCTATCAACGTGTAATAGTGAACTGCAATGTCACCTAAAGCATGTACACGATGATAAAGACAAACCAGATAGTATACAAACCTCTCGAGTAAGACTGTCCTACCGTTATAGGTCCTCCCTCAATCATTGCAATCACGTGCCTGCGATCCAATAATTGACTCTGAGGGCACTATATCCAACAATCTCCTACTTGCACTCAAGGCTAATTATTGCGATGTCGCATACTCACAGCCCGTGTGATACCGAACACCCAACTCCTCTACTAATCAGTTTCATAAAGCCCGTTTGCAAAACTATTGCGTTCGAGGAATAGCCTCAGTGAGTGGATCCGCCCTGATATTTCTTTCTATGTCTCTCTTTATCTCAAGTTCGCGGAGAAAGCCATCTTCCGAAATGAGCAATACCTGTCATAAAATATGTCTGGATATCTGATGGGACCTAGTTCATAAATGAACTCCAAATCCAAACTTCTTAGACTGTATCGTCAACTGAACTTAATCAGTATCCGCTTGGACCACCTGTCCAAAATACTGCCCTTCTTCAGAGGGAAAACTATAACTCTGACAGTCACTCTGTCATCCAGGTCACCTTGGAAGCCTGGAATGATAACTGTCTCCTAAAAGAGGCTGTTGTTATCATATCCCTAGAACATCCACTAATGTTCTAAAACTGCTTCTGAATGTTTCTCCGGGATTGGATTAATATCAACATACTGCATCTCGTGCAAAAAAAATATCTGGTGTGGTACTTGACATCTCATGATTGACTCAATTGCATAAGCAAGTGATCTGCCAATCATGCACATCCCTCTCCCCTTTAGTCTTTAAGACACCTTTAGAGAGGGTGACTCCATTACCTGCAGGTACACCACCATGCCAGAAGTCATCCATTCTAAAGCACCTTTAGAATGCTATCTAAGTACCCAGATTGGGAAACTACCCAAATCTAGATCTAAATCCATAGATCTAGTAACCAGAATGCCTGATATAATATCCAAGTCCTTTGTGGAGAAACCACTGTGTGACAACCAAAGTATAACCGATCGTAGTATAGGAATTTCACTTCCTACTCTGTGTATGTCATCCAAATACCAGGACATCACACCCTACTACCTTCTTAACAGATCCATCCCCTATTCTGATGAAGTCAAACCTATGACTGTTACATCAGAAATAGACGATCTATCTCCGTTATATCTGCTTTAGTCGATAAATAGACATAAGCTACTTGTCCACTATGCTTCTGCTACTCCACTAACTACGACAACCCTCTGGCAGAGTCATATACACGTACACTTCTAAAGCTAGTTTAGAATGATGCTATACTCATCCTCCTGCCGGGTATCACAGTCTGGAACAACAGCAATGGAAAGTCTGGGTAAACAAGAATCTCCTTGTCATCGTCTTTGAGCATACCGAAATACCTCTCGAGTGCCTGAGGTTACCCACCATATCTGCGGAGTGGCCAATGGAATGTCAAACTAGATTGAATCTTTAGGTTCTTATCAAACTTTCAGTAATCATTTGCGGTTCTGGAATCACTTCCAGTTCTACCACACTCCCACTACTGTTTTCTGAAAAAATCCATTTTTACTAAAATTGTGGCGAGTCAAGAACAATATCACTATTGATCTTCCAGATGGTAGAAAGTCAACCCTCGTCATAGCTCGGGTCAACCCACAAATAGCCATTACAGAAACGTGCCTTGAGTTATCCAAAGTCTGGTTTTAAGCATAAGCCGGACAACTCCCCGTACCTTAACATTGTTAAGATATGAACTATTCTATATCCAATATAGAAACAGAGGAACTAATCTAATTGGAACCAGATTCAAATCATGCAGCTGTCTCCAGTGCATGTCAACTAAATGAAGAGAGGCCGATCAGCATTACTCAACTTAGGAGTGCTTCCAATTATGCGTACCCTGAAAGAGAAGCAAGTTCTCTTAATCATTACTAATAACTGAATACCATACACAAGTATCTACATCTTCGATCACCTTGAAGAATCCTGATATTTGCAATGCCTGGTTCTCTACTTTATTCTTATACCTATAACTTCTCAAAACTTAGACCTTGCACTTCTACGAAACACATGTCTAAGAACTAGAGAAGTCACAAGTAAACAGAATATAGTACGAGTACCAACCCCTCTGTCCTCATGGACACTGGACAACATACAATACTCTGTATAAGTCCCCTGAGTCTAATAACTCATTCCCTGTGTGTCGTAGGTTGAAAACTGTACTTATGGTTAAGAAGAATTACACCGCTGTTTAATGCTCCTTACTTAACCATCCACTGATATAGGTAAATGCCATAGACATAATTTCAAAAAGTTATATCTCACATTATAAAAATAAACGTACAGATATATCAATTTGAAATTGGTGCATAACAACGGATATTCAAAACCAAATATTTATCGTCCGGCAAACAACCTAGGCGATTTCCTCAAATATCACCAATTACATCGAATCCCGATATAATGAGGATGATCACCCAATTCCCAATAACTTACTCCCACTCATCATCTATAAAACCATATAGATGTGAGAATTAAACCTGGTAAATACATACCCTGGAGTAAGGGCTAATTGGGAAATCAGTTTTCTTTTAACAGTACATAGTGAAACTGAAACATGTAAATGTTTCGGAGGGGTATCCTGGTATTCTTAGTAATGCCTCTTCCATTATCAGATTCACAACTGTAACCGTATATTTCTTTGTCATCTCTCCAAATCCCTTTATATGTCTTTAGCAGTTACCTTCTGTACACCACCTTTAGGCCAAATGGTTTTCTTCTTTCCATACCGTTCAGCACCAGCCTATGCTTTGGAAGAAGACTATCCAATAAGCATAATGGGTGTACTGTCCTAATCCTAGGATCACTCGCAACCCGAGAGAAGGTAAAGATAAAATACAACTGAATAAAACCTTATTCCTATTTCTCCTGAACTAGAATCCATCCCCGAACTGGAACAAGTTCCTTCGAGTTCGTATATAACCATACGATGGAGTATCCAAAAAACTGTGGATCTTCGTAGTGATACGGAGTGTCCCGGAGAAATACAAAGGTGAAGTAGGAGTGGCGATGAAATACTTGGTTTGGTCGTGAATAGCAGTCGCAATTTACTTTGCCCTCTTAGTAATCCCTTTATTTGGCTTTACTTAAAACCTTCTGTACACATCGTTAGGCTAATTGGTTTTCTTCATTCCCTACTGTTCGGCACCTGCCTATGGTTTGGAAGAAGACTATCCAATAAGCGCAATTGGTGTACTGTCCTAATCTAAAGAGCACTCGCAACCTAAGAGAAGGTAAAATGAAAAAACAACTGAATAGTCCTATTCATTTTCTCCAGAACCGGAAACCATCCTCGAATCTGGAACAAGTTCCTTCGAGTTCGTATATAACCATACGATGGCTTTATCCAATGGAAGTGGACGTTCGTAATAATACAGGGTGTTCTGGAGATAAGGGTAAAAGTAGGAGTGGCAATGAGGTATGCAATTCAGACAATCCAAAAGCCAGTGTTTTAAGAAAGTTCGGTTAACTTGGTCACTGAGTCATAGTCAAGGGTCGGGTCATGGTCGCTGCCAAAGAAAGAGAGAAAAGAAACACTCAGCGTGCACTCTAACCTAGATCAGAATGGTTATCACTTTATTTAATCAGGAAACCTTCGACTGTATCGTCAAATTCTCCTCCAAACCTGAAAGAAGAATTAGTCGGGATCACCCGGGGAGTAAACCAACTCATCAGTAGGAATCGGGATCCAACTATCATCGCATGATAACGTGATGGAATCCACTCACGTTATCACACTCCAGAAGGTAAGCGCATATCCGGCAAGTTTCAGTTTCTTTAGAAACTCCCGAAATGATTTATACCCCAAGCGGCTTATGACCTTGACTAGGTCAACAAACCATAAACCGCTAGTCAAGTTCAACCCGTCATTATTCTGGACTGCATTAAACCCACCCGTACATGCCCTTGACTAGGTCAACAAGGCCGCACGACTGTCCTAACCAATCCCATTTATGCAACAAACAAGCATCACTTAGCTACCGAACACTACGTCTTGACTAGGTCAACAAACGCAACACGAATACTAAATAATACCCGTAAGAAATGACGGAGGGCTACGGCTGGTTTTTGGCGAAAAACCCTTAACGCAATGAACTTGATATCGTTGAAGGAACTGCATAGCTTTTATAAAAATATAGTGGCGAAAACCTTAGCTAAAGAGGTCACTCCCGGTGAGGGGATCTCGGCTCTTTCCCCGTAGAATGAGGTGCAGGATATTCCAACTGAATACTACGATGCAAAGAAAAAAGTAATCGACTATAGTGAACTTATTACCCTGATGCAAACTTCTGTCCAAGGGGCCACTCCCGGTGAAGGGATCTCGGCCCTTGCCTCATCGACTGAGGTGCTGGATATTCATAACCGAATACCACTGTGCAAAACAAAAGAGAACGTCCTTACAATAACAGCTTTTTGAAAAATGTTCCAACAACATCAAACAGGTTTGTTTAGCTTGCATTGATCCGAATCAATGCAGTCCCATAAATTAATCACACCACAAAAGAACGAAAATACGATATACGTATATGCCATCCGCATTCGCCACTGGGTCCCGTCATCACCCGTTAGGTTACTTAACTAACGACAGAGCGGGGACTGGACTAGCGTGGATGCAAAACATATACAACATCTACTAGTATATATATCAATATATAATATTTGCTCAAGGCGTGATAAAATGCAACATCACAGAAATGTAATAAGCATCACAGAACAATACAGATAATGTGGGATACCTGGGTTTCATAGAGCAGCTACTGAAATCCGACGTTCCCCTGGTCGTGTGGATAGCCTGTGCAATGAAAACCTAGACCCCTACGGACGCGGCAAGTTACCCGCCAAAACCTGAAGCGAGGCAGCCCCCTTCAACAATGTGAATGGACCACCCAGCACTTCACGGAATCCGGTAACTTGAGCACCCCTCCTTGGGTCAACCTGTACCCCCTACGAGTGTGGCGAATAGCCCGCCAATTCTAGAGTGAAACCCCCTCCGTCTCAAATCCATAAGATGTGGGCCCGTTGCCTTCTAGAACCCGGCTACCCGTGCACCCCACCGCGGGGTAATCCTAGTACAGAAAGTAAAATATACAACGGTTACATCGACCTCAGCCCGGTCGTGCCTCAAAAGAATAATATACAAACAGGCAGTGACGGCAGTCCACATGTCGGACGCTCGTCCCGCAATATCAAATGTACAAATACAACCAAACTGTACTACTACTGCATCCAGGCTATCCACCACGACAAATCCGCAACATCACAGCACAACACAGAACATCAACGTGAATATAACGTTCGCAAATCCGTCTAAAAGGGCAATAGCAATTAGACAAGATTTACTGATCAAATGACATTCACGGTCACAGATATAATGTAAGTACTGTAAACTGACATATTTAAATTTTCGATCGACAAAATTTCCCGAAGTGGGCTCCAAGCACAATTCTCAGTACTCAAACAAATCTGGGCCCAAACAAAAAATACCAGAAACCCCAATTCCATGTCAGAGAGCACTGTAGAAAAAATGGTGTAGTGCAGCTACAGTGCTGCGGTGGAACCGCAGCCAAAATGTGGTTACGGCCGCGGTTCCGCGGCGCTACAGTGCTATCATGCCACCAATTTTCTGCAGTGTTCTTAGAACAGCCTGCCTGATTTTCTGCAACTCACCAAAAGAAATTTTGACAACAAAAAAAATTCGACAGAAACTGCACTTTTTGAAATCGCGGTTTTGGAAAATTCGGCCGATCGAAGTTTTTAAAACGTTAGAGCAAGCTAATAAAGGTTAACGGCGTGGCTCTGATACCATGTAAGGGTACGGTAGCGCCCCGGCCGTCTTTCCAAGGACAAAATGCGGAAACGAAATTTTTTTCTAAACAAGAAAACGGCGCTATCGTAAGCTTAAAACCCGGATCGAACCATTAACCTACAACTAGCTAATTAGAGAAGGGATAGAAAGGCTATACCGATCGATCCGTGTCCTTCGGTCTTTGGCCACCATCCCAAGCTCCTCGCGGCAACTCCGGTCTCGATCTCCTCGTCGGAAAGGGCACCACATCATCGATTCCTTTTACGGGCTCCCGCTTCATCCCGAAGAAACTCGGGCACGAAGTGTGCTAGCCAACGTGTCAAAGGTAATGTAGAGAATGTCTGTGATCACTTTGTCTCTTGCATCCATGAGATGGATGGAGGTTGAAGGTGTTGCCATTGATGGAGATTATGAGCTAGAGAAGAAAGAGGAAGAAGAAGAAGTTTTTTTCTTCCTTTTCTTTTGTGATGGAATGAATAAAATGAGAGTGAGTTAAAACAATAATATGAGAGCTAACCACCATATCATGGCTTCCCCTCTCTCTCCTCTTATCAATTCAACACACAAATCAAACACTAATGTGATATATTACACAAAAAAGAGGACCATGAGTCACTATATATGTCCATGTCATATTTAATGCATCTCATGATGAATTTTAGCTCATAATTTCCAAATGTAAACATTAACCCAAATGTTTACAATAATAAAAAGATACGGCAACATCTAAAGTAAACTCGTAACGGATCACAAGGATACCCCTCACCTGTATATACATACCTGCATCCGCATTCCGAATGAATGCAAATGCGATAAGACTAAAGTAATCCAACAAATATAATACTAGGATCCGGCTTAAACCAAAGCCCACTAGTATGATCCGCCCGATCATGATCCATGCACTACTGCACGTATATGATCGAACCCTGCCATATATCATATGGCCTCTACAACGTTTCGCCCGAAACTTGAGAAACTTTCTGTGGGGGACTCTAAAGACTCGTCAATACTTTGGCTGTGGATTTAACCACTAGCACATCAGTGGTACTAGCTGTACGTAACGGGCTACCAGGTATTGACCAAAAGGGAGGTCGATGAGCGAACTCATCCTGACACCTTACTGAGCCTGTCAGTGACAATATCCGTACAGTCCGGTCCGTTCGTCTATGAGCATCGCATGTCGGGCCTAGGAGGTTGGTAAAAGTCAGACCCCCAAAAGCGGTATAAGTCGTGTCGGAGTGTAGCCCAGAACACCCTGAGATACTACTGGAATACCTACCAGTAAATCTCCTGTCTTGGCCAAGGACTTCGTGTAATGGCTCTCCTAGACACAGCGCGATCTTACCCCCAATACCGGAAGAGACGAAACCCCTGCCGATCCGCTCACTGCCTCTATGTGGCTCGGGACTGTACCCAACTAAAACCTGTTTGCACGACTCCTTTGAGCCGTGGTAGGGTAGTAATCAAAGCACAGTGGCAAATCACACGAGACAAATGACGATCTCAGGTCGATGAACTAACCTGTAGACATGTCACCAGGGAACTGCTATCTGACGCTAGGTATAATATCAACTAGCATGTTCCAGGCGAGTCCTGTCCGGTGTACTCATAACCCAATGAGCACCTGTATACATCTTAGGTGAACCAACGGACACCAATGGCTTGTGAGACCGGCCACCGCCCCTCATCGGGGTCTCGACTGTATACACTAGTCTACTAATGGAGTATCGATGCCCAGTCTCAAAACTCCCATGACTAGGGAACTTTTAAGGATGTTCTTATAGACCCCAGCTCCCACGTATATGATCGCCATCATACTGCTGGCCGTCAAGCAAGAATCCTAAGGGCTCTATCAACGTGCAACAGTGACCTGTAAGGTTACCTGAAATAGTACTCGATGATAAAGATAAACCATGGTAGCATACTATTCTCTATCAACGTGTAATAGTGAACTACAATGTCACCTAAAGCATGTACACGATGATAAAGACAAACCAGATAGTATACAAACCTCTCTAGTAAGACTGTCCTACCGGTATAGGTCCTCCCTCAATCATTGCAATCACGTGCCTGCGATCCAATAATTGACTCTGAGGGCACTATATCCAACAGATATACCAGAGTAGACTAGCGTATGCTTCTTGACCCATGTAGATGGGCGATGGATGATCCCATATCCATTGGTGTTTGACATTAGAGATAGTATACGGGTGCTCAGTGGAGACTGGGTACACTGGACGGACTCGCCGAGAACTCACAGATGGTATTATACCTCACGTCAGATGGCAGTTCTCTGGTGACACTGGTACAGGTTAGTCTGTAGACCCGAGATCGTTATAGAGTCTTGTGTGATTCCCACTGTGCTTTGATTTCCATCATACCACGTCCAAGAGGGCTTGCAAAACGGTGGCTTATGGGTACAGTCCCGAATCACATGGAGGCAATGAGCGATAGGAGGGGTTTCGTCTCTCCCGGTATAGGGAGTTGATGTTGCGCTGTGTTCGATTGGCTATAACTGGAAATCCCTGGCCAGGGTTTCTGAGATTTACTGGTAAGTGTTATCAGTAGTTTCTCGAACTGTTATGGACCTTATATCGACACGACTTATCGGTTTCTGGGGTCTGACATTTACCACCCCTAGACTGGATATGCGACATATCAAACGAAGAGACCGGACTGTACGGGAGTGTTACTGATTGGATTGACAGGAGAATGTACAGGCTTGCTTGTTGATCTTCTGACTGCTCAATACCTGGGTGGCTGTTACGTTTAGCTGACCGCTTGCAGCTTGTGGGTGTTTGATATGATCATCACCTACTGCCGGCGTATTGACGATTCTTTAGAGTCCTACACAGAGGTTTCCTGGCTTAGGCAAAACAGAGTACAAGCACATATGTGATGTGTGCGGGACCGAGAATAATACTATATGAGATACCATATTCTATTCTCGCGTTATATGATATCGGCCCGGTATATGTGATATAGCCGGGTCATCGGATCAAGTGTTGATTCGATGAATTGGTACGTATTATATTAGCCGGTTATATGCAATATAGCCGGATTGTCGGATCAAGTGTTGATTCAATAATTTAATGTATAATTATATATGTGATATATTACATTATGTTAACTAATATCAGCTCGCTTTATTGATTCATTTTCTCACCGGATAATACATTGATATATATGCGATATATGTTAATTGTATTATTTTCTTTTGTTGCAAAATATTATATATGTGATATATAATATTGTAACAAGTTATGATTACAAATACGACATGATTTGTGGAGATTAAACATGTTAGGGTTTGATTTGGGTTAGCATTTGGGTTAGCTTTTTCTTGTAGCTTCTAGAAGCTTTATTTTGTTTTAAGCTTAGATATTTTCTTATGATATTTTGTGTAGATATTTCTTAACCCAACCCAAACCCTTTACCCTAGTTAATTCTCTACAAGGGTTAAGCCTTCATTCTTAGCCCATGGTTGATTTGTAACCATCACAATTAATTCATTATTCATCACAAATAGATTTCTTCTTCTTCTTCCTCCTTGAAAAAGTTTTCTAGCTTTTTGACTTGTGATTATTTAAAGTGAGAAAATGAAAAAAAAAGAGAGAAAAATTCCTACTTCATCATCCTCATCTATTCTAGCCACTTAGATTAGGGTTTTCACTTCACTAATACTTGATTAGAGAAGTAAATGCTTGAACTTGTGATTCTTCAAGGTAGATCATCTTCGAAAAGGAAGACTTCAAACAAGAATTGATCATTCGACTTGTGGAGCCTCTCTTGAGTCCGGAAGATCATGGATCTCGGTAAAGGGACTACTACTCGGAGCTTATGAAGCGAAGGAACGGACTACAAAGGTTGTAATCCCTCTCTCTTAGATGTAAAGTTATTTACATGAATGTTAAACCTAATTCTCTAGTTAAGATCTTGGTTAGGGTTTGTTTAGAACTCCAAAAATTTCAATATGGCTTGTGTGATGCCTTCCTAAACCTTGCTAATGTGCTATACTAACCCTACACGGCAGGTGGAGAAACTTCGGTCAAGGGTCCTGCCATCTGTGGAGGGTTTTCTTGGGCGTAACCATATAGTAAGGTGATCACTTGGAAGGCTGCGAGCGAGATTTGGGAGTATGACTAAGCTTGGCAAGAAAAATATCTCACCCAAAATATCTAGTGCCACAAAATATCTCACAAAATATCTAAGTCAAATAGTCAAACCATGTAGCCATGGCACAATTATCATTTATAAAAATAACAAATAATTTCCTCTACCTCATAATTGTTTTAATCAAGTAAATAACCAAAACCCTAATGATGTGTCTCCTTCTAATAGCAATCTTGAATAATTACAAGAAATCCCCTCTCATCCTTATAATCAAAGCCCTGCCGTAAAACCATACGGCCTCTACATCTTTCGCCCAATACAGGGAAACTCTCTGTGTGGGACTCTAAAGACTCGACAGTACGCTGGCAGTAGGTTTAACCACAAGCCGCAAGCAGTACTAGCTGCAAGTAATGGTTACCCAGGTATCTGTCGATAAAAAGGCCGATGAGCAAACCCATCCGAACTCCTACTGAGCCTGAATGTGACAATCTCCGTACAGTCCGGTCTGTTCATCTAAGAGTATCGCATATCAGGCCTAGGGGACGGTAATCGTCAGACCCTTAATAGCGCAATAAGTCATGCCAGAGTGTAGACCAAAACACCTTGAGAAACTACTGGAATACCTTCCAGTAAATCTCGCTTCCCTGGCCAAGGACTTTGTGTAATGGCTCTCCGAACACAGCGCAGTATCAACCCCCAATACCGGGAGAGACGAATCCTATCTAACCGCCACTGCTTCCAAGTGCTTCGGGACTGCACCCAACTACTACCCGTTTGCACGACTCATTTGAGCCGTGGTAGGGTAGTAATCAAAGTACAGTGAGAACACACTCGAGGCGAAATAGTAGTGTCAAGTCAACGGACTAAGCTGTACTCATGTCACCTGGGAACTGCTACCCGACGATAGGTATAATACCTGTTGGATATATGTATGCCCTAGAGGCCATTATGAGATAGTGTATGTACTGATGTGTATATATATATATTCAGAAGACAATCTTGCTCGACGTGATAGTATGCTATCTGGTTTTACTTTATCATATGTTCACTTGATCATGTTTATATTCATTTGATGCATGTTGATAAAGCCCTAAGGATATTGGCTTGACTACTGGGATTATGATGCGGATCATACTAGTGGGACATCTGTAGTTTATAAGTATATCCTTGAAATGTTCCTAGTCGTAGGTATATCGAGACAGGGCATCGATATTCCAGTTTAAACTAGCGTATACCATTCTTGTTCCATATGATGGGCGATGGATGATCCCATATCCGTCTGGTGTGTTGACACCGAAGATAGTATACGGGTTCTCAGTGAGACTGGGTATACTGAACGGACTCACCGAGAACTCCTGTATGGTATTATATCATACGTTGGATAGCAGTTCTCAGGTGACACTGGTACAGGTTAGTCTGTAGATCCGAGATCGTCATAGAGTCTTGTGTTTCCTCCCACTGTACTTTGATCTCCACCCTACTATGGCTCTACTGAGTCGTACAAACAGGTGGATTTCGGGTATATTCTCAAGGCATATGGAGGCAGTGAGCGATAGGAGGGGTTTCGTTTCTCCCGGTATTGGGGGTTGATGCTGTGTTGTGCACGATTGGCTATAACGGGAAGTCCCCGGCCAGGGCTATTAAGATATTACTGATAAGTGTTATCAGTAAGTTTCTCGATCTGTTATAGACCATATACCGGCATGACTTATTGAGTTATTGGGGTCGACGATTCCATCCTTAGACTCGATATGCAGCATATCTGACGAAGAGACCGGACTGAACGGTAAGTGTTGCCGGATGGATTGACAGGAGTTTTGAAAGGTTCGCTTGTTCTTATTCTGATCGCTCAATTCCCGGGTAGCCTTTACGTTTAGCTGACCGCTTACGGCTTATGAGTGTTTGATATGATCATCACCTACTGCTGGCGTATTGACGAGTCTTAGAGTCCCACATAGAAGTTTCTCGGCTCAGGCGAAACGAAGTGGTGCACATATGAGATATATGCGGATGCTCGATTAAATACGAGTATGTGATACTGTATTTTAATCGGGCATTTGATATTAGTCGGGTTATATAAAATATGACCGATTTATTAAATCAAGTGTTGATTTAATATTGATTTTTATATTATTTATTATTTATTTAAATCCTTTTCTTTATATGGATACATGCATGTATATGTACATGATGATGTGCATACACACATACCTACATGAAATGTATCATGGTTGATGATACAAAGAAGATGGCAATATAAGAATCATATTGTAGATAAATACATATATGGATATTTTTCATTAAAGTTAAAGATAAAGGAAAAAGGTTAATGACTCATTTCTTTGTTCATGAGTCATTCCTTCTATACATTTCCATGGTTGAATTTAACTCAACCATGACTCTTTTTCCTTTTGCCTTTAACCCAAATAAAAATATCTAGATATTATTTAACTATGGTTATGGTTATGATAATATATATCTCTCTCATTTCATTTTCTTTTTTATTATTATTCACATCAAAAGGAAAAAGAAAAGAGCCATCTTCTTCTTCCTCACTCTAGCTCTCTTTTAATTGTTAAAATTGAGTTAGATAAATAAAAGAAAATGTATTAAATAAGAATAGCAACCACTTCACCATCCTACACAACCTTTGCTATCTTGTGTAGGGTGTTGTGCTTCAAGATTTTCAAAGATCGAAGGAAGCAACATGTTTAGGGCAAAGAACTTCGGGTGGATCGTCGTGGACGAGGAGGTGATCAAGAGAACCTTTCCAAAACAAAGGAGTCTTCCAAAGAGGTCTACAAAGGTTGTATTCTCATCACTTAGTATAAATTAAGTTTTAAATATGATACTATTAATAGTTATTTTATAAATTCTAGTTCGATTCATAGTATAGTTTACTTAGCACCTCATAATTTCATTGTTATGGCATGTGTGATGCTTCAAAACCCTAATAGAGGTGTTAAGGAAACCCTGCAGTGGTATCAGAGCGAAGCTAGAGCTTTGTAGTAACCTAGACGACGTTGAAAACATCGAATGGACGAAAAACGACACCCGGGGGGTGCTCTTTGAAAATTTTACAAAAAACTGGATTTTTTCAAATTAAAAATACGTAAAAAATTAAGCAGGGAAATATATGGGCCCACCAGAAATACGCTGCCTCAAAAAAAAATGATAAAATTGAAAAAGAAATTTTTTAAAGTTATAAAGGTTTTAAAAAAAAGAAGAAAATGGGTTCAAAAAGTGCTCCGGCCGCATTAGGTTAGGGAGCTGGGCGATACGATAATAGCTCCTCCGCATCCCCAAGCGCGCTGCCCCCAAGATGACCCAAGCTCCAGTTTTGAAACTCCCTGATTTTGAGAAAATCTTTGAGGTGTCTTGTAGCCCTAAGTCGACCGTAAGACCGCGGAACCGCGGCCAGAGTGGCCTTGTTGCGGAGGTTCCGCGGCGCCGTAGGTGACTCCTGGGCCGTAGTTTCTTGTGCTGGCCCGTATGTGTTTGTTGCTTTTACTGGTATTTTTTAAACTTCTCAAGTGTTGAGTTTTCAGAGCAATCTGTGGTTGTTTAAATCGTTCGATCGAATGTTTTAACTGCACCTAGTTTAATAGTATGTGATACAATGATTGGAATCTACAAATTTGTTTCTTGCCTGTAAATCTAGCCGTTCGGTCTCGGGATAAATGGAAATCTTGTTGAATTATCCGGTTTGTTTGGAAAAGGTGTTTTCTTGAAAGAGACCCAAATGCGAGCTTTACATAATAAGGCGTGAAATATTGTATATGTGATATTCCGGGTTTATGTTGTCTAAAGGCAGTTAAGATTCCAATTATTGTAATTTTTCATTTTATTTCTCTGTGACCGTAAGTGTAGTATGTAGTTGTATTGCTGGTTTTCGTTGCTATACATCAACGACGATCGGTGTATGCATACTTACTTACGTTGATGATATTTGATATTATGTGTCGATGAGATTTGAAATGCAGGATTGTCGCAATGAATAGCCGGAGGGTTTTTATGTGAGATGAGAGTATTCTTTTCATTCATGTAAAATTAAATTGTATGTAATATTCTTTTATTTGGGGCACTTCTGGGATGAGGTTGATGTCACCAGTGTAGTATATTATTTACTTTTCAGCATTAGGATAGACCCAAGGAGGAGGGCACAAGTGACCGGGTTCTAAGGTTCAGTGGGAGGCCATTTCGAGGAGTCGAGACCGGGTCTCCTAAACTCCAGAATTGGTAGGGTCGCTTGCCGCTCTCGTAGGGGTATAGGGGTGTGGGCTTGGCTATTCATCGCGACCGTGGAATCCGTATTTTTATTGCTGGTTAAATACAAAATACGGACCTCCTAGATATCCTATATGTGCTTCTGCTGCTTTTATTATCTGATGTGATCATCTAATAGATATCTGAGACGAATGCAATATTTTATATATATGATATATATTAGACGTTACTTATGTTTTGCACCCGCACTAGCCCCGTCCCGGTATGCCGTTAGTTAAGTAACCTAACGGTGCATATCAGGACACTGTGACGAATGCGAGTGGTATAAGTGTACGTTATATTTTCATTTCTTTCTGTAATGGCTTAGGATTTAAATGATGGGACTACATTAATGAGATTAATGTAAAAGATAAATGAACCTAAAAATATGTTGTAGAATCAGATTTGAAACACACTCGGCCTTTTATAAAAAAAGCAAGTTTCAAAAATGCGGAGCTCAAGCCACTCCTTTTAAACCCATTAGATTCTACAACGATATCAAGTTCAAAGCGTTAAAAGTTTTATTAAAAACTATCCGCAACCCTCCGTCATTTTAGGAAGCAGAGTACTTAGTATTCGTGCTGCGCATTTTGACTTTAGTTAAGGCGCAGTGAACGGTAGCTAAGTGATGTCTACCTACACTGCATATGATGCAGATTAGTTAGGACATTCATATGATTATGTTGACTTTAGTCAAGGGTCATATGGGTGGGTCCAGTTAATCACGAAATGACAGGAAGAACTTGACTAGTACATATGATATGTTGGCTGTAGTTAAGGTCATAAGTACTAGGGTAAAAATAATATCGGGAATTTCAAGAGTTGAAAATTACAATGAGATTGTATACCTTCTATATGATAGTAGGATCCCGATCCCACTGCGAGTAAATGTTGCTCCCGGAAGAATTTTGCACTTTACAATTAGCTGACTCGGTAGGTGTCTAGAAAGGTGCCAAACGGGGCTACGCCACTGGGGAGACGAGGTTTACTTTAATTAGGTACCGGCACTGGCCTGGCTGAGAGGTTACCGAAGTTGTAGAATGTAATTAATCCCGGCTAGTTTTCTTTTTAAAGTTTTTAAAGAAAATTTGATAAAAACAGTGGGAGATATCGGTTAGACAAGAAAATAACCAATCTGATATTTGCAAGAGCTTTCTCTAAGTGTATTATTTTCTCTCTCTTAATGGCAGATACCCATGACAGCACTTAAGCTTTTATTAGATAAAACAAGCTGAATGGGACCAACTATAAAGACTGGCTGAGGAATTTAAACATAGCCTTGACTTATGATAAAGTATCATATGTCCTTACAGCTCCAGCCTTGCCCCCTAGGTCCTAAATCTTCCATTGCGGATAGGGAAATCCACAAGACATGGGACGCAGACTGTGCCACGGCAAAATGCCTCGCCCTTGCATCGATGGATAACACACATCAGAAGCAGCACGAGAATATGGACGTAAAAGCCATATTCCTCCATACAAAAGAGTTGTATGGAGAACAATCTCGCGTATTACAATACGAAGCGTCTAAGAAACTGTTTCATATGCGCATGACCGCTGGCACAGCAGTAGGAGAACATGTTCTGAAAATGATAGCTCTCATAGAAGAGCTTGAGGACCTTGGGTGGACAATGGACAATGAACAGTATACAGATATTATTCTGCAGTCTCTCCCCTCCACCTTTGCTCAGTTCATCGTTAACTTCAACATGCACAACATGGAGAAGGAACTGCCTGAACTCATATGTTAAGGAGTGAAGAGAGCACACTGAAGTCAGTGAAGACTCCTGTTATGAGTGTTGGGCAATCCTCCTCCTCTTACCCGAAGGCTAAGGCCAAGGGAAAGATGAAGAAGAAACCCACCAAACCTAAGGGTGGAGTCAAAAAGGTGAAGGGAAAAGGCAAGTTCAAGGTTGGGGAATCAGGGAAAGGTGAATGTTTCCACTGCAAGAAGACAGGACACTGGAAGAGGAACTGTATTGAGTACCTATCACTCAAGAAGAAGCATGGTGATGCTTCAGCTTCAGGTGTGTTCGTAATTGAAAACTGTTTTTCTATTAACTCTGCTTCCTGGGTATTGGATACCGGTTCGGGTTCTTATATTTGCAATTCTGTGCAGGCGTTGAGAAATAGCAGAGTTCTGAAGACAGGTGATCATACTTTCCAAATTGGAAATGGTTACAATGTAAATGCAGTTTCAGTAGGAGAGTATCACCTAGGTTTGCCTTCGGGTTGTATATTGGTTTTGAACCCGTGTTATTTTGTACCAAGTATGCTGTATAATATTATATCCGTTTCCTTATTAGACAATGAAGGGTATCATTTTGCTGTGCAACACAATGTTTTGAACATTAGACTTAATCAAGAGTTGATTGTGTTAGTTATATGTATGCCCTAGAGGCCATTACTGTACATGAGATGTATATTGTAATGGATGCTGGGAAATATATAGGTAGGACTTTCTTGCTCGACATGATAGTACGCTATCTGGTTGCTCTTTATCTTAACATGTATACTTGCTGTCTCTCTATTACATGTTGATAAAGCCCTTAGGATGTATACTCGACTTCCAGGACTATAATGTAGATCATACTAGTGGGGCCTGGGTAGTCGATGAGTACATCCTTCAATGTTCCTAGTCGTGGGAATATCGAAACGGGGCTTCGATATTCCAGAGTAGACTAGCGTATATCTTCTCGACCCATGTGATGGGCGATGGATGATCCCATATCCATTGGTGTTTGACATCAGAGATGGTATGCGGGTGCTCAGTGGTGACTGGGTACACTGAACGGACTCGCCGAGAACTCCCAGATGGTATTATACCTCACGTCAGATGGCAGTTCTCTGGTGACACTGGTACAGCTTAGTCTGTTGATCCGAGATCGTCGTAGAGTCTTGTGTGTCTCCTACTGTGCTTTGATTTCCACCCTACCACGGCTCTACTGAGTCGTGCAAACAGGTGGTTTTTGGGTACAGTCCCGATTCATATGGATGCAATGAGCGATAGGAGGGGATTCGTCTCTCCCGGTATTGGGGGTTGATGTTGCGCTATGCTCGACTGGCGATAACTGGAAATCCCTGTCCAGGGTTGCACTGATTTACTGGTAACTGTTATCAGTAGTTTCATGCTTGTTATGGACCTTACATCTGTAAGTCCATGTCACGCACCCCACGAACTTGCGGGGAGGCGGAATGTCGGGATCCGGTTCTTGCTCACGGAGCAAAGTGCCACACGGAACAAAGTGCCACGCCAAGTGTCGTGTTAAGTTGGCGGAGGCCACCTCTTGAATCCGTGGGGGCCACCTCTTGAGTCCGTGGGACCCACTGTAGAACAATGGGGACTCTTGGGAATACATTCCGAAAGGGGGCAGATCTGTACTATAAATGGAATGATACCACTCTTCAATACTGAGGCGCCTTTTAAGTGAACCGGCACTACAGGAGCTTGAGAACTCCGTAGTTAAGCGTGCTCAGGCAGGGAAGTTCTGGGATGGGTGACCTTCTGGGAAGTGGCCCCTGGTCGGGTCCGGTTCGCCCCGAAGTACAACCGTGCGGCTTCGGCCAGAGCGGACAATACTCACTGTATTGGAGGTGGGGCGTGACAGATTGGTATCAGAGATGGTCCCCCAATAGTAGGTCTGTGGTTCGAGGACGAACCATTGTTCAAAGCTGGGGAGAATGTCGGGATCCGGTTCTTGCTCACGGAGCAAAGTGCCACACGGAACAAAGTGCCACGCCAAGTGTCGTGTTAAGTAGGCGGGGGCCACCTCTTGAATCCGTGGGGGCCACCTCTTGAGTCCGTGGGACCCACTGTAGAACAATGGGGACTCTTCGGAATACATTCCGAAAGGGGGCAGATCTGTACTATAAATGGAATGATACCACTCTTCAATACTGAGGCGCCTTTTAAGTGAACCGGCACTACAGGAGCTTGAGAACTCCGTAGTTAAGCGTGCTCGGGCCAGGGAAGTCTTGGGATGGGTGACCTCCTGGGAAGTGGCCCCTGGTCGGGTCCGGTTCGCTCTAAAGGGGCCAGAGCGGACAATACTCTCTGTATTGGAGGTTGAGCATGACAGATGTAACACCCGAGTCCAATACTACTATTTTTCTGTTACTGGTTGAGCATTAGATATTACTCATTTCATTTAACTTGCCTGTTTGACACTTACCGTGAAATTTTATATGGAAAGGTCATTTCTGCATATAACAAATTTTAGCACCTAAAATAAAATTAAAAATATCCATCTTGGCCTACTCGACACCCCTAGCCGCGTGGTAGCATTCGTGCATCGAGTTATTGTCCCGTTCGGTGAAACGGGCGAGTTTGGACGGCTACGCGCGCGTACAGGTGTCCGACTTGGGGGTATGCTTTTTAATCATAAAACTTTTCATTTTAAAATTTGGAACCCGCTTAAAATCCTATTATTTAAATTTCAAATTTTTGGACCCAACCCGGGCGCGATTTGGAAATGTTTCATTTAGCGCCAAAATCCCAAATTAATAAAATATTCGAAACCATAATATATATTCATAATCTACTGTTACTTTAATAACCTATTAAATCTTTTTAATATTCTTTTAACCTTTCCTCAGCTAATCACGGGGTTCTTAACCCCGTGGGCCCCGTCCTTAATCCCTCTCTCTCTCTCTCTACCTCCATCGTATCTCTTCCTCTCTCTCTCTCTCTAACTCTCTCTCTCTCTCTTCCCTATATATTCTTCTCCCCACCTCATATATTTTTCCAGAACGAGAAAAAAACAAAGCCCCACGCGAGAAACCCATCGCGAACCCTAACCCTAGCCGCCTTCACCGTCGCCGCCGCAGCTCCGACGCCGGCGCCAGCGCCACCGTCGCCCTCGCCTCCGCCTTCTCACCTCAACCGACCCTGTTTCCTCTCTTCCGAGCACCATGCGCAGCCGTGGCCACCTGCAAATTTCCCTGCGGTCGCAAAGTCGCCGCCGGCAACCACCTGCGCCGCCGACCATCACCTCGCCTGTTCTCCTCACCCCGAGACCTCCTCCTTCTCTTCTTTCCGGCACACCTTGCACCTTCCCCGACGCCAACCCACCACCCATCGCCTGCAACCTCAACCTCGCCGGAGACCCATCACCACCGACCATCCGTCATCTCCTCGCCTCCCAGCAAACCCCCAGAACGCCAACACCACCACTACCGACCGATTTTGCACCTTCCCCGATCACCTCTACCGAAACTCTTCTCATTGTCGTCACCGTCGCGGCTTGTACCGCCGGTGATCTTGACGGCACCGATCGCCTCGCTGCCGGGTTGCCGAGAGAGAATCCATCTCTGTCCAGATCATCCCGAGCCCTTGCTGTTATCGTGTCGCATGGGTTCACGCCTCCGTTCTCGTGTTCGTCGCTTCGTCGAGGCAAGTATTCGATACTTGCTACATGCTATTGCTACTTTATAACTTGCCTTAAAATTCATGTGTGGTTTAATAACATATTATTTAGTAAATCACCTTACATACATTGCTTCCTGTTTAACCCTAGTAGCATGTCAAATTAATTATTTCCTGATAAACCCGTACATGATAGATTACATTTGATTCACTGCTATGATGCTTTATTTCCAGTTTAGTTTATCAAATATGCATAACCGGTTAAATTACAATTGCTTTCTTTAAACAGATCATACTTGTCGTGGCATTCTTGGAACACTCAATATATTATTAACCTGATTACAGCAGTTACGTTCGCCGTCCTGTATTCACGTGATATTGACACTATCTATTTAACACAATTGAAAATTGTACAGCTAGATAATAAATCCGATTATTGTTTAACGCGTTGATTTGAACATGATGCTACTTATATATCTGTTTGCGAGCACACCCACGATATCGTTACATCTTGATTGACATTATCACACATGGTATTTATATGATACACCTGACATGGTACCGTTTACTATTGACTTGACCTGATGTACCATGACCTGACCTGTTACCTGATCTCGTGCCTAATGCCAACAAACCTGACATGTAGTCCTCATGGACCATTCCTGTTGTCTATCCAGACAACCTGCTGTTACCTGATCCTGTGTTGGCATTAGTTCTTGATTACTGAATACCTGACCTAACACATATAACTTGGGGGTATGGGGAAATCAAAGGTGAACCTGACTTGTAACTCGACAGTTCACTACCTGTTCGACTGTACACATTCCTGTTTTGTGCCCAGCGGCATGTCTCGGTTTCGGCCGAGAATATTGTGGCCGTGGTCCCGGGTATGTACGGGATACTATCGAGTGTACACATTCCTGTTTTGTGCCTAGCGGCATGTCTCGGCTGCAGCCGAGAATATTGTGGCCGTGATCCCGGGTATGTACGGGATACTATTGAGTTACATCGATGATTCATCAATTTGGTTTCAAAGACTTTAGAATAGAAAACCTGATAGAACAGTTTTGTTTACCCACTGCACATTACCCTGCACCGCTTGTTTCACATTATTGCTTTATTCATGTTTAGTTCTGCATTGCCTTTTACACTCTTCATATTATATTACTTGTTGACTTGACGCGCTGACGTCTGGGTTTTGCATGGCCCGGATTCTATACCACTGTCGCAGTCCGAGCAGGAGTACTTCAGCCAGCAGGCTGAGTTGTGAGTTCTGTAGTGGTTAGTTTTATTTCCTGCATTTATTTTCTGATGTGAGCCCGCATTATGGGACATACCTTTCAGATATTGTATTGGATCATTTGCTTCCGCATTTATTTATCATTGACTCTTGTTATTCTGGATTGTGGACATGTTTTATATAGTTTTGTCTCGTTCTTGATATCTCTACAGCCGTAATGTGACTGTGGATGGATACTTCCTACCCACAGGTAGCATGGTTGGCTATGTCACGTGCCCAATCTAGCGTACTCTGGGAAGCGGGGCGTGACATGGTTCTTTTGGTATCAGAGCCATAGGTTAGTTGGGTTGATTCTTTGTAGTTGGGTATTGTTCCCAATACATGAATCAGAATACCCGTGTTTAGGAAACATGTCCTGCCACTTTGCCATTTACCACTCTTGAATCGCATTCTTCCTGATTATATCTTTTACGACGTGCAAACTTACTTTGCATGTCGACTCGAAAACCTGATCTCTTGTTATCCCTAGGACTTAGGCGACTTGGGTGGAGTTAAGTAATTGTGGCTATGATACCGCGGCATAGTTACAATGCGGTACTCTATTTAAGTATCTTGGAGTTCTAGCCTTGATCTCTATATTGAATCTATCATCATGCTAATGTTGGGTGTTTTTGATTTCAGGAATATGGAAGATAAGAATTTCAAGACGTACCAGAGGCGTGTGGACGAAGCCGTCATGCTTGGAGTAATAAGAGGAATGCTGGAAAATCAGAAGAGGCATACCGAGCTGATCCAGCAGCAAGCAGATTCGTTTCAGGAAGGTTTGCAGATCGTTCGGCAGTCTGTAAACAACGCTGGAGCTAAACCAGTTGACCGAGTACGGACCGTGGCAGATTTCGGACGTTTGGGTCCGTCTACATTGACTGGTTTAGAGGAGCCGTTGCCAGCCGAGCAGTGGCTAGTCGACACGGAGAATTTACTGATTGCGGCACAGATTCCAGAGGACAAAAGAGTTGATGTGGTGCGCATTCAGCTAATGGATTACGCCCGAGAGTGGTGGCTTGTGGAGGAGACCCGCTTGCCCAAGCCGATCAGTTGGGCGGAGTTTTCTAAGAGTTTCCTGGAGATGTTCTTCCCGCGGACTGCACGGGAGTAAATGGAAGAGAAATTTATTGGGCTGAGGCAGAATGGAGCACCCGTGGACGTGCATGCAGCAGAGTGGACGAGACTCAGCCGATTCGCTGGACCTTTAGTCGCCAACGAGGCAGACAGGGCACAAAGGTTCATGCGCAGTTTGGTTGTGGACATCCAGAGGCAGATTGTCTCCCTGGGTTTGACCACTTTCTTACAGGTTCTTACGGCAGCTCGGGAACAACAGAGTTTATCTGGGATGAAAGGGAGCTTGCAGCAGACAGCAGTTGTGGCCAGGAAGCCCGCATTTGTACCTAACCGAGCTCTTGGGCACAAGGGTATTCCAGTGGATCGTCGTGGTGTAGCACCCATGATGAAGCCTGTGGTCGTTGATCGATGAAAGAGCATGAATTGTAACTACTGCAATTTACCTGGCCACATGCAAAAGGATTGTCGAAGGAGACTGGGACTTTGTTTGGTTTGTGGAGCGGCTGATCACGCAATGGGTGCCTGTCTGTTGAAGCTTCGTACGAGAGATGATATACAGAAGCCCCCGCAGAGACCGTTCCAAGGGCAGAAACAGCTGACTCAAGGTCCTAATCAGGCTCGAGCTTTTACCTTGACAGCTGAGGAGGCCAAGGCATCAGGAGAAGTCGTTTCTGGTACTTTACTCGTTCATGGTTTTCCCGCATTGGCGTTATTTGATTCTGGTGCATCCCACTGTTTTATGTCATCCAAATTTATAACTACACACTCGATTACTTGCACGACCCTGTCTAGTTTCTGGGACATACACACTGGGAATGGGAAAATCATTGCTAGTAGGGAGTGTAGAGATTGTACAGTTGTTGTGTGCGGACGGGAACTCTTTGCAGATTTCTTGGTGATAGATACGGGCAGCTATGAGGTTGTCTTGGGAATGGATTTTCTTGGCACTTTCCACGCTCATATTGACTGCAGAGCAAAGAAAGTAAATTTCCAGATTCCCAGACATCCTGAGTTTACCTTCACTGGAGGAAGTAGTTCTGTCGGGCCAGTCGAGTTTAGGGCTAGGCCGACAAACAATGTTCTTGCAGCTATGGAAGTTGATAGTAGTGAAGAGCCGGCGGTTGTTCGCGATTTTATGGACGTATTTGATGATATATCGGGCTTACCGCCGAAGCGAGACGTGGAGTTCGTGATTGACCTTATTCCTGGTGCAGCGCCAGTATCTAAAGCGTATTATCCAAAGGCACCAGTAGAATTGGAAGAAGTTAAGAAACAAGTTACTGAATTGCTCGAGAAGGGTTGGATTCGAAGCAGAAACTCACCTTGGGGAGCTCCAGTTCTTCTAGTAAAGAAGAAAGATGGCACGAGAAGGATGTGCATCGACTATCGAGAATTAAACCGGGTAACTATTAAGAACAAGTATCCGATCCCTCGCATTGGAGAACTTTTTGAGCAGCTTAGTGGCGCGAGGGTATTCTCGAAACTGGATTTGCGATCCGGATATCATCAGGTCCGAGTGAAAGCAGAAGATATTTGCAAGACGGCGTTTCGAACTCGGTATGGACATTACGAGTACCTAGTGATGCCCTTCGGAGTAACGAATGCGCGGCAGTATTCATGGACTTGATGAACCGAATCTCTTCACCGTTCTTGGACCAGTTTATTATGGTATTCATTGACGATATTCTGGTTTACTCGAAGAGTTTTGAAGAGCATGCTGAGCATTTGCAGATCGCACTGCAGACATTGAGACAGGAGAAATTGTATGCGAAGATGAGTAAGTGCGAATTTTGGCTGGAGGAAGTGAAGTTTCTGGGGCATGTTGTGTCTGGCGATGGAATCGCCGTCGATCCCGAAAAGATTGCAGCAGTTCGAGATTGGCCGATTCCAAAGAATGTTGCTGAGATAAGAAGTTTCCTTGGATTAGCCGGATACTACAGGAGATTTGTGGAGAACTTCGCTCGTTTGGCAGAGCCATTGACCAAGCTTACGCGCAAGGAGGTGCCCTTTTTATGGACGGATAAATGTGCGTTAGCTTTTGAGACGTTGAAGCAGAAGCTGATAACCGCCCCTATTCTGACCGTACCAGACAATTCCGGAGGATTGGTGATTCACAGCGACGCATCTGGGAAAGGATTGGGATGTGTTTTGATGCAGCATGGGAAGGTCGTAGCATATACATCAAGACAAGACCCATGAGAAGAATTATCCAACTCATGACTTGGAGCTTGCGGCCGTGATCTTCGCTTTGAAGATTTGGAGACACTACCTTTTGGGCGAGAGAGTCGAAGTTTTTACAGATCACAAGCGTTTGAATTATGTTCACTCAGAAGGAGTTGAATATGAGGCAGCATAGATGGTTGGAGCTGATGGCCGACTATGACCTTGATCTTAAGTACCATCCGGGAAAGGATAACGTCGTGCCGGATGCGCTTAGTTGGTTACCAGCAGTTCAGGTGTTAACTACGCAGAGGGAGATCATTGCAGATTTTCGAAGATTTGACTTGGAAGTTGTGCTACCGCGTTCTACGGGACAGTTGATGCAATTGCAAGTACAGTCGTCTTTAATTGAGGAAATTAAAGAAGCACAATCGCAGGATCCTAGACTGCAAAAGTTTCGAGAGAAGGTTGAAGCCGGACTACGAACAGATTTACTGGTCCACGAAGATGGTTCGTTGAGGTATGGTAGCCGTTTGTGTGTGCCAAAGGGAGATGTTCGTGAAGAGCTTATGAAGGAGGCACACAGTTCGGCTTATTCTATACATCCAGGAGGCACAAAGATGTACCGTGATATTCGACAGCATTTCTGGTGGGAAGGCATGAAACGGGAGATTGCTCGCTTCGTGGCTAAGTGCTTGGTGTGTCAGCAAGTCAAGGCTGAACACCAAAGGGTTGCTGGTTTGTTGCAACCACTTCCGATTCCTCAGTGGAAGTGGGAACATATAACCATGGATTTTGTGACGGCTTTACCGCGGAGTCCAAATGGCAACAATGCAGTATGGGTGATTGTTGATCGATTGACCAAGGCAGCTCACTTTATTCCTTTCCGGGTTGGTCAATC
Source organism: Agapanthus africanus (assembly GCA_030015575.1). Classification (NCBI taxonomy): domain Eukaryota; kingdom Viridiplantae; phylum Streptophyta; class Magnoliopsida; order Asparagales; family Amaryllidaceae; genus Agapanthus; species Agapanthus africanus. The sequence continues at coordinate 464,695,020 of CM057340.1, forward strand.
AACGGAGACTTTGGCAGAGCGGTACATGTAGGAGATTGTAAGAATGCATAGAGTACCGGTGAGCATCGTGTCCGATCGGGACACTCGGTTCTTATCACACTTCTGGAGGAGTTTACAGGAAAGTTTGGGGACTCGGTTGAAGTTTAGCACAGCTTATCATCCTCAAACTGATTGTCAGTCGGAAAGAACGATCCAAACTCTTGAAGACATATTGAGAGCATGCATGTTGGACTTCAAGGGTTCGTGGGAGAATCATCTACACTTGGTGGAGTTTTCTTACAACAACAGTTTTCAAGCAACTATCCAGATGGCTCCGTTTGAAGCTTTGTATGGTCGTAAGTGCCGTTCACCTGTTTGTTGGGATGATGTCGGTGAACGAAGATTGTTGGGACCAGATTTGGTAGTGCAGACGGTTGAGAAGGTTAACACAATCAGAAGGCATATGAAGGCAGCTCAAGACCGACAGAAGAGTTGGGCTGACACGTCAAGAAGACCTCTAGAGTTCGCCGTAGGTGATTTGGTATTCTTGAAGATATCACCGACTAGAGGGGTGATTCGTTTTGGGAGTCGAGGAAAGCTTAGTCCTCGATTCGTTGGACCCTTCGAGATATTGGAGCGTGTTGGAGAGGTAGCGTACCGTTTGGCATTACCGCAGTCTTTGGCGGGTGTGCACGATGTGTTTCACGTATCTCAACTACGAAGGTATGTTCGAGATGAAACACACGTTTTGGATCATTCCGAGTTAACAGTACGGGAAGACCTGACTTTTGAGGAGCGACCGGTTGAAATCGTGGATCGAAGGGAAAAGGTTCTTAAGAACAAGGTTATCCCCCTTGTGCTCGTTTCTTGGGGTAATCGATCGCATGGAGAGTCCACTTGGGAGCGAGAAGATGAGATCTGGCAGAAATTTCCTCACCTTTTCCTGTAGTTGTCTATCTTGTATTCTTGGAATTTCGAGGAAGAAATTCTTTTGTAGTTGGGTATAATGTAATACCCGAGCCCAATACTACTATTTTTCTGTTACTAGTTGAGCATTAGATATTACTCATTTCATTTAACTTGCCTGTTTGACACTTACCGTGAAATTTTATCTGGAAAGGTCATTTCTGCATATAACAAATTTTAGCACCTAAAATAAAATTAAAAATATCCATCTTGGCCTACTCGACACCCCTAGCCGCGTGGTAGCGTCCGTGCATCGAGTTCTCGTCCCGTTCGGTGAAACGGGCGAGTTTGGACGGCTACGCGCGCGTACAGGTGTCCAACATGGGGGTATGCTTTTTAATCATAAAACTTTTCATTTTAAAATTTGGAACCCGCTTAAAATCCTATTATTTAAATTTCAAATTTTTGGACCCAACCCGGGCGCGATTTGGAAATGTTTCATTTAGCGCCAAAATCCCAAATTAATAAAATATTTGAAACCATAATATATATTCATAATCTTACTGTTACTTTAATAACCTATTAAATCTTTTTAATATTCTTTTAACCTTTCCTCAGCCAATCACGGGGTTCTTAACCCCGTGGGCCCCGTCCTTAATCCTTCTCTCTCTCTCTACCTCCCTCGTATCTCTTCCTCTCTCTCTCTCTAACTCTCTCTCTCTCTTCCCTATATATTCTTCTCCCAACCTCATATATTTTTCCAGAACGAGAAAAAAAAAACAAAGCCCCATGCGAGAAACCCATCGCGAACCCTAACCCTAGCCGCCTTCACCGTCGCCGCCGCAGCTCCGACGCCGGCGCCAGCGCCACCGTCGCCTCCGCCTTCTCGCCTCAAACGACCCTGTTTCCTCTCTCCCGAGCATCCTGCGCAGCCGCGGCCACCTGCAAATTTCCCTGCCGTCGCCATGTCGCCGCCGGCAACCACCCGCCCCGCCGACCATCACCTCGCCTGTTCTCCTCACCCCGAGACCTCCTCCTTCTCTTCTTTCCGGCACACCTTGCACCTTCCCCGACGCCAACCCACCACCCATCGCCTGCAACCTCACCCTCGCCGGAGAACCATCACCACCGACCATCCGTCATCTCCTCGCCTCCCAGCAAACCCCCAGAACGCCAACACCACCTCTACCGACCGATTTTGCACCTTCCCCGATCACCTCTACCGAAACCCTTCTCGTTGTCCTCACCGTCGCGGCTTGAACAGCCGGTGATCTTGACGGCACCGATCGCCTCGCTGCCGGGTTGCCGAGAGAGCATCCATCTCTGTCCAGATCATCCCGAGCCCTTGCTGTTATCGTGTCGCGTGGGTTCGCGCCTCCGTTCTCGTGTTCGTCGCTTCGTCGAGGCAAGTATTCGATACTTGCTACATGCTATTGCTACTTTATAACTTGCCTTAATATTCATGTGTGGTTTAATGACATATTATTTAGTAAATCACCTTACATACATTGCTTCCTGTTTAACCCTAGTAGCATGTCAAATTAATTATTTCCTGATAAACCCGTACATGATAGATTACATTTGATTCACTGCTATGATGCTTTATTTCCAGTTTAGTTTATCAAATATGCATAACCGGTTAAATTACAATTGCATTCTTTAAACAGATCATACTTGTCGTGGCATTCTTGGAACACTCAATATATTATTAACCTGATTACAGCAGTTACGTTCGCCGTCCTGTATTCACGTGATATTGACACTATCTATTTAACACAATTGAAAATTGTACAGCTGGATAATAAATCCGATTATTGTTTAACGCGTTGATTTGAACATGATGCTACTTATATATCTGTTTGCGAGCACACCCACGATATCGTTACATCTTGATTGACATTATCACACATGGTATTTATATGATACACCTGACATGGTACCGTTTACTATTGACTTGACCTGATGTACCATGACCTGACCTGTTACCTGATCTCGTGCCTAATGCCAACAAACCTGACATGTAGTTCTCATGGACCATTCCTGTTGTCTATCCAGACAACCTGCTGTTACCTGATCCTGTGTTGGCATTAGTTCTTGATTACTGAATACCTGACCTAACACATATAACTTGGGGGTATGGGGAAATCAAAGGTGAACCTGACTTGCAACTCGACAGTTCACTACCTGTTCGACTGTACACATTCCTGTTTTGTGTCTAGCGGCATGTCTCGGTTTCGGCTGAGAATATTGTGGCCGTGGTCCCGGGTATGTACGGGATACTATCGAGTGTACACATTCCTGTTTTGTGCCTAGCGGCATGTCTCGGCTGCAGACGAGAATATTGTGGCCGTGATCCCGGGTATGTACGGGATACTATTGAGTTACATCGATGATTCATCAATTTGGTTTCAAAGACTTTAGAATAGAAAACCTGATAGAACAGTTTTGTTTACCCACTGCACATTACCCTGCACCGCTTGTTTCACATTATTGCTTTATTCATGTTTAGTTCTGCATTGCCTATTACACTGTTCATATTATATTACTTGTTGACTAGACGCGCTGACGTCTGGGTTTTGTATGGCCCAGATTCTATACCACTGTCGCAGTCCGAGCAGGAGTACTTCAGCCAGCAGGCTGAGTTGTGAGTTCTGTAGTGGTTAGTTTTATTTCCTGCATTTATTTTCTGATGTGAGCCCGCATTATGGGACATACCTTTCAGATATTGTATTGGATCATTTGCTTCTGCATTTATTTATCATTGACTCTTATTATTCTGGATTGTGGACATGTTTTAGATAGGTTTGTCTCGTTCTTGATATCTCTACAGCCGTAATGTGACTGTGGATGGATACTTCCTACCCACAGGTAGCATGGTTGGCTATGTCACGTGCCCAATCTAGCGTACTCTGGGAAGAGGGGCGGACACGGAATATATGAAAAACGATTATCAAAGCTTCGTAACACGGACTTGAGCACAAGAATCGTTATCTAAACCATTGCTAACAAAATACTAGAGGTTTAACTACTCGGATACGAAGTTATACCTCACGATACTAGTCCTTCGGGTCTTCATCGCGGTCCTCCACTCCTCGTAGGCTCCTTGGAACATCGGCACCTCAACGGCCTCCTCGAATCAAAGACGATCCACCCGAAAGCTCCTACGCCATGCTTAATCTCAAACTTGGGATAACTAGTTTGCTCAAAGTGCTAATCTAAGATACCCAGGGGATATAGAGTGAGGTTATGGAAGTATTAGTCTAGCTAACTCTTGATCTCAACACATGAGAGGTTAGGGTTAGGGTTTGAAGAGAGAGTGAGCTTGAGGAGAGAGAAGGTGAAGATGAGAATGAAATGAGATAATGATATATCATAATATTTATGAAGCATTATAATTTTATCAAATAAGTAAATAAATGATTAATCATCCATGCTTCATAAATGCATTTGAGTGATTCATCTCCATGAGTCATTAAGCATTTATGATGCATTAATGACTTGGATGAATCACACAAATGAGTCACTAATCTCATTTAATGCAATGCCACCTTACCCCCTTAGTCACCACTCTTCTAGAAACTTCCCGACAAATTACGAGAACGCCCCTCCAATCCGTGAAAACACGGAAAAACTTTAGACTGTATAAATCCAATAACCCGATACTAGAATCTGGCTTAAACCAAAGCCGGCTAGTAAAAACTTTCCGAAAAGTCGTACGTGCGTAAACACACGTACGCATCCGAACCCTTGTCGTAAAACCATACGACCTCTATATCGTTTCGCCTGGAGCAGGGAAACTCTCTGTGTGGGACTCTAAAGACTCGACACTACGCTGGCAGTGGGTTTAACCACAGACCGCAAGGGCACTAGCTGTACGTAACGGTCCCCAGGTAGATGTCGATAAGAAGGCCGATGAGGAAAACCATCCGAACTCCTACTGAGCCTGATGTGACAAACTCCGTACAGTCTGGTCGGTTTGTCTAAGACTATCGCATATCAAGCCTAGGGGGCGGCAAGCGTCAGTCCCCTAATAGCTGTATAAGTCGTGTCGGAGCGAAGTCCATTACACCCTAAGAAGCTACTGGAACTTACCAGTATATCTCGCTTGCCCTGGCCAGGGACTTTGCGTAATGGCTCTCTGACACAGCGCGATATCAACTCCTAATACCGGGAGAGACGAATCCTATCTAACCGCTACTGCCTCCAAGTGCTCGGGACTGCACCCAACTGCTACCTGTTTGCATGACTCCTTTGAGCCGTGGTAGGGTAGCAATCTAAGAACATTGGGACACACTCGAGGCGAAGTAGCAGTGTCAAGTCTGCGGACTATGCTGTACTCATGTCACCTGGGAACTGTTAACTGACGATGGGTATAATACCAACCAATCAGTTACCCGGCGAGTCCTGTCTGGTGTACCCGTAACCTAACGAGCACCTGTATACTATCTCCAGTACGACGTACTGATGGCTGTGGGATAGACCATCTCCCCAACTGGGATGAGAAGCGTATACACTTAGTCTACTACGGAATATCGATGCCCTATCTCGATAATCTAACGACCAGGGACCTGTATAGGATGTTGCTTACAGACTACCCAGCCCCCACTAGTGCGACTGCCATCAAGACGCTGGTAATCAAGCAAAGATCCTATGGGCTCTACTAATATGTATAATGGGCTCTACTAATATGTATAAGTGACACGTTACAAGAAACATATGCACATATTAAAGTAGACATAAACCAAGTAGCATACTACCATTTTTAGCAAGACTGTATATATAACTGTGAATATCCCAAGCTTCCATTAAGTAATATACAATCTAGTATGATACAATAATGGCCCCTAGGGCATATACACTAACAATCTCCCACTTGCACTAGGGCCATGAGAAGGCATATCGTAGACCTATCATCTCGAATAGCCTCTCGAACTGCGTCTGAAGAATGGCCTTTGTGAATGGATCAGCAATGTTATCCTCCGTCTTTACACTCTTCACCTCGATCTCCCGGAGATCTATGATCTCCCTAATCAGGTGATACCACCTTAAGATGTGTCTAGACTTCTGATGGGACCTGGGTTCCTTCGCTAAAGCTATAGCGCCGTTGTTGTCATAATACAGAGGTATTGGACCAACACTGGAAGGAACCACCTGAAGTTCTGTGAGGAACTTCTTCATCCAGACAGCTTCTTTTGCGGCATCGCAAGCAGCTATGTACTCCGCTTCTATCGTTGAGTCTGCAACGGTTTCCTGCTTGGAACTCTTCCAACATACCACCCCTCCATTGAGGGTAAAGACATAACCCGACATGGATTTGGAGTCATCTTTGTCACTCTGGAAGCCGGAGTCGGCAAAGGCCACCATCTGGAGGTCTTTTCCTCCATACACTAAGAACATCTCCTTAGTCCTCCTCAGGTACTTGAGAATGTTCTTTACTGCTATCCAGTGATTCTCCCCTAGGTTTGCTTGCTACCGGCTTACTACGCTCAATACGTATGCTACATCTGGTCTGGTACATAACATCGCATACATTATAGAGCCTACCGCAGAAACGTAGGGTATAATCGACATGCGATCCCTTTCCAAATCAGTCTTGGGAGACATATCTTTGGAGAGGGTGATTCCGTGACAAGCCGGTAGGTTACTGCGCTTAGAATCTTCCATACTGAATCTCTTCACTATGGTGTCTATGTACCTGGACTGCGAAAGTCCCAACATCCTCTTTGATCTATCACGATAGATCCGGATCCCCAGAATGTAGGTGGCATCACCCAGGTCTTTCATGGAGAATTTATGTGACAAGAATCTTTTGACTGACTGTAACATAGGAATATCATTTCCTATTAGGAGAATGTCATCCACGTACAAGACGAGGAATACTACAGCTCTCCCTACAATCTTACTATATATGCATGGTTCATCTGGATTTTTGATAAAGTCAAATTCTTTGACAGCATCATCAAAATAGATGTTCCAACTCCGCGATGCCTGCTTTAGTCCATAAATGGACTTAAGCAGCTTGCATACTTTACCGCTGCTCCCACTCTGAATGAATCCCTCTGGCTGATCCATATAGACGCTCTCTTCCAAATTTCCATTTAGAAAAGCCGTCTTTACGTCCATCTGCCAGATCTCATAATCGTGGAAGGCAGTAATAGCAAGAAGGACCCTAATGGATTTTACCATAGCTACTGGAGAAAAGGTTTCGTCATAGTCCAAACCAGGTCTTTGACGGAAACCCTTTGCAACAAGTCTAGCTTTATAGGTTTCAACCTGTCCATCTACACCAATCTTCTTTTTGAAGATCCATTTGTATCCTACGGGTTTTACTCCATCTGGAGCAAAGTCCAAAGTCCATACTTTGTTAGTGTAATGGACTCCATTTCGGTCCTCATTGCATCCAGCCATTTTACCGTGTCACCGCTCTGAATGGCTTGCTGGAAGCTAGTAGGCTCATCATAGTCAATAGTGCAATCCTCTCTATCCCCGTCTATGAGAAAACCGTAGTATCTCTCGGGCGGATAAGATTGCCTACTACTCCTGCGGAGTGGCGTCGGGATGTCCTGTTCTCCTGAACCTTCTTGTTCTACCAAGGTTTCAGTAATTTCTTGTGGATCTGGAATTTCTTCCAGTTCTATTGCGCTTCCACTCTTCTGATTTTCTAAAAATTCAGTTTCCAAGAAGTGGGGATGCTGAGAAACAAAAACCTTTTGTTCCTCTGCGGAATAGAAAAGATACCCCCTGGAGTTCTTTGGGTATCCCATAAATTTACACAATACTGAGCGTGCCTCGAGCTTGTCCGTATGCTGTTTCTTTACAAAAGCTGGACATCCCCATGTCTTAAGATACTTAAGACAGGGTTTCTTTCCACTCCACATCTGATATGGGGTGGTAGGCACAGTCTTGGTTGGAGCCTTGTTCAAGAGATATGCAGCTGTTTCTAGTGCATAACCCCAGAAAGATCGCGGCAACTCAGCCTTACTCATCATGGAACGAACCATATCTAATAGGGTTCGATTCCTTCTTTACGATACACCGTTGTGTTGTGGTGTGTATGGAGGAGTAAGCTGAGAGAGAATTCCATTCTCTTTTAAGTAACCTAGGTACTCGGCACTTAAGTATTCACCACCTCGATCAGATCTCAGTGTCTTGATACTTTTGCCGGTTTGTTTTTCCACTTCATTCTTGTATTCTTGGAATTTCTCAAAAGCCTCGGATTTATGCTTCATTAAGAAGATATATCCATACCTAGAGAAATCATCCGTAAAAGTAATGAAGTAGGAATAACCACCTCACGCATGTGTAGACATTAGACCGCACACGTCACTGTGTACGAGTCCCAGGAGCTCGCTAGCTCTTACCCCGTGTCTAGTAAACGGAGTCTTTGTCATCTTTCCTATGAGACAAGATTCACAAGTAGCATAAGATTGATATTCGAACGGATTCAAATATCCTTCTCTATGTAACTTAGTCAACCTTCTCTCATTGATGTGACCTAGTCTACAATACCATAAGAAAGCCTGATTTGTTTCCGGAGACTTTCTTTTAAGTGTGTTCTGGACACTGAAAATCTGAACTTGATTTAATACGTATATTCCGTTTTCTAATGTACCTGACGCAATCAAATCTTGATTTAGGTGGATGTGAACCACATCTCTTGTAAAAGTAAAATCATATCCTTCCTTAGAATGTAAGGGTACAGATATGATATTACAGGTCGTACCTGGTACATAAAAAAAGTTACGTAGAATCAATATCTGCCCAGTTGTCAGTCCAAGATGATATTCCCCTACGGATTCAGCATTCATGCTCATTCCGTTAGCAACTGTGAGGGTCATATCACCTATCCCGATAATCCTACGATTTCTCAGAGCCTGTAATGAATTACAGATGTGAGTTTCTGATCCGATATCCAATACCCAGGAAGTAGGGTTAACTGACATACAGTTCTCTGTCATAAATACACCCGAAGTTGAAGCCACAACATGCTTCGTATCCTGGCAACTGGCTTCTAAAGCCCTGCAATCATTCTGCCAATGCCCGATCCCATAACAATAGGAATGTCCCTCAATAGGGTGGTCCAGCTTGTCATAGGCAACGGACATCTGGACAGACTTTTGCCAGTCATATAAGTTAGATTCAGTCAAATTATTATCTAGATGTAACCTATGTGTGGTCACAAGGTCGCTGCAATTAAGAGAGAGAAGAAAACACTTTAGTATGATGCTGTTACAAGCTTAGATTGGTTTTTAAATTATCTAAACAGGATGGCTCCCACTGTTTCTCGAATCCCTCTTCAAACCATAAAAGAAGAATTAGCTAGGACTATCCTCACCGTACAATTCTTCCTTAACCGTTCAGCCAGATCAGTGTCGATACTTCGAGGGAGGTTTTCCAACGCTTTCACGAAGTTCCTAAATTAAATAACCTCTTTTATCTGGGGGCGTAACCCCGCTGACACCTTTCTAGGCACCTACTTGGTTTATAGCATTGATCGTTAAGTGACGAGTCTCCTGATAAGTAGTATATACTCACAGTAGGATCGGGATCCAAAATATCATCGTATGATAATGTTGAAGGAATCCTACCAACATTCATCAAACTCCAAAATGGTATGCTCTTTCTGCAAATTTCAGCTTCTTTAGAAATTCCCGATATAGATTTTTGCGCCATGCTCTTATGACCTTGACGAAGGTCAACAAATCATAAGTCACATGTCAAGTTCTACCCGTCATTGTCCAGGTTAATTTGAACCCACCCGTACATACCCTTGACGAAGGTCAACAAGGTAATACGACTGTCCCAAACCAACGCATCTATCTATGCTACATATGAACACCCAACAGCTACCAATCACTATGCCTTGACGAAGGTCAACAAACATAGCTTGAATACTATTGAATATCCGTATAAAATGACGGAGTGATACGACTGGTTTTGGCAAAACCGTGAACGTAGTGAACTTGATGTAATCGAAGGAACCTGATACTTTTTAAAAGGAGTGGTTAAAGCTCCGCAATTAAAAATTCTGATCTTTTTAAAATAACCGAGTGGTTTCTTTTAAATTTGTTCCAACGACTTAACTTTGGTTTATTTTCTTTGCATTATAATAATGTGTCCCATCAATTATCCTATCATTGCAGAAAACAACGAAAATACCACGTCCTCTTATGCCATCCGCATTCGCCACTGGGTCCCGTCATCACCCGTTAGGTTACTTAACTAACGACAGAGCGGGGGCTGGACAAGCGCTGGTGCAAAACATAAGTGACGTCTAATAGCTATCATATATAGATATTGTACATTCGTCAGACGCAATAATAAGTATTACAGATCACAGATGAACTTGTTGGAGATAGTGCCCTCAGAGTCAATTATTGGATCACAGGTACGTGATTGCAATGATTGAGGGAGGACCTGTCCCAGTAGGAAAGTCTTACTCGAGATGATAGTATACTATCTGGTTTATCTTTATCATCGTGTACTGCTTTAGGTGACCTGACATGTCGCTATTACACGTTGATAGAGCCCCTAGGATTCTTGCTTGACCACCAGCAGTATGAGGGCGATCATATAATTGGGAGCTGGTAGTCTATAAGCACATCCTTAAAAGGTCCCTAGTCTTGGGAGTTTCGAGACAGGGCATCGATACTCCAGAGTAGACTAGTGTATACAGTCGAGACCCCGACGAGGGGCGGTGGCCGGTCTCACAAGCCACTGGTGTCTGTTGGTTCACCTAAGATGTATACAGGTGCTCATTGGGTTATGAGTACACCGGACAGGACTCGCCGGGAACCTGCTAGTTGGGATTATACCAGACGTCAGATAGCAGTTCCCTGGTGACATGTGTACAGGTTAGTTCATCGACCTGAGGATCGTCATTTGTCTCGTGTGAGTTCCCACTGTACTTTGATTACTACCCTACGACGCTCAAAGGAGACGAGCAAACAGGTTTTAGTTAGGTACAGTCCCGAGCCACATGGAGGCAGTGAGCGGAGCTTCAGGGGTTCGTCTCTCCCGGTATTGGGGGTGAGGTCGCGCTGTGTCTAGGAGAGCCATTACATAAAGCCCTCGGCCGAGGCAGGAGATTTACTGGTAGGTATTCCAGTAGTATCTCAGGGTGTTCTGGGCTACACTCCGACACGATTTGTACCGCTTTTGGTGGTCTGACTTTACCAACCCCCTAGGCCCGCCATGCGATGCTCATAGACGAACGGACCGGACTGTACGGATATTGTCACTGACAGGCTCAGTAGGGTGTCAGGATGAGTTCGCTCATCGACGTCCCTTTTGGTCAATACCTGGTAGCCCGTTACGTATTGGCTTATACCTCTGACGTGCTAATGGTTAAATCCACAGCCATAGTATTGACGAGTCTTTAGAGTCCACCACACATTCAGTTACTCAAGCTTTCGGGCGAAACGCTGTAGAGGCCGTATGGAGATATGGCAGGGTCCGATCAGATACATGCGGTATTGCACGGATCAGGATCGGACAGTTAGTATTAGAGGCCGTATGGATATATGGCAGGGTTCGATCAGATACGTACGGTATTGCACGGATCAGGATCGGACGGATAATACTAGCCGGCTTTGGTATAAGCCGGATCCTAGTATAGTACAGTGTAAATTTTGTCTCATTGCATTTGTATTTCGGTCGGAATACAAATACGGGTGTGTATACACAGTATCGGGGTTTTCCTGTAATTTATTACGGGACCAGTTTTCTGGAGTTTCCAGTTTGATTTCCGTTTCGGCCATTTTCATTTGTATCCTTCATTGGCCAAAGATTGGTGGAGGAGGGCTTATTTGCATTTGTGCAAATAAGCATTTGTGGAGGGTGGTCTTTGCATATTGTGACATCATGATTGTTGCTCCATTGACTTCATAACCTCATGATTACTTGACTTTCTTTATCATCATGGTTTTGATGATGGTTGTTGGTGGAGTATGGACTTGTTTGTGATGATTGTTTCTTATCACCATTCTTTTCTCTCTTGCATTATGATAATGGTTCCATCATCCATACACCACACACTCCATTCTCACTCTCCCCTCACCATAGCAAGGCCGGCCAAGTAGTGGGCTGTCCCAAAATTTTTGGGTAGGGAAATTTTTGTTCTTTTGGCTTCACAAAATCCATTTAGCTCCTCCTCCAAAAGATATAGTTCATTCCTCCACCAAATGGCAAACTCCATAACCCCAAATGAGACATGGTTCTACACCATTCTGCTGCAAACCTTGGGCACGTCGACTCGCCAGCTTCGTGCCCGAGTTGCCTCGGTATAGAGGTGGGAGCACGTAAAAGAAGCAGGCGACGTGGTGCCCTTCCGGCGACGAGGTGGAGACCTGAGATTCCGCGGGAGATCGGGACGACGACGAGAAGACCGAAGGAGACGGATCGCTCGGTATATCTCTCTTCCCTATCTCGTAGTTAGCTAGGACTAGTTAATGGCCCGATCCGGGTTTTAGTGCGCGGTGGTGCCGGTTTGAAAAATTAAAGTTAACCTTCGCTTCCGCATTTGGCCTCGGGATGGAGGCCGGGGCGCCGCCGTGCACTTACAGTGGTATCAGAGCCTCGCCATTAACATAGTCTAGCTTTGTCTAATGTGTTTACATTTCCGATCGATCAAAAATTCCAAAATCCGCATTTTTCAGTACAACAGTTTTCTGTCGAAATTTTTTTGTCTCGAAAAATTTTTCAGGTTGTCTCAGAATACTGTGCAGGGAAGTATAAGCCTACTGTAAAAATTTGGTAGCGAGATCTCATTATTCGACCGCGGAACCGCTGTCGAACCCATGCTTAGGCCGCGGTTCCGCCGCTCTTTTGAGTGATCAGTGCACCAATTTTTTACAGAGGCCTCCTGACTTGAAAATAGGGTTTTTGGAACATTCTTTTTGGGCCCAGAATTTCTTTAGTTGCTACAGTAATTCTTGGGGCCCACTTGGTAAAATTTGATCGATCGGATATTTTAAACACATTAGTTCACAGTATTTACATTATATCTGCGACCGTGAATGTCACTTGATCGGTAAATCCAGTCTAACTGCTATAGCCCGGTTAGACGGATTTGCGAACGTGACTTTCACGTTGATGTTCTGTGTTATGCTATGATGTTGCGGATCTGTCGTGGGGGATAGCCTGGATGCAATGCTAGTACAGTTTTTGGTTGTATTATGTACATTTGATATTGCAGGGCGAGTGTCCGACATGTGGACTGCTGTCACTGCCTGTTTGTATTATTATTTTGGGGCACGACCAGGTTGCGGTCGGTGTACCCGTTGTATGTATATTTAACTTTCTGTACTAGGATTACCCCGCGGAGGGGTGCACGGATAGCCGGGTTCTAGAGGGCAACAAGCCCGCATCTCATGGCATTGAGACGGAGGGGCTTCACTCTAGGATTGGCGGGCAATTCGCCACACTCGTAGGGGGTACAGGTTAACCCAGGAGGGGTGCCCAAGTTACCGGATTCCGTGAAGTGCTGGGTGGTCCATTCACGTTGCTGAAGGGGGCTGCCTCGCTTCAGGTTTTGGCGGGTAACTTGCCGCGCCCGTAGGGGTCTAGGATTTCATTGCACAGGCTATCCACACGACCAGGGGAACGTCAGGTTTCAGTAGTGGCTCTGTGAAACCCGGGGATCCCAGATATCTGTATTGTTCTGTGATGCTGTACATTTCTGTGATGTTGCATTTTATCACGCCTTGAGCGAATATTATATATTGGTATATATATTAGTAGACGTTGCATATGTTTTGCATCCGCGCTAGTCCAGTCCCCGCTCTGTCGTTAGTTAGCTAACCTAACGGGTAATGACGGGACCCAGTGGCGAATGCGGATGGCTTATACGTACGTCAGTATATTTTCGTTCTTTGTGGTGTGATCAATTGATGGGAATGCGTTGATTCGGATCAATGCAAGTTAAAAACAAACCTAATCTGTTGTTGGAACACTTTTCAAAAAGCTATTATTGCAAGGACGTTCACTTTTGTTTTGCATCGTGGTATTCAGTTGGAATATCCTGCTCCTCAGTCGACGAGGCAAGGGCCGAGATCCCTTCACCGGGAGTGACCCCTTGGTCAAAAGTTTGCGTCAGGGCAATAACTTCACTATAGCCGATTACTTTTGCTTTGCATCGTGGTATTCAGTTGGAATATCCTGCACCTCATTCTACGGGGAAAGAGCCGAGATCCCTTCACCGGGAGTGACCTCTTTAGCAAAGATTTTCGTCACTATATTTTTAAAAGCTATCCGTTCCTTCAACGATATAAAGTTCATTACGTTAAAGGTTTTCGCCAGAAACCATTCGTAGCCCTCCGTCGTTTCATATGGGTGGTCAATACTATTCAAGCTGTGTATGTTGGCCAAAATCAAGGCACAGTGATTGGAAGCTATTAGGGTATTCATATGCAGCTTAGATAGATGCGTTGGTTTGGGACAGTCGTACTGCCATTTTGGCCAAAGTCAAGAGTAGGTACGGGTGGGTTCAAATTAACCTGGAGAATGACGGGTAGAACTTGACATGTGACTTATGATATGTTGGCCAAAGTCAAGGTCATAAGAGCATGGGGCAAAAATCACATCGGGAGTTTCTAAAGAAGCTGAAACTTGCCAGATATGCACATACCTTCTGGAGTGTGATGATGTGAGCGGATTCCGTCACATTATCATGCCATGATAGTTGGATCCCGATTCCCACTGATGAGTTAGTTTACTCCTCGGATGACCCCGACTAATTCTTCTTTCAGGTTTGGAGGAGAATTTTAGGTGACAGTGGGAGGTTTCCAGATTAGATAAATTGGTAACCATTCTGATCTAGGTTAGAGTGCACGCTGAGTGTTTCTTTTCTCTCTCTCTTTGGCAGCGACCATTGACCCGACCCTAGACTATGACTCAGTGACCAAAATTAATCGAACCTTCTTAAACACTGGCTTTTGGATTGTCAGAGTTGCATACCTCATTGCCACTCCTACTTTTACCCTTTTCTCCAGGACACCCCGTATTACTACGAACGTCCACTTCCATTGGACAAAACCATCGTATGGTTATATACGAACTCGAAGGAATTTATTCGAGGATGGTTTCCGGTTCTAGAGAAAACGAATAGGACTATTCAGTTGTCTTTTCCTTTTACCTTCTCTCAAGTTGTGAGTACTCCTTGGTTTAGGAGATAGTACACCTATTACGCAAATTGGATAGTCTTCTTCCAAACCATAGGCAGGTGCCGACCGGTAGGGAATGAAGAAAACCAATTAGCCTAGCGATGGTGGACAGAAGGTATTAAGTTAAGACAAAGTAAGGGATTAGTAAGAGGGCAAAGTAAATTGCGACTGATATTCACGACCAAACCAAGTATTTCTTCACCAATCCTAAAATCACCATTGTATTTCTCCAGAACACTCCGTATCACTACGAAGATCCACAGTTTATTGGATACTCCATCGTATGGTTATATACGAACTCGAAAGGAACTTGTTCCAGTTCGAGGATGGATTCTGGTTCAGGAGAAATAGGAATAAGGTTTATTCGGTTGTCTTTTATCTTCACCTTCTCTCGCATTGCGAGTGTTCCTAGGATTGGGACAGCACACCCATTATACTTATTGGATAGTCTTCTTCCAAACCATAGGCTGGTGCTGAACGGTAGGGAAGGAAGAAAACCATTTGGCCTAAAGGGGTGTACAGAAGGTAATGACTAAAGACATATAAAGGGATTTGGAGAGGTGGCAAAGAATTATACGGTTACAGTCATGAATCTGGAAGAGGCATTACTAGGAATACCGGGATACCCCATCGAAACATTTCAATGTTTCAGTTTCACTGTGTAATGTTAAAGGAAAACTAATTTCCCAGTTAGACACTTGCTCCAAGTTATGTATTTACCAGGTATGATTCTCACATCTGTATGGTTTTACAGATGATGAGTGGGAGTGAGTTATTGGGAATTGGGTGATCATCCTCATTATATCGGGATGCGTTGTAATCGGTGATATTTGAGGAAGTCACCTGGGTTGTTTGCCGGTTGGCAAATATTTGGTTTTGAATATCCGTTGTTATGCACCAATTTCAAATTGATATATCTGTACGTCTATTTTTATAGAGTGAGATATACCTTTTTGATATTATGTCGATGACATTTACCTATATCAGTGGATGGTTAGGTAAGGAGCATTAAACAGCGGTGTAATTCTTCTTAACCATAAGTACAGTTTTCAACCTACGACACACAGGGATTGAGTTATCAGACTCAAGGGACTTATACAGAGTATTGTATGTTGTCCGGGGTCCATCAGGACAGAGGGGTTGGTCCTCGTACTATATTCGGTTTACTTATGACTTCTTTAGTTTTTAGACAGGTGTTTCGTGGAAACACAGGGTCCGAATTTTGAGAAGTTATAGGTATTTGAATAGAGTAGAGAACCAGGTGTAGCAAGTATCAGGATTCTTCAAAGTGATCGAAGATGTAGATACTTGAGTATGGTATTCAGTTGATGGTAGTGATTAAGAGAACTTACTTCTCTTTAAGGTTACTCATAATTGGAAGCATTCCTAAGTTGAGTAACGCTGATCGGCCTCCTTCCATTTAGTTGACATGCACAGGGGACAGCTGCATGATTTGAATCTGGTTCAATTAAATCAGTGCCTCTTGTTCTATATTGGATATAGAACAGTTCATATCTTAACGATGTTAAGGTACGGGGAGTTGTCTGGCTTATGATTAAAACCAGACTCTGGATAACTCTAGGCACGTTTCTGTAATGGCTGCTTGTGGGTTGACCCAGGCTATGACGCGGGTTGACTTTCTACCATCTGGAAGATCAATAGTGATATTGTTCTTGACTCGCCACAGTTTTATTAAAAATGGATTTTTTCAGAAAACAGTAGTGGGAGTATGGTAGAACTGGAAGTGACTCCAGAACCACAAACGATTACTGAAGATTTGATAGGAACCTAAAGATTCAATCTGGTTTGACATTCCATTGGCCTCTCCGCAGATTTGGTGGGTAACTTCAGGCACCCGAGAGGTACTCCGGTAGCCTCAAGGACGGTGACAGGGAAGTTCTTGTTTAACTACACTTGCCACTGCTGTTGTTCCAGACTGTGAGACCTGGCAGGAGGATGAGTATAGCGTCGTTCTAAACTTGCTTTAGAAGTGTACGTGTATATGACTCTGCCAGAGGGTTGTCGTAGTCAGTGGGAGCAGCGGAAGCATTGGTGGACAGGTAGCTTATGTCTATTTATAGACTAAAGCAGATGTAGCGGAGATAGATCATCTATTTCTGATGTGACAGTCATAGGTTTGACTTCATCAGAATAGGGGATGGATCTGTTGAGAAGGTAGTAGGGTGTGATGTCATGGTATTTGGATGACATACATAGAATAGGAAAAGAAACTCCTATACTACGATCGGTTATACTTTGTTCGTCACACAGTGGTTTCTCCACAAAGGAAATGGATTTTATATCTGACATACTGGTTACTAGATCTATGGTTTTAGATCTAGATTTGGGTGGTTTCCCAATCAGGGTACTCAGACAGCATTCTAAGAGTATTTAGAATGGACGACTCCTGGCACGGTAGTGTACCTACAGGTGATGGAGTCACCCTCTCTAAAGGTGTCTTACAGACTAAAGGGGAGTGGGATGTGCATGATTGGCAGATCACTTGCTCTGGCAATTGAGTCAATCATGAAATGTCAAGTACCACACCAGATGTTGTTCTTGCACTAGATGCAATAAGTTGACATTGATCCTATCCTAGAGAAACAGTCGGAAGCAGTTTTAGAACATAAGTGAATGTTCTAGGGATATGATAACGACAGCCCCATTCGGGAGACAGTTATCATTCCAGGCTTCTAAGGAGACCTGGACGACAAGGAGGTTGTCAGAGTTATAGTTTTTCCTTCTGACGAGGGGCAGTATTTTGGACAGGTGGTCCAAGGCAATACTGAGGGAGGCATGGCGCAGGATACTGATTAAGTTCAGTTGACGATACAGTCTAAGAAGTTTGGATTTGGAGTTCATTTATGAGATAGGTCCTATCAGACATCCAGACACATTCTAAGACAGGTATTGCTTATTTCGGGAGATGGCTCTCTCCGCGAACTTGAGATATAGAGAGACATAGAAAGAAACATCAAAGCGGATCCACTCACTGAGGCTATTCCTCGAATGCAATAGTTTCGCAAGAGAGTTTTGTGAGACTGACTAGTAGAGGAGTTGGGTGTTCGGTATCACACGGGCTGTGAGTATGCGACATCGCAATAATTAGCCTTGAGTGCAAGTCGGAGATTGTTGGAGATAGTGCCCTCAGAGTCAATTATTGGATCACAGACACGTGATTGCAATGATTGAGGGAGGACCTGTCCCAGTAGGACAGTCTTACTCGAGATGATAGTATGCTATCTGGTTTATCTTTATCATCGTGTACTGCTTTAGGTGACCTGACATGTCGCTATTACACGTTGATAGAGCCCCTAGGATTCTTGCTTGACCACCAGCAGTATGAGGGCGATCATATAAATGGGAGCTGGTAGTCTATAAGCACATCCTTAAAAGGTCCCTAGTCGTGGGAGTTTCGAGACAGGGCATCGATACTCCAGAGTAGACTAGTGTATACAGTCGAGATCCCGACGAGGGGCGGTGGCCGGTCTCACAAGCCACTGGTGTCTGTTGGTTCACCTAAGATGTATACAGGTGCTCATTGGGTTATGAGTACACCGGACAGTACTCGCCGGGAACCTGCTAGTTGGGATTATACCAGACGTCAGATAGCAGTTCCCTGGTGACATGTGTACAGGTTAGTTCATCGACCTGAGGATCGTCATTTGTCTCATGTGAGTTCCCACTGTACTTTGATTACTACCCTACCATGCTCAAAGGAGACATGCAAACAGGTTTTAGTTGGGTACAGTCCCGAGCCACATGGAGGCAGTGAGCGGATCTTCAGGGGTTCTTCTCTCCCGGTATTGGGGGTGAGGTCGCGCTGTGTGTCTACGAGAGCCATTACACAAAGCCATCGGCCGAGGCAGGAGATTTACTGGTAGGTATTCCAGTAGTATCTCAGGGTGTTCTGGGCTACACTCCGACACGACTTGTACCGCTTTTGGGGGTCTGACTTTACCAACCCCCTAGGCCCGCCATGCGATGCTCATAGACGAACGGACCGGACTGTACAGATATTGTCACTGACAGGCTCAGTAGGGTGTCAGTATGAGTTCGCTCATCGACGTCCCCTTTGGTCAATACCTGGTAGCCCGTTACGTATTGGCTTATACCTCTGACGTGCTAGTGGTTAAATCCACAGCCATAGTATTGACGAGTCTTTAGAGTCCACCACACATTCAGTTACTCAAGCTTTCGGGCGAAACGCTGTAGAGGCCGTATGGAGATATGGCAGGGTCCGATCAGATACGTGCGGTATTGCACGGATCAGGATCGGACAGTTAGTACTAAAGGCCGTATGGATATATGGCAGGGTTCGATCAGTTACGTACGGTATTGCACGGATCAGGATCGGACGGATAATACTAGCCGGATTTGGTATAAGCCGGATCCTAGTATAGTACAGTGTAAATTTTGTCTCATTGCATTAGTATTTCGGTCGGAATACAAAAGCGGGTGTGTATACACAGTATCGGGGTTTTCCTGTAATTTATTACGGGACCAGTTTTCTTGAGTTGCCAGTTTGATTTCTGTTTCGGCCATTTTCATCTGCATCCTTCATTGGCCAAAGATTGGTGGAGGAGGGCATATTTGCATTTGTGCAAATAAGCATTTGTGGAGGGTGGTCTTTACATATTGTGACATCATGATTGTTGCTCCATTGACTTCATAACCTCATGATTACTTGACTTTCTTTATCATCATGGTTTTGATGATGGTTGTTGGTGGAGTATGGATTTGTTTGTGATGATTGTTTCTTATCACCATTCTTTTCTCTCTTGCATTATGATACTGGTTCCATCATCCATACACCACACACTCCATTCTCACTCTCCCCTCACCATGGCAAGGCCGGCCAAGTAGTGGGCTGTCCCAAAATTTTTGGGTAGGGAAATTTTTGTTCTTTTGGCTTCACAAAATCCATTTAGCTCCTCCTCCAAAAGATATAATTCATTCCTTCACCAAATGGCAAACTCCATAACCCCAAATGAGACATGGTTCTACACCATTCTGCAGCAAACCTTGGGCACGTCGACTCGCCAGCTTCGTGCCCGAGTTGTCTCGGTATAGAGGTGGGAGCCCGTAAAAGAAGCAGGCGACGTGGTGCCCTTCCGGCGACGAGGTGGAGACCTGAGATTCCGCGGGAGATCGGTACGACGACGAGAAGACCGAAGGACACGGATCGCTCGGTATATCTCTCTTCCCCATCTCGTAGTTAGCTAGGACTAGTTAATGGCCAGATCCGGGTTTTAGTGCGCGGTGGTGCCGGTTTGAAAAATTAAACTTAACCTTCGCTTCCGCATGTGTCCTCGGGATGGAGGCCAGGGCGCCGCCGTGCACTTACAGAACTTTATTGGATTTATTAGCAATCCGCATTTGCTTTGAGCCTGCAATAAAAGATGGATTACACAGTTGTGATGAATAGCCATTACCCCATCCTAGACCCTTACGGGTACGGCAAACTACCCGCCAAGTACCCGAAGTGAAGCGGTCTCCCTCAACAAAGTGAGTAGGCCACTAAACACTTCAAAGTATCCGGTAGTTTGTGTACCCCGCCTTGGGTCTATCCTATGAGCAAAAACAGTAAAAAGAAATAATACAACGGTGGCTACAACCGCAACCTGGATGTGCCTCGCAAAAGAATATTACATCAAATTACATTTACATCGAATGAATGAATATTAAACCCATCTCAAACCCCGGCTAATCATCACAACAGTCTAACACAGTTCATATACATAAACAGTAAACATTTCAGAAATGTGCAACCCCCTGCCAACCGACATACTAGCAGTTAGGGGAGGTTTACGAACACATTAAACATTACAGATAAAAACCCAATTAGCAAATATCTTAGAACAACGATCGAAAACCATATTCCGTGTCTACCCCAAAAGCAAACCTGCACTGAAGCAACCTGGGTAGAAACAGAGCATACAGGAAAACAAAAAACACCAAAATATGAATTACTGTGAAAATCCGAGTCAACTCGGCGTTGACTCGACAGCGGATCCGCGGCCGTCTTGCCGAGTTAGGGGCTCGTATTTTCCCAGTTTTCTTACAATTCCCTGCTGTGAATTTTAAGGTATGTCAAATTATTTTTCAGACACTTTTAAAATTAACAGAAACTAGGAATATCCGGGTTTTTGTTTTCGTGTTTTCCGTCGATCGAACTTCTAATCAGTTGCTAATAAGCTAGTAATGGTTTAGTTGGCTCTGATACCACTGTAAGCCCATGTCACGCACCCCATGAACTTGCGGGGAGGCAGAATATATGAAAAACGATTATCAAAGCTTCGTAACACGGACTTGAGCGCAAGAATCGTTATCTAAACCATTGCTAACAAAATACTAGAGGTTTAACTACTCGGATACGAAGTTATACCTCACGATACTAGTCCTTCGGGTCTTCATCGCGGTCCTCCACTCCTCGTACGCTCCTTGGAACATCGGCACCTCAACGGTCTCCTCGAATAAAAGACGATCCACCCGAAAGCTCCTACGCCAAGCTTAATCTCAAACTTGAGATAACTAGGTTGCTCAAAGTACTAATTGTAAGTGCACGGCGGCGCCCCGGCCGTCAATCCGACGGCCAAATGCGGAAGCGGTGATAAACTTTAATTTTTCTTGAACTGGCAAACCGCCGCGCACTAATACCCGGATCGAACCATTAACTAGTCCTAGCTATCTACAAGAAAGGGAATAGAGATATACCGACGATCCAAGTCCTCCGGTCTTCTCGTCATGGTCCCGATCTCCTGCGGAAAAGTCCCGTCTCCTCCTCGTCGCCGGAAGTGCACCACATCGCCTACTTTGTTTACGGGCTCCCACCTCAATGCCGAGGCAACTCGGGCACGAAGCCGGCTACTCGACGTGCCCAAGATTTACTGTAGAATCTATAGTAGAGCTTGTGTCTCACTTTTGGGGTTGTGGAATTGCCTTTTGGTGGAGGTATGAAACATGAACTTTTGTGGAGGGATTAGTAGGAGTTTTGCAACATGATATCAACCAAAAACCCCACTCTCTAATTTTGGACAGCCCCTCTATGGCTTTGGCCGGCCATACAATGGGAAGAGAGAGAATGTGAGGGTGAGAGAGTGTATATGAGAGTGTGGCCATCCCATAATACAATGGAGAGAGAGAGAAGGCTATCATGCCAAAAAGGAAATGATCACAACAATAAACCCACACTCAACCAACCTCACCCCTCATCATCATCAACCATCATGCCCACTAAAAGTCAAGCCATCATGAGAAGGAGAAGTCAATGATGGTGCACATCATGAAAACCATCATGATGCTACAATAAGCAAAGACCCCCTCCACAAAAAGCCTATTTGCAACAATGCAAATAAACCCTCCTCCACCAAACGTCGGCCAATGAACGATCAAAGGAAAATTGGCCGAAACGGAAAACAAACTGGCAACTCCAGAAAACTGGTCCCGTAATAAATTACAGGAAAACCCCGATACTGTGCATACACATCCGCATCTGTATTTCGACCGAAATACAAATGCAATGAGACAAAATCTACACTGTACTATACTAGGATCCGGCTTATACCAAAACCGGCTAGTAATATCCGTTCGATCCTGATCCGTGCAATACCGCACGTATCTGATCAAACCCTGCCATATATGCATACGGCCTATAGTACAGACTGTCCGATCCTGATCCGTGCAATACCGCACGTATCTGATCGGACCTTACCATATCTCCATACGGCCTCTACAACCTTTCGCCCGAAAGCTGAGTAACTGAATGTGGGGGACTCTAAAGACTCGTCAACACCTCGGTTGTGGATTTAACCACTAGCACGTCAGAGGTATAAGCCAATACGTAACGGGCTACCAAGTATTGACTAAAAGGGACGTCTGTGAGTGAACTCAGCCAGACAACCCTACTGAGCCTGTCAGTGACAATATCCGTACAGTCCGGTCCGTTCGTCTATGAGTATCGCATGGCGGGCCTAGGGGGTTGGTAAAAGTCAGACCCCCAAAAGCGGTACAAGTCGTGTCGGAGTGTAGCCCAGAACACCCTAAGATACTACTGGAATACCTACCAGTAAATCTCCTTGCCTTGGCCAAGGACTTTGTGTAATGGCTCTCCTAGACACAGCACGACCTCACCCCCAATACCGGGAGAGACGAACCCCTGAAGATACGCTCACTGCCTCCATGTGGCTCGGGACTGTACCCAACTAAAACCTGTTTGCACGACTCCTTTGAGCCGTGGTAGGGTAGTAATCAAAGTACAGTGGGAACTCACACGAGACAAATGGCGATCCCCAGGTCGATGAACTAACCTGCACACATGTCACCAGGGAACTGCCATCTGACGTCTGGTATATGACCAACTAGCATGTTCCCGGCGAGTCCTGTCCGGTGTACTCATAACCCAATGAGCACCTGTATACATCTTAGGTGATCCAACTGACACCAGTGGCTTATGAGACCGGCCACCGCCCCTCGTCGGGGTCTCGACTGTATACACTAGTCTACTAATGGAGTATCGATGCCCAGTCTCGAAACACCCACGACTAGGGACCTTTTAAGGATAAGCTTATAGACCCCAGCTCCCACTTATATGATCGCCCTCATACTGCTGGTGGTCAAGCAAGAATCCTAGGGGCTCTACCAACGTGTAATAGCGACCTGTAAGGTCACCTAAAACAGTACACGATGATAAAGGTAAACCAGATAGCATACTATCATCTCGAGTAAGACTGTCCTACCGGGATAGGTCCTCTATCAATCATTACAATCACGTACCTGTGACCTAATAATTGACTCTGAGGGCACTATCTCCAACAATCTCCCACTTGCACTCAAGGCTAATTATTGCGATGTCGCATACTCACAGCCCGTGTGATACCGAACACCCAACTCCTCTACTAGTCAGTCTCACAAAGCTCGTTTGCGAAACTTTTGCGTTCGAGGAATAGCCTCAGTGAGTGGATCCGCTTAGTTGTTTCTTTATATGTCTCTCTATATCTCAAGTTCACGGAGAAAGCCATCTCCCGAAATGAGCAATACCTGTCTTAGAATGTGTCTGCATGTCTGATGGGACATAGCTCATAAATGAACTCCAAATCCAAACTTCTTAGACTGTATCGTCAACTGAACTTAATCAGTATCCTGCGCGCCATGCCTCCCTCAGTATTGCCTTGGACCACCTGTCCAAAATACTGCCCCTCATCAGAAGGAAAACTATAACTCTGACAACCTCCTTGTCGTCCATGTCACCTTGGAAGCCTGGAATGATAACTGTCTCCTAAATGAGGCTGTCGTTATCATATCCCTAGAACATCCACTTATGTTCTAAAACTGCTTCCGACTGTTTCTCCAGGATTGGATTAATGTCAACTTATTGCATCTAGTGCAAGAACAACATCTGGTGTGGTACTTGACATCTCATGATTGACTCAATTGCCTGAGCAAGTGATCTGCCAATCATGCACGTCCCTCTCCCCTTTAGTCTGTAAGAAACCTTTGGAGAGGGTGACTCCATTACCTGCAGGTACACTACCGTGCCAGGAGTCGTCCATCCCAAATACTCTTAGAATGCTGTCAAGTACCCTGATTGGGAAACCACCCAAATCTAGATCTAAAACCATAGATCTAGTAACCAGTATGTCTGATGTAAAATCCAAGTCCCATGTGGAGAAACCACTGTGTGACGACCAAAGTATAACCGATTGTAGTATAGGAGTTTCTTTTCCTATTCTGTGTATGTCATCCAAATACCAGGATATCACACCCTACTACCTTCTCAACAGATCCATCTCCTATTCTGATGAAGTCAAACCTATGACTGTCACGTCAGAAATAGATGATCTATCTCCGCTACATCTGCTTTAGTCTATAAATAGACATAAGCTACCTGTCCACCAATGCTTCCACTGCTCCCACTGACTACGACAACCCTCTGGCAGAGTCATATACACGTACACTTCTAAAACTAGTTTAGAACGACGCTATACTCATCCTCCCGCCGGGTCTCGCACCCTGGAACAACAGCAATGGTAATTGTGGGTAAACAAGAACTTCCCTGTCACCGTCCTTGAGGCTACCGTAGTACCTCTCGGGTGCCTGAAGTTACCCACCTTATCTGCGGAGTGGCCAATGGAATGTCAATCCAGATTGAATCTTTAGGTTCCTTATCAAATCTTCAGTAATCGTTTGTGGTTCTGGAATCACTTCCAGTTCTACCATACTCCCACTACTGTTTTCTGAAAAAATCCATCTTTAATAAAACTGTGGCGAGTCTAGAACAATATCGCTATTGTTCATCCAGATGGTAGAAAGTCAACCCTCGTCATAGCCTGGGTTAACCCACAAACAGCCATTACAGAAACGTGCCTTGAGTTGTCCAGTGTCTGGTTTTAATCATAAACCGGACAACTCCCCGTACCTTAACATCGTTAAGATATGAACTGTTCTATATCCAATATAGAAACAGAGGCACTGATTTAATTGAACCAGATTCAAATCATGCAGCTGTCCCCAGCGCATGTCAACAAAATGGAAGGAGGCCGATCAGCGTTACTCAACTTAGGAATACTTCCAATTATGAGTAACCTGAAAGAGAAGCAAGATCTCTTTATCATTACTATCAACTGAATACCATACACAAGTATCTACATCTTCGATCTCTTTGAAGAATCCCGATACTTGTTATACCTGGTTCTCTACTCTATTCATATACCTATAACTTCTCAAAATTTGGACCCTGTGTTTCCGCGAAACACCTATCTAAAAACTAGAGAAGTCATAAGTAAACCGAATATAGTACGAGGACCAAGCCCTCTGTCTTGATGGACCCTGGACAACATACAATCCTTTGTATAAGTCCCTTGAGTCTGATAACTCATTCATTGTGTGTCGTAGGTTGAAAACTGTACTTATGGTTAAGAAGAATTACACCGCTGTTTAATGCTCCTTACCTAACCATCCACTGATATAGGTAAATGTCGTAGACATAATTTCAGAAAGGTATATCTCACTCTATGAAAATAGACGTACAGATATATCAATTTGAAATTGGTGCATAACAGCGGATATTCAAAACCAAATATTTGCCGACTGGCAAACAGCCCAGGTGATTTCCTCAAATATCACTGATTACAACGAATCCCGATATAATGAGGATAATCACCCAATTCCCAATAACTTACTCCCACTCATCATCTGTAAAACTATACATATGTGAGAATCGTACCTGGTAAATACATACCCTGGAGTAAGTATCTAATCGGGAAATCAGTTTTCCTTTAACATTACACAGTGAAACTGAAACATTGAAATGTTCCGATGGGGTATCCCGGTATTCATAGTAATGCCTCTTCCATTATCCAGATTCAGAACTACAACCGTATAATTCATTGCCATCTCTCCACATCCCTTCATATGTCTTTAGTCATTACCTTCTGCACACCCCTTTAGGCCAAATGGTTTTCTTCCTTCCCTACCGTTCGGCACCAGCCTATGGTTTGGAAGAAGTCTATCCAATAAGCATAATGGGTGTACTGTCCTAATCCTAGGAACACTCGCAATGCGAGAGAAGGTGAAGATAAAAGACACCCGAATAAACCTTATTCCTATTTCTCCTGAACCAGAATCCATCCCCGAACTGGAACCAGTTCCATTCGAGTTCGTATATAACCATACGATGGAGTATCCAAATAAACTGTGGATCTTCGTAGTGATACGGAGTGTCCTGGAGAAATACAAAGGTGATGTGGGAGTGGTAACGAAATATTTGGTTTGGTCGTGAATATCTGTTGCAATTTACTTTGCCCTCTTACTAATCCCTTGCTTTGTCTGAACTTAATACCTTCTGCACACCATCGTTATGCTAATTGGTTTTCTTCATTCCCTACCGGTCGGCACCAGCCTAAGGTTTGGAAGAAGACAATCCAATTTGCGTAATAGGTGTACTACCCCTAAACCAAGGAGTACTCGTAACCTGAGAGAGGGTAAAAGGAAAAGACAACTGAATAATCCTATCCGTTTTCTCTAGAACCGGAAACCATCCTCGAATAAATTCTTTCGAGTTCGTATCTAACCATACGATGGTTTTGTCCAATGGAAGTGGACGTTCGTAGTAAAACGGGGTGTCCTGGAGAAAAGGGTAAAAGTAGGAGTGGCAATGAGGTTTGCAACTCTGACAATCCAAAAGCCGGTGTTAAAGAAGGTTCGGTCAACTTGGTCACTGAGTCAAAGTCTTAGGGTCGGGTCAATGGTCGCTGCCAAAGAGAGAGAGAAAAGAAAACACTCAGCGTGCACTCTAACCTAGATCAGAATGGTCACAATTTATCTAATCTGGAATCCTCCCACTGTACCTCAAATTCTCCTCCAAACCTGAAAGAAGAATTAGTCGGGGTTACCCGAGGAGTAAACTAACTCATCAGTGGGAATCGGGATCCAACTCTCATCGCATGACAACGTGACGGAATCCGCTCACGTCATCACACTCCAGAAGGTATGCGCATATCTAGCAAGTTTCAGTTCTTTTGAAACTCCCGATGTGATTTCTGCCCCATGCTCTTATGACCTTGACGAAGGCCAACAAATCATAAGTCACATGTCAAGTTCTACCCGTCATTCTCCAGGTTGATTTGAACCCACCCGCACAAGCCCTTGACGAAGGCCAATAAGGCTATACGACTGTCCCAAACCAACGCATCTATCTATGCTGCAGAAAGGCAACAAGCAGCTACCATACACTATGCCTTGACGAAGGCCAACAAACATAGCATGAATACTACGTGCTACCCGTCTGAAACGACGGAGGGCTACGAATGGTTTCTGGCGAAAACCTTTAACGTAAAGAACTTGATATCGTTGAAGGAACTGATAGCTTTTTGAAAATATAGTGACGAAAACCGTTGCTAAAGAGGTCACTCCCGGTGAAGGGATCTCGGCTCTTTTCCCGTAGAATAGGGTGCAGGATATTCCAAATGAATACCACGGTGCAAAGCAAAAGTAATCGGCTATAGTGAAGTTAATGCCCTGATGTAAACTTTTTGTCCAAGGGGTCACTCCCGGTGAAGGGATCTCGGCCCTTGCCTCGTCGACTGAGGAGCAGGATATTCCAAATGAATACCACGATGCAAAACAAAAGTGAACGTCCTTGCAATAACAGCTTTTTGAAAAGTGTTCCAACAACATCAGATTAGGTTTGTTTTTAAACTTGCATTGATCCGAATCAATGCAGTCCCATCAATTGATCACACCAAAAAGAACGAAAATATACTGATGTACGTATATGCCATCCGCATTCGCCACTGGGTCCCGTCATTACCCGTTAGGTTAGCTAACTAACGACAGAGCGGGGACTGGACTAGCGTGGATGCAAAACATATACAACATCTACTAATATATATACCAATATATTATATTCGCTTAAGGCGTGAATAAAATGAGCAACATCACAGAAATGTACAGCATCACAGAAACAATACAGATATCTGGGATCCCCGGGTTTCACAGAGCCACTGCTGAAACCCGACGTTCCCCTGGTCGTGTGGATAGCCTGTGCAATGAAAACCTAGACCCCTACGGGCGCGGCAAGTCACCCGCCAAAACCTGAAGCGAGGCAGCCCCCTTCAGCGCCGTGAATGGACCACCCAGCACTTCACGGAATCCGGTAACTTGGGCACCCCTCCTGGATCAACCTGTACCCCCTACGAGTGCGGCGAATAGCCCGCCAATCCTAAAGTGAAGCCCCCTCCGTCTCAATGCCATGAGATGCGGGCTTGTTGCCCTCCAGAACCCGGCTATCCGTGCACCCCTCCGCGGGGCAACCTAGTACAGAAAGTAAAATATACATACACCGGGTACATCGACCGCAACCTGGTCGTGCCCCAAAATAATAATACAAACTGGCAGTGACGGCAGTCCACATGTCGGACGCTCGCCCCGCAATATCAAATGTACATAATACAACAAAAACTGTACTAGCATTGCATCCAGGCTATCCCCACGACCGATCCGCAACATCACAGCAAATACATAGAACATCAACGTGAATATCACGTTCGCAAATCCGTCTAACCGGGCTATAGCAGTTAGACCAGATTTACCGATCGAGTGACATTCACGGTCGCAGATATAATGTAAATACTGTGAAAAATGTGTTTAAAATATCCGACCGATCGAATATTAACAAGTGGGCCCCAAAACAAAACTGTAGCAGTTACAGAAAATATGGGCCCAATTTTAATGTTCAAAAACCCCCAAAATAAGCCCAGAGGCCCACTGAAAAAATCCGGCCCACTGACTCCTCTACTCTGCGGCGGAACCGCGGCCGCAAGTAGGTTTTGGCCGCGGTTCCGCGCTCCAACCAGAGGATCATGGTGTCGGATTTTTCCAGAAGTCTTAAGTCTTCCTGTACAGTGCTTTTATACAACCTGAAAAATTTTTGGGGACCAAAAAGTTTCAACAGAAAACTGATGTGGGAAAATACGGGTTTTTGAACATTTCGATCGATCGGAACTGAAAAACACATTACACAAAGCTAGACTAAGTTAATGGGGAGGCTCTGATACCACTGTAAGTGCACGGCGGCGCCCCGGCCGTCAATCCGACGGCCAAATGCGGAAGCGGTGATAAACTTTAATTTTTCTTGAACTGGCAAACCGCCGCGCACTAATACCCGGATCGAACCATTAACTAGTCCTAGCTATCTACAAGAAAGGGAATAGAGATATACCGACGATCCAAGTCCTCCGGTCTTCTCGTCATGGTCCAGATCTCCTGCGGAAAAGTCCCGTCTCCTCCTCGTCGCCGGAAGTGCACCACATCGCCTACTTTGTTTACGGGCTCCCACCTCAATGCCGAGGCAACTCGGGCACGAAGCCGGCTACTCGACGTGCCCAAGATTTACTGTAGAATCTATAGTAGAGCTTGTGTCTCACTTTTGGGGTTGTGGAATTGCCTTTTGGTGGAGGTATGAAACATGAACTTTTGTGGAGGGATTAGTAGGAGTTTTGCAACATGATATCAACCAAAAACCCCACTCTCTAATTTTGGACAGCCCCTCTATGGCTTTGGCCGACCATACAATGGGAAGAGAGAGAATGTGAGGGTGAGAGAGTGTATATGAGAGTGTGGCCATCCCATAATACAATGGAGAGAGAGAGAAGGCTATCATGCCAAAAAGGAAATGATCACAACAATAAACCCACACTCAACCAACCTCACCCCTCATCATCATCAACCATCATGCCCACTAAAAGTCAAGCCATCATGAGAAGGAGAAGTCAATGATGGTGCACATCATGAAAACCATTATGATGCTACAATAAGCAAAGACCCCCTCCACAAAAAGCCTATTTGCAACAATGCAAATAAACCCTCCTCCACCAAACGTCGGCCAATGAACGATCAAAGGAAAATTGGCCGAAACGGAAAACAAACTGGCAACTCCAGAAAACTGGTCCCGTAATAAATTACAGGAAAACCCCGATACTGTGCATACACACCCGCATCTGTATTTCGACCGAAATACAAATGCAATGAGACAAAATCTACACTGTACTATACTAGGATCCGGCTTATACCAAAACCGGCTAGTAATATCCGTTCGATCCTGATCCGTGCAATACCGCACGTATCTGATCAAACCCTGCCATATATGCATACGGCCTATAGTACAGACTGTCCGATCCTGATCCGTGCAATACCGCACGTATCTGATCGGACCTTGCCATATCTCCATACGGCCTCTACAACCTTTCGCCCGAAAGCTGAGTAACTGGATGTGGGGGACTCTAAAGACTCGTCAACACCTCGGTTGTGGATTTAACCACTAGCACGTCAGAGGTATAAGCCAATACGTAACGGGCTACCAAGTATTGACTAAAAGGGACGTCTGTGAGTGAACTCAGCCAGACAACCCTACTGAGCCTGTCAGTGACAATATCCGTACAGTCCGGTCCGTTCGTCTATGAGTATCGCATGGCGGGCCTAGGGGGTTGGTAAAAGTCAGACCCCCAATAGCGGTACAAGTCGTGTCGGAGTGTAGCCCAGAACACCCTGAGATACTACTGGAATACCTACCAGTAAATCTCCTTGCCTTGGCCAAGGACTTTGTGTAATGGCTCTCCTAGACACTGCATGACCTCACCCCCAATACCGGGAGAGACGAACCCCTGAAGATACGCTCACTGCCTCCATGTGGCTCGGGACTGTACCCAACTAAAACCTGTTTGCACGACTCCTTTGAGCCGTGGTAGGGTAGTAATCAAAGTACAGTGGGAACTCACACGAGACAAATGACGATCCCCAGGTCGATGAACTAACCTGCACACATGTCACCAGGGAACTGCCATCTGACGTCTGGTATATGACCAACTAGCATGTTCCCGGCGAGTCCTGTCCGGTGTACTCATAACCCAATGAGCACCTGTATACATCTTAGGTGATCCAACTGACACCAGTGGCTTGTGAGACCGGCCACCGCCCCTCGTCGGGGTCTCGACTGTATACACTAGTCTACTAATGGAGTATCGATGCCCAGTCTCGAAACTCCCACGACTAGGGACCTTTTAAGGATAAGCTTATAGACCCCAGCTCCCACTTATATGATCGCCCTCATACTGCTGGTGGTCAAGCAAGAATCCTAGGGGCTCTACCAACGTGTAATAGCGACCTGTAAGGTCACCTAAAACAGTACACGATGATAAAGGTAAACCAGATAGCATACTATCATCTCGAGTAAGACTGTCCTACCGGGATAGGTCCTCTATCAATCATTACAATCACGTACCTGTGACCTAATAATTGACTCTGAGGGCACTATCTCCAACACTAATCTAAGCTACCTAGGGGATATAGTGTGAGGTTATGGAAGTATTAGTTTAGCTAACCCTTGATCTCAACACATGAGAGGTTAGGGTTAGGGTTTGAAGAGAGAGTGAGCTTGAGGAGAGAGAAGGTGAAGATGAGAATGAAATGAGATAATGATATATCATAATATTTATGAAGCATTATAATTTTATCAAATAAGTACATAAATGATTAATCATCCATGCTTCATAAATGCATTTGAGTGATTCATCTCCATGAGTCATTAAGCATTTATGATGCATTAATGACTTGGATGAATCACATAAATGAGTCACTAATCTCATTTAATACAATGCCACCTTACCCCCTTAGTCACCACTCTTCTAGAAGCTTCCCGACAAATTACGAGAACTCCCCTCCAATCCGTGAAAATACGGAAAAACTTTAGACTGTATAAATCCAATAACCCGATACTAGAATCTAGCTTAAACCAAAGCCGGCTAGTAAAAACTGTCCGAAAAGTCGTACGTGCGTAAACACACGTACGCATCCGAACCCTTGTCGTAAAACCGTACGACCTCTATATCGTTTCGCCTGGAGCAGGGAAACTCTCTGTGTGGGACTCTAAAGACTCGACACTACGCTGGCAGTGGGTTTAACCACAGACCGCAAGCGGCACTAGCTGTACGTAACGGTCCCCAGGTAGATGTTGAAAAGAAGGCCGATGAGGAAA
The DNA here is from genome assembly GCA_030015575.1 of Agapanthus africanus. Lineage (NCBI taxonomy): Eukaryota > Viridiplantae > Streptophyta > Magnoliopsida > Asparagales > Amaryllidaceae > Agapanthus > Agapanthus africanus. The sequence continues at coordinate 464,727,597 of CM057340.1, forward strand.
ACCATCCGAACTCCTACTGAGCCTGATGTGACAATCTCCGTACAGTCCGGTATGTTCGTCTAATACCATCGCATATCAAGCCTAGGGGCAGCAAGCGTCAGTCCCCTAATAGCTGTATAAGTCGTGTCGGAGCGAAGTCCATTACACCCGGAGAAGCTACTGGAACCAACCAGTATATCTCGCTTGCCCTGGCCAGGGACTTTGCGTATTGGCTCTCTAACACAGCGCGATATCAACTCCCAATACCGGGAGAGACGAATCCTATCTAACCGCTACTGCCTCCAAGTGCTCGGGACTGCACCCAATTGCTACCTGTTTGCACGACTCCTTTGAGCCGTGGTAGGGTAGCAATCTAAGAACAGTGGGACACACTCGAGGCGAAGTAGCAGTGTCAAGTCTGCGGACTATGCTGTACTCATGTCACCTGGGAACTGTTAACTGACGATGGGTATAGTACCAACCAATCAGTTCCCCGGTGAGTCCTGTCCGGTGTACCCGTAACCTAACGAGCACCTGTATACTATCTCCAGTACGACGTACTGATGGCTGTGGGACAGACCATCTCCCCAACTGGGATGAGCAGCATATACACTTAGTCTACTCTGGAATATCGATGCCCTATCTTGATAACCCAGCGATCAGGGACCTATATAGGATGTTGCTTACAGACTACCCAGCCCCCACTAGTGCGACTGCCATCACGACGCTGGTAATCAAGCAAAGATCCTATGGGCTTTACTAATATGTATAAGTGATACGTTACAAGAAACATATGCACATATTAAAGTAGACAGAAACCAAGTAGCATACTACCATTTTTAGCAAGACTGTATATATAACTGTGAATATCCCAAGCTTCCATTAAGTAATATACAATCTAGTATGATACAATTGTAAGTCCACGTTGCGACCCCCGGTTCTTACGGGGAGGCGGAAACGGTATAAAAATCAAATTTTTAGCGCAAGGGGCAACATGGACTAAGCAAAGTCGGGATCTTTAACTAAACTAAAACTAGCAAACTTTGCTAAAGAGAGTTAGCTACTCGGATGGAGATGGTTATACCTAAACTTGAACTCCTTCGTCTTCAAGCTCCGATGGTGGTTCGATGGCTCCTTCTCGTTGTCTCCGTACGCCGAAGATAGATCCACTTGAAAGCTCCAACCTTTAGCTCCTTCTTCGTTCTTTGAAGAAACTAGTTCACTTGGTTTGCTAAACCTAGTGAACTAGAATGAGTAGAGAAGAAATAGAATGGGATTTTATCTATGGTTCTTGATTCTCAACTCATGAGACAAGAGAACCATAGATCAAGAGAGGGAGCAAGAGGTTGAGGGTGAGAGCAAGAGGAGAGCTCAAGAACAAGAGAGAGAATGAGCAAGAAAGAATGAGGCTCTCTTTTTTCTCTCACCCTCTCATAATCCAATGTAATCATAACTCATCATATCAATAAAAGTCTTATGTGATGGTTGAAGCAACCATAACCTTATCATGTCATGCACTCATTTTACTCAAATGAACAAGCAAGTAAAAGTCTTTGGCATGAAATGATAACCATGGTTATCATGATGGTCAACTAGTCAAGCCTAGTCAACCGGTCAACAAAGTCAACAAGTCAACAAAAGTCAACAAGTCAACAAAGTCAACAAAAGTCAACAACCAAGTCACCATAATACTTAATTAATATAATAGTTAATCGCATATCATATTCTCATTAGGGTTGAGCAAAAAGTCAAAAAGTCAACGGTCAACTGTCAACAACCCTAATGAGAATCCGCTGTCTGTGCCTCCCTGTCAACTGTGCATACACACCCGCATCCGCGTTCCGAGGAACACGAATGCAAACTGGATAAATCCAATCCCATAAGATACACTAGGATCTGGCTTAAACCAAAGCCCGCTAGTGTAAACTGTCCGGACACTGTACGTGCATAAGTGCACGGATGTGACCGAACCCTGTCGCAAAACCATGCGACCTGTCGCAATACCATGCGACCTCTACTCTTTTGCCTAAAGGCGAAAAGCTTTCTGTGTGGGACTCTAAAGACTCGACACTACGCTGGCAGTGGGTTTAACCACAGACCGCAAGCGGCACTAGCTGTGCGTAACGGTCCCCAGGTAATGCCGACAAGAAGACCGACGAGGCGAAACCCATCTGAACTCCTACTGAGCCTGAGTGTGACATTCTCCGTACAGTCCGGTCTGTTCGTCTGATACATCGCATGGCGGGCCTAGGGGGCGGTAAACGTCAGTCCCCCAATAGCGGTACAAGTCGTGCCGGAGCGAAGCCCAAAACACCCTGAGATAACACTGGAAACCTACCAGTATATCTCGTTTGCCCTGGCCAGGGACTACTCGTGTAATGGCTCTCCTAGACACAGCGCGATGTCAACCCCCAATACCGGGAGAGACGAATCCTGTCTAACCGTCACTGCCTCCAAGTGCTTCGGGACTGCACCCAACCACCACCTGTTTGCACGACTCCTTTGAGCCGTGGTAGGGTAGTGGTCAAAGTACAGTGGGAACACACTCGAGGCGGAGTGACAGTGTCAAGTCAGCAGACTAAGCTGTACTCATGTCACCTGGGAACTGATAACTGACGATAGGTATAATACCAACTAGTCAGTTCCCGACGAGTCCTGTCCAGTGTACCCGTAACCTAACGAGCATCCGCATACTATCTCAAGTACGACGTACTGACGGCTGTGGGACAGACCGTCTCCCACACTGGGATGAGAAGCGCATGCGCTGGTCTACTCCGGAGTATCGATGCCCTGTCTCGATAGTCCTGCGACCAGGGACCTGCATAAGGATGTGCTTATAGATTACCCAGCCCCACTAGTGTGACGGCCATCACATCGCTGGTAATCAAGCAAAGATCCTAAGGGCTCTACTAATGTGTATAGGCGATATACAAAAATAAACATATGTACACATTGAAGTAGAAACAAACCAAGTAGCATACTACTATTTTGAGCAAGATTGTATATACAAGGTGAATATCCCAAGCATCCATTAAGTAATATACAAACTAGTATGATACAGTAATGGCCTCTAGGGCATATACACTAACAATCTCCCACTTGCACTAAGGCCATGTACTGGCGTATCGAAGACCTATCATCTCGATCAGCCGCTTGAACTGAGTCTGGGGCAGGGCCTTGGTGAATGGATCAGCAGTGTTATCTTCTGAAGCGACTCTCCGAACCTCGATCTCCTGGCGATCTACGATCTCCCTGATCAGGTGATACCGCCTCAAGATGTGCCTAGATCTCTGATGGGACCTGGGTTCCTTCGCTAAAGCTGTAGCCCCGTTGTTGTCGCAATACAGAGGTATTGGATCAACAATGGACGGAACCACCTGAAGTTCTTTCAAGAACTTCTTCATCCAGACAGCTTCTTTTGCGGCATCAGATGCAGCGATGTATTCCGCTTCCATTGTCGAGTCTGCAACGGTTTCTTGTTTGGAACTCTTCCAACACACCGCCCCTCCATTGAGGGTAAAGACAAAGCCCGACATGGACTTGGAATCATCCTTGTCACTTTGGAAGCTGGAGTCAGCAAAGGCCTCGATCTGGAGGTCTTTTCCGCCATACACCAAGAACATCTCCTTAGTCCTTCTCAGGTACTTGAGAATGTTCTTTACCGCTATCCAGTGTTTCTCCCCAGGGTTTGACTGATACCGGCTTACCATACTCAGTGCATAAGCTACATCCGGTCTGGTACACAACATCGCATACATTATAGAGCCTACCGCAGAAGCGTAGGGTATAATAGACATGCGATCCCTCTCCAAATCAGTCTTGGGAGACATCTCTTTAGAGAGGGTGATCCCGTGACAAGCCGGTAGGTTACCGCGCTTGGAATCTTCCATACTGAATCTCTTCAGTATGGTGTCGATGTACCTGGACTGTGATAGTCCTAATATCCTCTTGGATCTGTCACGGTAGATCCGGATACCCAGAATGTACGAGGCATAACCCAGGTCTTTCATGGAGAACCTGTGTGACAAGAACCCCTTGACAGATTGTAGCATAGGAATGTCATTTCCTATTAAGAGAATGTCATCCACGTATAAAACGAGGAATACTACAGTTCTCGCTACAAATCTACTATAGATGCATGGTTCATCTGGATTTTTGATAAAGCCAAATTCTTTGACCGTCTCATCAAAGCAGATGTTCCAACTCCGCGATGCCTGCTTTAGTCCATAGATGGACTTAAGCAACCTGCACACCTTTCCGTTGCTCCCACTCTGAATGAAGCCCTCTGGCTGGTCCATATAGACACACTCCTTTAAATTTCCATTTAGAAAAGCTGTCTTTACGTCCATTTGCCAGATCTCATAATCGTGGAAGGCAGCAATGGCAAGAAGGATCCGAATGGATTTCAGCATGGCTACTGGAGAAAAGGTTTCGTCATAGTCCAAGCCAGGTCTTTGACGGAAACCCTTTGCAACCAGCCTAGCTTTATAGGTCTCAACCTGTCCATCTACATCAATCTTCCTTTTGAAGATCCACTTGCATCCTACGGGTTTTACCCCGTCTGGAGCAATGTCCAACGTCCATACCTTGTTGGTGTACATGGACTCCATTTCGGTCCGCATTGCATCCAGCCATTTCACTGAGTCAACGCTCTGAACGGCCTGCTGGAAGCTAGTAGGCTCATCATAGTCTATGATGCAATCCTCTCTATCCCCGTCTACGAGAAAACCGTAGTATCTCTCGGGCGGATGAGTCTGCCTACTACTCCTGCGGAGCGGCGTAGGAATGTCCTGTTCTTCGGAACCCTCTGGTTCCACTAAACTTTCAGTAATAGTCCGTGGTTCTGGAATTTCTTCCAACTGCGCTCCCACTTATTTCTTTTTCTATGAACTGGTGTTCTAGAAAGTGGGCATGACGAGAAACAAGAACTTTTTGTTCCTCTTCACAGTAGAAGAAATATCCCTTGGAATTCTTTGGATATCCCACAAACTTGCACAGTACTGAGCGTGCTTCGAGCTTGTCCGCATGCTGCTTTTTGACAAAAGCTGGACTTCCCCATATCTTAATGTGATTAAGATGGGGTCTCTTCCCACACCACATCTCAAATGGCGTAGTAGGCACAGTCTTAGTGGGAACTCGGATCAAAAGGTATGCGGCTGATTCTAGCGCACATCCCCAGAATGATCGCGGCAACTCAGCGTTACTCATCATGGACCGCACCATATCCAATAGGGTGCGGTTCCGTCTCTCCGATACACCGTTATGTTGCGGGGTGTATGGAGGAGTAAGCTGAGAGAGAATTCCATTCTCTTTTAAATAGTCCAGGAACTCGGCACTTAAGTATTCTCCACCTCGATCCGATCTTAGAATCTTAATACTTTTGCCGGTCTGTTTCTCCACTTCATTCTTATACTCCTGGAATTTTCCAAAGGCCTCGGACTTATGTTTCATTAAGAAGACATAACCGTACCTTGAGAAGTCATCCGTAAAAGTAATGAAGTAAGAATGTCCGCTTCGGGCATGTGTAGACATTGGACCGCACACGTCACTGTGTACGAGTCCCAAGAGCTCGCTCGCTCTTACTCCATGTCCAGTAAACGGAGTCTTTGTCATCTTTCCTTTGAGACAGGATTGACAAGTGGCATACGACTGATATTCGAACGCATTCAAATACCCTTCTGTATGTAACTTCGTCAACCTTCTCTCATTGATGTGACCCAATCTACAATGCCATAAGAAAGTCTGATTTATTTCTGGAGACTTTCTTTTGTGTGTATTCTGGACATTAAAAATCTGTGGTTGGTTTAACACGTATATACCATTACTCAAAGTACCTGACCCAATCAAAACTTGATTAAGGTGAATGTTTACAACATTACTTACAAACGCAAATTCATAACCTTCTTTAGAAACTAAAGATACAGAAATGATATTACAAGTTGCGTTGGGTACAAAAAAGCAATTACGCAAAACCAAAACATGTCCATCTGACATTCCCAGGTGATAGTCCCCCACGGCTTTAGCATCCATGCTAGCTCCGTTCGCAACTCTGAGGGTCATGTCACCTGCCTTCAAAACCCTACGGTTTCTCAACGCCTGCAAAGAATTACAGATATGAGATCCTGATCCGGTATCCAATACCCAGGAAGTAGAGTTTATTGAAAGACAGTTTTCAATAACATACACACCTGAAGCTGAAGCTGCAACCTGCTTCAATTCCTGTGTTCTGGCCTTCCAGGCCCTGCAATCATTCTTCCAGTGTCCTCTCTTATGACAATAGAAGCATTCTTCCTTATCCACAAGCTTCCCCGCTATCTTTGTTGCTTTACCTTTTCCCTTCGTATCCACTTTACTAACACCGCCCCTTGGTTTGGCGGGGGCCTTCTTCTTCTTTCCCTTGGCTTTCGCCTTGGACCTAGAAGAAGATGATCCTCCTACAAACAAAGTGGATGTTTCCCTACCTTTCTGTAGGGTGCCCTCTGCGCTCCTCAGCATGTTGAGGAGCTCTGAAAGTTCAACCTATTTTTCTTGTAGGTTGAAGTTCAGTATGAACTGGGCGTAAGTGGAAGGAAGGGACTGGAGAACTATATCCGTATATAGCTCACTCTCCAATGTGATCCCTAGGTCAGCGAGCTCCTCAATGTAGCCGATCATCTTTAGCACGTGCTCGGCTACTGATGATCCGACGGCCATTCTTGTCGAAAATAACTTTTTCGACGCTTCGTATCTTGCGATACGAGACTGCTCTCCATACAGTTCTTTTGTATGAAGCAATATGGACTCCATGTCCATATTCTCATGCCTCCTCTGATGTTCGTTGTCCATCGAGGCAAGCAGGAGGCACTTGGCCTTCGCGCTATCAATCTCCCAAGTCTTGCGGATTTCCTTATCCGCGACGCTGGAAGTTGGACCAGGGACAGGGGGAGCTTTGGTGGTAAGAAGATACCCCAGCTTGTCATAAGTGATTGCTATCATGACATTCCTGAGCCAATCTTTGTAGTTTGGCCCTGTCAGTTTGTTTTTATCTAGGAGTAACTTAAGTCCAGTCATGTTGATTGGTCGCTGCAATTAGGAGAGAGAAGAAGAAACACTCAGCATGATGCTCTTGCAAGTTTAGAGTGGTTTTTAGTTTGTCTAAACAGGATGGCTCCCACTGTTTCTCGAATCCCTCCTCAAACCATAAAGGAAGAATTAGTCGGGATCAATCCCACCGCACAATACTTGCTTAACCGTTCAGCCAGGCCGGTGTCGGTACTTCGAGGGAGGTTTTCCAACGCTTTCGCGAAGTTCCTTAATTATAGAACCTCTTTTCCCTGGGGGCGTAGCCCCGCTAACACCTTTCTAGGCACCTACTAGGTTTGTAGCATTGATCGATTAGTGAGAAATTTCCCGAGGAGTAGCATATACTCACAGTAGGATCGGGATCCAAATATCATCGCGTGACGAAACTGAAGGAATCCTACCAGAATCATCACACTCCAAATGGTATGCAAATCTAGCAAGTTTCAGTACTTATGAAACTCCCGATGTGGATTTTTGCCCCATGCTCTTATGACCTTGACTTTGGCCAAAATATCATAAGTCACATGTCAAGTTCTACCCGTCATTATCCAGGTTAATTTGGATCCATCCGTACCTACCCTTGACTTTGGCCAAAATGGCAGTACGACTGTCCCAAACCAACGCATCTATCTATGCTACACATGAACACCCGATAGCTACCAATCACTGTGCCTTGACTTTGGCCAACATACACAGCTTGAATACTATTGACTATTCATGTGAAACGACGGAGGGCTACGGATGGTTTTGGCAAAACCGTGAACGTAGTGAACTTGATTTGGACGATGGAACGAGATAGCTTTTAAAAGGAGTGGCTCAAGCTCCGCATTTAAAAGTTGTTTTTGAAAAGAACCGAGTGGTTTTTCGAAAGTGTTCCAACGACTTTAACTTGGTTTATTATCTTGCATTAGTTCTTTTAATGCGTGATATTCTTGCATTAGTTCTTTTAATGCGTCCCATCATTTAATCCTACCATTGCAGAAAACAACCAAAATATGACGTACGCTTATGCCATTCGCATTCGCCATTGGGCCCCGTCATTACCCGTTAGGTTACTTAACTAACGACAGAGCGGGGGCTGGGCTAGCGCGTCTGTAAAACATAAGCAACGCCTAAATAATATCATATATAGATATACTGCAATGATAAACATTTCAGATCACAGATAAATACATTGGATATACTAGGAATCTGTAATTTGTACGAGCCTGTAACAAAAACAGATTACACGGTCGCGGTGAATAGCCAATACCCCACCCAAGACCCCTACGGGTGCGGCAAACTACCCGCCAAGTACCCGAAGCGTAGCAACCTCCCTCATCTCCATGAGTAGGCCACTCGACACTTCGGCATACCCGGTAGTTTGTGCACCCCTCCATGGGTCTATCCTAGGAGCAAAAACAGTAAAAAGAAATTATACAATGACGGCTACAACCCCGACCCGGTTGTGCGGCCATACAAATAATTATTACACCAATTTACAAATTTACATGAATTGCAAGAAAAGAAAACTCTCGTCTCACAACCCCCGGCTATTCACCCGCGACAATCCAACATATTTATATACACATTCCAATATCAAACACAGATCATGTATAACCCCGACCAATCGACTTATAGCGATTAGCCGACGTTCATTACATGCAAGCATCACAGATATAACCATCATAGTCAAAGTGCAGTGAAGTTCGGAAAAAATACGGAATTATAGGACCCCAAAAGGAAATTTCTTTTCTGGAAAATCTGGGGACATATAATATATTTCAAAAATCCCAAAACCAACACAGACACACACTGCACGAAAAACGATGCACAGAAGACGACAAACCGCGGCGCTTCCGCGGCACATGCCTACCTCATGCGGCGGAAGGGCGGCGGTTTGAATGAATTAGGGCAACGTTTTTCTTGGGTGTTCACACAAAACCCTGAGCCGAATTTACAAGTATAAATTTTTTCATTTTTACCAGAAAAAATTTTAACAGAAACTTGGGTTTTGTAAAAGTTAGGTTTTTGGATTTTTTTTTTCGGTTCCGAACTTCGTTACACTTTACTACCAAGCTAGTTTAAGTTTAGTTAGGCTCTGATACCACTGTAAGTCCACGTTGCGACCCCCGGTTCTTACGGGGAGGCGGAAACGGTATAAAAATCAAATTTTTAGCGCAAGGGGCAACATGGACTAAGCAAAGTCGGGATCTTTAACTAAACTAAAACTAGCAAACTTTGCTAAAGAGAGTTAGCTACTCGGATGGAGATGGTTATACCTAAACTTGAACTCCTTCGTCTTCAAGCTCCGATGGTGGTTCGATGGCTCCTTCTCGTTGTCTCCGTACGCCGAAGATAGATCCACTTGAAAGCTCCAACCTTTAGCTCCTTCTTCGTTCTTTGAAGAAACTAGTTCACTTGGTTTGCTAAACCTAGTGAACTAGAATGAGTAGAGAAGAAATAGAATGGGATTTTATCTATGGTTCTTGATTCTCAACTCATGAGACAAGAGAACCATAGATCAAGAGAGGGAGCAAGAGGTTGAGGGTGAGAGCAAGAGGAGAGCTCAAGAACAAGAGAGAGAATGAGCAAGAAAGAATGAGGCTCTCTTTTTTCTCTCACCCTCTCATAATCCAATGTAATCATAACTCATCATATCAATAAAAGTCTTATGTGATGGTTGAAGCAACCATAACCTTATCATGTCATGCACTCATTTTACTCAAATGAACAAGCAAGTAAAAGTCTTTGGCATGAAATGATAACCATGGTTATCATGATGGTCAACTAGTCAAGCCTAGTCAACCGGTCAACAAAGTCAACAAGTCAACAAAAGTCAACAAGTCAACAAAGTCAACAAAAGTCAACAACCAAGTCACCAAAATACTTAATTAATATAATAGTTAATCGCATATCATATTCTCATTAGGGTTGAGCAAAAAGTCAAAAAGTCAACGGTCAACTGTCAACAACCCTAATGAGAATCCGCTGTCTGTGCCTCCCTGTCAACTGTGCATACACACCCGCATCCGCGTTCCGAGGAACACGAATGCAAACTGGATAAATCCAATCCCATAACATACACTAGGATCTGGCTTAAACCAAAGCCCGCTAGTGTAAACTGTCCGGACACTGTACGTGCACAAGTGCACGGATGTGACCGAACCCTGTCGCAAAACCATGCGACCTGTCGCAATACCATGCGACCTCTACTCTTTTGCCTAAAGGCGAAAAGCTTTCTGTGTGGGACTCTAAAGACTCGACACTACGCTGGCAGTGGGTTTAACCACAGACCGCAAGCGGCACTAGTTGTGCGTAACGGTCCCCAGGTAATGCCGACAAGAAGACCGACGAGGCAAAACCCATCTAAACTCCTACTGAGCCTGAGTGTGACATTCTCCGTACAGTCCGGTCTGTTCGTCTGATACATCGCATGGCGGGCCTAGGGGGCGGTAAACGTCAGTCCCCCAATAGCGGTACAAGTCGTGCCGGAGCGAAGCCCAAAACACCCTGAGATAACACTGGAAATCTACCAGTATATCTCGTTTGCCCTGGCCAGGGACTACTCGTGTAATGGCTCTCCTAGACACAGCGCGATGTCAACCCCCAATACCGGGAGAGACGAATCCTGTCTAACCGTCACTGCCTCCAAGTGCTTCGCGACTGCACCCAACCACCACCTGTTTGCACGACTCCTTTGAGCCGTGGTAGGGTAGTGATCAAAGTACAGTGGGAACACACCCGAGGCGAAGTGGCAGTGTCAAGTCAGCGGACTAAGCTGTACTCATGTCACCAGGGAACTGATAACTGACGATAGGTATAATACCAACTAGTCAGTTCCCGACGAGTCCTGTCCAGTGTACCCGTAACCTAACGAGCACCCGCATACTATCTCAAGTACGACGTACTGACGGCTGTGGGACAGACCGTCTCCCACACTGGGATGAGAAGCGCATGCGCTGGTCTACTCCGGAGTATCGATGCCCTGTCTCGATAGTCCTGCGACCAGGGACCTGCATAAGGATGTGCTTATAGATTACCCAGCCCCACTAGTGTGACGGCCATCACATCGCTGGTAGTCAAGCAAAGATCCTAAGGGCTCTACTAATGTGTATAGGCGATATACAAAAATAAACACATGTACACATTGAAGTAGAAACAAACCAAGTAGCATACTACTATTTTGAGCAAGATTGTATATACAAGGTGAATATCCCAAGCATCCATTAAGTAATATACAAACTAGTATGATACAGTAATGGCCTCTAGGGCATATACACTAACAACAATAATGGCCCCTAGGGCATATACACTAACAACATCGGCATGACTTATCAAGCTACTGGGGTCTGACGTTTACCACCCTAGACGAGATATGCGACATATCAGACGAACAGACCGGACTGTGCAGTAAGTGTTACTGGTAAGATTCGAAGGAGTGTGAGTGGGCTTGCACGTTGATCTTCTGATCGCTCAATACCCGGGTGGCCGTTACGTTTAGCAGACCGCTTGCGGCTTGTGGATGTTTGATATGATCATCACCTGCTGCCGGTGTATTGACGAGTCTTTAGAGTCCTACACAGGGGTTTCCTGACTCAAGCGAAACGAAATAGGTGCGCATATGAGATATGTGCGGGACGGAGAATAATACCAGTATGTGATACTGTATTTTATTCTCGCGATTTGTATCATCGGACGGTTATATGAGATATAGCCGAGTTACCGAATCAAGTGTTGATTTGATACATTGATACACTAGATATTAGTCGGTTATATGTAATATGAATGAATCGTTAAATCAAGTGTTGATTTAATGATTTAATGTATAATTATATATTTGATATATTACTTTACATTAACTAGTATTGGTTCACTTAAGATTAATTTTCTCACTTGAATGTGCACATTGTTTATATGTGATATATGCAAGTGTATATGTTTGTATCATGCTTGATGATACATACAAGTTGTGTGTATGAGACTTAAACCAAATTAAGGTTAAATTAGGGTTTACTAATTTCCTAACAAATAACAAAAGAAGTGAGACTTTGGTCAAAGTTATCAAGCTTCATGAAGCTTGAAGAAACTTTGACAAAATCAAATCTTTTGTCATTTCCTTAGGATATTAGTTAACCCAACCCTTAACTTAATACTTTGGTTAATTCTCTACATGAGTTAAGCATGAGGGCTTAACTCAACCATGGTGCCATAATTAAAAGGATAAGTTTCATTGTTTATTCTTTATTCTTATTATTATTCTTTCTTCTTCTTCTTCTTCTTCAAGAAGAAGAAAGCTTGCTACCTCTAATGGTGCCATGAGATTTAGAGTGAGAAATCCAAATCTAAAGTGAACCCACTTCCTATTTCTTCATCCTCTACCACTTACCATGTAGTATAGGGTGTTCTCTTCATAAAGTTTTTGACTAAGTGAAGGAATAGCTTGAGTTTGAGTCTCCCCGACGTAGATCATCTTCGGCCTCGAAGTCAACGACCTAGCCCGCTCATTTCTCCGATGAAACCAACGCTAGGGTCCGGGATCCCGATGATCGCAGCGAAGGGATGTCAACACGGAGCTTTAAAAGTGAACGACCGGATCTACAAAGGTTGTAATCCCTTTCACTTGTAGTTAAAGTAGTTAACTTGCATGTATTTCGCCTTACCTCAAGTAACGATCTTGCATTAGGGTTTCTCGGCACATGAAAAATTTGATTTTGGCATGCTTGATGCCTTGTGGAACTTCATGAGTGTGCCTAGGAACCCTACAGTAGTATCAGAGCCTAGCTAGAGGTTTAGGCGAAGTGTAGACGAAGTTAGAAACCCAATCGAACCACGAAACCCTAATCAAAACCCTTCTCTATACATTTTTCAAAACTATGGATTTTTGTGAATTAAAAATACTCAGAAAATAGAGCAGGAAATTCTAAGAACAACTGTAGAAAACGAAGCCCTAACTCTACTGTAGTGCCGCGGAACCGCGGCCTTACCCTGCTTTTGGCGGCGGTTCCGCGGCCATATGTACTGATTAGGTGTCCATTTTCCTACAGTAATGCCCATAGCAGTTTCCTGTGTTCTCTGGGAATTTTTAATCTGTACTCAACAGTTGAGTTTTCTGGGGTGTATTGGGGACTCGTTGATTCGATCGGATATTTTAACTTCGTTTATGTTTTTCCGGATATTTTTAGAATATGTTAAAAGGTTCGACCGGATATAAATACCCAGTTTTTCCCCTACCGGAAAATTTCCATGTGTTGGATTTTTCCGTAGTTTAAGAACGTCTGAGTAGTGCAAGTAACGCGATGGACCCTCTAGAAGACAACAAACCTTAACTTGATTATGTGACCGTCTTGAACCGCCTTTTGAACCTTAGGGTTTGGGGCAGTACGGCGTGCCATATGTGTGGCGTTTGTTGGAGATAGTGCCCTCAGAGTCAATTATTGGATCACAGGTACGTGATTGCAATGATTGAGGGAGGACCTATCCCGGTAGGACAGTCTTACTCGAGATGATAGTATGCTATCTGGTTTACCTTTATCATCGTGTACTGTTTTAAGTGACCTGATACGTCGCTATTACACGTTGATAGAGCCCCTAGGATTCTTGCTTGACCACCAGCAGTATGAGGGCGATCATATAAGTGGGAGCTGGGGTCTATAAGCATATCCTTAAAAGGTCCCTAGTCGTGAGAGTTTCGAGACAGGGCATCGATTCTCCATAGTAGACTAGTGTATACAGTCGAGACCCCGACGAGGGGCGGTGGCCGGTCTCACAAGCCACTGGTGTCAGTTGGATCACCTAAGATGTATACAGGTGCTCATTGGGTTATGAGTACACCGGACAGGACACGCCGGGAACATGCTAGTTGGTCATATACCAGACGTCAGATGGCAGTTCCCTGGTGACATGTGTGCAGGTTAGTTCATTGACCTGGGGATCGTCATTTGTCTCATGTGAGTTCCCACTGTACTTTGATTACTACCCTACCACGGCTCAAAGGAGTCGTGCAAACAGGTTTTAGTTGGGTACAGTCCCGAGCCACATGGAGGCAGTGAGCGTATCTTCAGGGGTTCGTCTCTCCCGGTATTGGGGGTGAGGTCGTGCTGTGTCTAGGAGAGCCATTACACAAAGTCCTTGGCCAAGGCAAGAAGATTTACTGGTAGGTATTCCAGTAGTATCTCAGGGTGTTCTGGGCTACACTCCGACACGACTTGTACCGCTTTTGGGGGTCTGACTTTTACCAACCCCCTAGGCCCGCCATGCGATGCTCATAGACGAACGGACCGGACTGTACGGATATTGTCACTGACAGGCTCAGTAGGGTTGTCAGGCTGAGTTCGCTCACAGACATCCCTTTTAGTCAGTACCTGGTAGCCCGTTACGTATTGGCTTATATCTCTGACGTGCTAGTGGTTAAATCCACAACCAAGGTGTTGATGAGTCTTTAGAGTCCCCCACATTCAGTTACTCAGCTTTCGGGCGAAAGGCTGTAGAGGCCGTATGGAGATATGGCAGGGTTCGATCAGATACGTGCGGTATTGCACGGATCATGATCGGACGGTTTTTTACTAGCCGGCTTTGGCTTAAGCCGGATCCTAGTATTTGGTAGTGTAGTTTTGTCTCTTTGCATTTGTATCCGGACGGAATACAGATGCGGGTGTGTATGCACGGTATCGGGGTTTTCCTGTAATTTATTACGGGACCAGTTTTCTGGAGTTGCCAGTTTGCTTTTCGTTTCGGCCAATTTCCATTGTTCCGTTCATTGGCCGAAGTTTGGTGGAGGAGGGTTTATTTGCATTGTTGCAAATAGGCATTAGTGGAGGGGGTTCTTTGCATCTTGTTTCATCATGATGGTTTTCATGATGAGCACCATACCTTGACCTTTTTGACTTGATCACTTCATGATGGCTTGACCTTTGTTGTGATGATGAGGTTGGTGGAGTATGGCTTTGTTGTTTATCATTTCCTTTTTCACCTCTTGCTTGAAAAAGAATTGATCCTTTTTTTCACCCACATTTTGAGTGGGGCCGGCCACTGTGTGAGGATGAGTGTGCAGGAGAATTCTTGAGGAGTGTGTGTATTTATTCCATCATGCTTAATTAGTGGGGCCCCCCTTGTTTTGAGTGTGCTGGAATGAATCATGATGGAGATGAGAATTAATATATTTATACTCATTTGGTTGCATTGAGTGAATGAGTGAGTGCTGTTGTTTTAATTTGGCCAAGCTCATCAATCTTTCTTTTTCCAGAGAGCACAAACATAAGTGGCCGAGCTCATTCCTTGATGAAGGCTCCATTTTTCATTTCTTTTGCATGCTCAATTTCTCCATCAAGCATCCATGAAATTCTTTGTGCAAAATTCCTCCAACATGGCAACCTCATAAACCCCAAAAGAGACAAGCTTCTACACTATATCTACAGCAAATCTTGGGCGCGTCGGCCAGCCAACTTCGCGCCCGAGTTGCCTCGGTATTGAGGTGGGAGCCCGTAAAAGACGCAGGCGATGTGGTGCCCTTCCGGCAAGGTGGCGACGACCGGAGTTTCCGCAGGAGATCGGGACGACGACGAGAAGACCGGAGGACTCGGATCACTCGGTATATCTCTTCCCATCTTGTAGTTAGCTTAGACTTGTTAATGGTTATGATCCGGGTGTTTAGTGCGCGGGGGTGCCGGTTTGCTAAGTCCGCAAAATTAAAGTTTTTCACCGCTTCCGCATTCCGGCGTCGGATTGACGGCCGGGGCGCCGCCGTGCACTTACAGTGGTATCAAAGCCTCGCCATTAACTTAGTCTAGCTTTATTTGATGTGTTTTTGAGTTCCGATCGACCGAAATTCCAAAATTCCAATTTTAGCTCACATCAGTTTTCTGTTAAGATTTTTTGGTGTCCAAAATTTTTTCAGGTTGTAAAATATTGATGTACTGGAAAATCTAAGAACTCTGTAAAATTTCGATGAAGTGAATCCACAGTGGGAGCGCGGAACCGCCGCATATACCCCCATTCCGCCGCTCTTCCGCCGCACACTGTGGAGATCACTTCACCAATTTTTTCAGAGGCTTTCTGGGCTTAAAATATGGGTTTTGGAATATTAAAATTGGGCCCAGGTTTTCTGTGAGTGCTACAGTTTTGATTGGGGGCCCACTTGTTAATTTTTGATCGATCGGATATTTTAATCACATTTTTCACAGTATTTGCATTATATCTGCGACCGTGAATGTCACTTGATCGGTAAATCCGGTCTAACTGCTATAGCCCGGTTAGACGGATTTGCGAACGTGACTTTCACGTTGATGTTTTGTTTTTGCTGTGATGTTGCGGATCGGTCGTGGGGGATAGCCTGGATGCAATGCTAGTACAGTTTTGTTGTATTATGTACATTTGATATTGCGGGGCGAGCGTCCGACATGTGGACTGCCGTCACTGCCTGTTTGTATTATTATTTTGGGGCACGACCTGGTTGCGGTCGATGTACCCGTTGTATGTATATTTTACTTTCTGTACTAGGACTGCCCCGCGGAGGGGTGCACGGATAGCCGGGTTCTGGAGGGCAACAAGCCCGCATCTCATGGCAATGAGACGGAGGGGGCTTCACTCTAGGATTGGCGGGCTATTCGCCGCACTCGTAGGGGGTACAGGTTGACCCAGAAGGGGTGCCCAAGTTACCGGATTCCGTGAAGTGCTGGGTGGTCCATTCACGTTGCTGAAGGGGGCTGCCTCGCTTCAGGTTTTGGCGGGTAACTTGCCGCGCCCGTAGGGGTCTAGGATTTCATTGCACAGGCTATCCACACGACCAGGGGAACGTCGGGTTTCAGTAGTGGCTCTGTGAAACCCGGGGATCCCAGATATCTGTATTGTTTCTGTGATGCTGTACATTTCTGTGATGTTGCATTTTATTCACGCCTTGAGCGAAATATAATATATTGGTATATATATTAGTAGATGTTGTATATGTTTTTCATCCGCGCTAGTCCAGTCCCCGCTCTGTCGTTAGTTAGCTAACCTAACGGGTAATGACGGGACCCAGTGGCGAATGCGGATGGCATATACGTACATCAGTATATTTTCGTTCTTTTTGGTGTGATCAATTGATGGGACTGCATTGATTCGGATCAATGCAAGTTAAAAACAAACCTAATCTGATGTTGTTGGAACACTTTTCAAAAAGCTGTTATTGCAAGGACGTTCACTTTTGTTTTGCATCGTGGTATTCAGTTGGAATATCCTGCTCCTCAGTCGACGAGGCAAGGGCCGAGATCCCTTCACCGGGAGTGACCCCTTGGACAAAAGTTTGCGTCAGGGCAATGACTTCACTATAGCCGATTACTTTTGCTTTGCACCGTGGTATTCATTTGGAATATCCTGCACCCCATTCTACGGGGAAAGAGCCGAGATCCCTTCACCGGGAGTGACCTCTTTAGCAACGGTTTTCGTCACTATAATTTTAAAAGCTATCCGTTCCTTCAACGATATCAAGTTCATTACGTTAATGGTTTTCGCCAGAAACCATTCGTAGCCCTCCGTCATTTCAGTTAAATATTCGGTAGTATTCAAGCTATGTATTTTGATCTCACGCCAAGGCATAGTGATTGGTAGCTGCCGGGTATTTATCTGTTGCATAGATAGATGCGTTGGTTTGGGACAGTCGTACTACTATTTTGGCCTACGTCAAGGGTATGTACGGGTGGGTTCAGATTAACCTGGATAATGACGGGCAGAACTTGACATGTGACTTATGATATTTTGACCTCACGCCAAGGTCATAAGAGCATGGGGCAGAAATCACATCGGGAGTTTCAAAAGAACTGAAACATGCCAGATATGCGCATACCTTCTGGAGTGTGATGACGTGAGCGGATTCCGTCACGTTATCATGCGATGAGAGTTGGATCCCGATTCCCACTGATGAGTTGGTATACTCCTCGGGTGACCCCGACTAATTCTTCTTTTAGGTTTGGAGAAGAATTTGAGGTACAGTGGGAGGTTTCCAGATTAGATAAATTGGTAACCATTCTGATCTAGGTTAGAGTGCACGCTGAGTGTTTCTTTTCTCTCTCTCTTTGGCAGCGACCATTTGACCCGACCCTAAGACTATGACTCAGTGACCAAGTTGACCGAACCTTCTTAACACTGGCTTTTGGATTGTCAGAGTTGCAAACCTCATTGCCACTCCTACTTTTACCCTTTTCTCCAGGACACCCCGTTTTACTACGAACGTCCACTTCCATTGGACAAAACCATCGTATGGTTAGATACGAACTCGAAAGAATTTATTCGAGGATGGTTTTCGGTTCTGGAGAAAACGGATAGGATTATTCAGTTGTCTTTTCCTTTTACCTTCTCTCAAGTTGTGAGTACTCCTTGGTTTAGGAGATAGTACACCTATTACGCAAATTGGATAGTCTTCTTCCAAACCATAAGCAGGTGCCGACCGGTAGGGAATGAAGAAAACCAATTAGCATAACGATGGTGTGCAGAAGGTATTAAGTTCAGACAAAGTAAGGGATTAGTAAGAGGGCAAAGTAAATTGCAACAGATATTCACGACCAAACCAAATATTTCGTTACCACTCCCACATCACCTTTGTATTTCTCCAGGACACTCCGTATCACTACGAAGATCCACAGTTTATTTGGATACTCCATCGTATGGTTATATACGAACTCGAATGGAACTTGTTCCAGTTCGGGGATGGATTCTGGTTCAGGAGAAATAGGAATAAGGTTTATTCGGTTGTCTTTTATCTTCACCCTCTCTCATTGCGAGTGTTCCTAGGATTGGGACAGTACACCCATTATGCTTATTGGATAGTCTTCTTCCAAACCATAGGCTGGTGCCGAACGGTAGGGAAGGAAGAAAACCATTTGGCCTAAAGGAGTGTACAGAAGGTAAGACTAAAGACATATGAAGGGATTTGGGGAGGTAGCAAAGAACTATACGGTTACAGTCGTGAATCTGGAAGAGGCATTACTAGGAATACCAGAATACCCCATCGGAACATTTCAATGTTTCAGTTTCACTATGTAATGTTAAAGGAAAACTGATTTCCCGATTAGATACTTACTCCAGGGTATGTATTTACCAGGTATGATTCTCACATCTGTATGGTTTTACAGATGATGAGTGGGAGTAAGTTATTGGGAATTGGGTGATCATCCTCATTATATCAGGATTCGTTGTAGTCGGTGATATTTGAGGAAGTCACCTGGGTAGTTTGCCGGTCGGCAAATATTTGGTTTTGAATATCCGCAGTTATGCACCAATTTCAAATTGATATATCTGTACGTCTATTTTCATAGAGTGAGATATACCTTTCTGAAATTATGTCTACGACATTTACCTATATCAGTGGATGGTTAGGTAAGGAGCATTAAACAGCGGTGTAATTCTTCTTAACCATAAGTACAGTTTTCAACCTACGACACACGGTGAATGAGTTTTCAGACTCAAGGGACTTATACAGAGTATTGTATGTTGTCCAGGGTCCATCAGGACAGAGGGGTTGGCCCTCGTACTATATTCGGTTTACTTATGACTTCTCTAGTTTTTAGACAAGTGTTTCGCGGAAACACAGGGTCCGAATTTTGAGAAGTTATAGGTATTTGAATAGAGTAGAGAACCAGGTGTAGCAAGTATCGGGATTCTTCAAAGAGATCGAAGATGTAGATACTTGTGTATGGTATTCAGTTGATAGTAATGATAAAGAGATCTTGCTTCTCTTTCAGGTTACTCATAATTGGAAGTATTCCTAAGTTGAATAACGCTGATCGGCCTCCTTCCATTTAGTTGACATGCGCTGGGGACAGCTGCATGATTTGAATCTGGTTCAATTAAATCAGTGCCTCTGTTTCTATATTGGATATAGAACAGTTCATATCTTAACGATGTTAAGGTACGGGGAGTTGTCCGGTTTATGATTAAAACCAGACACTGGACAACTCAAGGCACGTTTCTGTAATGGCTGTTTGTGGGTTGACCCAGGCTATGACGAGGGTTGACTTTCTACCATCTGGATGAACAATAGCGATATTGTTCTAGACTCGCCACAGTTTTATTAAAAATGGATTTTTTCAGAAAATAGTAGTGGGAGTATGGTAGAACTGGAAGTGATTCCAGAACCACAAACGATTACTGAAGATTTGATAAGGAACCTAAAGATTCAATCTAGATTGACATTCCATTGGCCACTCCGCAGATACGGTGGGTAACTTCAGGCACCCGAGAGGTACTACGGTAGCCTCAAGGACGGTGACAGGGAAGTTCTTGTTTACCCACAGTTACCATTGCTGTTGTTCCAGGCTGCGAGACCCGGCGGGAGGATGAGTATAGCGTCGTTCTCGACTCGCTCCAGAAGTGTACGTGTATATGACTCTGCCAGAGGGTTGTCGTAATCAGTGGGAGCAGCGGAAGCATTGGTGGACAGGTAGCTTATGTCTATTTATAGACTAAAGCAGAATAGCGGAGATAGATCATCTATTTCTGACGTGACAGTCATAGGTTTGACTTCATCAGAATAGGGGATGGATCTGTTGAGAAGGTAGTAGGGTGTGATGTCCTGGTATCTGGATGACATACACAGAGTAGGAAAAGAAACTCCTATACTACGATCGGTTATACTTTGGTCGTCACACAGTTGTTTCTCCACAAAGGAAATGGATTTTATATCAGACATACTGGTTACTAGATCTATGGTCTTAGATCTAGATTTGGGTGGTTTCCCAATCAGGGTACTTGACAGCATTCTAAGAGTATTTAGGATGGACGACTCCTGGCACGGTAGTGTACCTGCAGATAATGGAGTCACCCTTACCAAAGGTGTCTTACAGACTAAAGGGGAGAGGGACGGGCATGATTGGCAGATCACTTGCTCAGGCAATTGAGTCAATCGTGAGATGTCAAGTACCACACCAGATGTTGTTCTTGCACTAGATGCAATAAGTTGACATTAATCCAATCCTGGAGAAACAGTCGGAAGCAGTTTTAGAACATAAGTGGATGTTCTAGGGATATGATAACGACAGCCTCATTTAGGAGACAGTTATCATTCCAGGCTTCCAAGGTGACATGGACGACAAGCAGGTTGTCAGAGTTATAGTTTTTCCTTCTGATGAGGGGCAGTATTTTGGACAGTTGGTCCAAGGCAATACTGAGGGAGGCATGGCGCAGGATACTGATTAAGTTCAGTTGACGATACAGTCTAAGAAGTTTGGATTTGGAGTTCATTTATGAGCTATGTCCCATCAGACATCCAGACACATTCTAAGACAGGTATTGCTCATTTCGGGAGATGGGTTTCTCCGCGAACTTGAGATATAGAGAGACATGGAAAGAGACAACAAAGCGGATCCACTCACTGAGGCTATTCCTCGAACGCAATAGTTTCGCAAACGAGCTTTGTGAGACTGACTAGTAGAGGAGTTGGGTGTTCGGTATCACACGGGCTGTGAGTATGCGACATCGCAATAATTAGCCTTGAGTGCAAGTGGGAGATTGTTGGAGATAGTGCCCTCTGAGTCAATTATTGGATCACAGGTACGTGATTGCAATGATTGAGGGAGGACCTATCCCGGTAGGACAGTCTTACTCGAGATGATAGTATGCTATCTGGTTTACCTTTATCATCGTGTACTGTTTTAAGTGACCTGATACGTCGCTATTACACGTTGATAGAGCCCCTAGGATTCTTGCTTGACCACCAGCAGTATGAGGGCGATCATATAAGTGGGAGCTGGGGGTCTATAAGCATATCCTTAAAAGGTCCCTAGTCGTGAGAGTTTCGAGACAGGGCATCGATTCTCCATAGTAGACTAGTGTATACAGTCGAGACCCCGACGAGGGGCGGTGGCCGGTCTCACAAGCCACTGGTGTCAGTTGGATCACCTAAGATGTATACAGGTGCTCATTGGGTTATGAGTACACCGGACAGGACTCGCCGGGAACATGCTAGTTGGTCATATACCAGACGTCAGATGGCAGTTCCCTGGTGACATGTGTGCAGGTTAGTTCATTGACCTGGGGATCGTCATTTGCCTCATGTGAGTTCCCACTGTACTTTGATTACTACCCTACCACGGCTCAAAGGAGTCGTGCAAACAGGTTTTAGTTGGGTATAGTCCCGAGCCACATGGAGGCAGAGAGCGTATCTTCAGGGGTTCGTCTCTCCCGGTATTGGGGGTGAGGTCGTGCTGTGTCTAGGAGAGCCATTACACAAAGTCCTTGGCCAAGGCAAGAAGATTTACTGGTAGGTATTCCAGTAGTATCTCAGGGTGTTCTGGGCTACACTCCGACACGACTTGTACCGCTTTTGGGGGTCTGACTTTTACCAACCCCCTAGGCCCGCCATGCGATGCTCATAGACGAACGGACCGGACTGTACGGATATTGTCACTTACAGGCTCAGTAGGGTTGTCAGGCTGAGTTCGCTCACAGACATCCCTTTTAGTCAGTACCTGGTAGCCCGTTACGTATTGGCTTATACCTCTGACGTGCTAGTGGTTAAATCCACAACCAAGGTGTTGATGAGTCTTTAGAGTCCCCCACATTCAGTTACTCAGCTTTCGGGCGAAAGGCTGTAGAGGCCGTATGGAGATATGGCAGGGTTCGATCAGATACGTGCGGTATTGCACGGATCATGATCGGACGGTTTTTTACTAGCCGGCTTTGGCTTAAGCCGGATCCTAGTATTTGGTAGTGTAGTTTTGTCTCTTTGCATTTGTATCCGGACGGAATACAGATGCGGGTGTGTATGCACGGTATCGGGGTTTTCCTGTAATTTATTACGGGACCAGTTTTCTGGAGTTGCCAGTTTGCTTTTCGTTTCGGCCAATTTCCATTGTTCCGTTCATTGGCCGAAGTTTGGTGGAGGAGGGTTTATTTGCATTGTTGCAAATAGGCATTAGTGGAGGGGGTTCTTTGCATCTTGTTTCATCATGATGGTTTTCATGATGAGCACCATACCTTGACCTTTTTGACTTGATCACTTCATGATGGCTTGACCTTTGTTGTGATGATGAGGTTGGTGGAGTATGGCTTTGTTGTTTATCATTTCCTTTTTCACCTCTTGCTTGAAAAAGAATTGATCCTTTTTTTCACCCACATTTTGAGTGGGGCCGGCCACTGTGTGAGGATGAGTGTGCAGGAGAATTCTTGAGGAGTGTGTGTATTTATTCCATCATGCTTAATTAGTGGGGCCCCCCCTTGTTTTGAGTGTGCTGGAATGAATCATGATGGAGATGAGAATTAATATATTTATACTCATTTGGTTGCATTGAGTGAATGAGTGAGTGCTGTTGTTTTAATTTGGCCAAGCTCATCAATCTTTCTTTTTCCAGAGAGCACAAACATAAGTGGCCGAGCTCATTCCTTGATGAAGGCTCCATTTTTCATTTCTTTTGCATGCTCAATTTCTCCATCAAGCATCCATGAAATTCTTTGTGCAAAATTCCTCCAACATGGCAACCTCATAAACCCCAAAAGAGACAAGCTTCTACACTATATCTACAGCAAATCTTGGGCGCGTCGGCCAGCCAACTTCGTGCCCGAGTTGCCTCGGTATTGAGGTGGGAGCCCGTAAAAGACGCAGGCGATGTGGTGCCCTTCCGGCAAGGTGGCGACGACCGGAGTTTCCGCAGGAGATCGGGACGACGACGAGAAGACCGGAGGACTCGGATCACTCGGTATATCTCTTCCCATCTTGTAGTTAGCTTAGACTTGTTAATGGTTACGATCCGGGTGTTTAGTGCGCGGGGGTGCCGGTTTGCTAAGTCCGCAAAATTAAAGTTTTTCACCGCTTCCGCATTCCGGCGTCGGATTGACTGCCGGGGCGCCGCCGTGCACTTACAGCGTTGGCTTGACCCTTCTACGGCTGGACTGTTGCTACTGTGGCATGAAATGGATGTTTTTAAACTTATTTCAAGTATTGAGCTATTTCGGGAAAACTTGGGTGTTTGATTGTTCGATCGCCAAGTTTAACATTGTCTATTTATCTGGAATGTGATACAATATTTGGAATCCACAAATAGTTATGAGATAACTGATTTGAATGTTATAAATCTAGTAGTTTAGTCTCACTTGATCGGTTGCCACGGGATTTTGATGTGATCAAAAGTCCGTCGCAATCACGTTGCGTACGTGGATACTCGCCGGGTAAACTTAATAGACAGCTACACCTCATAGCCCCGACCAAGTGACTGTAGGAGAACCCTGTCGCAAAAAAGCATCCGTTTGGGTGCTCGCGGCAGCGGTGTTCTGCCTTAGTGCACTTCGTCGACGGCATCGGGGGTGCGGCCGTCTACTAAAGTTTGCCACGAGCATTCGATCAGGATGTCGGGAATCTTGTTGAATCGCCCGACTTGATATTGAAGAGTTTTCGATAATGAGACTAAAATGCGGGGTTTATAATTGGTTAGGCATGCGATGTCTAAACAGTTTGCGGATTTCAACTGTTGTAGTTTTACACATTCTTTTCTATGACCGTAAGTGTAGTATGTAGTTTTATCACCGGTTTTCGTTGCTATACGTCGACAACAATCGGTGTATGCATACTTACTTACGTTGATGACATGCGATGTTATGTGTTGCTGGATATGTTATATTGGATAGTCGTGTTTGAATAGCCGGGGTTTTTTTTATGTGAGATGAGTGTTTTTCATTTTCATTCATGTGAAAAAAAACTTGTATGTAATATTCTTTTATTGGGGCACTTCCGGGTTGAGGATGATGTCACCATTGTATATTGTTTACTTTTCCGCATTAGGATAGACGCAAGGAGGGGAGCACAAGTAACCGGGTTCTAGGTTCCAGTGGGAGACCATCTCGAGGAGTCGAGTCCGGGTCTCCTAACTCTAGAATTGGTAGGGTTGCTTGTTGCTCTCGTAGGGTTCTAGGGGTATGGGATTGGCTATTCATCATGACCATGGAATCCGTGTTTTATACAGGCTCAAAATAAAACACGGACGTCCTAGTATATCCAATATTTCATATGATATTTTCTGCTGCGTTATCTGTGATGTGATCATGTGATTTGTTCAGATTGATACTGTATATAGTATATATGATATATTATATAGACGTTGCTTATGTTTTACACCCGCGCTAGCCCTGCCCCGCTCTGGCGTTAGTTACCTAACCTAACGGTGCAGATGAGACATCGAGGCGAATGCGGATGGAATAAGTTTACGTTGTATTTATCTGTGATGTTTAGGTGAACTTAAATGATGGGACATTCATTAATGTGATTAATGAAAGAAAATAAACCTAAAAGATGTTGTGGAATCGAATTTCAAAAACAGGTAGCTACAGTTCTTGCTTTGCATCACGGTGTTCCTTGTAGAACATCCTGCACCTTATTCGATAAGGAAAGGGCCGAGATCCCTTCACCGGGAGTGACCCCTTTAGCAATAACTGGCAGATGCTACAACCCTCGGTTTGTCTTTTGATTGCTTCTATAGTTTTTGCTTTGCACAGCGGTATATATGATATATCCTGCACCTTATTCGATGAGGAAAGGGCCGACGATCCCTTCACCGGGAGTGACCCCTCTAGCAAAACTAGAAAAGCCTAAAAAACACTCCATTTAAAAACCATTTGATTCCGCAACGAGATCAAGTTCAAAGCGTTAAAGGTTTTCTTAAAAACCATCAGCAACCCTCCGTCATTTTAGGAAGTAGAGTATTTAGTATTCGTGCTGTGTTTGTTGACCATAGTCAAGGCACAGTGTACGGCAGCTAAGTGATGTCTTCCTACACCGCATATGATGCGATTAGTTAGGACAGTCGTGTGACTTTGTTGAACTTAGTTAAAGGTCATGTGGGTGGGTCTAATTAATCACGAAATTACGGGTAGAACTTGACTAGTGCTTATGATTTGCTGACCATAGTTAAGGTCATAAGTACTAGGGGTAAAAACCTTTATCGGGAGTTTCAAGTGTTGAAATTTGCAATGAGATTGCATACCTTCTATATGATAGTTGGATCCCGATACCCAATGCGAGTAATTGTTACACCTGGGAGATTTTTGCACTTTACAATTAGCCGATCAAGTAGGTGTCTAGAAAGGTGTCAACGTGGTTACGCCCCTGGGAAAACGAGGTTTACTTTAATTAGGTCCATGCGAAAGCACGGGGAACCTCCCTCAAAGTACCGGCACTGGCCTGGCTGAAAGGTTGGCGAACTTGTAGAGTGTAATTAATCCCGGCTAGTCTTTCCTTTTAGGGTTTGAAGGAAGATTTTATAAAAACAGTGGGAGCCATCCTGATTAGATAAAATATATAACCAATCTAATCTTGCAAGAGCGCACGCAGAGTGTTTTCTTCTCTCTATCTCCAGGTAGAGACCATGTCACGTCTTAATCAAGATAATAATATGGATGTATTGACCGAACCCGCTTGTTATACTGAGCTGGGGAACGTTGGTCCCGCTCCAACTTATAATTGTTATAAGACCGAGCAGGAAATAGGGGAATACCAGGATTCCTATGCCGCCCAAACGAAGAAAGTACATGAGATGCATCTCCTTCGGGTGTGTTCATTACAAAGAATTGTTTCTCTGTATCCTCTACGTCCTGGGTATTTGATACCGGATCAGGATCCCAGATATGTAATCTGTTACATTGTAAGTCTACGGTAGCGCCCCGGCCGTCTACAGACGCCAAATGCGGAACAAAAACTTTTTAACTGGCGCTATCGTATACTTTAACCCGGATCTGCCATTATTGCTAAACTAACAAACTGTAAAGAGTGTAGAAAGGTTATACCAAACGATCCGAGTCCTTCGGTCTTTAACCATCATCCCATGCTCCGTTGCGGCTGCTCCGATCTCTTCGATCTCCGATCTGCTCGTCCAGGTGGCACCACGTCGACGATTCTTTAAACGGGCTCCCGCCTCTGACTCGAGGCAACTCGGTCGTCAAGTTTGCTAAAAAAGACGACCAAGATTGATGTAGAGAATGAGTAGAAGACTTTGTCTCGTTCCGTCCAAAGCTATGGACGAACGGTTAATGAAGTTGCCAATGGAAATGAAATGGAACGAGAAATGAACTATGAAATTTCCATGTATCCAAAACTTTAGTCTTTTCTTTTTAACAACCATAATTTTCTCAAGTGAGTTAGTTAAGGAGGATAGGGGGCCGGCCACTTATATCAAGAGGGCGTGAGTGTAGGAGGGAGGAGGTGACCACAAGAAGAAAAGATCAAGAGAAAAAATCTATGGCAAAACAAAATACATTAATGAAATGAATGACTCACTAAACCTAGTCATCCATTCATTAATGCAAACTTAAGGTTCATGAACCTAGTCACCATCCTAGTCACCTCTTTCAGAAACTTCTCGAAGCATCTACACTCATCTCAAGAAAAGATAAATCCATCTTTAACCGAATGTTAAAAGACGGGCGATAGAAAACTGGAAACTGGCAACTTCCAAAAGTGATCCCGAAACGAATTTCAGGATAACCCCGTAACTGTATAAATATACCCGCATTTGTATTACGACCGAATACAAATGCAACTGAGACAAAGATATTATATCTACTCAATATAATACTCGGATCCGTCAAACCAAAACCGACCAGTATCATCTGCCCGAAAACTGACACGTGCGTAAACGCACGTGCATTTTCCGAACCCTGCCATAAAACCATACGGCCTCTACAACGTTTCGCCCGAACTTGGGAAACTGTCTGTGGGGAACTCTAATGACTCGTCAGTATCCTGGCAGTGGGTTTAACCACAAACCGTCAGCGGCACTAGCAATGCGTAACGGCTGCCCATGGACTGACCTCAAGGGAGGCCGATGAGCGAACTCATCCGGAAACCCTACTGAGCCTAACAGTGACAATGTATATACAGTCCGGTCCGTTCGTCTATGAATATCGCATATCTACCTAGGGGCTAGTAACGTCAGACCCCCAATAGCAGTATAAGTCATGTCGGATTGTAGCCCAATAACACCCTGAGATACTACTGGAGTACCTACCAGTAAATCTCCTGCCACGGCCGTGGGCTTTGTGTAATGGCTCTCCTAGACACAGCATGATCTCGCCCCCAATACCTGGAGAGACGAATCCCCTGCCGATCCGCTCACGTGCCTCCATATGGCTCGGGACTGTACCCAAAAAATACCAGTTTGCACGACTCCTTTGAGCCGTGGTAGGGTAGAAATCAAAGCACAGTGGGAACTCACACGAGACAAATGACGACCTCAGGTCGATGAACTAACATGTACACATGTCATCAGGGAACTTCTATCTGACGATATGTATAATACCAACTAGCAGATTTCCGGCGAGTCCTGTCCGGTGTACTCATAACCCAATGAGCACCTGTATACATCTTAGGTGATCCAACTGACACCAGTGGCTTGTGAGACCGGCCACCGCCCCTCGTCGGGGTCTCGACTGTATACACTAGTCTACTCCGGAGTATCGATGCCCTGTCTCGAAACTCCCACGACTAGGGACAATAACTAAGGATATGCGTATAAACCACCCAACTCTCACGTATATGATTGCCATCATACTGTTGGTGGTAAGGCAAGATCCTAAGGGCTCTATCAAAGTGTAACATTTAATCAGTCACCTGAACATGTACACGACTGATAAAGGCAAACCAGATAGCATACTATCATCTCGAGGAAGACTGTCCTACCGGTATAGGTCCTCCGCAATCATTGCAATCGCGTACCTGCGATCCAATAATTGACTATGAGGGCACTATCTCCAACAATCTCCCACTTGCACTCAAAACTAATTATTGCGATGTCGACTACTCACAGCCCGTGTGAAACCGAACATCCAACTCCTCTACTAATCAGTTTCACAAAGCCCGTTTGTAAAACTATTGTGTTCGAGAAATAGCCTCAGTGAGTGGATCCGCATAGAAGTTTCTTTCTATATCTCTCTTAATCTCAAATTCGCGGAGAAAGCCATCTCCCGAATTGAGTAATACCTGTCTAAGAATATGTCTGGATATCTGATGGGACCTAGTTCATAAATGAACTCTAAATCCAAACTTCTTAGACTGTATCGATCACTGAACCTAATCAGTATCCCGCACCAAGCCACCCACAGTATCCTCTTGGACCACATGTCCATAATACTGTCCCTCGTCAGAGGGAAAACTAAAACTCTGACAATCACTCTGTCATCCACGTCACCTTTGAAGCCTGGAATGATAATCGTCTCCCGAAGGAGGCTGCCGTCATCAAATCCGTAGAACATGTACTTATGTTCAAAAATGCTTCCTTATGTTTCTCCAGGATTGGATTAATACAAACTTATCGCATCAAGTGCAAAAACAATATCTGGTGTGGTACTTGACATCTCATGATTGACTCAGTTGCCTAAGCAAGTGATCTGTCAATCATGACCATCCCTCTCCTCTTTAGTCTGTAAAACACCTTTAGAGAGGGTGACTCCATTACCTGTAGGTACACCACCATGCTAGGAGTCATCTATTCTAAAAACCATTAGAATACTGTCAAAGTACCCACATTGGGAAACTACCCAAATCCAGATCTAAAACCATAGATCCAGAAACCAGAATGTCCAATATTATATCCATATCCTGTCTGGAGAAACAACTGTGTGACGACCATAGTACAACCGATCGTAGTATAGGAATTTTACTTCCTACTCTGTGTATGTCATCCATATACCATGACATCACACCCTACTACCTTCTTAATAGATCCATCCACTATTCTGATTGAAGTCAAACCCATGACTGTCACATCAAAATTAGATGATCTATCTCCGCTATAACTGCTCAAGTCTATAAATAGAAATAAGTATCTTGTCCACTATGCTTCCGATGCTCCCACTGACTACGACAACCCTCCTACCGGGTCTCATAGCCTGGAACAACAGTAGTGTCCAGTCTGGGTAAACAAGAACCTCCCTGTCACTGTCCTTGAGGCTACCGGAGTACCTCTCGGGTGTCTGAGGTTACCCATCATATCTGCGGAGTGGCTATTGGAATGTCAAACCTGATTGAACCTTTAGGTCCTATTAAATTTTCCGTAATCGTTCGCGGTTCTGGAATCACTTCCAGTTTTACCATACTCCCAGTACTGTTTTCTGAAAAAAAAAACCATTTTACTAAAACTGTGGCGAGTCAAGTGTTAGTTATGTATATGCCCTAGAGGCCATTGTTGTACATATGATGTATATTATAATGGATGCTTGGATATATATCGAGATGACTTTCTTGCTCGTCATGATAGTATGCTATTTGGTTTCACTTTATCTTAACATGTTGACTTGTATTGGTTTACTGTTTTCTCTCACATGTTGATAAAGCCCTTAGGATCTGTACTCGACTACTGGGACTATGATGAGATCATACTAGTGGGGCCGCGGTAGTCGATGAGTACATCCTATAACTGTTCCTAGTCGAGGGTATATCGAGACAGGGCATCGATACACCAGAGTAGACTAGCGTATACGCATCTTGACCCATATGATTGGCGATGGATGATCCCATATCCATCGGTGTTAGACATCAGAGATGGTGTACGGGTGCTCAGTGGAGACTGGATACACTGGACGGACTCACCGAGAACTCCCAGATGGTGTTATACCACACGTCAGATGGCAGTTCTCCGGTGACACAGGTACAGGGTAGTCTGTAGACCCGAGATCGTCATAGAGTCTTGTGTGATTCCCACTGTGCTTTGATTTCCACCTTACCACGTCCAAGAGGGCGTGCAAAACGGTGGCTTTTGGGTACATTCCCGAATCACATGGAGGCAATGAGCGATAGGAGGGGATTCTTCTCTCCCGGTATAGGGAGTTGATGTTGTGCTGTGTTCGATTGGCTATAACTGGAAGTCCCTGGCCAGGGCTGATATGGAGATTTACTGGTAAGAGTTACTAGTAGTTTCTCGACCCGTTATGAGCCACACATCGACACGACTTATCGGTTACTGGGGTCTGACGTATACCACCCCTAGACTTGATATGCGACATATCAGACGAACAGACCGGACTGTACGGGAGTGTTACTGATTGGATTCACAGGAGAACGCACAGGCTAGCTTGTTGATCTTCTGATCGCTCAATACCTGGGTGGCTGTTACGTTTAGCTGACCGCTTGCAGCTTGTGGGTGTTTGATATGATCATCACCTGCTACCGGCGTATTGACGATTCTTTAGAGTCCTA
Organism: Agapanthus africanus; assembly: GCA_030015575.1. Lineage (NCBI taxonomy): Eukaryota > Viridiplantae > Streptophyta > Magnoliopsida > Asparagales > Amaryllidaceae > Agapanthus > Agapanthus africanus. The sequence continues at coordinate 464,758,765 of CM057340.1, forward strand.
CACAGAGGTTTCTTGGCTCAGGCGAAACGGAGTAGAGGCACATATGTGATATGTGCAGGACCGAGAATGATGCGATATGGGATACCGTATTATATTCTCGCGATATTTAGTTATGAACCGGGTCATCAGATCAAGTGTTGATTCGATGAATCGGTACATGATATATTAGTCGGTAATATTCGATATAGCCGGATCGTCGGATCAAGTGTTGATTCGATGTTTTAATGTATAATAATATATATGATATATTATTACATTATCTAATATTGGCTCGCTTTATTATTTCATTTTCTCACTGGATGATACATTGATATATATGCGATATATGTTAATTGTATTATTTTCTTTTGTTGCAAATATATAATATATATGTGATATATATTATTGTGACATGATATGATTAATTGTTAAACATGTTTAAGGATGATTAATTGAGGTTAGGGTTTGATTAGGGTTAGTAGCTTCATGCACCTTCTAGAAGCAACTTCTTTTGTCTTGGTTAAGATATTTGTTGATGACACATTTTAACCCAACCAAACCCTAACTCTAGTTGTTTCTCTACACATTATTAGCCACTCATCCTTGACCATGGTTAATACTTCAATCATATACTTTTATTTCTATTCATCACAAAAGGATTTTTATCATTATCTTTTCCATTATCATCTTCTTCTCTCTTGAAGAAAGCTTGCTAGTTTTTCTTTATGTGATGAAATAATATGAGAAAATGATTTAAAAAGAAAGCAAAAATACTACTCTCTCATCCTCATCTCATCTAGCCCATGAGATTAGTGTGTTCATCTCTTTAGAGTGAGAAAGCTTGAGTCGTTGCAACTTCGAGGTAGATCATCGGAGATTTGGAATACTTTGAGCTAGCATGGATCGTTCGAGTCGTGGAGCCTCTCATGAGTCCGGGAGATCGTGGATCGTGGCAAAGGGACTTCTACTCGGAGCTTGTGAAGTGAAGGAGCGGACTACAAAGGTTGTAATCCCTCACACTTAGATAAAAGTTATCTTCTTGCATGTTAAACCCTAATAATCTAGCAAAGATCCCGGCTTTGGGTTGTTCGGCACGTCTAAATTTTTATCCGGGCATGTTTGATGCCTTTTGAACCTTCACAAGAGTGCCTAGGAACCCTACAATGGTATCAGAGCCTAGCTAGAGCATTAGGCGATGTGTTTACGAAGTTAAAACTCCGATCGAACCCGAAACGACAAAATTGGACCCCTCTCTGGAAATTTTCTAAATTTTGGGATTTTTCTGAATTAAAAATATGTAAAAAAATCAGCAGGGAATTCTAAGAATTACCATAAAACCCGATCCCCCAATTCGATCAAACGGCGGCGGAACCGCGGCGCAAGCATGCCTTGCGCGGCGGTTCCGCGGCGGATTGATAGGATTGTGACACGTGGCTTTTATGGTAATGTCCGTAGATGCTTGTTGATGCTTCTGGGTATTTTTAATCTGTTTCAGGTGTTGAAAATTCTGGGGTTTGTTTTGTAATAGTAGACTCGATCGGAAATTTTAAATTCGTATTTCTTTCCGGATATTTAGAAACTGTTAAATTATTTGAACGGATATCATTAACTTACTGTTTCCCGGTACGGCAAATTTTCAAGTGTTGAAATTTTTTCGGTTTTTAAATCTTTCGGAAAAATTGTACAAGTTAAGCGGTGGACCCTCTAGAAGATAACAAACCTTAACTCGATTATGTGACCGTCTTGAACTGCCTTTTGAACCTTCGGGTTTGGGGCAGTACGGCGTGCCACATGTGAGGCGTTGGCTTGACCCTTCTACGGCTGGATCACCGGTACTGTGACATATTCTTGGATTATTTGAACTCCGCTCAAGAGTTGAGCACTTTGGGAAATTTTGGGTATTTAATTATCTGTTCGGAAAGTTTAATACTGTCTATTTATCTGGAATGTGATACAATATGTGGAATTCATAGAGTTAGGCATGAAATGCGAAGTATGTGATATTTCGGATTTACGATGTCTAAAGTGATTGTGGATTCCAAATGTTGTAGTTTTACACTTTCTTTTCTGTGACCGTAAGTGTAATATGTGAAATCGCCGGTTTCGTTGCTATATGTCAACGACAATTGGGATGCGCATATTTACTTACGTTGATGATATGAGATATTATGTGTTGCTGTGATATGTTATATTGGATCGTCGCGTTCTGAATAGCCGGGGGTTTTATGTGAGATGAGGGTTTTTATTTTCATTCATGTAAAATTTCATTCGTAATGTAATATTCTTTTATTTGGGGCACTTCCAGGTTGCGGTTGATGTCACCAGTGTATATTATTTACTTTTCCGCATTAGGTAGACCCAAGGAGGGGAGCACAAGTAACCGGGTTCTAGGGTCCAGTGGGAGGCCATCTCGAGGAGTCGAGACCGGGTCTCCTAACCCTAGAATTGGCAGTGTTACTTGCCGCTCTCGTAGGGGTCTTGGGATATGGGTTTCGCTATTCGTCGCGACCGTGGAATCCGTGTTTTATACAGGCTCGTATTAAAAACACGGACGTCCTAGTATATCCAATATTTCATATATGTTCTTCTGCTGCAATGTTCTGTGATGAGATCATATTACTGCCTGAGACGAATGCTTATATTATATATATATATGCTGATATATAAATATTACTGCTTTCGTTTCTTCTGTGATGCTTAGGAAGCATAAGCTGATGGGATTTTTATTAATAAGATTAATAAAAGGAAAAGAAACCTAAAGATGTTGTAGAATCAAAATTTTATAAAAGGGGTAGCTACAGTTTTGCTTTGCACAGTGATATATACGATATATCCTGCACCTTATTCGATGAGGAAAGGACCGAGATCCCTTCACCGGGAGTGACTCCTTTAGCAAAACTGGAAGATGCTACAAAACTCGGTTTGTCTTTTGATTGCTTTTAGTGTTTTGCTTTGCACAGCGGTATATATGATATATCCTGCACCTTATTCGATGAGGAAAGGGCCGACGATCCCTTCACCGGGAGTGACCCCTTTAGCGAAACTAAGAAAAGCCTCAAAAACACTCCTTTTCAAAACTTCACTCGATTCTACAACGATATCAAGTTCATTACGCTCGGGGTTTTCTGAAAAACCTGCGTAGCCCTCCGTCATTTCAGATAAAGACTAGTTAGTATTCGTGCTACATTTGTTGACTATGTTAAGGCGTAGTGTGCGGTAGCTAATTAGTACTTATCTGCTAAAACATGAGATGTGATTGGATTAGGGTAGTTGTGCGACTTTGTTGACTATGTTAAGGGTCGTGCAGGTGGATTTAATTCAATCGGGAAATGACGGGTTGAACTTGGCTAGCAATTATGATTTGTTGACTATGTTAAGGTCATAAATTGCTAGGGGAAAAATATTATCGAGAATTTCAAGTGTTGAAATTTGCAATGAGATTGCATACCTCCTATAAGATAGTTGGATCCCGATACCCACTGCGAGTAAATGTTACTCCTGGGAGAGTTTTACACAGGACAATTAGTCATTCAAGTAGGTGTCTAGAAAAGTGTTAACGAGGTTACGCCTCTGGGAAAACGAGGTTTACTTTAATTAGGTCCGTGCGGAAGCACGGGGAACCTCCCTCAAAGTACCGACACTGATCTGGCTGAAAGATTGACGAAATTGTAAGGTGTAATTAATCCCGGCTAATCTTACCCTTTAGGGTTTTAAGGTAGATTTGATAAAACCAGTGGGAGACATCCTGATTAGATAAGATAATAACCAATCTAATCTTGCAAGAGCGTACGCTAAAGTGTTTTCTTCTCTCTCTCTCCAGGTAGCGACCATGTCATGCCATAATCAAGATAATAATATGGATGTATTGACTGAACCCAATTATTGTACTGAGCTAGGGAATGTTGGACCCGTTTTTTCTTATAAGAGTTATAAGACTGAACAGGAAACAGGAGAATATCTAGATTCTCACGCCGCCCAAAAGAACATGCATGTTGATGCATCTTCTTCGGGTGTGTTAGTTATTGAGAACTGTTTCTCAGTTCACCCTACGTCCTGGGTATTAGATACCGGATCAGGATCCCACATATGTAAACAGTTACATGGGCTACGAAAAGGTAGAGAACTAGGAAAAGGTGATCATTCCGTTCAAGTAGGGAACGGTGCAAGTATTGTAGCCAAAGCACTTGGCGAATATCACCTAGTATTGCCGAGTCGTAATACACTGATTCTAAATGAGTGCTATTATATACCGAACATGATGTGCAACATTATATCAGTTTCTTTATTGAGTAAAGAGGGATATAATTTTGTAGTGCAGGATAATGTTATGAACATATTCCTAAATCAAAAGTTGATTGCATCAGGCTCGTTACATAATGGCATATTCATTCTAAATCAGAATACAGTCCTGAATATACAAAACACACACAAGAGGAAAAGTTCAGATGTGAACGAATCCTACTTGTGGCATTGTAGACTTGGTCATATCAATGCGACACGACTGGCTAAGTTACATAAAGATGGTTATTTGAATTCGTTTGAATTATCATCTTATGATACTTGCCATTCATGTCTCAAAGGAAAAATGACCAAAGCTCCGTTTAGTGGACACGGAGAAAGAGTTACCGAACTCTTAGGACTGGTACATAGTGATGTATGCGGTCTCATGTCTACGCATGCCAGGAACGGTTCTTCCTACTTCATTACATTCACTGACGATCTCTCTAGATTCGGACATGTGTTCCTGATGAAACACAAGTCTGAAGCTTTTAATAAATTCAGAGAATATAAGCACGAAGTAGAGAATCAAACGGGCAAAAGTATTAAGATTCTTCGATCTGATCGAGGAGGTGAATACTTAAGCAATGAGTTCTTAGATTATCTAAAAGAGAATGGGATTCTCTTTCAGCTTACTCCTCCTTATACACCACAGCACAACGGTGTATCGGAGCGGAGGAATCGCTCCCTATTAGATATGGTGCGCTCTATGATGAGCGAGGCTGAGTTGCCTATTTCCTTCTGGGGTTATGCGCTTGAAACAGCAGCATACCTATTAAATCAAGTTCCGTCTAAATCTGTGCCTACCACACCACATGGGATATGGAGTGGGAAGAAACCATATTTTAAAAGAGTTAAGATATGGGGTTGTCCGGCCTATGTCAAAAGACAAAATCCAGACAAACTCGAGGCACGGTCAGTTCTTTGCAAATTTGTGGGATATCCTAAGAATTCTCAAGGATATATTTTCTATCACGCTGAGGAACAAAAGGTGTTTATTTCTCAATATGCCACCTTTTTAGAAAAGGAATTTCTTGAAAAAGAAATTAGTGGCAAAGAGGTAGAGCTGGAAGAGGTTCCAGAAACACAAATTACAACTGAAGATTTAGTGGAACCAGAGGATTCAGTAGTACCCGACGAACCCCAGCCTCTCCGCCGATCTAGTAGGGTTTCTCGTCCACCTGAGAGATACTACGGTTTTCTCATTGATGGTGGAAGCGAAGATTGCATCATGGATGATGATGACCCGACTAGTTTCGAGCAGGCCATCACGAGTGGTGACTCTGTGAAATGGCTGGATGCAATGCGATCTGAGATGGAATCCATGTACACCAATAAAGTATGGATTTTGGAAAATGCTCCTGAAGGGGTAAAACCCATTGGGAGCAAGTGGATTTTTAAAAGGAAATTTGGTGTAGATGGAAAAGTTGAGACTTTCAAAGCTAGACTTGTAGCAAAGGGTTTTCATCAACGACCAGGTGTGGACTATGACGAAACCTTTTCTCCAGTGGCTATGCTTAAGTCCATCCGGATCTTACTTGCCATTGCTGCATACCATGACTACGAAATCTGGCAAATGGATGTTAAGACCGCCTTTCTAAACGGTGATTTAGAAGAGTGCGTGTACATGACTCAGCCAGAGGGCTTCGTAGATAGTGGGAGCAGCGGAAAGGTGTGCAAGCTGCTTAAATCCATTTATGGGTTAAAGCAAGCATCGCGGAGTTGGAACATCTGTTTTGATGTTGTAGTCAAAGAGTTTGACTTCATCAAAAATATAGATGAACCTTGTATCTATAAGAAGGTAGCAGAGGGTAAGGTTGTCTTCCTCGTATTGTACGTGGATGACATACTCTTGATAGGAAATGATATTCCTATGCTGCAATCAGTCAAGCTCTTCTTATCACAGAGATTCTCAATGAAAGATCTAGGTGATGCCTCCTGCATATTGGGAATCATGATCTATAGAGATAGATCTAAACGGATACTGGGATTGTCCCAATCCCGGTACATTGACACCATACTAAAGAGGTTTAGTATGGAAGAATCCAAGCGTGGGAACCAACCCACGATCTCTGGACTCACTCTCTCCAAAGAGATGTCCCCCAAGACTGATTTGGAGAGAGCTCGCATGCAAGGGATACCCTATGCTTCGGCAGTAGGCTCTATCATGTATGCGATGCTATGTACCAGACCCGATGTAGCATACTGACTAAGTGTAGTAAGTCGGTATCAAGAAGATCCTGGAGAGAGTCACTGGACAGCTGTGAAGAACATTCTCAAGTACTTGCGAAGGACTAAGGAGATGTTCTTGGTGTATGGTAACGGAGAACTCCAGGTGGAGTCCTTTACCGATTGCAGCTTCCAAAGTGATAAGGACGACTCTAAGTCGCATTCGGGTTTTGTCTTTACCCTCAATGGAGGGGTGGTATGTTGGAAGAGTTCCAAACAGGATACCGTTGCAGACTCGACGATGGAGGCTGAATACATCGCTGCCAACGATGCTGCCAAAGAGGCTGTCTGGATCAAGAAGTTCATTACTGAACTTGGAGTGGTTCCATCCATTGAGCATCCAATACATATGTATTGCGATAACAATGGAGCTGTGGCATTGGCCAAGGAACCCAGGTCCCATCAAAAGTCCAGACATATTCTGAGGCGGTATCACCTGATCAGGGAGATAGTTGATCGCCGGGAGATCGAGGTCAGGAGAGTAGATACGAAGGACAACACTGCGGATCCATTCACGAAGGCTATTCCCCAGATACAGTTTGAGAGATTATTCGGGATGCTAGGTATGAGATACTACAGCAGCTGGCCTTAGTGCAAGTGGGAGATTGTTAGTTATATATATGCCCTAGAGGCCATTGTTGTACATATGATGTATATTATAATGGATGCTTGGATATATATAGAGATGACTTTCTTGCTCGTCATGATAGTATGCTATTTGGTTTCACTTTATCTTAACATGTTGACTTGTATTGGTTTACTGTTTTCTCTCACATGTTGATAAAGCCCTTAGGATCTGTACTCGACTACTGGGACTATGATGAGATCATACTAGTGGGGCCGCGGTAGTCGATGAGTACATCCTATAACTGTTCCTAGTCGAGGGTATATCGAGACAGGGCATCGATACACCAGAGTAGACTAGCGTATACGCATCTTGACCCATATGATGGGCGATGGATGATCCCATATCCATCGGTGTTAGACATCAGAGATGGTGTACGGGTGCTCAGTGGAGACTGGGTACGCTGGACGGACTCACCGAGAACTCCCAGATGGTGTTATACCACACGTCAGATGGCAGTTCTCCGATGACACAGGTACAGGGTAGTCTGTAGACCCGAGATCGTCATAGAGTCTTGTGTGATTCCCACTGTGCTTTGATTTCCACCTTACCACGTCCAAGAGGGCGTGCAAAACGGTGGCTTTTGGGTACAGTCCCGAATCACATGTAGGCAATGAGCGATAGGAGGGGATTCGTCTCTCCAGGTATAGGGAGTTGATGTTGTGCTGTGTTTGATTGGCTATAACAGGAAGTCCCTGGCCAGGGCTGATATGGAGTTTTACTGGTAAGAGTTACTAGTAGTTTCTCGACCCGTTATGAGCCACACATCGACACGACTTATCGGTTACTGGGGTCTGACGTATACCACCCCTAGACTTGATATGCGACATATCAGACGAACAGACCGGACTGTACGGGAGTGTTACTGATTGGATTCATAGGAGAACGCACAGGCTAGCTTGTTGATCTTCTGATCGCTCAATACCTGGGTGGCTGTTACGTTTAGCTGACCGCTTGCAGCTTGTGGGTGTTTGATATGATCATCACCTGCTACCGGCGTATTGACGATTCTTTAGAGTCCTACACAGAGGTTTCTTGGCTCAGGCGAAACGGAGTAGAGGCACATATGTGATATGTGCAGGACCGAGAATGATGCGATATGGGATACCGTATTATATTCTCGCGATATATAGTTATGAACCGGGTCATCAGATCAAGTGTTGATTCGATGAATCGGTACATGATATATTAGTCGGTAATATTCGATATAGCCGGATCGTCGGATCAAGTGTTGATTCGAATATTTAATGTATAATAATATATATGATATATTATTACATTATCTAATATTGGCTCGCTTTATTATTTCATTTTCTCACTGGATGATACATTGATATATATGCGATATATGTTAATTGTATTATTTTCTTTTGTTGCAAATATATAATATATATGTGATATATATTATTGTGACATAATATGATTAATTGTTAAACATGTTTAAGGATGATTAATTGAGGTTAGGGTTTGATTAGGGTTAGTAGCTTCATGCACCTTCTAGAAGCAACTTCTTTTGTCTTGGTTAAGATATTTGTTGATGACACATTTTAACCCAACCAAACCCTAACTCTAGTTGTTTCTCTACACATTATTAGCCACTCATCCTTGACCATGGTTAATACTTCAATCATATACTTTTATTTCTATTCATCACAAAAGGGTTTTTATCATTATCTTTTCCATTATCATCTTCTTCTCTCTTGAAGAAAGCTTGCTAGTTTTTCTTTATGTGATGAAATAATATGAGAAAATGATTTAAAAAGAAAGCAAAAATACTACTCTCTCATCCTCATCTCATCTAGCCCATGAGATTAGTGTGTTCATCTCTTTAGAGTGAGAAAGCTTGAGTCGTTGTAACTTCGAGGTAGATCATCGGAGATTTGGAATACTTCGAGCTAGCATGGATCGTTCGAGTCGTGGAGCCTCTCATGAGTCCGGGAGATCGTGGATCGCGGCAAAGGGACTTCTACTCGGAGCTTGTGAAGTGAAGGAGCAGACTACAAAGGTTGTAATCCCTCACACTTAGATAAAAGTTATCTTCTTGCATGTTAAACCCTAATAATCTAGCAAAGATCCCGGCTTTGGGTTGTTCGGCACGTCTAAATTTTTATCCGGGCATGTTTGATGCCTTTTGAACCTTCACAAGAGTGCCTAGGAACCCTACATCAAGAACAATATCACTATTGATCTTCGAAATGGTAGAATATCAACCCTCGTCATAGCCAGGGTCAACCCACAAACAGCCATTACAGAAACGTGCCCTGAGTTATCCAGAGTCTGGTTTTAAGCATAAGCTAGACAACTCCCCGTACCTTAACATCTTTTAAGGTATGAACCATTCTATATCCAATATAGAAACTTTGGCACTTTATTTAATTGGAACCAGATTCAAATCATGCAGCTGTCTCCAGTGCATATCAACTTAATGGAAAGGGACTAATCAGCATTACTCAACTTAGGAATCCATCCAATTATGAGTAACCTGAAAGAGAAACAAGTTTCTCAAAACCATTACTATTATCTGAATACCAATCACAAGAATCTACATCTTCGATCTCTTTGAAGAATCCCGATACTTGTGATACCTGGTTCTCTACTTTATTCTTATACCCACAACTTCTCAAAACTTAGACCTTGTATTTCTACGAAACACTTGTCTAAATACTAGAGAAGTTATAAGTAAACAGAACATAGTACGAGGACCTACCCCTTTGTCCTGATGGACACTTGGACAACATACAATACTCTGTATAAGTCCGCTGAGTTGAGCAACTCAAAACCTGTGCGTCGTAGGTTGAAAACTGTACCCTGGCGATTTCCTCAAATATCACCAATTACAACGGATTCCGATATAATGAGGATGATCACCTAATTCCCAATAACGTACTCCCGCTCATCATCTGTAAAACCATACAGATATGAGAATGAAACCTGGTAAATACATACCCTTGGAGTAAGTATCTAATCGGGAAAACAGTTTTCTTTTAACAATGCACTGAAACATGAAAATGTTTCGTAGAGGTATCCTGGTATTCATAGTAATGCCTCTTCCATAATCCAATTCATGACTTCAACCGTATATTTTATTGCCATCTCTCCAAATCCCTTTATTTGTTTTTAGTCGTTACCTTCTGTACACCATCGTTAGGCTAAATGATTTTCTTCCTTCCCTACCGTTCGGCACCAGCCTTTGGTTTGGAAGAAAACTATCCAGTAAGCATAATAGGTGTACCCTCCTAAACCAATGAGTACTCGCAACTGAGAGAAGGTGATGATAAAAGACAACTGAATAATACCTTATTCTTTTAAAGGTGAAATAGGAGTGGCGATGATGTACGCGGTTTGGTCGTGAATGATAACAGTCGCAACTTACTTTGCCCTCTTTCTAATCCCTTTATTTTGTCTTTTGTTATTTCCTTCTGTACACCCTACTTAGGCTAATTGGTTTTCTTCATTCCCTACCTTTCGGCACCTGCCTATGGTTTGGAATAAGACTATCCAATAAGCGTAATAGGTGTACTCTCCTAAACCAAGGAGCCCTCGCAACCAGAGAGAAGGTGATAATAAAAGACAGCTGAATAAACCAATTCTATTTCTCCTGAACCTTGATCCATCCTCGAAGAAGTCCCCTCGAGTTCGTATATAACCATACGATGGATCTATCCAATGGAAGTGGATGTCCGTAGTAATACGGGGTGTTCTGAGAAATTCAAAGGGTAAAAGAATGAGTGGCAATGACTTATGCAACTTAGACAATCCAAAAGCCAGTATTTTAAGAAGGTTCGGTCAACTTGGTCACTGAGTCATAGTCTAGGGTCGGTCAAAGGTCGCTGCCAAAGAGAGAGAGAAAAGAAACACTCTGCGTGCACTCTAACCTAGATCAGAATGGTTATCACTTTTTCTAATCCGGAAACCTCCCACTGTCCTGTCAAATTCTCCCCCAAACCTGAAAGAAGAATCAATCGGGATCACCCGAAGAGTAAACCAACTCATCAGTGGGAATCGGGATTCAATTCTCATCGCATGATAACGTGATGGAATGCATCCACGTTACTCATACTCCAGAAGGTATGCTCATACTTGGCAAGTTTCAGTTTCTTTAGAAACCCCCGATATGATTTTTGCCCCATGCTCTTATGACCTTGGCGTTGGTCAAAATATCATAAGTCACATGCCAAGTTCTACCCGTCACTATCTTGTCAATTTGAACCCACCCGCACATGCCCTTGACGTTTGCCAAAATGGCAGAACGACTGTCCCAAACCAACTCATCTATCTATGCAACAATTGAATACCCAGCAGCTACCAAACACTATGCCTCGGCGTTGGTCAAAATACATAGCTTGAATACTACTGAATACCCAAAAGAAGTGACGGAGGGCTACGGCTGGTTTTTGGCGAAAAACGTTTAACGTAACGAACTTGATATCGCTGAAGGAACCTGATAGCTTTTTAAAATATAGTGGCGAAAACCTTTTGCTAAAGAGGTCACTTCCGGTGAAGGGATCTCGGCTCTTTCCTCGTGGAATGAGGTGCAGGATATTCCACTGAATACCGCTATGCAAAGCAACTTGTAATCGACTATAGTGAAGTTATTACCCTGACGCAAACTTCTGCCCAAGGGGTCAGTCCCGGTGAAGGGATATCGGCCCTTGCCCCATCGAATGAGGTGCAGGATATTCCACTGAATACCGCTATGCAAAACAAAAGGAAACGTCTTTGTAATAACACTTTTTAAATTTGTTCCAACAACTGCAAACAGGTTTGTTTTACTTTGCATTGATCAGAATCAACGCAGTCCCATCAGTCAATCACACCAGAAAAGAACGAAAATAAAATGTACGTATATGCCATCCGCATTCGTCACTAGGTCCCGTCATCACCCGTTAAGTTACTTAACTAACGACAGAGCGGGGACTGGACTAGCGCGGGTGTAAAACATATACAACATCTAATAGTATATATACCAATATACAATAATCGCTCCAGGCATGATAATATGCAACATTACAGAAAAGTAATAAGCATCACAGAACAATACAGATAATCTGGGATCCCCGGGTTTCACAGAGCCGCTGCTGAAACCCGACGTTCCCCTGTCGTGTGGATAGCCTGTGCAATGAAACCTAGACCCCTACGGGTGCGGCAAGTTACCCGCCAAAACCTGAAGCGAGGCATCCCCCTACAGCAAAGTGAATGGACCACCCAGCACTTCACGGAATCCGGTAATCTTGGGCACCCCTCCTTGGGTCAACCTGTACCCCCTACGAGTGCGGCGAATAGTCTGCCAATTCTAGAGTGAGGCCCCTCTGCCTCTCAAAGCCATGAGATGCGGACCCGTTGCCCTCCAGAACCCGGCTATCCGTGCACTCCGTCGTGGGGCAAAACCTAGTACAGTAATGAAAAATAGTACAACAGGTACATCGACCGCAACCTGGTCGTGCCCCAAAAGAATTTTATACAACAGGCAGTGACGGCAGTCCACAAGTTGGACGCTCGCCCTGCAATATCAAATGTACAAATAAATCCAAACTGCACTACCATTGCACACTGCTATCCACCACGACAAATCCGCAACATCACAGCACAACACAGAACATCAACGCGATTGTCACGTTCGCAAACCCGTCTAAAAGAACTATAGCAATCAGACGCGGTTTACCGATCAAATGACATTCCCGGTCGGAGATATAATGTAAGCACTGTAAACTAACGTGTTTAAATTTCGATCGACTAAATATCACGAAGTGGGCCCCACGAACAACTGGTGAACAGTAACAAAATCTGGGCCCAAAAGATATGTACCAAAAACCCCAATTTCCAGAGAAGAATACACTGTGCAAGTTTGGGGGCATGATCACTCAGAACGGCCGCGGATGCGTGGCCAAACCATGGGTTTGGCCGCGGTTCCGCGGCAGTCTTGTCGATTCATGTGCCCAAATTTGTACGGTGTTCTTATAAAACCCTGCACAGTTTTCTGAGATATGTAGAATAATTTTAGGACACCATTAAAAATCGACAGAAACTGTGAAGCTTGAAAATTGTGTTTTTCGATATCCGGTTCGATCGATATTTTAAACGCGTTAGCACAAGTTAGTATAGCAAAATGGTGAGGCTCTGATACCACTGTAAGTCTACGGTAGCGCCCCGGCCGTCTACAGACGCCAAATGCGGAACAAAAACTTTTTAACCGGCGCTAACGTATACTTTAACCCGGATATGCCATTATTGCTAAACTAACAAACTGTAAAGAGTGTAGAAAGGTTATACCGAACGATCCGAGTCCTTCGTTCTTTAACCATCATCCCACGCTCCGTTGCGGCTGCTCCGATCTCTTCGATCTTCGATCTGCTCGTCCAGGTGGCACCACGTCGACGATTCTTTAAACGGGCTCCCACCTCTGACTCGAGGCAACTCGGTCGTCAAGTTTGCTAAAAGAGACGACCAAGATTGATGTAGAGAATGAGTAGAAGACTTTGTCTCATTCCGTCCAAAGCTATGGACGAACGGTTAATGAAGTTGCCAATGGAAATGAAATCGAACGAGAAATGAACTATGAAATTTCCATATATCCAAAACTTTAGTATTTCCTTTTTAACAACCATAATTTTCTCAAGTGAGTTAGTTGAGGAGGAGAGGGGGCCGGCCACTTATATCAAGAGGGGGTGAGTGTATGAGGGAGGAGGTGACCACAAGAAGAAAAGATCAATAGAAAAAATCTATGGCAAAACAAAACACATTAATGAAATGAATGACTCACTAAACCTAGTCATCCATTCATTAATGCAAACTTAAGGTTCATGAACCTAGTCACCATCCTAGTCACCTCTTCTAGAAACTTCTCGAAGCATCTACACTCATCTCAAGAAAAGATAAATCCGTCTTTAACCGAATGATAAAAGACGGGCGATAGAAAACTGGAAACTGGCAACTTCCAAAAGTGATCCCGAAACGAAATTCAGGATAACCCCATAACTGTATAAATATACCCGCATTTGTATTACGACCGAATACAAATGCAACTGAGACAAAGATATTATATCTACTCAATATAATACTCGGATCCGGCTTAAACCAAAACCGACCAGTATCATCTGCCCGAAAACTGACACGTACGTAAACGCACGTGCATTTTCCGAACCCTGCCATAAAACCATACGGCCTCTACAACGTTTCGCCCGAACTTGGGAAACTGTCTGTGGGGAACTCTAATGACTCGTCAGTACCCTGGCAGTGGGTTTAACCACAAACCGTCAGCGGCACTAGCAATGAGTAACGGCTGCCCATGGACTGACCTCAAGGGAGGCCGATGAGCGAACTCATCCGGAAACCGTACTGAGCCTAACAGTGATAATGTATATACAGTCCGGTCCGTTCGTCTATGAATATCGCATATCTGCCTAGGGGGCTAGTAACGTCAGACCCCCAATAGCAGTATAACTCGTGTCGGAGTGTAGCCCAATAACACCCTGAGATACTACTGGAGTACCTACCAGTAAATCTCCTGCCACGGCCGTGGGCTTTGTGTAATGGCTCTCCTAGACACAGCACGATCTCGCCCCCAATACCGGGAGAGACGAATCCCCTGCCGATCCGCTCACGTGCCTCCATATGGCTCGGGACTGTACCCAAAAACTACCTGTTTGCACGTCTCCTTTGAGCCGTGGTAGGGTAGAAATCAAAGCACAGTGGGAACTCACACGAGACAAATGATGACCTCAGGTCGATGAACTAACCTGTACACATGTCACCAGGAACTGCTATCCGACGATATGTATAATACCAACTAGCAGATTCCCGGTGAGTCCTGTCCGGTGTACTCATAACCCAATGAGCACCTGTATACATCTTAGGTGATCCAACTGATACCAGTGGCTTGTGAGACCGGCCACCGCCCCTCGTCGGGGTCTCGACTGTATACACTAGTCTACTCCGGAGTATCGATGCCCTGTCTCGAAACTCCCACGACTAGGGACAATTACTAAGGATATGCGTATAAACCACCCAACTCTCACGTATATGATCGCCATCATACTGTTGGTGGTAAAGCAAGATCCTAAGGGCTCTATCAAAGTGTAACATGTAATCAGTCACCTGAACATGTACACGACTGATAAAGGCAAACCAGATAGCATACTATCATCTCGAGTAAGACTGTCCTACCGGTATAGGTCCTCCGCAATCATTGCAATCGCGTACCTACGATCCAATAATTGACTATGAGGGCACTATCTCCAACATACATAGGGCTACAGAAAGGTAGAGAACTGAGAGCGGGTGATAAGTTTCATGAGACAGAAAACGGTGCAAGTGTTGCAGCCAAGTCTTTTGGTCACTATCACTCTGTATTACCAAAATACACTGATTCTGAACGAATGTTATTAGATACCGAACCTGATATACAATATCATATCAGTCTCTTTATCTACTAAAGAAGGATAAATTTTGTATTGTTGGATAATGTTTTGCACATATCCTATATAAAGAGTTGATCGATTCAGGCACGTTATCTAAAAGCATATACATTCTAAATCAGACCACAGTTCTTAAACGTACAGAACACACACCAGAGGAAGAGTTCAGAATTGAACGATTCCTTCTTGAGGTATTGTAGACTAGGTCATATCAATGTGACCCGACTAGCTTAACTTACATTTTAGATACATATTTAAATCAGTTTGAATTTACATCTTATGAAACTTGCCAGTCATGTCACAAAGATTAGATGACCATAGCTCTGTTTATTGGAAACAGAGAAAGAGTTAGTAAACTCGTGGGACTGATACATGATGATGTATGTAAGGTCCTCAGTCTACAAATGCCAGGACTGGTTCTTTGTACTTCATTACATTCACCGATGATCTCTCTAGATTCAGACATATGTTCCTATTGAAACACAAGTCCGAACCTTTTGAGATATTCACAGAATGTAAGTCAGAAGTAGAGAACCAAAAAACCGGGTAGAAGTATTATGTCCTTTGATGTGATCAAGGAGGATAATACTTGTGCATGGAATTCTTGGACTATTCTAAAGGAGAATGAGATTCTCTCACAGTGTTACTCCTCTGTATACACCACAGCACAACGGTGTATCGGGGCGGAGCAATCGCACCCTATATGATATGGTGCGCTCTATGATGAGTACTACTGAGTTACCTATTTCTTTTTTGGGGGTTGTGCACTTGAGAAGCTGCATACCTATTGAATTAGGTTCGAATCAAATCAGTGCCTACCACTCCATATGAGATATGGTATGGGAAGAGCCTATCTCTTAAGTAAGTTAAGATTTGGGATTGTCCGGCCTATGTCAAAATCAAAATCCGGACAAGATCGGGGCAAGGTCAGTTCTGTTGAACTGGAAGGAGTTCCAGCTATACAAACTACAGCTGATAATTTGACAGAACCAAAGGATTCAATAGTCCCCGACGAACCTCAGCCTCTCCGCCGATCTGGTAGGGTTCCTCATCCGCCTGAGAGATACTTCGGTTTCTCGATGACAGTGGGAGCGAGGATTGCATCATGATATGATGACCTAACTAGTTTCGAGCTGGCCATCGAGAGTAGGGACTCTATAAGAATGGTTGGATGCTTAGCGATCTGAGATGGAATCCATGTACACCAACAAAGTATGGACTTTGGTTGCAAGATCTAAAGGGTTAAATCCCCATCAAAAGCAAGTATATCTTGAGAAGATTACTTGGTGTAGATGGAAAAGTTGAGACTTTCAAAGCTAGACTTGTTAAAAGTTTTCGTCATCGACCAGTCGTGGATAATGATGAAACCTTTTTCCAGTGGTTATGCTTAAGTCCATCCGGATCCTACTTAATATTGCTGCATACCATGATTACGATATCTGGTGGTTGGGTGTCATGACTGCTTTTCTAAATATTGATTTAGAAGAGAACGTCTATAAGTACACAGCCAGAGGGCTTCGAAAACAGTGGGAGCAGCGGAAACGTGTGCATGTTGCTTTACATATTAAAGCAGGCATCGCGGAGTTAGAACGTCTGTTTTGATGCGATAGTCAAAGAGTTTGACTTCATCAAAATTGTAGATGAACCTTGTATATATAAAAAGGTAGTAGAGAGTAAGGTGGTGATCCTCGTAGAGTACGTGGATAACATACTCATAATAGGAAAAGAGTTTCCTATGCTACGCTCGGTCAATCTCCTCTTATCTTAAGAATTCTCCATATAGGATCAAAGTGATACCTCCTAAATCCTGGGTTATGGGTCTATGCGATAGATTTAAATGGATATTAGGATTCTCACTAGGTGTAGTAAGATGGTATTAATCGATCCTAGGGAGAATCACTTGAAAGGTTCCAGGGTGATAAGGACGATTGAATGTCAGACGCAGGCATTGTCTTTACCCTCAGTGGAGGGACGATATGTTGGAAGAGTTCCAAGCTAGATACCGTGGCAAACTAGACGATAAAGGCTGGTGACATCGCTATCAAAGATACTACCAAAGAGGCAGTTTGGATTTATATTAGTTCATGAGATAAACTAGGTTCCTACCATTGTGTGACAATGGAGGTGTGGCTTTAGCCAAGGAACCCCGGTCCCATCAGTGACCCAGACATATTCTGAGGCAGCATCACATGATCAAGGAGATAGTTGATCTCCAGGGTGATCGAGGTTTGGAGAGTAGACTCAGAAGACAACACGGCGGATCCACTCTCAAAGGCCTTTTCCCAGAGAGAGACTTTTATGGGATGGTTGAGTATGAGATACTACAACCACTGCTACAGATGGCCCTAGTGTAAGTGGGAGATTGTTAGTTATATGTATGCCCTAGAGGCCATTACTGTACATGAGATGTATATTGTAGTGGATGCTGGGACATATATAGGTAGGACTTTCTTGCTCGACATGATAGTACGGTATCTGGTTGCTCTTTATCTTAACATGTATACTTGCTGTCTCTCTATTACATGTTGATAAAGCCCTTAGGATGTATACTCGACTTCCAGGATTATGATGTAGATCATAATAGTGGGGCCTGGGTAGTCAATGAGTACATCCTTCAATGTCCCTAGTCATGGGAATATCTAAACGGGGCATCGATATTCCAGAGTAGACTAGCGTATATCTTCTCGACCCATGTGATGGGCGATGGATGATCCCATATCCAAAATTGTTTGACATCAGAGATGGTATGCGGGTGCTCAGTGGTGACTGGGTACACTGAACGGACTCGCCGAGAACTCCCAGATGGTATTATACCTCACGTCAGATGGCAGTTCTCTGGTGACACTGGTACAGCTTAGTCTGTTGACCCGAGATCGTCATAGAGTCTTGTGTGTCTCCCACTGTGCTTTGATTTCCACCTTACCATGGCTCTACTAAGTCGTGCAAACAGGGTGTTTTTGGGTACAGTCCCGATTCATATGGAGGCAATGAGCGATAGGAGGGGATTCGTCTCTCCCGGTATTAAGGGTTGATGTTGCGCTATGCTCGACTGGCCATAACTGGAAATCCCTGGCCAGGGTTGCACTGATTTACTGGTAAGTGTTATCAGTAGTTTCATGCTTGTTATAGACCTTACATCGGCATGACTTATCAAGCTACTATGGTGTGACGTTTACCACACCTAGTGGAGATATGCGACATATCAAACGAACAGACCGGACTGTGCGGTAAGTGTTACTGGTTGGATTCGTAGGAGTGTGAGCGGGCTTGCTTGTTGATCTTCTGATCGCTCAATACCCGGATGGCCGTTACGTTTAGCAGACCGCTTGCGGCTTGTGGGTGTTTGATATGATCATCACCTGCTGCCGGCGTATTGACGAGTCTTTAGAGTCCTACACAGGGGTTTCCTGACTCAAGCGAAACGAAATAGGAGCGCATATGAGATATGTGCGGGACCGAGAATAATACCAGTATGTGATACTGTATTCTATTCTCGCGATTTGTATCATTGGACGGTTATATGAGATATAGCCGAGTTACCGAATCAAGTGTTGATTTGATACATTGATACACTAGATATTAGTCGGTTATATGTAATATGACCGGATCGTTAAATCAAGTGTTGATTTAATGATTTAATGTATAATTATATATTTGATATATTACTTTACATTAACTAGTATTGGTTCACTTAAGATTAATTTTCTCACTTGAATATGCACATTGTTTATATGTGATATATGCAAGTGTATATGTTTGTATCATGCTTGATGATACATACAAGTTGTGTGTATGAGACTCAAACTAAATCAAGGTTAAATTAGGGTTTAATAATTTCCTAACAAATAACAAAAGAAATGAGACTTTGGTCAAAGTTATCAAGCTTTATGAAGCTTGAAGAAACTTTGATAAAGTCAAATCTTTTGTCATTTCCTTAGGATATTAGTTTACCCAACCCTTAACCTAATACTTTGGTTAATTCTCTACATGAGTTAAGCATGAGGGCTTAACTCAACCATGGTGCCATAATTAAAAGGATAAGTTTCATTCTTTATTCATTATTCTTATTATTATTCTTTCTTCTTCTTCTTCAAGAAGAAGAAAGCTTGCTACCTCTAATGGTGCCATGAGATTTAGAGTGAGAAATCCAAATCTAAAGTGAACCCACTTCCTATTTCTTCATCCTCTACCACTTCCCAAGTAGTATAGGGTGTTCTCTTCATAAAGTTTTTGACCAAGTGAAGGAATAGCTTGAGTTTGAGTCTCCCCAACGTAGATCATCTTCGGCCTCGAAGTCAATGACCTAGCCCACTCATTTCTCCGATGAAACCAACGCTAGGGTCCGGGATCCCGATAATCGCAGCGAAGGGACATCAACACGAAGCTTTAGAAGTGAAGGACTGGATCTACAAAGGTTGTAATCCCTTTCACTTGTAGTTAAAGTAGTTAACTTGCATGTCTTTCTCCTTACCTCTAGTAACGATCTTGCATTAGGGTTTCTCGGCACATGAAAAATTTGATTTTGGCATGGTTGATGCCTTGTGGAACCTCATGAGTATGCCTAAGAACCCTACAGATTGGTTGTGGTACATTAAATAACGGGATATACGTCCTTAATCAACACACAGTTTTCAACGTACAACACACAAATAAAAGAAAATTTTCAGATATAAATGAAGGTTTTCTTTGGCATTGTAGACTTGGTCATATTAATGAAACAAGACTAAACAAGCTTCATAAAGATGGATATTTAAATTCATTTGAGTATAAATCTTATGCAACTTGCCAGTCTTGTATCAAAGGTAAAATGACAAAAACTCCGTTTACAGGATACGGGGAAAGAGCTACTGAGCTCTTAGGCCTCATACATAGTGATGTATGCGGACCAATGTCTACACATGTAAGAGGCGGTTTTTCTTACTTCATAACTTTTACTGATGATTTCTCAAGATTTGGTCATGTGTATTTGATAAAGCATAAGTCTGAAGCTTTCGAGAAATTCAAGGAGTATAAACATGAAGTAGAAAACCAAACAGGAAAAGGTATCAAGATACTTCGATCAGATCGATGTGGATAGTACTTAAGTACTGAGTGTAGGGTTCCTAGGCACACTAAGGAGGTCTCACAAGGCATCAACCATGCCAATTTCAAATTTTATGGGTGCCGAGAAACCCTAATACGGATCGTTGGCTAGAAGTTTAGGCGACAAAGCAACTAGTTAACTACTTTAACTAAAAGAACGGAAATACAACCTTTGTAGATCCGGTCCTCCACCTCCACGGATCCGTGATGAAGTCCTCTCCGCTGTACAAATTGGATCCTGGGCTCTAGTGTCGGCTTCATCGGAGAAATGGGCGGGCAAGGTCGTCGGCTTCGTGCCGAAGATGATCTACGTCGAAGCATCACAAGATCAAGCTCCCACTTCACCAAGTCATGAAACTTGTGAAGAAAACACACTCTACTACTTGGCAAGAGGTAGAGGATGAAGAAATAGGAAGTGGGTTCACTTTTGAATTGGATTTCTCACTCATTTTCAAGAGTTGCCATTGATGGAGGAAGGTTTCTTCTTCAAGTGAAGAAGAAAAAGAAGATGATAATAATATGATAAGTTATTTTGAAAAGAATAATAAAATGATTCTTATCATAAAATTAACCATGGTAATGTGTAGAGAATAAACTAGGGTTAGTTGGAATGGTTAGGGTTAAGGATGAGATAAGAATGGTGGACTAGGTCAAAGTTTCATGAAGCTTCAACTAAACTACAAATAAAGCCACCATTCTTTTCTTATCATTTACAAAATGAATAAACAAATAAATAAATGATTAAGAAAATGAAAAACAAAACCCTAACCATTTAAATAACCATGGTTTAATCTTTACACAAACTCAAGTAAGCATGTATCATCAAACATGATACAATCAAGTGCACAAAAGTTTATCACATATACAACTTGTGAACTTCAAGTGAGAAAATCCATTTAAAGTGAACCAATACTAGTTAATGCAAAGTAATATATCAAATATATAATTATATATTAAATCATTAAATCAACACTTGATTTAACGATCCGGTCATATCGCATATAACCGACTAGTATCCTATACATCGGCTTATCGAATCAATACTTGATTCGATAACTAGGTTATATCGCATATAACCAATCGATACATTTATCGCGAGAATGAAATACGGTATCACATACACGCATGATTCTCGGTCCCGCACATATCTCATATGCGCTCCTATTTCGTTTCGCTTGAGCCAGGAAACCTCTGTGTAGGACTCTAAAGACTCGTCAATACGCCGGCAGCAGGTGATGATCATATCAAACACCCACAAGCCGCAAGCGGTCTGCTAAACGTAACGGCCACCCGGGTATTGAGCGATCAGAAGATCGACGAGCAAGCCCGCTCATACTCCTGTGAATCCAACCAGTAACACTTACCGTACAGTCCGGTCTGATCGTCTGATATGTCGCATATCTTGCCTAGGGGTGGTAAACGTCAGACCCCAATAGCTCGATAAGTCGTTTTGATATGAGGTCTATAACAGTTTGAGAAACTACTGGTAACACTTACCAGTAAATCTCAGCAACCCTGGCCAGGGATTTCCGGTTATAGCCAATCGAACACAGCGCAACATCAACTCCCTATATCGGGAGAGACGAATCCCCTCCTATCGCTCATTGCCTCCATGTGACTCGGGACTGTACCCAAAAACCACCGTTTTGCACGCCCTCTTGGACGTGGTAAGGTGGAAATCAAAGCACAGTGGGAACCACACAAGACTCTATGACGATCTCGGCTCAACAGACTACTCTGTACCAGTGTCACCAGAGAACTGCCATCTGACGTAAGGTATAATACCATCTGGCAGTTCTCGGCGAGTCCGTCCAGTGTACCCAGTCTCTACTGAGCACCCGTATATCATCTCTGATGTCAAACACCAATGGATATGGGATCATCCATCGCCCATCTGTATGGGTCGAGAAGGTACACGCTAGTCTACTCTGGTATATCGATGCCCCGTCTCGATACACGCACGACTAGGGACTTTGAAGGATGTACTTACGGACTACCATGTCCCCACTAGTATGATCCGCATCATAGTCCAGGTAGTCTAGTACACATCCGAAGGGCTTTACCAACATGTAACAGAGAGACAATCAGTATACACGTTAAGGTAAAGTGTAACCAGATAGCATACTATCATGTCGAGCAAGAAAGTCCTCCCTATATATGTCCCAGCATCCACTACAATATACATCCTATGTACAGTAATGGCCTCTAGGGCATACGTATAACTAACAATCTCCCACTTGCACTAGGGACATCTATAGCAGTGGTTGTAGTATCTCATACTCAACCATCCCATAAAATTCTCTCTCTGGGAATAGGCCTTCGTGAGTGGATCCGCCGTGTTGTCCTCTGAGTCTACTCTCCTAACCTCGATCACCCTGGAGATCAACCATCTCCATGATCAGGTGATGCTGCCTCAGAATATGTCTGGATCACTGATGAGACGGACGTTCCTTGGCATAAGCCACAACTCCATTGTCACACAATGGGAGGAACTAAGTTCATCTCATGAACAAATATATATCCAGACTGCCTCTTTGGTAGCATCTTGAGTAGCGATGTATCCTGCCTTTATCATCTAGTATGCCACGGTATCTAACTTGGAACTCTTCCAACATACCGTCCCTTTACTGAGGGTAAAGACAATGCCTGCGACTGACATTCAGTCGTTTTTATCACCCTGGAACCCTTCCAGTGATTCTCCCTAGGGTCGATTGATACCGTCTCACTACAACTAGTGAGAATCCTAACATCCATTTAGATCTATCTCATAGATCCAAAACCCAGGATTTAGGAGGTATCACTTTGATCCTATATGGGGAATCATTGTGATAAGCGGAGATTGACCGAGCGTAGCATAGGAAACTCCTTTCTTATCAAGAGTATGTCATCCACGTACTCTATAAGGATCATCACCATACTCCCTACTACCTTTTTTGTATATACAAGGTTCATCTACCATTTTGATGATGTCAAACTGTTTGACTACTACATCAAAACAGATGTTCCAACTCCGTGATACCTGCTTTATCTTATAAAGCATCTTGTACACGTTTCCGCTGCTCCCACTGTGTACGAAGCCCTCTGGCTGTGTACTTATAGACGTTCTCTTCTAAAATATCATTTAGAAAAGCAGTCATGACACCCAACCGCCAGATATCGTAGTCATGGTATGTAGCCGTGGCAAGTAGGATCTGAATGGACTTAAGCATAGCTCCTTAGAAAAGGTTTCATCATGATCCACGCCTGGTCGATGACGAAAAGCTTTAACAAGTCTAGCTTTGAAAGTCTCAACTTTTCCATCTACACCAAGTAATCTTCTCAAGATATACTTGCTCCTGATGGGAATTTAACCCTTCAGATATAGCAACCAAAGTCCATACTTTGTTGGTGTACATGGATTCCATCTCAGATCGCTAAGCATCCAGCCATTCTTACAGAGTCTACTCCAGATGGCCAGCTCGAAACTAGTTGGGTCATCATCTCATGATGCAATCCTCGCTCCCACTGTCACAGAGAAACAGAAGTATCTCTCAGGTGGGTGAGAAACCCTACTAGATCGGCGGAGAGGCTGAGGTTCGTTGGTTTCTATTGAATCCTTCGGTTCTACCAAATCATCTGCTGTAGTTTGCATAGCTGGAACCTTTCCAGTTCTATATTACAGACCTTGCCTTGAGCTTGTCCGGATTTTGCTTTTCAGACATAGGCTGGACAACCCCAAATCTTAACTAACTTAAGAGATGGGCTCTTCCCTTTCCATATCACATATGAAGCTGTAGGCAACTGATTTGATTGGAACCCTATTCAATGGGTATGCAGCTTCTCAAGCGCATTACTCCCAAAAAGGAAACAGGTAACTCAGTAGTTCTCATCATAGAGCACACCTTATCATATAGGGTGTGATTGCTCCGCCCCGATATACCATCGTGCTATGGTGTATACGGAGGAGTAATGCTGAGAGAGAATCTCATTCTCCTTTAAAAAAGTCCAGAAATTCCTGTTGGAGATAGTGCCCTCATAGTCAATTATTGGATCGCAGGTACGTGATTGCAATGATTGCGGAGGACCTATCCCGGTAGGACAGTCTTACTCGAAATGATAGTATGCTATCTGGTTTGCCTTTATCAGTCGTGTTCATGTTCAGGTGACTGATTGCATGTTACACTTTGATAGAGCCCTTAGGATCTTGCTTTACTACCAACTGTATGAGGGCGATCATATACGTGAGAGTTGGGTAGTTTATATGCATATCCTTAATTGTGGTCCCTAGTCGTGGGAGTTTCGAGACAGGGCATCGATACTCCGGAGTAGACTAGTGTGTACAGTCGAGACCCCGACAAGGGGCGGTGGCCGGTCTCACAAGCCACTGGTGACAGTTGGATCACCTAAGATGTATACAGGTGCTCATTGGGTTATGAGTACACCGGACAGGACTCGCCGGGAATCTGCTAGTTAGTATTATATCTACCGTCAGATAGCAGTTCCCTGGTGACATGTGTACAGGTTAGTTCATCGACCTGAGGTCGTCATTTGTCTCGTGTGAGTTCCCACTGTGCTTTGATTTCTACCCTACCACGGCTCAAAGGAGTCGTGCAAACAGGTAGCTTTTGGGTACAGTCCCGAGCCATATGGAGGCACGTGAGCGGATCGGCAGGGGATTCGTCTCTCCCGGTATTGGGGGCGAGATCGTGCTGTGTCTAGGAGAGCCATTACACAAAGTCCATGGCCATGGCAAGAGATTTACTGGTAGGTACTCCAGTAGTATCTCAGGGTGTAATTGGGCTTCACTCCGACACGACTTATACTGCTTCTGGGGGTCTGACGTTACTAGCCCCCTAGGCGGATATGCGATACTCATTGACGAACGGACCGGACTGTATATACATTGTCACTGTTAGGCTCTGTAGGGTTTTCGGAGGAGTTCGCTCATCGGTCTCCCTTGAGTTCGCTCCTCGGCCACCCTTGAGGTCAGTCCGTGGGCAGCCGTTACGCATTGCTAGTGCCGCTGACGGTTTGTGGTTAAA